>OZ002729.1:23220879-23820879 GCA_963924305.1 Polygonum maritimum
AAGAAGTTCTACCAATGATTCAAGTACTATTCGACATATTGCCAAGGGCGCCCGCCTTTTTGTTTTCTAACTCATCAACATTTCAAACATGTTTTGTTTTTAAATCCGCGCGGAAACGTTTTTTCGTTTTTATCCTCATGTTTTCTTGTTTTGCAATACTAGAATCAAGTACTTGAAGGGGTTAAGCCCGAGCCATTGGTAGACGAAGGCCCTACGATACGCATGCGTAAGAGTTGCACGGATCCCGTATTTATGGAATACGGATGTACGAATATACGAATATACAAATATACGAATGTACGAATGTACGAAGATACGAATAAGAGCACCTAATCTGCATGGCCACTCACCGCTTAAGCTCCGGCCCCTATACATGGGATAGTACAAGGTACACGCGTATAGGGTTCCGGAGGGGGCAATTGTAGGCGGGCATGATTCCATATCAATTAGTTAGCATTTATTTCTCTATCTTATTTATTTTGCTATCCATATTTATTATGCTTTATCCTTTAATAGGGTAGTTACTCTAGTTAGGATATTATTTGTGGAGGAGAATCTTATCTTCACCTGGGATAGGATATTTGGTTGACTTAGGGAGCAAGGCATCGCCCTAACCCTAGAGGCGCGCGCCCCCCTTTGTCCCTCTCCTCTATAAATACACATGTATACCATGTGGAAGGTAAGTTCTAAGCTCTAAGCCATCGCTCTGCCTGACGCCTTTTAATCGACATTGTACCTATTCTGACTTAAGCATCGGAGGTGGATTAGGGGTCGCTCGCCCCTTGGTCCATTGTCTTGCAGGTCATTGAAGGCGAAGAGACTGGGAGAAGAAGCTTGGAGAAGAAGGTCATTGAAGAAGGAGTTGAAACTTGTACACGGCATATTTTGTGTACTAACAGGTTTCAACTTATAAAATTTCGGACGGGTTGGGTTGTTGAGTCGGGTTAAGTTTTGAAAGCTGTACCTGCAATCCAATAAAAGCTTTACATTTCAATTGTAGTGCTTCCAATATTGTTTATTTTTTAAATTGTGCATTTTTTTGGCTCCTACCCTTCAATGTCCTCAACATATCAATAAATTCAAATTCTAGGACCAAGTAGGACCAAGATTTGTATTGTTAGAAGATTACGAACCTATTTCGACAAAAAAAAAGTTTACCAACCTAATTAATGATCTCTTATATTGTCATTAATAATTTCATCCAATAAGCCAATGATTTTTACGAATTAAGGTTTCTGCTATGACTCTCTAATTCATTCTAACTCAACCATTGAGATGCATTTGGATTGGATGGAGTGTGATCTCCCAAATTTAACAATTTAAATATTAATAAGGGTATGATACATTGTACTTTGATGCTTATATAAGGGTATAATATATTGCACAGAACATTACACTTTTGATGTTTTAATATAAACTTTACTTAAATATGATTCACACTCCATCAGCTAAATTATATTATTACCTTAATTTGCTTATAATATAGTAGTATGACTAGCAGATGACCCGCACCTTGTACGGGTATGTTATCTATTTATTTCTTTGTGTATAAATTTACTATAACAATTACAAATATTATCAAATATAGTTTGTTTTAAAATGATGTTTATTTTTAAATTATAAAATGAAATAACTCTTATATACAAATAAATTTTATTTATATATTTAATTTTTATACATAAATAAACATATATTTAAATAATTGAGGAAAATTAAAATAAGATAAGATGCATTATCACATTTTATTAACAATTGATACAAATCTTTTGGCATTTAAATTAAATTACGTAAACTAACTTATATAATAAAATCAATAAGTTTAAATAAAATTTGGATTAATATATTATATATTAAATATATAGATAATATTTAATAAGTTAAATAGAAAACCAAATTATCTCGTATATATGTTATTGTTTTCTGAAAAAATAATAAATATATAAATATGTAATGAAAATGTGGATGAATTATTATCTTAATCAAGAAATCTATCTTTTTTTTTTTTCCTAATGTGCCAATATGCAACATTAGCGATATATATGTTAAATATAACATCTACTTTTTTTATTGATATTTTAATATGATATGATGGTGAAAATTTATTTAATATATTATTTTAATAGAATGAATGTTTGTCTGGTAGAATTTGCTACCATTGATGATTCTAAAAAATACCATAACAAAATTACGAAAAATAAATTAAATTTAATATGACATTTAATTAAATGGGTAAAATATTATGATTATGATTTGTAGATTGTGACAAAAAAATACTTTTTTAAATAAAAGGTTTATGCTAGATCTATGTATTAATTAAATGTGTATAATAATAAGATAGAGATTTATATATTTGGATAGAATTATTAATTAAACAACACAAACTCTAATAAAGAACTAACATTTTAATTAAGCATCTATAAGATTATGATAAAATCAAAATTTAATAAGATAGATTTTTTAAAAAGGATGTGTTGTGGCGCAATATGGTGGCAGAATTTGCTTCAGCTTTAGTATATAGTACTCCCTATGTTTCATTGAATGTGTCATTTTAGCAATTTGCACATATATTAAGGAAGCTATCAAATGTACTATTATACCCCTAATTATTACCTCACTTTTTTACTTTATTGAAAACCATTACTAATAAACTACTAATAATTATAAGGGTAAATTTGTAAAGTAAAAGCCAAAAATGTAAAAAGACATGTATTTTGAAACAAAATTTTAGAGCTAAAATGACACATTTTATGAAACGGAGGGAGTAATAGATATTTAGGTTTCAGCCTTATTTTGACAAAAGAAAAAAAAATAGCGTAGAAGAGTCATGTAGGAAGGTTTCTTGGGGTGAGAAATAGGAATGATCGTGCACCGTTCGATCTAGTGCATCCAACGGCTCAGATTATAACAATTTTTTTTAATTTCCGCGCGCGTGAATATGGCATATGGGGCCTACTTCGACCACCTTTCCGTTTCATTTGCAAAACACTACCAAAACCGCTCTCCCTCTCTCTCTCTCGGGCGAAAACAGTTCCGCTCAATCCCCCCTCAAATCTCGTCGATTTTCGCTCGGAATTTGCAATCAAACTGCAATTCGTACAATCAAACACACAAACAATGGCGAGATCGAAGTCTTCTCCTGCAAACACGCGAGGTATGCTCAATTCGAAACCCTAGGTTTTCGGTTTTTTTGATTTTTGCTTGTTTCGGGCTCTAATTTTTTGATTTTGTGCAATTTCTCTTGGATTTTGGTTCTGAATGATGTTGTTGAAGTCTTTTCGAAGCGGTTATTTGCGATTAGTTTGTGTTTAGTTGATTTGTTGCTCTAGTTCATGTATTTTTGTAGTCGTTTGATTGTTTTCGTTCGAATCCACATCTATTTCTTGTTGATTCTTTGCATAACTGTGTAGATCAGTGCTTATACGAACCGGATACATGTTTTTGTGCTTTTTTTGTAGTTTTGTGTGTGTGCATGTTTGGTGATTTGCTCGTTTTCTGCTTTTGTTCAACTTTGTTTAACCTATTTTTGGTGTTTTGTGTGTGTGCATGTATTTTTGGTTGTTTCCGTTTGTGTTTTGGTTGTTGATTTGGTTTTTTGTTCAGATCCGGAACTGTTGAGTTTGTTTATCTCGATTTGTTCATCTGTGTTATCTATTTGTGCAACTGTGTTACTAGTTTGTGTAATTTATTGCATGTTTGTTCAATATGTTGAACCGTTTTTTGTGTTAATTTGTGTTTGGTTTTGTTGTGCAACTGATATATCTATTTGTGCAACTGACATATCTATTTGTGCATTTGGTCTGGAAGTTTGTTTCACATAATTGTGTTAATTTGTGTTTGGTTTTGTTGTGCAACTGATATATCTATTTGTGCAATTGATATATCTATTTGTGCAAATGGTTTAGAAGTTTGTTCACCTAATTGTGTAATTTGTGTTTGGTTTTGTTGTGCAACTGATATATCTATTTGTGCAACTGATGTCTCTATTTGTGCAACTGATATATCTATGTTTTGGAAGTAAATGTTCCAGAACAAACTGTACAAGATCTTTGTTTTGGAAGGATGACTATTGGAGATTTGCCTCCTCCAATTAGAAGAGGTTGTTCAAGCCATCTTTGAACCTATTCTATGTTGCTGTTCAACTAATATCAATGCCTTTGTGTAATTGTTTTAGTCTGTTTGTTCATCTCTTTTCCAACTGTTTTATATTTCTCCCAATATGTATATTCATCCATGTCTCTCTCTTTTTTTTTTGCAGAGCTTAGAACAAAAAATGTTCATGATGGTCGTCTTAACACAAAGACACCTGTGTTAAGAAGTGGTCCTACCATAGTGATTCCACCAACGATGTCTTCATCTAGCCTGAGCGAGAGCTCAGGTGATTTTGTTCTTGGGGAGAGGTTGCAGTCTTTGAGATCTGCAAAAAGGGATGTCGCTGAGGTGAGATCACCGAAGCAATCTCAACCAAAATCTCCGAACCCTAAAGCTGCAAAGAGGGATGTTGCACCGAAGCAATCTCAAGCAAAATCTCCCAACCCTAAAGCTTCAAAAAGCAAGGCTGCGTCTTCATCGCAACAAAACCCACCCAAACCTGTATCTGTGAAAAGGAAGGCTGAGGTTGAAAAGGCTTCTACATCCCCTGCTTTTAAAAAAAGAATCAAAACTCTTGCTCAGAAGCAAAGGTAAATTATTCATCTGTTTGAGATGTGCCACTAAATTAGACATTTGTACAAGTATCTGTTCACATTTGTGCAACTCTGTTATGTCTGTTCAACCATATTGCTTGCTGTTCAATTTTGCTTCATGTTTGTGCAACTGAAATGCTCATTTGTGCAACTGAAATAGATAATTGTGCAACTCTGACGCAAACTTGTGCAATCTTTTCTTTTTATTTCAGGCCTGTTAAAGAACGAAAGCTGACTTTTGATGATCTCCCTCAGCTTGGTTCAAGATGCTCCATTGCAATGCTGTCTGAGGTTATGAAGTATTGTAAGTCGCATGAATCCAAGAAGAAATCCCTTATTGAGATGGGATTTGAGCATCTCTTGGAATGAGATTTTTATGAGCTGCCTAGCTGCCTGTGTTATCATGTGATCGACAACTTCAACCCTGCCACTAGAATGCTGAAGGTTGCTGATTCTGATGTTCAACTTACTCCGGAACTTGTGCATTCGTATCTTGGTTTGCCTCGTGGCACCAAGAAGGTTAAAGTTTTGAAGGTTCAAACAAAGTCTAGTTTGTTCATTCCTTTTATGCGTCATTTTGTTGATGATAATAGAATCCCTGTACCCATTGCTTCTCTTAAACCACAAGATGTATTTAATGTGGTCAAGAACTATAAGAACGGCGGGATTTGGTTTCGTCGTTGTTTCATTGTCTTGTTTTTTACTCTGTTTGTTGAGAATATCCAGAACGGTGGTGTGAACACAAAGGTTCTGGATGCACTTGTTGATGAAGATGAGATTTGTAATCTTGACTGGTGTAGTCTTCTTGTGGAGAAGACGATTGAAAATGTCGAGGCGTGGAAGAAGAGGAGTTCGCCGAATGGTGTTTTCAGAGGCTCTCCATTGCTTCTTCTGGTATGATTCAGCTTTTTTTTCACTTTTTTTATGTACTGTTTGTGTTGCATATTTCGTTCCACTGTTTTTGTAACTCATTTGCACATCTGCTATACTGTTTTGACCTTTGTTTGTGCAACTGTGATTTATATTTGTGCAACTGTGATTAATATTTGTGCAACTGTGATTAATATTTGTGCAACTGTGATTTTGTGACTCAATTGCATATCTGCTATTCTTTTTTGACACGTGTTTGTGCAACTGTGATTGATATTTGTGCAACTGTAAATTTGTTACTCAATTGCACATCTGCTATACTGTTTGACACGTGTTTGTGCAACTGTGATTGATATTTGTGCAACTGTAATTCACATTTGTGCAACTGTAATTTTGTTACTCAATTGCACATCTGTTATACTGTTTACACATGTTTGTGCAACTGTGATTTATATTTGTGCAACTGTTACTCACATTTGTGCAATTGTAACGCACATTTGTGCAACTGTAGTATACATGTTGTTAATTTGATTTCAAATGGTTTCTATTACAGCTTATATACTGTGACTGCCTCTCATCCTACACCCAAGAGTTTGCACCAAAGGCTTTCCCCATTGTCTCCTGCTACACCTCTCATATTTTCTCGAGGCGCCAAAAGTATGAAATGGATAAGGGCTCGTTTGGACAAGGGTTTTCTCGTCCTCCGTTTTTGATTTCAGAGGGTTCAACTTCTGTTCATGCCAATCACCCTAAGCCTGGACCTTCTACTGCTGCTGCTGATAAGGCTGGACCTTCATGCCCTACGCCTCCCGCCGATGATGTGGTACCTCCATGCTTTGAAGGCGATGTAAGCACATTTTTTCGTTGTTTTTGTTTTTGTGTATTTTCATGTGTTTTTATCCCTTCATTTGTTGGGTTTTTCCTGATTTTTGTTTTGTTCATCTATCTCAGTCATTCGTCAAGGAGCATTTGAGGAGGGGGTTGGTTCTAGTGTCTGGCATGAAGAGCTTCTTAGAGCACATGAAGCAGGTGCCCTCTGATATTGCTTCAAACAGCCTATTCCTCAAGGTCAATGGCGCGCTCGAGAAGCTTGTTGGCATGAAGGATTCTTCTATTCATGTGGAGGATGAGGAGACTCTGAGCCAGCAGAGCTTTTGGGATGAGGCATCAAGGCTGTTGGATGAGATTGAAGCTGCACAGAAGGAAAAAGCTTCCTATAATTTTGAGGTTCCTTCATTCTCTCTATTTACCCCGTCACCACAATCAGATTTCGATATTGTGGCTGACATTGCCAGGCAGACTGTGATGGCATGTGAGAAGGAGGTTGATTCGAGCAAGGAGGTTAGAGGGAAGAACAAGGCTGGTATGTATTTTGTGCAACTCTTACTTGTGTTTGTTCATTTGGTTTCTACATTTGTGCAATCAAATGTAACATTTGTGCAACTGTATTTAACATTTGTGCAACTACATATCTGTGTTTTGTGCAGATGTTGGATCTTTGAACAAAAAAGTAATGTTAAAGATCAATCTGAAGCAGAAGAGAATTGAAGAGGAGATGATTCACCTGCAAGAACACCAACCACCATCAGCACAACAACAAGAACAACACCCTCAAGAACCACAAGAAAAAGAACAAGCACCATCACCACAACAACAACAACAACAGCTACCACAAGAACCCCAAGCACCAGAACAACAACAAGCACCACAACAACAACAACAAGCACCAGAACAATCACCACTACCAGAACAACAAGAATTTGATAAACAATGCCCACCACCACCAACTACAAGGACAACACCACCACCATCATCACCACCACCTGCAAAAAATCAAGTGGTGGAAGAAGGACAAGACCAGCACCACCAGCTTCAACAACAACCAATATTGGAGCAACATGAAGTACTTGAGCTGCATGAAGGGCAAGAACAGTTAGCTGAGCTGCAGTAAAAAGATGTTCAAGCTCAAGGAGTTGAAGATGAAGCTGTGAAGGAAATAGTTGATGTTGATACTGGGAGCACATCTTCCCAGGTTTAAAAGTTTATTTTTGTAACTTTGTTGTCATGGATATTTATATCGGCATGCCTGGAAACTTGTTTGTGCAATTTCATGTTAATGACACTTTTTATGTGCAACCTGGAAACTTGTTTGTGCAACTTTTGTTGTAGTTTGTTCAACTCAAAATAATGTTTTGTGTAACTCGTGTGTGTATGTGGTTTCTGCTTTGTTCAAATCTTCATGATATTTTTATGTGCAACTTCAAAACATGTTTGTGCAACTGTTGGTGCAGTTTTGTTCAACCTAAGACCATGTTTGTGCAACTTATATGTGTTTGAGGATTTTCTGTTTTGTGCAACCTGAATAATGTTTGTGCAACTGTGGTTGTCGTTTGTGCAACCTAAAACCATGTTTGTGCAAATTATATGTGGTTGAGGATTTCTGTTTTTGTTCAACCTAAAACCTAAAACCTTGTTTGTGCAACTGTGGTTGCCGTTTGTGCAACTATGGGTGTAGTTTGTGCAACTGTGGTTGCCGTTTGAAACCATATTTTGTTTTATTTCATATGTTTCTATTTTGTTCAACTCTGATCTATTGTTTTTTTTTAATACTTAGTGCACAATTGATGAAGATTATATGTTATTAAACACACCCCCTGAACTGCACAAAGAGGTACCAATTGATACTCGAATGGGTGATGTCGGTATTGGTGTGGCTGTGAGGGACAAGAGGATATCAAAGTCATCCGATTACTTCAAGTCACCATACCTCAACAGGCGCGTTGTTATATCTGAGAAGCCGTCATTCAATGTCGAAAAACTTTTCTCTTGGTTAACATGTGATATTACTGATGTTCAGAGGTAACGACACATTTTCCTAAGTTTCTTTTTTTTTTTTAGTTTTTGTTTTAATCTTGTGATATCTTGTTTTTTGTAGCTCTATTGTGCTCAAGATGGGCAAAATCGTTGCAAAGAAACTAGATTTTAAAACGATGGCCATAGGCTGTGAACTCAGTACGAATATCATTGACATGTGGAGCACTTTCTTAAACATTGCTGACGAATTGCTAAAGAGTGATGAAAAGCCGCTGAGGTTTTTCTTGTCATCCGAGGACACGGTATGTATATGTTCATCTGATTGTTCTATTTGCTCAATCATAATACTGATTTGTGCAACTGGTATTTTTGTAGACATATGTGCTATCTCCATTGATTAATGGAGAAGAAGCCAATACATTTTTTGTGGCAATGGTTGATGATGCTATGAAGCAATTTAATGTGTTTAAGCCTCACAACATTGGTCTTGTAAGTGTCAATATCACTGTTTTTTTTAGTATGATCATGTGTTAATCTCAATCTGATATTTTTTTTTGATTTTAATGTTAATCGTTCAGGTATTCTTCCCCGTGTGCTTTCATAGGCATTTTTACTGTATTGTTGTGAACCTAAGAAATTTAGGTTTGCACATTCTTGATAACTCGGCTTCAGAATCTAGTGTGGAAGGAAAGTATGGCGCTGTGCCTTCTAAAGTGGTTAGTTCAATCCTGTCTCCTATTTGTGCAACCCATTGTCACATTTGTGCAACCCAGTGTCACATTTGTGCAACCTGGTTCCATATTTGTTCAAATATACTGTCTTTTTACAGAATTTAAGGGTTTTTTTATTTTCAGAGAAAATTGATGGCTCATTATCTGGAACGCCACAAAATGTATTACAAGGCTTCAGCTCTGTTGGATGAAACTAAGGTTCCCGTGGAACGCTTAGAAATGAGTTGGAGGGACACGTCCAACAGAATTGATTGTGGTATCTTCCTTATGCGCCACATGGAGACATACTTCGGTAATGGCTTAGCTGGGTGGGACTGTGGTCTGAGGAAAGAGGATCAACAACAGCTTGATGATTTGAGGAAGAAGTACTGCCATGAAATGTTGACCACTCCTTGGAACTTGTGCAGATCCGAAGTAGAGGAACACATAAAGAATTATGTTATTCCAGTGCCATTACCCTCACTCTCTCCAGCTGCAGCAAAGGGGAAGGGAAGGAGGGGTAGGGGTAGGGGTAGGGGTAAGAAGTGAACCATGACTATGATAGATGTAATTGGATACTTTTTTTAGAAACTTTCGCTGCTGTTTTAGATACTTTTAGATGATTGTGCAATCCTGAATACCGTTTGTGCAATTGGTTTGATATATTTGTTCAACTGGTTTGTAGATGGTTTGTGCACAATTGATTGTGTAAGTGAATGGGTTTACTTGTGCATCAAGAGACCTTAATTGTGCAACTGATCAAGGCTTTTTGTCAATCTTTGTCATGTATTTTCATTCTCAACTTCATTTAGACAAACTGTGGTGCGAACTGTAAACTTCATTTAAACATATCAACAAATAGTAACAATTGTGCAACTAGGAAATCAGTTTGTGCAACCACAAACCATGTTTGTGCTACTATCAATAGAATTTAGTTGAAGCATACACGCAAAACAAACAAACTGGCAACTTCATTAAAACAGAACAACAAGTAGTAACTTTTTGTGCAACTAGGAAATACGTTTGTGCAATCCAAAACGATGTTTGTGCAACTAATATCAATAGTATATTGTTCAAGCATACACGTAAAACAGATCAAATAGTAGTGACTGTTGTGCAACTAGGAAACCGGTTTGTGCAAACGCAAACCATGTTTGTGCAACTATGTGTTAGAAGCTTTAGTGCATGTCCTGCTGTTGTGTCGAACCTTCTTGCACTTTTTGCAAGCCCTTTGTTCCTTTGCTGCTTTATTCATTGATTTCTCTTTCCCTCCTTGTATTCTACCTTTTTTCTTTCTCCCCTTGGTTACCGCATGCTCAGGTGGATGCACTTGCACATTCTTGGGCTTGCTTCCTAGGAAGTTTTGAATTGTTTCGTTCTTTGTTGATGTGGATGCTTCAACTGCGTTCTTGCTAGTGTACAGTTTGGTTTGTCCCTTCAGAACCTGTATTAACTCCTTGAGCTGCTCCGTGTTTCCTCCTATGGCATCGATGGTTGAATGTAGTTCACTTAATACCTCAGTCAACAGGATTTTTTTCTCATCCATCTTCTCTGATTTTTCAACAATTGCACCATCAATCTCGAAGGTTGGGGTCAGAATTGTTTTCTTAGTCCATCTGTTCTTTACGTATCGAGGAGGCACCTTCTTCAAGCCAATGTTTTTGAAAAGAAGGAACATATGTGAGCATGGGATCCCCATATTGAGAAACTTGTTACACGTGCAATCAAACTCTTCGGTTGTCAGTTTGTGTTGCACAATGTACACCTTATTAAAGTGACTCACATGATACGTATGGATGTGATCCTCCCTCACCAGATTTGTTAGGCCACATTCAAACACCGAAGCGACAATTTCCGTCTGAACATCATAGAAGACGCTAATGGTGTAAACAGAAGCGCAATACTTTTCCAACTCAAGCGGTGTATTTAGATTCGGAGAGCAAGTAGACGTTTCAAAGTCAAGCCTCCCTTGTTCATGTCTTTGCGAATCAATCGCACTCTCAAACTGCATCATGAAAATAACCAGAGACGACGTCTCGCCAATGAAATGTGAGAAGAAGTAGTTCTGGCTTTCAGAGCGTGATGTGGTTCTCGGGAGTCCACCCATTTCAACGTGATTGAAGAACGCAGGTATCCACAATCGAGGTAGTTGATACATGGCCTGCAACCAGCTGTTTGATTCAAGCTCGAACTCAGATATAATTGATTGCCACGTCCCCTCGAACTCTTCACAACTAATCTCATTGCTCCATACGAGCTTGTTGAACTTGCTTCTAAACCTTTCGTCATCAGCTATATGACTTGTGACCTTTGCCGGTATTTTGAACATTATGTGCCATGCAGAAGCGATGCACAGCAGTCTGAAACACCCGCTCAATTGCTTGTTTTACGGCAGGGTCTTGGTCGGTTAAGATGATGAACGGTTCATGCCCCATAGCTTGCTTGAAGTTCTGAAAAAGCCACACATACGCCTCCACATCTTCTTTCAGAAGCAATCCAAATGCAAATGTGATGCTTTTCTTGTTGTTATCGACCCCAGTAAATGGTACAAATACCATATTGTACCTGAAAACCAAAATTATGAGTTTGTGCAACTCCAAAACTTATTTGTGCAACTAATATATGTGTTTATGCAATCAGGATATATGTTTGTTCCACTGTGATAGAATTTTTGTTAAGCCAGGTTAAGTATTTCACCGATTTGTGCAACTATTACATTCGTATGTGCAACTGTGAGCAAGATTTGTGCAACTAGATAATTGCCCGTTGAACCACAAAATGCTTTTTGTTAACATATTGTTCAACTATGGTATCGGTTTGTGCAACTATAAAAGCTACTTGTGCAACTATAACAGATACTTGTGCAACTATAACAGATACTTGTGCAACTTGGTTAGGAAAACCAAACAAACCTGTTTGACTTGTATGTTGCATCAGCAGAGACAACATCACCAAAGTAGGAAAAGCTCTTTCTTGCAATAGGATCACACCAGAATAATTTTGTTAATTGTTGTTGTTCATCAACATCATATTCAAAGCAAAAGACATCACACCTCTCCTTTTTCTTGAATAGATTGTCAATCACCATCTGAGCATCACATCCAATCATAAAGGAGTTCAAATCTCTTTTGAAGTTCTTGAAGTCTACTATAGTTGCACCAATTTTGTTGTATGATCCAACTAACTCCTTGTAGACCTTGTACGACTTGCTTGTGCCAATGTTTGATTTGATGCAAGTCATAATGAACTCTTTATGAAAAGCACTGAGCTTCCTATACTTCTTGGCGAAGTGTTTTTGTGTATCATCCAACATCATATGGTTGTGACGCTCTTCAAACGTTCTGACAATATATCCATTCTTTCCAACGTTTCTCATAGCCATTCTAGCAATACAACCACATCTACTGTTTATTATCTTTCTCTTGGGTACTTTCTTGCCTTCTTCTCTTCCTCCTCCCACTTCTTCTTCCTCTTCGACTTCTTCTTCTTCATCTTCTGCATCTTCATCTTCATCTTCCTTCTCAACTCCCTTTTTTTTTCTCTGTTTTTGCTACAATCTGTTTAGTGGTTGTAGATTGTGCAATCTTTGTAGTTGATTGCTTTCTAAAGCCTTCCTTGTTGCACAACATGAATTTCTAAATTATACTCCCATCACGAGATCTTGTGGTAGTCCCGCTACGTGGCTGGAATCCACATGCCCGTGCGTAGTCTTTATAGAAGTTTGCTCCTTGTTGCCAAGTTTGGAACACCATCCCCACTTGAGGTCTGAGTTTATCATCACAAAACGGTATGTAATACGTAGTGTTTCCAGGAGAGATGCAGATCTTCAACCCGTTCTCTTCTTCAGCTTTACCTTCATTAGTGTCAAACAACATCAACAATAAGTTATTGGAGCTCCAGTAATGAAGTAAACTATTCTGCTCAACTGTATAATAAACTTTGTGCAACTAGTAAGCCTCGTTTATGCAACTAGTAAGCTTACTTGTGCTCTAGTAAGCTTGTTTTTGCAACTCGTAAGCTTGAATGTGCAACTAGTAAGCTTGTTTGTGCAACTAGTAAGCTTATTTGTGCAACTGTGTCTGTGTTTTGTTTATGTGCAACCATGTCTGTGCAACATTCATAAATTGTGCAACCGTATATCATCATTGTGCAACTAGTATAAGCATTTGTTCAACTCTGTTATGAACTCGTTATAACACCATCGTAATCTCTTCCTTGTTTTGTACATGTTCAACTATTGATTTGATTTGTGCTACTGAAACATGTATTTGTGCAACTAGGTTTCATTTCTGTGTAATCGATTCTCAATTTATTCAACTAGGATTCCAAATTACAATTTGTGCAGCTGATATAAGTGATTGTACATCTCTAATAACTAGTTTGAGCAAAACAATCAGTTTCAACGACAGGAAAACTGTTTGTATTGAGCAACTTTATGAATTTGATCAAGAGAATCGAAGGGAGTTTTTACTACCTGGTTCCATTGCTTTTTGTAGTGGATTTAGTTCGAATCGGAACAATGTGTGGGATTTGTTCGAAGTTTTGTTCTATTCGTGCTGAGATTTGTTCGCAAATTCAGATCTGAAAACCAGATCTGAAAACCAAAACGCGAAAACGAAATCTGGCGATTTTTCGGAGGCGATTGATTTTGTTGCAGTTTGTTCTCAGATTTGACCTAGAATCAAAGCGATTTACAGATGTTGGATACGAAAATCGATTTCGGAGGCGAAAATCGACTGGACGCGAGCTGGCGATTTTCGCGTTTGGGAGTGGGGCGATTTTCGCGATTTGGGGGGAGAGGAGGGTGAACAGTAACGCGTGAACAGTAACGCGTGTTTGGGGCCGAATTTTTGCGTGAACAGTAGCTCCGTGATCAACGGCCCAGATTCATTCCTATTTCCTACCACAATAATCATTCCTACCGGATCCGGACCCATATAATACTAATAAATTTGATGTAATCCGAGTAGCTTACCCAAACTAATTCCATCTTTTATGTACGTACATATATTCCAATTCATTAAAGCTAAGAGGCTATACAATTCACTCCCACCTGTAGTGGTCCAACTCAAAGTTTTATTCAACCACCAATACCGTTGCCATCAAAAGAACCAATAGGTGAATGCGCAAACTTGGCTCCTTGAAGACAACTAATCACATCTGTCTGTACCCCAAATCACATGCCACACGAACACCCCATCTGATAGATTCCGGAGCTCCGCCAGATCAAGCAAAGTCACATCTTGAATTGTTTGAACACCAACAAAACACCATCGCACCGCAGCTCGATCGACCAAATGGTCAAAACACCTGCCTCCCTATTCTTTGTAATGCCATCACAATTCACAACATATGGAAAACAAAAAACATATCGATCCGGGTTTCAATAATTTTTCGATGTCAATAGAGAAATAAAGATTAAACTTTTGAAATTAAAAGTGATAGTGAAGATGCCTTATAAAGCTTCCAATTTCTGAAAATTATACAGTATATAGAAAAGGATAAATACCAAATATCAAGCTATTATACATACACGAGTAGCAAGCATGAGTAGCAATATCATTTTGGGGATCACTATTAGAATCAAGGAGCAACCTGCCACGGACTCCTACATCATCAGTATCATCAATGGCCAATAAAATTGCAGGAATGTCACTATGTCTTGTCAAATTCTGTCTTGTTATAGCATCCCAAAATGATCGTCTACCTCTACTCATCAACTCACGAGTTCCTGTTTCTCTGATATTCCTAGTAAGACTGTTGGATGATACACTCACCATGTCAGGATACCTACTTAAAAGAAGCAAGGAGCATAGATAAGTAGGAAATGACTCCATACAAAACACAACAATCAGCTGATGCGAAAAACAGCGAATTTATGTTTGATCCCATGTAGCTGCATATTTACAGAGTTTAATCAGGAGCTTGAAATAAGAAAGAACATTTTTTTTCTAAAGATTCAATTAGCACTCAGATTGTACATGGAAAACCCACCTGCACATATTCACGATCTGCTTCCTCAGAGACTCTTAAAATTGTGTCAGCACCATCATCTACAAATACTCCAATCGGGTTCAGCACCATACTCCCTTGCAACCTTAGAGATCTCCTTTGCAACCGAAACCGGGATCGAATGCTTTGAATTTGGCTAGAGAATCATTCCAATCAAATTAGCACCAACCTCAACTGCCATGGCAGCATCTCTAGCTGATGTTATACCACACACCTTAACCAAAGGCCGTTTTTGAGCCGGTTTCTCGATAGGTGGGTTCGAGCTGGTCGTCTCAGATATCAAGGATGCTTTAACACTGGTTGTTTAAACTGGATTCTCGACGAAAACTGCTTTTTCCCTTGGATGCCTGGTTACAATGCAATCACCATCAGAACAGATATTCAATGCCCTGATTCATTTGAATGACTTGAGCAGGTTTGCAACACAAACAAAATAGAACACAAGTCTATGAAAATTTCTAGTTTCTACTGTCAAAAACCAATTTAAGAATCCAAGATGATCCAATTCAAAGACTGACAGGCCATTGTGTGTGAAACTCCACATTACCTGCAGTCTCCCTGCATAACATCTTAGCTCCAACAACCAACTTCACACTACTAACAATCACCTGACCCGTTCGCCCGTGTCTCTTCGATTCAAGTTAATTTATAGACTTGTGTTAGCCTTTCTTACGCCTTTGTTTGCTTTCTATTTGATTTTGCTGACACAATTTTTGTTAGCCTTTGTTTGCTTTCTATTTGATTTTGCACTAAAATCAAATAAAAAGCAAACAAAGCAAAAGCAAAAACAAAGACAACATGTTACGGCTTAGAATAAAGTGACATTAAACATATTGATGCACTAAAAGATAGCAGATTCACCACTCAAGAAGCACATGGAATCAAATCTGATGGAACTAATCCTTCAATTCACAAACAACTCAGCAAAAAAGGGAGAAGAGAGGAACATTGATCCTAGTCAGCCAAAAATCAGAACATTATCGTACCACAAAACAACTACAAAGATGTTAAGAGATGTTTACCAAAAAAAACAAAGATGTCAAGAGATATGCAAGAGTCGAATATGACAAACACCAATTAGTGAAACTCAAATTCTAATCAACACACAAAAACCTAATAAAATTCAGAACGGAAACACCAATTAGGAATACACAAACACCAATTAGGAACGTGTTTGCATAATACCAAAAAAATTCAGAATAGATAGCAATTCAATATCTACACCGAGCATTCGCAGTGAGCAATGACCTAATTCAATTTGGGTAATTGTTAGTACACAAAATATGTCGGTGTATAAGTCTCAATTCCTTCTTCAATGACCTTCTTCTCCAAGCCTCTTCACCTTCAATAACCTCCAAAAGAATGGACAAAGGGGACCCCCTAATCCACCTCCGATGCCTAAGTCAGTAGAGTATTCGCAAGGGTAAACTGTAGAGAGAAAGGCGCAGGGCTAGGCTGAGACAAGCGATCATCAGCCCCTCTAGAGTCAGGGCGAGCGATTATCAGCCCCTCTAGGGTAGTTCTTCTAGGGTAGTTTTTGTATATCTCTTTTCCACATGGCCATGTATTTATAGTCGAGAGAGAGGGCTAGGGTTAATTCATTGGAGCCCAATTAATAACTCTATCTTCTTAAATAAGATAGAATCTTCCAACTATTGGATAACTACCAGGATTTAATAGGCCAATAAAGATATTTATTTGATATGCTTACTTGGCTGGCGGAAATATTATCCTTATTTATGGCGGTAAATTACCCACCTACAAAAGCCCCACCTACGTCTTAGTTGCGTAACTAAGACGTAGGTACTCTAGGATTGACTTGGCGTGACTTGCACAGATTAGGAGACGGGCACGTTTGCACGTTCATGAGCGAGTATCATAAGAACCCCCGTGAGCGAATATCACGGTCCCCCCCCATGAGCGAATATCATGGGGGCTTCGCGAGCGAATATCGCGGTCCGTGAGCGTAAACACGAGAACCACCGCGCGAGCGACGCGGGAACAAACACCGTGGCGAATACACGGGAACCTCCGTGACAAGCGATCACGGGTAACACCGCGAGCGAATATCGTGGGAACCACCGCGCGAGCGACGCGGAAACAAACACCGTGGCGAATACACGGGAACCTCCGTGACAAGCGATCACGGGTACGACCGCGAGCGAATATCGCGCGAACAAACACCGTGGCGAATACACGGGAACCTCCGTGACAAGCGATCATGGGTACCACCGCGAGCGAATATCGCGAGAACAAACACCCTGGCGAATACACTGGAACCTCCGTGACAAGCGATCACGGGTACCACCGCGAGCGAATATCGCGGGAACCACCGCGCGAGCGACACGGGAATAAACACCGTGGCGAATACACGGGAACCTCCGTGCAAGCGATCACGGGTACCACCGCGAGCGAATATCGCGGGAACAACCGCGCGAGCGACGCGGGAATCCTCCTACGTAGCTAGCATACGAGGAGTCCGTTAGTGTGATGAACTAACGTTGCGCTTATATTTTTTTTATGCAAGACTCTTCTAATGCAAAAACTGATTCCTATTAAAAATAAACGTGAATGACATGATCCTAGAATTAAGCTAATGAAAAAAGAACAACCTAGGGGCCTCATCAAAACCACATGGGAAAAAGAGTGCCCCGGCCTACATGGATCCTAGTCCTGGGACCCCCGCGCGTAAGGGTCCGGGGACCCGCGGTTGTGCCTGCTCAGGCTATGGCGACGTTTTATCCTCTTCAAGGCGAATCGGTTATTTATCCTCTTTAATGTGGACCAGACGATTACCCTTTTCAAAGCGAATTGCCCCTGCCACGATCCTGCGCTCGCGGAACGGGTGGCGCGCCCGCGATTTTGCCCCAGAGAGGGGGATCTACGCTCTGGACCGGAATCGCGGTCGCGGCCTGGCGACCCGCGGTCGCGGTTTTGATCTTGTGGGCGTGGTTGCTCGGTCCGTCGCCTTTCCTCGATTCGCCCTCGAGCCTTCCCTAGATCCCATGATGAGCGTTCTTCCATCATGGGGCCCTCACGCTCGGGTGGGGCCTGAGGCGAGGCAAGCGACCTCCCTTCTGCCTCGCGATTAGCTTCTTCTAATCGTATATGTCGACAGACGCACTCTCGCAGTCCATCGATGGTGGAAGGAGGATAGAGTATCAAATCCTCCCTTAACCTGCTTCCGAGCGAGAGCGCTCCTTTGAAAGTGGCTAGTGCGGCCTCGTCGCCGCAGCCCTCAACCTCGGCGTAGCATTCCATGAAACGATTCGAGAAGCTGCGCAAGCTTTCGTCTCGATTCATCCTGAGAGCAAAGAGTGTGCCAAGGGACACTGCGTCTCGGCAATTGGTGATGTAATTCTTGACGAACGAAGTGGCAAGTTGTCTCCATGATCGTATTGATCCGGGTTTCAAGCTTTGGAACCACTTGAGAGATCCCTGGGTGAGGCTGCTTGGAAACATCTTGCACATAACGGCCTCTTCGGAGACCCACAACGTCATCTTGTACGAAAACAAGGCTATGTGGCTTATGGGGTCCGAATGTCCATCGTAAAGATCAAAGGTTGGTGGAGAGAATTTTGCCGGGGGCTTGGCTCGCAAGATCTCTTTGCTGAATGGTGTCGATGTCACCATTGCCAACTTGCATTCAGCCTGCTCCTGCACTGATTGTAAGGTTCCTCTTTGTGATTTTAAGAGTTCGAGTAACCTCTTCTCAGCGCGCGTGAAAGCCCGATCTTCTCCCTCATGCTCATCCCTACTGCCCGAATCATGAGTCGAATTAGGGTTCTCGGGAGAGCCATGACCTTCGTCTTCAGGTTCGTCAAAACCCTCGCGCCGCTCGCTCGAGCCGCGGGCGCGGATGCTGGGACCGCGGTCGCGGTGTCTTGGACCGCGGTCGCGGGTTGTCAGACCGCGGTCGCGGCTGCCGCCCCGGCAGTTTCCGCGATCTCTAGGGTCCGCCGTTGTGACGATGCTAGCGAGTTGCGAAGTAACCCTAGGTTCGTCAATAGGGTGCTCGCTCCGCACCTCCCTCAAAGCGTGCTTCAGCTTTGCGATTTCTTCTAGGGCTTGGTCCAAGCGAGACCTAGCCTGTTCGCACTCCGATAGCATCACCTCGTCCTCTCCTAGAGCAACGGCCAGGACATGGACGACCTCGTCATCCTGCTCGCTCCGGGTGGAGGATGATGCCTCAACCCTGCCGCTTGGGTTGGTGTAAATTGTTCAGCCCATCGCGTACCGCGAATTAGAGTTTTCGCGATTGGGCTCAGGCTCGCGCCCTCGTGACTCGCGGTCACGGTTTGGCTCTACGATCGCGGTCGCGCTTTCAGGCCTACCGCGGATCTCTTGGCCCGTATCTGCCTCGAGTTCAGCGATGCGCATCACAAAATCCCTTGACCGACTAGACAAAGCCGAATCGGACCATACTTGGCGACGACTCTCAATCCCGTTGCCTGACGCCAGTCCCCATAGGTCTGTGCGATGAATAGACGTGCTTGCGAGGGGGACTGAGTCACGGGTAGAGTCGGATCCGGGCAAGGCGCCTCGCACGGATCGCGATGTGGTCCGATCTCCCGAGCGAATACCGGGGTTTGCACGTGTCGGGATTCGCTCCTCCGAGCGATTTTCGGAGTCTAACCGCTCGGGCGTCGATCCGCGGTCGCGGAAGGGTGACCCACGGTCGCGGGCGACAAGCCGCGGTCGCGGGTGGTGAATCCGCGGTCGCGGGTCCGCGTTTGCCAGGAGCGAACTCGGAGTTCGCCGATCGCCCTCCGACCCGCGGGCGCGGGTGGGTATCTCGCGGTCGCGGGCGGCGATCTGCGGTCGTGGGTTGTCAACCTGCGGTCGCGGCTCTGGGGCAGCGGAAAGCGAATCGCGCGATTCGCCTGGCGCGATTGCCCCAGGGTTGTCTCGATCCGGGCTCGTGGACAAGCGATCCATAGCCTCCTCAGATCGGCTCTCGTAGGGTTTACGAAGGTCGAAAACCTGTTCGTCCCCAGGGTCAGCGCCAAATGTTAGTACACAAAATATGTCGGTGTACAAGTCTCAATTCCTTCTTCAATGACCTTCTTCTCCAAGCCTCTTCACCTTCAATAACCTGCAAAACAATGGACAGAGGGGGCGGGGACCCCCTAATCCACCTCCGATGCCTAAGTCAGTAGAGTATTCGCAAGGGTAAACTGTAGAGAGAAAGGCGCAGGGCTAGGGCTAAGACAAGCGATCATCAGCCCCTCTAGAGTCAGGGCGAGCGATTATCAGCCCCTCTAGGGTAGTTCTTCTAGGGTAGTTTTTGTATATCTCTTTTCCACATGGCCAGGCCATGTATTTATAGTGGAGAGAGAGGGCTAGGGTTAATTCCTTGGAGCCCAATTGGATAACTACCAGGATTTAATAGGTCAATAAAGATATTTATTAGATATGCTTACCTGGCTGGCGGAAATATTATCCTTATTTATGGCGGTAAATTACCCACCTACAGTAATCACTACATGTAAAACAATACCTAAATTGCTGAAAAGGGAACCGAAAAAACATGATTTCACAAAATTACCTTTGAATGATATGCGAATTCTCTTATGAAAGCAGAATGTAGCGAAGGAGTTGTTGGAATAGAGAAAGGAAGTGGACGACAGGGAAAGGAAGTTAGCAACCTACAGCCGGTTATCTTCTGCTTCCCGTTCTTTGCCGAATGAAGAAAATCGAGAAGCTGAGAGAGGAGAATGGGAATCCAAGGCGAGATTTTCATCTTTAAGCATAGGTGAGCTTGAGCGCAGTTACAAGCTGATAACGTGTTATCGTGGGTGGGGGAGTTAGGGTAAAGAAGGGGAAGCAGAAGATAACCGCCGTTTTTCAATGAAAATTTTGGGACACGTGTATTGCAGATAAGGGGGATACGTGGTGCAAATTTTTCAACAGACATGGATAGGCAAATAAAGAATAGGGAGATTAAGTTGAGTCGAGCCATTAAAAATTTGATACTGGCGAAGTGAATTTGTGCAATAATGCAATTCATCGAAGCCAACTGCAAAAAGTCCAAAAACTTACAATGAGATATTGTGGTGTAAAACCGTTAGGTCCACTGCCCTCAAAGTGTCTAACTAGATCTAAAATTACAACCGTGTTGTTCATAATCATTTTATTTTATAAAAAAAATTACTTGATAAGTGATGATATATTTGCCAGAGTAATGCATTGAATTTGAAGTGCAAGTTGTCTCTACTTAAGATGATTAGAACTAAAATGGAAACATACAGATAAAATGACCAAGACTGGTTACAAGTTCAATGTCTTTAGGATTCACCCTCCAATCAAAATAAATACTCCTAATTGGTTGGTGCATATATAGAATACTTGCAATTCGATCTAAGCTAAAACTTTCTAATCTAATCGCACAATCACAGAAGAAGAAGAAGAGAAAGAGAAGTGGGAGGATGGGTCGGAGAAAGGTCGAGATGAAGAAGATCACGGACAAGAACTCGAGATTCGTGACGTTCTCGAAGCGCCGGTCCGGAATGTTCAAGAAAGCCGCAGAGATCGCCACGTTGTGCGGCGTGGAGGTGGCCACCATCGTCTTCTCTCCGACGGGAAAGCCCTTCAGCTTCGGGGAGCCGAGTGCCCGCGATGTCACCGATCGGTTCCTCGATGAAGAGGAAGGCCGTTCGGGCGCCGCTAGAAGGACAGGGGCTGGCTCCGCCACGGACCCGGCGGAGACGAGGGAGCTTGGGGAGCAGTTGGAGCGATTGAGCGAGCAAGTGAAGATTGAGAAGGAGAAGGAGAAGCGGCTGAAGAGGGCAATGGCTGCGGAGGAGAACCCCACAGCAGAGCTCCGAGTGGGAGAGCTGTGCATGTTGAAGGCTCGACTGGAGAAGATTCGAGAAGCCGTGTCCAAGGGGATCGCCGAGAATGAGTCGGATGCATCCGATACGCTGCTTCTTCTGTCCAATTCCGGTGCCGACGCCGAAGCCTCTTAGTTTTTTAACAAATCTATCCATGCCAAATGGGCCTTGTTTTTTCCCCTCTTTCTAGTACCGTTTTGTTTATCGTTTGGAAGAAATGTTGCCCTTTTTAGTTCTATATCGTTTATGATAAATAAAAAAAAATGTCCTTATTCAAGGTGTGTTTCCAAGTGTTAATTTGAACGTTGGTCTTGTTTTAAGTTGGCATTTAATTAGGATGCTACGAAGAACACTGGCGGATTGAAGGAGTGGTAAGGGAAAGTGGGCAAGGCGAGTGCGAGCGAGAGCGATGGAGTAGGTGAGCTAGCAAGGGCGGGTGAATTGCAAATTTTTAGAGTATATGCAGTCGTATACCATATTATTTGTCCATTGAAATATGATATTCATCCTCTTTTCTTCGCTTTCTAATGACCATAGTATTGTTTATTGATATTTTAATGGTGACCAAAAAATTGGACAACCCCCTTGATATACTATTACAAAAATTAGGTCAAGGAAGCACATCTCATTTTTTGCTTTTTGAAATGCTTTTAAAGTAACTTTTTCTATCCATGGGAATGATGGGGATCAGATTGGGCCACCTTGGGTTAACTATTTTTTTTTTTTTTTCATGAGGTTGTCAATCTTCAACTAAATAGAATTAAATAAAATTCCGTGGGCCTAGAAAATAGCCCAATATTTGTTTATAGTATACGTTGGTGTCTCTTACAATATCTATATCCCAAAAAAAAATCTTGCTTGGTAAAATTAAGGAATTAAAACAAACTAAGCAAGTAACTAATTAATTATCATGACTCATTAGCAATATTTAGAGTACTCGTTTGCCTAATTGAAAGGAAGAATCATTAGTATAGACTAGTTGGCTTGACCCGTTTGTTGGACACTCAAATGACTTTGTTGGAGTTTTTTTTGGCGCATTTGTTACTAAACCAACTTGTAAACTATTCATATCCTAGTATGTCAGGCATGTCCATTGGATGAGACTAAGTATGTACTTTATGTTAGGTATTATCTTACATATTTATATTTTTAATTATCATCTCATGTGATTAAACATACAAAACAATTAAATGAATTTTACAATAGAAAAC
Source organism: Polygonum maritimum (assembly GCA_963924305.1). Taxonomy (NCBI): domain Eukaryota; kingdom Viridiplantae; phylum Streptophyta; class Magnoliopsida; order Caryophyllales; family Polygonaceae; genus Polygonum; species Polygonum maritimum. The sequence continues at coordinate 23,244,012 of OZ002729.1, forward strand.
ACAATTTATTTTGTTCTAATTATATTTTGTGTATTACTAAAAGTGTCATTAAGATATTTACTTGTAGAATTGTTATTATTGTTTATCATAGGATGTTAAATCTATATATTTTGTCACATTATTTTCTTAAATAAAATATATGTAATTAATTAATCATAAATACTTTTATCACATATAATTTCCTCTTCTATTTTAAATAAAGAAATCTATTCTGCAAAAATGTTAAATTTCTATGACCTATTGAGTTTCAATTGGTGAAACATTTATATGAAAAAATAGATAATTTTAATATTTCTTAAGATAAGATTAAGATAATAATAAAATTAAGATAAAGTTAAGGTTTATTCAGTTAGAAAAATCTAATTAAAATGAGAACATAATGGAAAATAACTTGAACAATTAATACACATTTGATATGTTATAAGATGTTTATTTGCACAACTGAAATGAAACAAAATAATATTAAAATTAATATAAATAACATATAATTCTAAACGTAAATCACAAATTTACTAATACGAATTGTTATTTTCATAGATAAATAATATTCGGAATATGAACAACTTTTACAATGTTTCTTTATGCTTAGACCAAGTTCTTAGGTTCAAATAACATATAAAGATTTACATTTTGTGAAAGTATTGTATAAAAAGAATTCATAATTACACACTTACATAGTTACATGTGATTCATTTAATGTGATTTTATCTTTTCAAATTAAATCTTTAGATGTTGTATAAGTATTTTATAAAAAGAATTCATAATGGTTTGATTACCTTGAAGACCGTGTAGCAGCTATCATTCTTGATCTTATCGGACACGACGGAGAAATTTGGATCCTTTGGTCTAAGCGTTCGACGGAGAAATTTTTTGAGCGGCCAACTTTTCCACCTAGTATCCTTTTCAATTGATTAAATTCAAGCTTATCAAGGTGTTCCTTACCCTTAAATTAGTAGGATTTGAGTTGAAATACTTAGATTCATATATAATTGACGCATCTTGATTTGAATTTCTAATCAACTATCGTTACACCCTTTAAAATGCGGATTGATTAGAGATTCATATAGAAATGATATGGGCTATTTATTTAGGTTTTTTAAAGAGTCAAATTCTACTAATTTAAGACTGAGGAACATAATGATGGAGTTGGATATAATCAATTCGAAAGAGGGACACCTAATTGGAAAGCCAAACCTTAGTAGTATCAAGAATAATAAGTTTTTTTAAAACACCAAAATGTTTTGCTTTTTCTAATTAGGAAAGGAACTAAGGGCTCACTTAAAGGAAAGTGGACCACTTTTGAACATTCTTACGGATAAAGTTACAAAAACCTAGATCTTTTGCAATTAGATGGAAGACCTTACATGATGAATTTGTAATAATGTTTGCCACAATGTTGGCCTCTCAAAAACTATGGGTGATGATTTAATATTGAAGGTAAGTGACTCCTAAAAATTCCAGATTTTATCATTTTTTTCTCTCAGACATAGCTCCCAATGCCTTTTACAATGTTGATCAAGCAAATGTTATCTCTCTCAATCTCAATATGAATGATACCACAATAGTTCGCTTCTTGGACTCCTTGCCTAAGAGAAACTGTATCTATCTTGATCGGAAAAAAAAAAAAACTGTATCTATCATCATAAGGGAGTGTATTCTCATTAGCCCATCAAAGTACGAAAAGGACTCTCCAAAGAGGTCATGAAGAATGTAGCCGAATGTAGAGACAATATCTAGATTGACTACACCATTAAAATTGAATTTAATACGGTTTTATGTTGGTTTCTCCTATTTTAGTTTTGTTCTTTTCCTCATTAATTGTATTTCCTACCATGTTTTACTATGGTGATTATGAGGATACTTTGATGCTTTGTCTACTATATGCTCTTGGTTGTGCCTTAGGTTCTTTTGTACGATGCTGATAACGTGGGTTGGTGGACCAAGACGTGACCGCATCCTAGTGGGTTGATTGTGTTTTGGGTTGAGTCGGAAGGATTTTATAAGACCGACTTTTAATTTTATTTTATTTTGTACTTATATTTTTTTTGCTTTATTTTAGGATAGTTTTAATTGGTTGTAATCCTTATATATTGGGATGGTTAGATCTTAAAATCTTATCTTGGACATTATTATTTTCTCTCTTTGAAGAAGAAGAAAACCTAGAAAACTTTGTCAGTTCTTCATTGACTTTTTCTAGCGGAATTTCTTTTATCCAACTAGTTTATTAAAATTGTTTGATTTTAATTGTTGTGAGGTTTGAATGTTCTAATGAAACCTTTACTTGATTGATTTTTCTATGCTTAATTACTTAATTTCAATCTAGGGTTTTATTAGAATAGCTACCTAATACGATTATAGGATGAATTACAACTAGATTGATTTAATAAGCGATTATTATTAAATTGATTATAAGTAGACCTCTTTATCTAATTAAGCCGGTCGGATTAATTGGTTACAGAAAGAGATTTCAATCATAATTTCTTTGTATGTCTGGTTGCTTTGAAGGGTTATTTCTATTGATGCTTGAATTTTAATGATGTTGTCAAATTAAATCTAGAAGGTCTCATAGGTTGTTTGATTATTAGGGTTGTGAAGTCTGATCAGATTAATAATTCAAGTTTGAAAATCTTAATTAATTCCATGAAGTTGTGTTGGTTAAGGTGCAATTGGAATAATGAAATCAATGATTAATATGCACTTCTACAATGGATATATATTAGTTGGATATCTTCATCATACTTGCTTAAAATCTTAATTTGCTTTGTTTCTTTGCTATTACTAGTCGATAATTCAATCTAAAAAAAAACCTTCTCTAAGTAGCATAGAAATAAACACTGAAATCACGAGTCTTTGTGGGATCGACCCTTGCATCCCTACATTAGTTGGGTAATTAGGATTTTTTTATCGGTATTAAGACGACTAAATTACCACTATCACTTTCCTATCTAGCATTTCTATAACAAATAAGAAATATCAGCCAGTATTGTTGGAAAACAAGGGATGTTAGTAAAATACGAGACTAAATATGTGGGAGAATAAGATTGCCTATTAATTATTAAAGCAAATATTTTCAAGCATCGACTAATGCTTCTAGATCTTCCTCCTTATCCCTTGCCAATGTTATCAATGTGTAAAGTACTTCTTCTATGGAAAAGTATCTTGGAATCCAGATTATGAAAGGAGGAGTTCAAAAGTCCATGTTCATTGAGTCAATTATCAAGCTAAAAAAACAACTATCCTAATGGAAAGCTAATTTAATTTCCCAAGTTGGGCTTTCGGTTCATATACAAGTTAATCTTATAAGCTAGGTTAAATGCATAATGCAAAATTACTTGATCCGAAAAGGGGGTCTGAATCAAATTGATAAAGTTAATAAATCTTTTTTTGGGAATAAATTCACACCTAATCATCATCTTCTTCTCAATTGGTAGAAAATATGTTCCTTTAAATAGAATGGTGGCTTAGGCCTTCATACGACTCAAAATATGTATATAGTCCTTCAAATGAAACTCCTTTGGAAAATTATGACTGAGCCAAGCAACTATTGGGTTAGATTTGTCACAGAAATATACCTAGGTTCCCACTCTTGTTGGGACGATATTAAGGACGCCAGTCATTAATATCTAAACCAATAATGATCGTCCCTTATTTTGATAATGACAAACTCAAAGGTATTTGATAAGTTGTCCAAGTGTTGATCTCAGGTAAGTCCAGTGGACGCACATGAGCGAAAAGGACAACAAGTAAACGAGAGTCCCTAACTCTGTAGGGACGCATTCCATCAGAACTTCCAAAGCTGAACGTAATTGGCAAAGTCCCTGCGCAGATAGGACGGCGTCCTCATCAGGAAGGGAAGCGCGCCAAAATACGGACGAAGTTCAAATTCAAATCAAGGCCGCCCCAACATGATTACATCATATTCGGCCGTAGTCCTCAGAAGGAAGCTTCCCTTGTCTGGGCACGTGTAGACAACTCCAAAGATGTCGCTTTCCCAGCAATGGTCCCCTATCCACGCGAAGGCTTCCCAAGCCTCAACAGAGTTGACTTCCTCAAGATGCACATCGCACCGTTGATGGAAGATCAAGGATCCTGCCAAGTCTCAGAGGACGCTAGAGGACAAGAACCACTTCCACTATAAATACCCTCCAAGGGGTATGCATAGCGGTGTGAACTTTGAAGACTTTCTCTCAAGCTCTCCCGAAGCGTTCAAGTTCAAGAACGAAGAACAAGGAGATCAAGTGAGCTTGAAGCAAGAGAAAGAAAGTCCAACCAAATCAAATCCAAAACAAACCACAAAATAGTTAGAGTTGTAGTTTGTCTCTCACAACGGACCGTGAGAGACGTGAGTGATAGCTTCCTTATAGCTAAGAGAGTTAGGTTACTTGTTAGGTGGAAAGGAGTGTTTCTAGTGAGGCTAAGGACGGACGCTTAGCTCAGTAAAGTGTAACGACTCACCTAAGTTGTAAGGACTCCCTCTTAATAAGATAAGGGACGGCTATTGAAAATCCTCCAACGGAGGTAGAGGTTTACCCATAAGACTAGTTGGTCTTAGTGGGGTTCCTCTATAAATACTCGTGTCCATTATCTTATCTCGTTTCCTGTTAAGTCTATTTTCCGCTGCACCTAATGACGCCCTTGACCCAGTTAAGGACGCCCATTCTAACAGACTTACGATCCAACAATTGGTATCAGAGCCGGCGCTCTAGATTAAGTTTGAGTTGCAGGAAACATGGATATGGAACCTATAGGTATATCAAGTGCGAAGCCACCCCGCCTTACGGACGGGAACTTCAACCGGTGGAAGACAAGATTTGAGTGCTTCGTGCGAAGTCAAAACTACCAATGCTGGCTGGTGATAAAGAACGGCGACCTAGAAGTCCCTGTTGCTAAAAAGGAAAAAGAAGAAGAATGGGGTCCCGATGAATTTAAACTCATGGAGGCAAACGCCAAAGCTATCTGTTTCCTACAGACGTCCCTCTGCGAAAGGGACGCCACCCGTGTGAGCAATCTTCCAACTGCCAAGCTCCAATGGGAAGCTTTGGAGAAGTACCATGTTGGGACGCCTGAGATGAAAGAGGACGTCTAGCTTGAAGCTAAGAGGGACTTCTACAAGTTCATAATGTTCACAAATGAGACCATCACCGACTACTCCTTCCGCTTTGAGGCCCTACTAACCAAGTTGAAAAACTTAGGTGTCAAAGAAACGGAAATCACTCAGAGGATGAAGGTTCAAGTCTTGATCGATGGACTCACGGGACCATGGAACTTCGATAGGATGACGTTCAAAGAAAACCAAGCCAATAAAGGACTGTCCATGGAGGAAATTTATGGAAAGCTTAAGGGGTACGAAGCAAGGAGAAATCAAGATTTGTTGGAAATGGGGAAGAGTTCCCAAAATGAGCTGGCTTTAACTCTTGCGGCTAGGACGCCAGAGTTTGAGCAATACTACCAAAGACAAAGGGAACTGAACTCCATGCTAGAAGCCAAAACTCAAGAGCACCAAGAGAATCTTCGTCTTCAGGCGTTAGTGGAACGCAAAGGGAAGACTGAAGAACAAATATCTGAAGAAGATGAGCTAGCACTGTTGCACAAAACTCTTCGTACTTTGTACAAAAGAGGCAAAGTCCCAAGAATGAAGATTCCTTACAAGAAGGAAAGTCGCAAACCTTTGGATGCTGAAATGAAGGATATAGTCTGCTACAAATGCAACAGGAAGGGACACATGGCCAAGAAATGTACCACAGGGTTAACATCAAAAGAAATGAAGGAAAAGGCTCTGGTTGGTGCATTTGAAGGTGCGTGGGACGACCTCGACTCAAGTGATGAGGAACCAGAAAATCAAGTAGCTTACATGGCTATGGAAGATGCTCCAACCTCTCCAGAGGACGTCTCTGAAACTGAGTAAGAGGTAACTCATGAATCTATGTTAAGCTCCCTTGAAAAATGCTTAAAGCCCAAGCTCATCAAACTAATCACTCAAATCATGCAAGAAAGCTATGCCATGAAACAAAGTTTTGATGAACTTGAATCTGAGAATATTGTTGTGGAATGTGAAAATTGCAATACTATTTCTTTTCAACTAGTGTCCTCTCAGGAAGAGGTCAAATCCCTCAAAAGTCAGCTTGTGTGCCTAAAACTTGAAAATGCTAACCTTAGGGATGAGGTGAAAGTCCTAGGAAAGAGTCCCATGACTGAAACTATAAATCCAACAGTCTTCGTTCCATCTAGGAAAGGACTAGGGTATGAATCAGGATCAAAGGACTCCCTTCCAAGTGACTTCGAAGCTAGCAAAACCTCTGAGCTAGAACTTGAAAGAGAAAAGACAAAGAACTTAGAGGAACGCATAAGAGTTCTTGAGAGTGGTGAAACTGGTAGAAAGGACTACTATACAAATTCTGTCAGCCATAAGATTTATAAGAAAATTGCTAAGGGAAATGGCTCTAAGGTGGTTAATCCAGAAAAAATGAAGGAGAATAGAATTCAACGTCCTAACAAGAAGTACTACCTTGGAAACTACTATAGGACATGCTGGCATTGTGGCAAAGGTGGTCACTGATCGGTCCGGGATCGGAGGGTCTCACAATTTAAATTTATAAAAACCGAACCTCACTTGTAGTAAAGAGGTAGGGTGTCGAACACACGGGAGTTCGTGCGTCGAGAGTACCCGAAAAGACTAAAAAGAGGAGAAAATAAAGACAAACGAAGGAAAACAAGAGAGATCTCCTCGGACCGACACAGGGTCACTTCGGTCCGAGGTAGGATCGAGGTTGAGTTGCACGGGACCGACGTGATGCAAGTCGGGCCCGACGTTCTGGGTAACTCGGTCTAAGCAAAATAGTAGATCGGTCTTGGGTTTTTGGGTTCCTCCCCCAACTAGACTTGGATATTCTACCTCAATTCAACCAATAAGTGTTTGATTCTAGTGAGATCGAGGTTGCTCGCCTCAAATCCCTCCAATCTACACCTCGACCCAAGGGAGCTTTCACTCACCTTCGATGCTAGAGACTTGTGATGGGATAGAGACCACTTTCGCTTACTCTTACCAAACACAAGCTCTAGATCCCTTGCTTTCACAAGAGAATTGAAGCTCAATGTAGAGAGGATTCACAAATCAAGCACTCAAGGCTATGGAATTGGGGTTTTCTACCCAAATCTAGCTAGGGGGATTCCCCCATAGCCCAAGACTATGGAATCTACTCCATATGGTAAGAGAAAAGCATAATCAAAATGGAAATCAAGCAAAACTCAATCATCAACATCCAATCAAACTCCAATTGCATTCAAACTCAAAGTGTCTACAAAATCCAAGTTCAATTCTACAAGATCAAAGCAAAACAAAGTACAAAACTCACAAATCCTCCTCTCTTCTCCACCGACCTCTCCTTCTCTTCCTTCTTCCTTCTTCTCCTTGCTCTCCAAGCCTTCCTTGAGCCTTTGAGAGTGAAATTGGGTTTGGTGTGTGTGTGCCACTCGTCCCCCTCACACTCCCCTCTTTGATTTGATCACCAATCACCTCTCTTATCCTTCTCTTTGGATTGGGGACCAAGGAATCCCAATTTAGAAAGGGGCAAATGTGGAAAGTTGCTAAAAATATGCCTTGGGGAACAATCTTCTCACACGCCGACTTGGACCGACACGGGGTGACCTCGGGCCCGACGTTGGGAACGTCGGTCCCTTTTACTGGACGCTCGATCTCGGGCCCGACTTGGTGTATCTCGGTCCTGGGCCTCGATCCTTGCCTTCTTCCTTGGTTTCCTTTGGTTCCACTTCGTTCTTAGCTTGGCTCTTGCACTCCTTGACTTGGCTCCTTCCTTAGCTCCTCGAAATCATCCTCATTCTTGCCGTTTTACCTACAAAAACAAACAAACTCGCATAGTTTCCGACTCTTGAAGAAAACCGGGAACTAAGTTAAAAGGGAAACAAATCTAACAAAGAAAGGAATGAAAAACACATATTTACAAGGGAAATCAACTACTAAAACACCTCCAAAATGAGAGACATCAGAATACCCCATACTTAAACTTGCTTGTCCTCAAGCAATAACAAAGTAAGCAAGACCGAAGCACAATCTTCAAGTAAAGCCTCTTATGAAAACACAAGTAAGCAGAAGTGATAGATATGCTAGCAAGATTACGTCATCACACATGATCAACTGTTCAAGGAATAAAGTCTAATGCAACAAAGCCTCACTTTAGGAATGTGAAAATGTGTATCACTCATCATGTGTTTAGGCTTAGCAATGAACACTCAAACTCGATAAACATGCAAGTAAAGACTTTACCATTGAAGCTAATATCACCAATTCGTCCACCAAGAGGTGCCTATTACAATGCACACAAGGAATATGAACTTGGCTCAATGGAGGTCCTCAAAGAGGTTCCATTCGGCCGGGTTGTAACGGGGCTTTTGGTATTTCTCAAGGTGGGAATTACTTTGGTCTTGTGGTGCTCATAATGGGGATTGAACTTTCTAGTCTCTCACCAAACTCACCAAAGCATTCCACTTTCAACTTTCACTCTCATCCAAAAGATTTTGATTTTTCTCTTCTCTTTTCTTTCAACTCTCAACCCTCTTTTCACTAAACATTCCACTTCATCTTTGCACTACACTTTTTGTTGGATTTTTCACACTTTTTCCACTAGGATCGATTTGCAACACAACTCGGGCCCGATGTGCACTTTAACTTGGTCGGTGCCCTTTTCTTTCACTTAAGCACTTTGCTTTCAATCCACTACTTTTTCCAACTTTTCTTTCTTTCTTTCTTTTTTGTTTACAACAAAGATGCACTACCCACTTGGTTTATAACTCCATTCTTTCCCTTCAGCAAAGAGAATCTCAACTCTCCAAATATTCTTCCAAACCACTCACTAAAGTCCAATCCCATAAGGGTCAAGTCATATAGGCTAGGAATCATATTTTTGAGGAGTTTCAAACAAAGGTCTAAGGCTAAAACGGGGCTACAAACAACGGTTTATCTTCAAGGTAGGATATGGAAGATTTTGTGACTAAATGAAACAAAGTTCAAATCAATGTGACAAAGCATAGAACAATTCTCATATTGGTCTTGGAAAATAGATAAACACCTCAATAGCAAGTTTTACTAAGCATGTATGAGCTAATCACACAAGAAAATGAGGGATATGCAAATATGAACAAGCATCCCTAAAATGGCCAAAAATCATCTCACAAGGTTCACTCTAGCTTAGTTGCATCATAACTCATCCAAGAACTCATGTGCTTAATAAAAACATGCAAGACATCATATCACATCAAAAGCAACATCCATTAGAGGCTAAACTATCCAAAAATATGCAAAGGATTTTACATGCTCACATCATCATTAGCCTTCTTTGGATATCTAAGATGGGAATTCCTAGTCCAAAAACCAAAATCTTTTTGTTGTTTTCACACGAAATTTTCAAATTTTTAGGATTTTTGCAAAAATTTCTCAAACCAAAAACAAACTCATCCATTCATGCCATAAAATCGATCATCATTCTCATACATGTCATGCCACATTCCAAAATGAAACATCCCTTAAACAAGAAACAAACAAACAACCTACACATGGAACTAATGAGCAACTAACCCACCCCATACTTAAAATTTTGATGTCCCCATCAAAAGAAATCAACACTCAAAAGTAAAGAGAAGAGTAGAGAAAGCTCACAATTCCTTATTCTTGAATGGCATTTTTGAGGCTTAGTTTGGAGGGTGGCCACGGCGTTGTCTCCTTTGAATCCGGGCGTGCCGCTCTCGCTCATACACTTGATCGTTGAAGGGATCTTGGCTTGGCGGTTGTAGTGGTGGCGTGGGAGGTGTCCATTGGTCTTCACGGGATGAGAAATTCCCGGACATCCACTCGTTGAAACTTGCTTGCATGGTCCACCTTTGATCCTCGGACGCCCTCAAGTCCTCCACCTCACGTCTCGTGTAGGCGATGTTGCGGTTCACCTCATCAAATCGTACTTGGAAGTTCTCTTGGTGTTGGAAAAGTTGTTGTTGTTGGAAGTTGAGTTGGTGCGCTTCTTCGAGCATTGATTGTTGTTGAAGTTGGAGATGCGACAATTGGTTTGCCAAGAAATTCATGTCCACCGATTGGTTAGGCTCGGGGAACACTATTCCGGGGCCGTACCATTGGGCATACCCCTCATATCCTCCATAGCTAGGTGGTACTTGATGTGCTCCACTTCCCTCACCCCGCTCGAAGTGACTAGGGACCGGTTCGGGCAAGAACACGTCGGACCGACGTTGATGGACATCGGGCCCGACGTAGGATGCTCCTCGGTCCAAGAGAGTTGGGGCGTGGTCGGTGAGCAAATGTTGGTAACCTCCTTCTTCTTCTTCTTCTTCACCTCCCGGCGCGTCCACCTCCATGTCGTCTCTCCTCACAAACTCATAACGGTTGGGCTCTTCCTCTTCGGTGTCCGGGGATGCTTGAGGTGTAGTGAAACGGATGTGTTGTGCCCGTCTCCTAACCTCAAGTGTCCCCTCCGGCTCTCCATAAGGATTGACGTTCCCCGCCCACACTTGATACCAATTGTAGTAAGAAGTGAGGTCGAAGAGTCGAGACTCCAAAGGAACATGCACGTTGTTGAAGTTGGAGAGTGGGGCTAGGTAAGTAGAGGCGCCGGTCACTAGTTTCTCCTTGATAATGTTGGCCTTCTTGAAGTACTTCAAGTCCATGAACTCCACGCCATTTGGGGGCGGTGTGTAGGTAGACAAGTCCACCTCAAGACGGTGAGCTAACCGGGCAATCATACCTCCGAAATAGATCCATGAAGAACTTTGAAAGTCCCTCACCATCTTCACCCATTCCCATGTGAGGTTCATCGGCTTCTCATTCTCAAACAACATCTCATAGAGAATCATGGCCTCCTCCTTCATTGGTTTACTCAATTCATGCCTTGCAAAGATAGAACATCCCAAGGCTCGGATCATGACTCGGAAGAGCGGGCTTGCAATCTCATTCGTTGATGCTCCTTTCCTCATCTCGCTCTTCCCGGCCAAAAACTTCCAAAGGTAATCAACCTTCTCATTGTCAACATAAGCCTCCTCTCTCGTAAATGGGAACCCGAAGTAGGTGGCCAAGTTCCGGAGAGAGAGCTCTTGCAATTCGTTGCCCATTTGGAAGGAAATCATGCCTTCACTCTCGGGTCCCTCATACGTACACTTGAATGTCGCCATGAACTCGGACGTCAAGGCGGGGTAATGAGTGTTGTTCCACCTTAGCAAGACATTGAGCCCAATGTGATTATAGCACCGAGCAAGAGCTTCATCCATGTTCATCTTTTGAATTGACTCCCAATCTAACCACCGAGTGTGGTGAGATAAACCCATGAGACGCTCATACTCTCTAGCATCATCCTCATCCTCAATACGCACATCATCCATTCTTTGGACTCTCTTGGACGACTTCTTGGACTTCTTAGTGGCTTTCTCCATCCTTGAAGAAGATGCTCGGGTAGACATGATACCTACACACAATCAAAACCAAAGAACTACAAGATAAAATCCATACAATCCACAAAAACACAAGCTTCCATCACAAACAACTTATCATGCAAAGAGATAACCCCATACTTGAACTTAACACACTCAATCCACAAAATTCAATCATGCATGAAGTAAGATTCTCATATCAATGGTCAAGCCTCAAATCATATCATGAATAGCATGCTATAACCAACATTCAAGAGCAAGAAATCTTAAAATCACACAAAAGAAGCTCGAAAAACATCGGACCGATATGCGAACAACAACGGGCCCGAGGTCGGGGACCTCGGTCCGAGTCACTGGACCGACTTCGAACATCGGTCCCGAGGTACTGGGTACCTCGGACCGAATCTATTCCGACTTCTCTTCCTAGATCTATCCACAAAACTCATAATCATGCCCCTAAAATCCAAATTCTACCATCAATCAACATCAATCGAAGTTCAAAGTGGGATTTAGCAACAATTAAGCACAAATTTCACAATGCATGCAAATCACCATGGATGCTCAAAGTTCAAGCTCACTCAATCATGGAATATCTCAAATCTAGCAATGAAAGCATGAAATTCACAAAGAATCAAGTAGAGATTGAGATTTACATACCAAATATGAAGAAACTAAGAACTTCTAGCAAGCAACTTTTAGAACTCAAATTTCCTCTTCTAGATCTAGAAGAAGGATGTAGATCTATGAGATTTGGGTGGGATTTTTGGCTTTTGGTTCAATGTTTGGGTATGCTAGGAGATGGATCGAGATCTTGTGGTGAGGTTGCTTGAGGATCGACAATGGTGGGGGGGAAGGATCGATTTTGGGATTTTGAGAGAGAATTGGGTATTTTGGGAAAGTAGTTATGGGGATGGTGATGTTAGGTAAGGGAAAAGGCTCTTAAATGGGGAAGAAGACAAAGGTGGGTTAAGAGGGTATAGTAGGAATTTCCACAAGGTCAAGGTCCAACATGGGTCGGCATACTTGGACCGACGTCGGGCACCTCGGGCCCGAGGTACTGGGTACCTCGGTCCCACCCGATTTTGGTTCCTAAAATTTCCGCACCTTGGTTACTTCTATCCACAAGTTCTTGCATCATTTCCACAAATACCACACATGCTAATGAAGCTCACACAACACATATCTCCACAAAATACAAGCTAGAGAAGAGATTAGGACTAATCTAAACTAAGACAAAAAGGAACAAGCTAGAAACTACGAAAATGAATCTACCAAACCCGGGTTGCCTCCCGAGGAGCGCTTCTTTAACGTCATTAGCTTGACGTCTAACCTCTACCCTTCAAGGAGGGTGAAAAACGGTGAATTGATCCTCCTTGCCATGGACATCTCCACAATCCTCGTAGCCAAAATGCCACCATTTGTGTTTGATGAAAGTGTGGCATCCAAAATCTCCATCATCCTCCAAAGTGTAGGTTGGCATCTCTTGCATCTTCTCATCTTGGATCTTATCACCTACACCACAAAAGTCTAAAGAATTTCTAGGAGACTCAATGACATCATAACTCAAATCATCTTGCAAATCGTCTAAGCAAAGATAATCATCTCCTAAATCCTCTTTCAAATCATCTAAGCACATGAAAGAATCTCCCACATCAAAAGGATATAGATTAGGATACTCTTCATGATTTGGTGGGCTATCTCCATCTCTTGTCTCATCATGGATTTGAATATCGACCATGTCATGGTCTCTCAATGGTGCTTCCTCTCTTGTGGACTCCAACTTCTCCTTCTTGTACTTGGCATTTTCCTCTAGTTTCAAAATCGCTAGTGCGTCCGGTTCATTAAGGGCTTTGTTGAAATGGAACTCCACTTTCTCCTCTCCAATCTCGAAAGTGACCTTCCCATTCCTCACGTCAAACTTGGCACCCGCCGTGGCTAGAAACGGCCTCCCGAGAATAATGGGCACCATCGGATCCTCTTTCATGTCTAAGATCACAAAATCATCGGGCACAAAATATCTTCCCACTCTAACCGGGACGTCATCAAGAATTCCGGTGGCCTTTGTTGAAGAACCATCGGCCATGGTGAGACTCATATCAACCGGTTCCATATCTCCAAGGTTAGCCCTTCTCCATATGCTCATGGGCATAACCGAAATACTTGCTCCTAGATCACAAAGAGCTTTGAATTTTTGAGAACCAATCCCTACGGTGATGGCAAATCTTCCGGGGTCACCAAGCTTTTGAGGTAACTCCAATATCTTCACCTCGTCTTGCATCTCAACAATTGACCTCTTCTTGCTCAAGATTTCTTTCAAAAACTTAGCATAAGATGGCATCTCACTTAGAGCATCGGTGAAAGGAATGGTGATGTTCAAGCCTTGCAAAAGCTTTAAGAACCGCTTGAACTTGCCCTCAACAATCTCCTTGGGCTTCTTCATAGGATATGGAAGAGTAGTGCCACCTTGCTTCTTGCTTGGATCCTCCTTGGATCGATCTTTCTCAACATTTCCACCTTGGACCGACGTTGGAAGTACCTCGGGATCGACTTCAGGGACATCGGTCCCAGGGCAAAGATCATCTGGGCACGTCGGGCCGACTTCTGGGCAAGTCGGGCCCGAGTTGGGTTCAACCTCGGTCCACTCCAGGGGACTTCCTCCGTCTATAGGATCGATATCTGGGCACGTCGGGCCCGAGGTGCTGGGAACCTCGGTCCGACTCTCTTCTCTTGTTCTTGGAACTTGTGGCTCGGGCAAACTCTGTCCACTCCTTAATCCTATGGCACGAACTTCGTTTTGTTGTTGTGGGGCAGGGGGATTCTCCTCGGGTCGGCCCGGGAGTCTCCCTTCCTCTCTTGGAAGTTGATTCGCCATGTGAACAAATTGGTTGTCCACTTGCCTTCTCCAAACACCTAACTCCTTGAATTGATCATTAAATTTCCTCTCCATGTTGGTGACTTGATTTTTCAAATCTTGAGCCCATGGTGGTGCTTGCTCATAGAAACCGGGAGGTCGGTATGGTGGTTGTTGGGCTCTTGGCTCGTTGTTGTTGAAGTTGTTGTTGTAGCCACTAGCTTGCCCTTGATTCCACCTTCCTCCATTGTTGAAATTGGATCTTCCTCCGAAATTTCTTTGGACATAATGAGCCTCCTCAATTTGTTCCGCCAATCGGACTTGGCGCTCATTTGGGCATTCTTGTGCTCCATGCTTCAAAGAACCACACTCTTCACATGCTCTTGTGGTTTGTTGGGCATAACTCATCTTCCTCCTCATTTTGTTCAATTCATCCTCCAAGAATTGGATCTTCACATCTTTATCCACCTCTTCACTTTTGGGATCGTAGAGCTTCTTTGGACCTTCTCCATGGACTCTAGCTTCCTTGCTCACATTGCTAGTACCATACATCGCCTCATAATCCGAGAGTTTGTCCAACAACTCCCATGCTTGCTCCGGCGGCAAGTCAATGAACCCACAATCGGTATGGAGGTTCAATTTGTCCTTTGTGGAGGTGTTGATCCCTTGGAAGAATATGTCTTGAAGGACATAAGGTTGTTGACCATGTGTCGGACATGCTCTCAACATCTCCTTGAACCGGTCCCACGCCTCAAAAAGTGGCTCATGAGCTCCTTGTTGGAAACTAGCAATCCTCCTTCTAAGCTCCGTCGTCTTGGTGGGCGGGAAGAATTTCATCAACAACGCTTCATTAAGGGCCCTCCATGATGTGATGGATCGAGGTGCTTGACTCTCCAACCAATGCAAAGCCTTGTCTCCCAAAGACCACTTGAAGGCTTTGAGTAACACGTACTCAAGTGTCTCATCATCCGTGGAAATGGTCTCACAAAGGTCCTTGAATTGCTTCACATGCTCGATCGGACACTCATTCGGCCTCCCTTGGAATTGCTCTCTCTTGATGAGTGAGATAAATTGAGTTTTTATCTCAAAATTCCTTGACACCTCCGGCAAGACGATGGCCGGCTCCGGGACCTTCAACTCCGGATGCATGTATTGTCTAGCATTCCGGGGTTGAGTGTTGATTTGGGCCTCCAACCTTATCCTTTCCTCCCTCTCTCTACGGGCCTCGGCATCTCGATTTGCCATCTCAATTTGCATTCGACCATGTCGGCTCTCATCCTCTCAAACTCCTCATCTCGGGCTTGATCCGCCATCCTCTTCTTCTTTCGGGCTTGCCTTAGAATACTCCCCGGGTCACACACAAAGTCGAGCTCAAGGGTTTCTCGGACGGAACTAGCTCGCATGCACCTACAACCAAAGACACAAACAAAAACCAAATCAAAACAAACAAGGGGTTTGGGCTAGTCCCTCACCCAAATCTCTACCAAAAAGCAAAGGCTCAACAAAGAGGGTACCTCGAACAAGTAGAACTCCCCGGCAACGGCGCCAAAATTCTGATCGGTCCGGGATCGGAGGGTCTCACAATTTAAATTTATAAAAACCGAACCTCACTTGTAGTAAAGAGGTAGGGTGTCGAACACACGGGAGTTCGTGCGTCGAGAGTACCCGAAAAGACTAAAAAGAGGAGAAAATAAAGACAAACGAAGGAAAACAAGAGAGATCTCCTCGGACCGACACAGGGTCACTTCGGTCCGAGCTAGGATCGAGGTTGAGTTGCACGCATCACGTCGGTCCCGACGTTCTGGGTAACTCGGTCTAAGCAAAATAGTAGATCGGTCTTGGGTTTTTGGGTTCCTCCCCCAACTAGACTTGGATATTCTACCTCAATTCAACCAATAAGTGTTTGATTCTAGTGAGATCGAGGTTGCTCGCCTCAAATCCCTCCAATCTACACCTCGACCCAAGGGAGCTTTCACTCACCTTCGATGCTAGAGACTTGTGATGGGATAGAGACCACTTTCGCTTACTCTTACCAAACACAAGCTCTAGATCCCTTGCTTTCACAAGAGAATTGAAGCTCAATGTAGAGAGGATTCACAAATCAAGCACTCAAGGCTATGGAATTGGGGTTTTCTACCCAAATCTAGCTAGGGGGATTCCCCCATAGCCCAAGACTATGGAATCTACTCCATATGGTAAGAGAAAAGCATAATCAAAATGGAAATCAAGCAAAACTCAATCATCAACATCCAATCAAACTCCAATTGCATTCAAACTCAAAGTGTCTACAAAATCCAAGTTCAATTCTACAAGATCAAAGCAAAACAAAGTACAAAACTCACAAATCCTCCTCTCTTCTCCACCGACCTCTCCTTCTCTTCCTTCTTCCTTCTTCTCCTTGCTCTCCAAGCCTTCCTTGAGCCTTTGAGAGTGAAATTGGGTTTGGTGTGTGTGTGCCACTCGTCCCCCTCACACTCCCCTCTTTGATTTGATCACCAATCACCTCTCTTATCCTTCTCTTTGGATTGGGGACCAAGGAATCCCAATTTAGAAAGGGGCAAATGTGGAAAGTTGCTAAAAATATGCCTTGGGGAACAATCTTCTCACACGCCGACTTGGACCGACACGGGGTGATCTCGGGCCCGACGTTGGGAACGTCGGTCCCTTTTACTGGACGCTCGATCTCGGGCCCGACTTGGTGTATCTCGGTCCTGGGCCTCGATCCTTGCCTTCTTCCTTGGTTTCCTTTGGTTCCACTTCGTTCTTAGCTTGGCTCTTGCACTCCTTGACTTGGCTCCTTCCTTAGCTCCTCGAAATCATCCTCATTCTTGCCATTTCACCTACAAAAACAAACAAACTCGCATAGTTTCCGACTCTTGAAGAAAACCGGGAACTAAGCTAAAAGGGAAACAAATCTAACAAAGAAAGGAATGAAAAACACATATTTACAAGGGAAATCAACTACTAAAACCCCTCCAAAATGAGAGACATCAGTCACTATCAGTATGAGTGTCTTAAGCTAAGACAAGATCTTGAAAATCGCAAAAAGGCTAGACGTGATAATAAGAATGCTAAGTCAAAGTCTTCTGCTAGGACGCATGCTAGTGTGCCAAATGCTAAAAACTCGATCTCCTAGGACGCATGCTAGAAGATCAAATGATGTGAATGTTTGTGACTATTTGCCCATGAAAGAGTTGTACCCATGTAACGAGCCAGGTAAGGAAGGGTCACCTTGCCTGGGTCGCAAAGAACTAACTCTTCTTTTCAGGTGGAAGTGAGAGGAAGCCCGTGGATCATTGATAGTGGCGCCTCAAATCACATGACTAGAAGCCAGATCGATCTCACTTCTATCCAATCAAATGCCACGGGAGGAACTGTCTCGTTTGGCAACAAGGGCAAAGGAAGAATCAAAGGGACGGGCACCGCAAAGCTAAATCAATCCATCAGTGCGTGCAAAGTCAGTCTTGTCGAGGGACTAGGCTTCAATCTCCTTAGCGTTTCTCAAATATGTGATCAAGGTGAAGACCTTGTCATATTTGATTCTAAGGAGTGCCTGGTCATCAACAAGAAAACAAATCAAGTCATTCTCAAAGGAACTCGTGAGAACAATGTCTATGTCTTCAATCAAAGATTCAAGCCTGCATCCAAGTTGTGCTTATCCGTCTCTGCTGTGGACGCCGATCTCTGGCATCGACATCTTGGACACGCTGGACCTAGCACAATCTTCAAGCTTCATCAAAAAGATCTTGTAAGAGGACTTCCCCGAATTGATCCTGAGCAAATTGAGCAATGTGAAGCTTGCATCAAAGGGAAGCAGACAAGATCGTCCTTCAAATCCAAAAATGAAGTGAGCACAAAGAAGCCGTTAGAACTCCTTCACATGGTTTGTGTGGACCCATGTAGACCCAAAGCTATGGTGGAAAGAGGTACATGTACGTTATTGTAGATGATTTTTCAAGATTCACTTGGGTTCTCTTCTTGGTGTCAAAAGCAGAAGCCTTCCAGATGTTCAAAATCTTCATCAAGCAAGTAGAAGTTGCTCTTGGGACGAGTTTAAAAGCATTAAGGTCAGATCATGGAACGGAGTTCAAAAACTCAGAGTTTCTTGACTTCTGTGACCAACAAGGAGTCTCCCACAACTTCTCTTGCCCACGAACTCCTCAGCAAAATGGCGTTGTGGAAAGAAAGAATAGGACGCTGGAAGACATGGAAAGGACGATGCTCCTGGCAAGCGAAGTCCCCAAACACTTTTGGGCAGAAGCCCAAAAGACGTCCTATGAGCTCCTAAATGGAAGAAAGCCAAACATGTCGCATCTCAAAGTCTTTGGATGCAAATGCTTCATTCACAACAACGGTAAGGACAACATTGGCAAATTTGATGCTAGGAGTGATGAAGGCATATTCCTTGGATACTCCCTCTCAAGCAAAGCCTATAGAGTCTACAACAAACGGACTCTTAAGCTTGAGGAAAGTATCCATGTGGTGTTCAAAGAAAATGCTTCTCTCAAGAAAGAACCAAGTAAGAAAGAACGTCGTATCTCTCCAAGGGACGATGATGAAGATGATGAGGAAGAACCCAAAGGCTCCTCCGACAAATACTACGTTCCTAGGAACGCCCCTAAAGCTCGCGATGAGGTTTCAATGGGAGTCCCTAGTGAACAGCAAGAGCCCTCTCAAACTTGGTCGCTAAACCAAGTAGATGCTGCCGAATCAAGTCAACAAGGAGAAGAAAGGCACAGTGTGGACGCTCAACCTGAGGGGGAACACACTGAGCCTACCAATGAAGAAGATGGCTTTGACTCCGATGAGTCTGACTGGACGGACCCCAGGTGTACTCCTGCAAGGGACTTCATTCAACGGATCAAATTATCTCGGACATTTCAAAAGGAGTTCAAACAAGATCAGCTGTGAATCAGTCCCACAGCGCCAACATAGCGTTCTGTGCTTTCAACGCCTTCGTGTCCTCAATTGAACCTAAGAATATAAAGGAGGCACTTCAGGACGCTGATTGGATTCAAGCCATGCAAGAAGAACTCAATCAATTTGAGAGAAACAAAGTTTGGACCCTCGTCCTTCGTCCGAGAAACAAAAACATAATAGGGACGAGGTGGGTCTATAGAAACAAGCTTGATGAAAGTGGCCGCGTATCAAGAAACAAAGCAAGGCTTGTGGCTCAAGGCTATAGGCAAGAGGAAGGAATCGACTATGATGAGACCTTCGCTCCTGTCGCTAGAATTGAAGCCATTCGCCTCCTTATCGCCTATGCCGCTCACAAAGGGTTCAAACTTTTTCAAATGGACGTCAAGACAGCCTTCCTCAACGGCAAGCTTAAAGAAGAAGTGTATGTCGCTCAACCTCCAGGTTTTGAGGACGCTGGTTGATGGATCGTAAGTCAGTTAATGAGGGCATCCTTAACTGGGTTAAGGGCGTCCTTTAGTGCAGCGGAAAATAGACTTAACAGAATACAAGATAAGTGGATACGAGTATTTATAGAGGAACCCCACTAAGACCAACTAGTCTTATGGGTAAACCTCTACCTCCGTTGGAGGATTTTCAATAGCCGTCCCTTATCTTATTAAGAGCGAGTCCTTACAACTTAGGCGAGTCGTTACACTTCTCTGAGCTAAGCGTCCGTCCTTAGCCTCACTAGTAACACTCCTTTCAACCTAACAAGTAACCTAACACTCTTAGCTATAAGGAAGCTATCACTCACGTCTCTCACGGTTCGTTGTGAGAGACAAACTACAACTCTAATTGATTTGTGGTTTGTTTTGGATTTGATGTGTTTGGACTTTCTTTCTCTTGCTTCAAGCTCACTTGATCTTCTTGATCTTCGTTCGTGTTCTTGAATGCTTCGGGAGAGCTTGAGAGAAAGTCTTCAAAGTCCACTCTTGCACACACACATCTACCGCTATGCATACTCCTTGGAGAGTATTTATAGCGGAAGTGATTCTTGTCCTCTAGTGTCCTCTGAGACTTGGCAGGATCCTCGATCTTTGATCAACGGTGCGATGAGCGTCTTGAGGAGGTCAACTCTGTTGACGCTTGGGAAGCCTCCGCGTGGGTAGGGGACCATTGCTGGGAAAGCGACGTCTTTGGCATTGTCTACACGTGCCCAGACAAAGGAAGCTTCCTTCTGAGAACTAAGGCCGGACGATGATGTAATCATGTTGGGGCGGCCTTGATTTGAATTTGAACTTCATCCGTATTTTGGCGTGCGTCCCTTCTTGATGAGGACTCCGTCCTATCTTGCGCAGGGACTCCGCCAATTACGTTTAGCTTTGGAAGTTCTGGTAACATGCGTCCCTACAGCATAGGGACTGCTGTTCACTTGTTGTCCTTTTCGCTCATGTGCGTCCACTGGACTTACCTGAGATAAAAACTTGGACAACTTATCAAATACATTTGAGTTTGTCATTATCAAAACAAGGGACGATTATTATTGGTTTGGATATTAACGACTGACGTCCTTAATATCGTCCCAACAATTTCCCCCTTTTTGATGATGACAAACTCTTTCAAATAATGCACACAGAAGTAAAGCTTTTAGCATGAGGAACTACACTTTGATTTTCTTTTCAGCTTAGATTGGCATGCAACACATTCTTTTAAGTGCGTTCTATTTTATTCCTAACTAACGACCTTTTGACTTGGCCGAAATTCCCCCTGAACACATGCTTTCTATGATAACTTAAGGACAATCGCATCTCTGCAAAACTATACTTCCCCCTTTTGGCATCATCGAAAAGGAGAACAAGTCGAAAAGCATGCAAGCACAAAGTCATAACTAAAGAAAGGTACGCTTAGACAAAATGAAGCACAAATGTAGTGAATGGCATTCAGAATGAGAAACGAGAACGTTCATTACAGACATTCACAATAAGTGTTCAAAACGGGGACAGCGTCCCATTGTCTTAACAAAAACTCAAGAAATGATAAATTGTTTCAGGGTTAGAGAGGGGGGAGGTGATCATTTTCTGGGACGCTTGCCAAGGGCTTTGAGGTGTTGCTCCTGAAGATGGTTGTTCTGGGCAAGGAGCTCGTTGTTGCGCTCAAGAAGGTCTGTGTGGACGTGAAGTGTGTGGTGAACCTGCTGAATTAGATCAATCATTATGCACTGGTTCTCGATCATCATGCCCATCAGATACTTCGTAGAGTGCCTCTCAGCCTCATCAGGGACGCTCATACCATCGAGCTCGTCCTCGTCATCAGCAGCGTCCTCAGCTGGCGTCCCAACTACTTGGACATTTTCAGCTTCGTGATCTCCTTCTCCAGGTTCAGCAGCAGCAGCAGCTTGAGCTCTCCTCTCAGCTTCGGCTTTCCTTTCAGCCTCTTTCCGTTCCTTGTCCAGTTGGCGCTTAACGGACGGAAGGGGCTCATCACACCTGAGTTTCCCAACTGGAGGGAGTGTAATTTGCCTGACGTCCCAATGAATGCCAAAGGAACGCTCTTGTTTAGGAGCATAGAGTCCCTGCTGCTTCAGAATTTGCTTGACCAAGCCGGGGAAAGGAAGAGAGTGCCTGCCTCCTGTGCACTTGCCCATGTGTTCCAAGATTACTCGGGGCAAGTTTATCGGCTTGCGTTCCAAGAAAGCGTCCAAGAGAATACTATCAGTGATCTGAACAATGGACTTCTTCTCTTGGCGGGGGACGACCATGCGCACAATGAAGTGATGCGCAAGGACGCCCGTCTTGGTGAGGCAATGAGCAACTCTGTCCTTAGCAGCTGGCTGTCTCCCATTGAATATTTTGTTGAGGATTTCATCTTGGGAGAAACGGCCAAAGTTCTTGCACGGCAGATCGTGCAGAGCATCTTGCGGAGAAGGACGCAGGCCTAGCATTTTGCGGACAGTGCCCTCAGCAACTGAGTACTCGTCCCCATCGATTTCAAAAGTCCCCTGAGGCTTCCCATTTACTTCTGTGATTTCGAACTTTGAGTAGAAACGGAGAACCTCATCGGGGTCAACATCAGCGGCCTCAGCGCCCAAGTGCGTCCAACCCTGGAACTCAAGAAGATCCAAGAACTCTTGGCGCTGGTTCTCTGCCAGAAACTCGGCGGTGAAGAGGAGCGGCGATAGGATTTTCTTGAAGCGTTTCTGCTTGGACCCATTGCTCACGATCACTTCATCACCACCATCTTCTTCATCTCCATCTCCCTCCTCTTCCTCAGGTTCCTCATCCTGGGGAGGGGCGTCCTCGTCATCGGAGGCTTCGTTCCGTTGTTCTTGGAACTCAACCATTGCAGTGTCCTCAGCTGTGGACGCCTGTTCTGTGGGAGGCGCGTCCACCGCTGGAGTCCTTGCCAAGGACTCTGTGGGAACGGATGGAGGAGACGTCCCTTGAACTTGAGCAGCTTCTTCGACGGCCGGAGCAGGCGGAGGAGGAGGAGGAGGAGAAGCTCTAGGGGGAGAGGGAGAGGGAGTGCGGAGCTTAGCTTTTGGGGGAGGAGCAGAGGAGGAGCTGGGCGGAACCACTGAGATCGGTTTCACCTTGAGCGGAGCAGAGGGAGGAGGCGGCAGAGTAGCAGGGGTAGCATCCTTGGCCTGGACCTGGACTTGTGGAGCGTCCTTGGCCTGGACCTGAGGAGCGTCCTCTACCCTTGGAGGAGGTGGAGGGAGTTGACGAAGGTCCTGCATACTCGCTTGGATCGCCTTCTCAACGGCTGCTTTCTCTGCTTGCTCTTGCTCTTGGCGCGCCTTCTCCTCTTTTGCCAGTTGAATTTCGGAGAGGCGAATGGCGGCCATTTCTTCATCCGTGACGCCCTCAAGCTGAGCAGAGGTCTTGAGGCGTCGTTTTGGGGCAGGAGGAGGGGAGGAAGGGACTGGCTTTAGTGGGGAGGAGGAAGGGCCTTTAATTTGGAGCGATTTAGACGGAGGGGGAGAGGAAGGCCTTTTCCTTTTTTGAGAAGGGACGGAGCCCGTAGGAGCCACAATAAACTCCATTATATCAGGAAGTAGTTTGGCGAGCTCGTCCACGGTTCCACCAAATGAGTCAGAAATGATTCCTGGCCCCATGAACGGTGGGTTGGTGTGATTGGTTTCTTGAAGGCGGGGCTTGACATATGTGATCATGAAGTAGTGGAGGAGGCGTTGGATTTTAGGAGGATGTTCGTGAGTGGACGCCCTAAGACAAATGTTGGCGAGCGTCCTAGGCTCCTTTTCAAGCCAGTTCTCAATGAGAGGGTCAAGGGGAGGACGGCGTTTGGGTTGAGAGGGGAGCCGGCCAATTGAGCCACTGTAAACAGAGGCTTTGGTGATATTTTCTGGCTCAGGCTCGGGTTTGAAGGGCTTCTCCAGAAATGAGAACCTCTTCGGCTGGGTTTTGGATTGAGAGCGGGATGGTTGTTTTGGTTGAGGAGGTTGGGAGCGAAGGGGTTGAGGAGGGGTGTTGGAGTGGCGGCGCTGGGTGCTTTGAGAGGAGGAATGGTGGCGAGGGGGTTCTTGTCGGCCGGAAGGTCTGCCTCTCGACTCCATTAATGACCGGCCTTTCACCGGAGGAGATCTCGAAGAGCTAGTGTTTTTCGCTGCCGACGAGGGTGAGGGATTCTTTGAGGCTCTTGTGTTGGCCATTTTTGAGATGGCTTAAATAGGAGAGGATTAGGGTTTGGAGAGAGATTTCGGGATTCGGTTGAAGATTTGGAAGATCTTTGAGATTTCTAAAAGTGTGCAAACAGCAGATGAGCGAAGAAAGGATTTCGGAGTGCACAGGTGGGTATATATAGGAAGAAGACGAAGTTGGACGGTCAGGGGTAACAGGGTCTTTACACACAGCTTCCTCCACCCGCCTTCCCACGCGTGGCTTTCTTCTTTGCTAAGGAATACAGCTGTTGAGCACTGTTTGCGCATATCCCGAGATTTTCGCTGACGATTCGCTAAAACGGTTTACCTTCCCAATTTCAACCATTCAAACTTCTCACAACTGCAAAGGACTCTGACCTTACGTCCTTTCAACACACAACACTACACAACACAGAACTGAACCACGGCGTCCCATTCACTGATCTCAACCTCTGTAATTAGAACTCTATACAGACAACTCTCAGCTCTTAGCACGCGTCCCTTTGATCACTTAGAACCTTTTTTTTTTTTTTTTAGAAAATCAAGTAAGTACGTCCCGTAAAGGTGAAACAAGGAATGCTCATAGGACGCGTTTGCAAGATTCTCGGCTTGGGTAAGCTTAGAGTTCCCATCATTTCGGCTTATGATGAGGGTAGGGTGATCAGGGATACTCTTGAGATGAAAAGCGAAATGAATACCATTCAAGGACACAAGCGAATACACATATCTTAGACTAGCGTCCTTTAAAGATGACTTTAATGCATGACACACCTTAAAACAAGTTCTCAACAAGACATAGCCAATCATGGAGGGAATAATAGAACGGGACTTGATCATTTAAAAGTTATCATCCCCAAGAGCAACCGTAGGTGCTCGTAGGGACGTCTATCAAGTGCTTTTGTGAAAATATCGGCCACTTGGTCCTCAGTCCTAACATGATCCACTCTAATTAATCCAAGTTCAACATTATCACGAAGAAAGTGATGCCTTATGTGAATATGCTTCGTCCTAGAATGATGAACGGGATTTTTGGCAATACTTATAGCACTGGTGTTGTCACACAAGATAGGGACTATGTTGAGGGACGTACCATAATCTTCAAGTTGGTACTTGATCCATAGGACTTGTGAGCAGCACGAAGCAGCAGCAACGTACTCAGCTTCCGCGGTTGATAGTGCCACGGAGTTTTGCTTTTTGGATCCCCAAGATACAAGGCATGAGCCAAGGAATTGTGCCATTCCTGAGGTGCTCTTCCTATCCACCACATGGCCAGCGTAATCTGCATCAGAGTAAGCTACCAGGTTCAGGGACGTCCTTCTGGGATACCATAGACATAGGTCATCCCGTCCCTTGAGATATCTGAAGATTCTTTTGACCTCTTGCATATGGGACTCCTTTGGATTTGCTTGGAATCGAGCGCACAAGCATACAGCGAACATGATGTCGGGACGACTTGCCGTAAGATATAGAAAGGACCCTATCATTCCTCTGTAGAGCTTTTGATCTACACTCTTGCCTTCTTCATCAGCATAGAGGCGAGTGTTTGGGGAGATGGGAGTATCAATGGGTTTTGAAGAGTTCATCCCATACTTCTCAAGCATTTCACGGATGTATTTTTGTTGATGAATCCGCGTCCCATCTTTGAGCTGAGTGATTTGGAGTCCCAAGAAGAAGTTGAGTTCTCCTATGAGGGACATCTCAAACTCACTACTCATCAAGTTCTTGAATTCCTCTACAAATTTCATGTTAGTGCTTCCAAAGACTATGTCGTCGACATAGACTTGGACAATTAAGACATCTTTAAGAACTTTCTTTAAGAACAGGGTTTTATCAATGTTACCTCGTGTGTACCCGTTGGACAAGAGGAAGGACGCAAACCTATCGTACCATGCACGAGGGGCTTGCTTGAGTCCATAGAGTGCCTTGTCCAAGAAGTACACATGATCTGGGTGATCAGCGTCCTCAAATCTTGGAGGTTGAGCGACGTACACTTCTTCTTTGAGCTTGCCGTTGAATAAGGCTGTCTTGACGTCCATTTGAAAAAGCTTGAACTCTTTGTGAGCGGCAAAGGCGATGAGGAGGCGAATGGCTTCAATCCTGGCGACAAGAGCGAAGGTTTCATCATAATCAATCCCTTCTTCTTGCCTATAGCCTTGAGCCACAAGCCTTGCTTTGTTTCTTGACACGCGACCATTCTCATCAAGCTTGTTCCTGTAGACCCATCTCGTCCCTATTATGTTTTTGTTTCTCGGACGAGGGACGAGGGTCCAAACCTTATTTCTTTCGAATTGATTAAGTTCCTCTTGCATGGCCTGAATCCAATCAGCGTCCTGGAGTGCTTCCTTTATGTTCTTAGGTTCAACCAAGGACACAAAGGCGTTGAAGGCACAGAACGCTATGTTAGCATTAAGGGACTGATTCACGGCTGATCTTGTTTGAACTCCTTTTGACATATCTGAGATGATTTGATCCGTTGAATGAAGTCTCGAAAGATGGGATCCCTTATGAGTATCGTCCCTTACAGGAGTACATCTAGGGTCCGTCCAATCAGATTCATCTGAGTCAAACCCGTCGT
Source organism: Polygonum maritimum (assembly GCA_963924305.1). NCBI lineage: Eukaryota > Viridiplantae > Streptophyta > Magnoliopsida > Caryophyllales > Polygonaceae > Polygonum > Polygonum maritimum. The sequence continues at coordinate 23,270,436 of OZ002729.1, forward strand.
CTTCATGGAGAGTTTCATAGAGTTCCCCCTCAGGTTGAGCGTCCTCTTCTTGACGCTGTTCTCCTTGTAGGCTTGATTCAGCGACCTCATGTTGAGTTGGAGATTCACTTTGAGATGGAACTTCCTGAACAACACTGGGAACTTCTACTGAGACTTCTTCAGGATTTTGAGTAGCGTCCTTAGGAACATAGTATTTTCCAGAGGACCCGAAATCAACTTCATCATCGGAGTCATCCTGCTGCAGAGGAGATGAGCGTTCTTTCTTACTTGGTTTATCTTTGTGAGAAGAACTTTCTTTGAACACAACATGAATGCTCTCCTCAAGCTTTAGAGTTCGTTTATTGAAAACTCTATACGCTTTACTGGTGAGGGAGTATCCAAGGAATATGGCTTCGTCACTTCTTGCGTCAAACTTTCCAAGTCTTTCTTTATCATTGTTGTGAACAAAGCACTTGCATCCAAAGACTCTGAGATAGTCGATGCGAGGCTTTCTTCCATTCAGCAACTCATAGGACGTCTTCTTCAGCAAAGGACGGATCATGGCTCGATTGATAATGTAGCACGCTGTAGCAATAGCTTCAGCCCAGAAGTACTTGGGGACGCTATTGGCTAAGAGCATAGTCATTGCCATATCCTCCAGCGTCCTATTCTTGCTTTCCACCACTCCATTTTGTTGAGGAGTCCTTGGAGCTGAGAAGTTGTGAGAGACTCCATGTTGATCACAGTAGGCCACGAACTCTGAGTTTTGAAACTCCGTCCCATGGTCTGATCTTATGGATTTGAGAGACGTCTCAAGCGCAACTTCCACTTGTTTGATGAAGACTTTGAATGCGTTGAAGCAATCTGTTTTTGAAGCTAAGAAAAGAACCCAGGTGAATCGAGAAAAGTCATCTACAAGGACATAGATATACCTCTTTCCACCATAGCTTAACGTCTTCATTGGTCCACAAAGATCCATATGGAGAAGTTCCAAAGGTTTCTTTGTGCTGACATCGTTCTTTGACTTAAAGGACGTTCTTGTCTGCTTCCCTTTGATACATGCTTCACACTGTTCAATTTTCCCAGGATCAATTTGGGGAAGACCTTTCACAAGATTTCTTTGATGAAGCTTGAGGATTGTGCTTGGTCCAGCATGGCCAAGTCGGCGATGCCAGAGGTCAGCGTCCTCCTTTGACACAGATAAGCACAACTCAGATTTTGGCTTGAACTCCTGATTGAAGATGTAGACATTGTTCTTTCGGACTCCTTTGAGGACGACTTTGTTGGATTTCTTGTTGATGACGAGGCACTCCTTTGAGTCAAATGTGACTAAGTTTTCACCTTGATCACACATTTGAGAGACGCTTAGGAGGTTGAAGCCAAGTCCTTCAACAAGGCTAACATTTGTCGCTTTGATAGACGGATTGAGAATAGCAGTTCCCGTCCCTTTGATCTTTCCTTTGCCCTTGTTGCCAAACGAGACAGTTCCTCCCGTGGCGCTACTTTGGATAGAAGTGAGATGGATCTGGCTTCCTGTCATATGGTTTGAGGCGCCACTATCAATGATCCATGGGCGTCCCCTCACTTCCACCTGCCAAAACAAGGTTAGTGTATGGCGACCCAGGCAAGGTGTTCCTTACCTGGTTCGTTACAGAAATAGAACTCTGGTTCTGGCATGTAGTCACTTATATTCACATCATTTGAAATAGCATGCTTTCTGAAAGAACTCTTAGATCGTCTAGGACGTCTATGGTTAGCCTTAGGGACGGACTTATCATTTTCAATGTTATTCCTAGCAGCTTTGCCACTTTCAATGTCGTTCTTCAGTTTCAGGCAATCATATTTGAAGTGATCTCCTTTTCCACAGTACCAACACGTCCTATAGTAAGTACCAAGGTAGTACTTCTTGTTGGGACGTTGGATTTTGTTCTTTTTCATCTTTTGAGGGTTACAAACTTTTGAACCTTCGCCCTTAGCAATCTTCTTATAGATCCTATGACTAGTGGAGTTAGTGTAATAGTCCCTTTGACCTTTCTCTCCACTCTCTAGGACTCGAATTCTTTCAAGAAGGTTCTTGGTCTTTTCCCTTTCTAATTCAAGTTCTGAGGTTTTGCTAGCCTCAAAGTCACTAGGGAGAGAGTTCCTAGTGTCAGACTCGTATCCTAAACCTCTTTTGGCTGGGACAAACACCATTGGTTGAACTACCTCAGTTACCGGGCTCTTCCCTAACACTTTCACCTCTTCCCTAAGCTTAGCGTTCTCTAGCTTAAGGCACATCACTTCAGTTTTCAGGGATTTAACTTCGACATACGAGGACTCTAGTTGTAACGAAACTGTAGCACAGTTCTCACATTCAACTAGCCTATTTTCACTTTCAAGTTCAAGTTCATCCATTCTATGTTGCATAACAACGCTTTCTTCCATGATTCTTTTAATGAGCTTAATAAGTTTGGTTTTGGAATAATTCTCTAAGGAGTTCATCATGGATTCACGAGTTACCTCTTGTTCCTTTTCAGAAGCGTCCTCTTCAAGGACTGGGGCGTCCTCCACAGCCATGTACGCCACTTGCTCATTATCTGAGGCGTCCTCTACGGCTATGTACGCCACTGGTCCTTCTGGTTCTTCATCATCAGAACTCACATTATCCCATGCGGCTTCGCACGCTCCCAAGAGAGCTTTCATCTTCATTTCTTTTGAGTTTAGTCCCGTAGTACACCTTTTAGCAAAGTGTCCTTTCTTGTTACATTTGTAGCAAGTAAGTTCCTTCATCTCTGCCTCTATATACTTGGGACTCTCCTTTTTGTAAGGCATCTTGTGTTTCTTGGAATCTCTGGCCTTTTTACCCCATAAGCGAGCAACTTTGTGTAGAAGGGCAATCTCTTCCTCTTCTTCCAGCTGTTCCTTAGTCTTGCTTTCCTTTTCTTTCAAAGCTTGAGCACGCATCCTTTCACGATTCTCATTTTTATATGCTTCCACCATTAGGGCAATATCTCTTTGGTGGCGCAGATACTCAGCGTACTCTGGAGTTGACGTCATCAAAGCAAGATTTGTCTGGGGGTTTCTAGCCAATTCAGCCATATCAGCTTCCCTTCTCGCTTCATAGCCTCTCAGCTTCCCATAGATCTCTTCCATATCCAGGGTTTTGTTGGCTGTGTTCTCCTTGAACGTAGTCCTATCAAAATTCCATTTTCCTGTAAGCCCATCAATGACTACTCCGACTCTGTTTCTCATTGAGACTTCAGCTTCTGGGATGCCTAAATTTCGCATCTTGGTCACAAGAGCTTCAAAGCGGTATGAGTAGTCCTTGACAGATTCGTTAGGAAGCATTCTGAAGGCATAGAACTCTCGTTTGATTTCAAGCTTGACGTCTTCCTTCATCTCTGCCGTACCCACATGGTACTTCTCAAGAGCTTCCCATTGTAGTTTGGCTGTTGCCAAATTGCTTACTCGGGTGGCGTCCCTTTCGCAGAGGGACGCTTGAAGGAAGCATATAGCCTTAGCGTTTGTTTCCAAAAGCTTGAATTCGTCAGGACCCCACTCGTCCTCTTTGTCTTTCTTGTCATCAGGGATGGTAAGGTCACCCTTCATGATCACTCTCCAGCATTGATAATTCTGACTTCTGCAAAAATTCTCGAAGCGGATCTTCCAACGGTTGATGTTGCCGTCCGTCAGACGAGGAGGCTTTACAAAAGAGATTCCAATAGGTTCCATGTCCATCTTGTACCTGCAACTCAACAAAAATCTAGAGCGCCTGCTCTGATACCAATTGATGGATCGTAAGTCAGTTAATGAGGGCGTCCTTAACCGGGTTAAGGGCGTCCTTTAGTGCAGCGGAAAATAGACTTAACAGAATACAAGATAAGTGGATACGAGTATTTATAGAGGAACCCCACTAAGACCAACTAGTCTTATGGGTAAACCTCTACCTCCGTTGGAGGATTTTCAATAGCCGTCCCTTATCTTATTAAGAGCGAGTCCTTACAACTTAGGCGAGTCGTTACACTTCTCTGAGCTAAGCGTCCGTCCTTAGCCTCACTAGTAACACTCCTTTCAACCTAACAAGTAACCTAACACTCTTAGCTATAAGGAAGCTATCACTCACGTCTCTCACGGTTCGTTGTGAGAGACAAACTACAACTCTAATTGATTTGTGGTTTGTTTTGGATTTGATGTGTTTGGACTTTCTTTCTCTTGCTTCAAGCTCACTTGATCTTCTTGATCTTCGTTCGTGTTCTTGAATGCTTCGGGAGAGCTTGAGAGAAAGTCTTCAAAGTCCACTCTTGCACACACACATCTACCGCTATGCATACTCCTTGGAGAGTATTTATAGCGGAAGTGATTCTTGTCCTCTAGCGTCCTCTGAGACTTGGCAGGATCCTCGATCTTTGATCAACGGTGCGATGAGCGTCTTGAGGAGGTCAACTCTGTTGACGCTTGGGAAGCCTCCGCGTGGATAGGGGACCATTGCTGGGAAAGCGACGTCTTTGGCATTGTCTACACGTGCCCAGACAAAGGAAGCTTCCTTCTGAGGACTAAGGCCGGACGATGATGTAATCATGTTGGGGCGGCCTTGATTTGAATTTGAACTTCGTCCGTATTTTGGCGCGCGTCCCTTCTTGATGAGGACTCCGTCCTATCTTGCGCAGGGACTCCGCCAATTACGTTTAGCTTTGGAAGTTCTGGTAACATGCGTCCCTACAGCATAGAGACTGCTGTTCACTTGTTGTCCTTTTCGCTCATGTGCGTCCACTGGACTTACCTGAGATCAAAACTTGGACAACTTATCAAATACATTTGAGTTTGTCATTATCAAAACAAGGGACGATTATTATTGGTTTGGATATTAACGACTGACGTCCTTAATATCGTCCCAACACTGGTCATCCTGGTCATGTGTACTTCTTAGACAAAGCACTCTATGGACTCAAGCAAGCTCCTCGTGCCTGGTACGATAGGTTTGCGTCCTTTCTCTTGTCCAACGGGTACACGCGAGGTAACATTGATAAAACCCTGTTCTTAAAGAAAGTCCTTAAAGATGTTTTGATTGTCCAAGTCTATGTCGATGACATAGTCTTTGGAAGCACTAACATGAAACTTGTAGAGGAATTCAAGAACTTGATGAGTAGTGAGTTTGAGATGTCCCTTATAGGAGAACTCAACTTTTTTCTTAGGACTTCAAATCACTCAGCTCAAAGATGGGACGCGCATTCACCAACAGAAATACATTCGTGAAATGCTTGAGAAGTATGGAATGAATTCGTCCAAATCCATTGATACTCCCATCTCCCCCAACACTCGCCTTTATGTTGATGAAGAAGGCAAGAGTGTAGATCAAAAGCTCTACAGAGGAATGATAGGGTCCTTGCTATACCTAACGGCAAGTCGTCCCGACATCATGTTCGTTGTATGCTTGTGTGCCCACTTCCAAGCAAATCCAAAGGAGTCCCACATGCAAGAGGTCAAAAGAATCTTCACATATCTTAAGGGACGGGATGACCTATATCTTTGGTATCCCAGAAGGACGTCCCTAAACCTAGTGGCGTACTTTGACGCAGACTACGCTGGCCATGTGGTAGATAGGAAGAGCACATCCGGAATGGCACAGTTCCTTGGTTCGTGCCTTGTGTCTTGGGGATCCAAAAAGCAGAACTCCGTGGCCCTCTCAACCGCGGAAGCTGAGTACGTTGCTGCTGCTTCGTGCTGCTCACAAGTCCTATGGATCAAGTACCAACTTGAAGATTATGGTACGTTCCTCAACACAGTCCCTATCTTGTGTGATAACACTAGTGCCATAAGTATTGCCAAGAATCCTGTTCATCATTCTAAGACGAAGCATATTCATATAAGACATCACTTTCTTCGTGATAATGTTGAACTCGGATTAATTAGAGTGGATCATGTTAGGACTGAGGACTAAGTGGCCGATATTTTCACAAAAGCACTTGATAGACGTCCCTACGAGCACCTCCGGTTGCTCTTAGGGATGATAACTTTTAAATGATCAAGTCCCGTTCTATTATTCCCTCTATGATTGGCTATAATTTGTTGAGAACTTGTTTTAAAGTGTGTCATGCATTTAAAGTCATCTTTGAAGGACGCTAGTCTAAGACATGTGTATTGCTTGTGCTTTGAACGCTATTCTTTTCGCTTTTCATCTCACGAGTATCCCTGATCACCCTACCCTCATTACAAGCCGAAATGATGGGAACTCTAAGCTTACCTAAGTCGAGAATCTTGCAAACGCGTCCTATGAGCGTTCTTTGTTTTATCTTTATGGGACGTACTTGCTTGATTTTCAAAACTGGTGCTAAGTGATCAATGGGACACTTGTTAAGAGCTGAAGGATGTCAGGAAAGAGTTCCAAGAATCAGAGGTTGTGATCAGTGTTTGGGACGCCGTGGTTCAGTTCTGAGTAATGCAGTGTTGTGTGTTGAAAGGACGCCAAGATAGAGTCCTTTGCCGTTGTGAAAAGTTTGAATTTTGAAAATGGGAAGTTGAACCGTCTTAGAGAAGTTGAACGCAGATCTCGGGATATGTGTAACGGGTGCCAAACAAATGTGTTTCTTAGCAAAGAAGGAAGCCACGTGCGGGATTGCGGGTGGAGGAAGCCGAGTGAAAAGTCCCTATTACCCTTGACCGTTCACCTTCATCCTCTTCCTATAAATATACCCCTGTGCATTCTGAAAACTCTTCTTTGCCTCCCTGCTGTTTGCATAAATCCGGAAATCTCTCTAAGATCTTGCCAAAATCCCAAATCCCAGATCTCGAAATCTCCTTTTCTCAACCCTAATCCTTCTCTATATAAACCCAAACTTCACAAATGGCCAACACCAGATCTCTCAAAGAATACCTTGTCCTCCCCGTCTTCGTCGGCGGCGAAAAACCAAAACCCAGCGAGATCCATCACTCCGGTGAGAGGCCAGTCGCTAATGGACTCACGAGGCAAACCCGCTGGCCGGCAAGATCCTCCTCGCCACCAGCATTCCTCCCATTCTTCTCAGCGCCACCCTTCCACCACCCCGCCAAAGCCACATTGATCGGTCCGGGATCGGAGGGTCTCAAAATCTAAATTTATAAACCGAACCTCACTTGTAGTAAAGAGGTAGGGTGTCGAACACACGGGAGTTCGTGCGTTGAGAGTACCCGAAAGACTAAAAAGAGATAAAGAAAGGCAAAACGAGGAAAAACAAGAGAAATCACCTCGGACCGACACAGGTCACTTCGGTCCGAGGGTGGATCGAGGTCAGATTGGCCGGGACCGACTTACACTACGTCGGGCCCGATGTACTGGGTACTTCGATTGGGCAAAAATAGTAGATCGGTCTTGGGTTTTTGGGTTCCTTCCCTAACTAGACTTGGGTAATTCCACCCCAATTCAGCCAATAAGTGTTGATCCTTGTTAGATCGAGGTTGCTAGCCTTCAATCCCTCCACTCTACACTTCGACCCAAGGGAGTTTTCACTCTCCTTCGATGTTAGGTCTAGTGATGGGCTAGAGATCACTTTCGCTTACTCTTACCAATCACAAGCCCTAGGTCCCTTGTTTCCACAAGAGAATTGAAGCTCAATGTAGAGAGGATTCATAGATCAAGCACTCAAAGGCTATGGAATTGGGGTTTCCTACCCAATCCTAGTTAGGGGTTTCCCCCATAGCCCAAGACTATGGAATCTACTCCATCAAGTAAGAGTAAAAAGCAATCAAATGGAAAAGCAAGCAAATCTCAATCATCAATCTCAAATTGCATTCAAATCTCAAAGGGTTCACAAGATCCAAATCTTAACTCTACTAAATCCAAAGTAAAACAAGTACAAACTCACTAAACCTCTCTCTAGCTCCACCGATTTCCTCCTCTTCCCCTCCTCCTTTCTTCTCCTTGCTCTCCAAGCCTTTCTTGAGCCTTTGAGAGTGATTAGGTGTGGGATTGTTGTTGGATGATCTCTAATCTCCCTCTAATTATCCTTTTCTCTTGATTGGGGACCAAGGAATTCCAATTTAGAAGAAGGGCAAAATTGGAAGATCACCATATTTGTGCCTTGGAGCCTAATCTTCTCAATTGCCGACTTGGATCGACACGCTGGGGACCTCGGGCCCGACGTTGGGAACGTCGGTCCGAACCTCTGGTTGCTCGAACTCGGGCCCGATTTGGTGGTGCTCGGTCCTGGTCCTCGGTCCTTGTCTCTTCTTGGTTTTCCTTTGGTTCCTCTTCGATCTTTGCATGGCTCTTCCGTTCCTTGAATCCTTTGCTTAGCTCCTCCTTAGATGCTCCTCCAAAACGTCCTCAAGTGCGCCATTTTACCTACAAAACATAACAAACTCGCATAGTTTCCGAATCTTAAAGAAAACCGGGAACTAAGCTAAAAAGGAATGAAACTAACAAGGAAAGGAATGAAAAACACTTATTTACAAGGGAAATTAACTACTAAAACACCACCAAAATGAGAGACGTCAGAATACCCCATACTTAAACTTGCTTGTCCTCAAGCAATAACATTATAAGAAAGACCGAAGCACAATCTTCAAGTAAAGCCTCATATGAAAACACAAGTAAGCACAAGTGATAGATATGCAAGCAAGATTACATCATCACACATGATCAAGTGTTCAAGGAATAAAGTATAATGCAACAAAGCCTCACTTTAGGTATGTAGAAATGTGTATCACTCATCATGTGTTTAGGTTTGAAAATGAACACTCATACTCATAAAACATGCAAGTAAAGACTTTACTATTGAAGATAATATCACCAATTCCTCCACATAGAGATGCCTATTACAATGCACACAAAGAATATGAACTTGGCTCAATGGAGGTCCTCAAAGAGGTTCCATTCGGCCGGGTTGTAATGGGGCTTTTGGTGTTTCTCAAGGTGGGAATCATTTTGGTCTTGTGGTGCTCATAATGGGGATTGAACTTTCTAGTCTCTCACCAACTTCACCAAATTATTCCACTTTCAACTTCTCTCACCCAAAAGACTTTGATTTTTCTCTTCTTTCTTTTCTTTTCTCAACCCACTTTTCACTAAATATTCCACTTCATCTTTGCACTAAACTTTTTGTTGGATTTTTCAAACTTTTTCCACTAGGATCGACTTGCACTACAACTCGGGCCCGATATGGTTACTAACTCGGTCGGTGCCCTTTTTTTTCACTTAAGCTCTTTGCTTTCAATCCACTACTTTTTCCAACTTTTTTTTCTTTCTTCACAACAAAGATGCACTACCCACTTGGTTTATAACACCATTCTTTGCCCTTCACCAAAGAGAATCTCAACTCTCCAAGTACATTCCAAAACCTCTCACTAAAGTCCAATTCCATAAGGGTCAAGTCATATAGGCTAGGAATCGTACTTTTGAGGAGTTTCAAGCAAAGGTCTAAGGCTAAAACGGGGCTACAAACAACGGTTTATCTTCAAGGTAGGATATGGAAGATTTTGTGACTAAATGAAACAAAGTTCAAATCAATGTGATAAAGCATAGAACTAATCTCATATTGGCCTTGGAAAATAGATAAACACCTCAATAGCAAGTTTTACTAAGCATGCATGAGCTAATTCACACAAGAAAATGAGGGATATGCAATATGAACAAACATCCCTAAAATGGCCAAAAATAATCTCACAAGGTTCACTCTAGCTTAGTTGCATCAAAACTCATCCAAGAACTCATGTGCTTAATAAAAACATGCAAGATATCATATCACATCAAAAGCAACATCCATTTAGAGGCTAAACAATCCAAAAATATGCAAAGGACTTTACATGCTCACATCATCATTAGCCTTCATATGGACATCTAAGATGGGAATTCCTAGTCCAAAACAAAATCTTTTTGACATTTTTAAACACAATTTTTCGAATTTTTAGAGATTTTTGCAAAAATTTTCTCAAACACAAAACAGACAAACTCATCCATTCATGCCATAAAATTCAATCATCATTCAACATATCATGCCACTAACCCAAAATGAAACATCCCTTAACAAAACAAACACATGAAACTACACATGGAACTATGAGCTAATAACCCACCCCATACTTAAAATTTTGATGTCCTCATCAAAAGAAATCAAAACTCAAAAGTAAAGAGAAGAGTAGAGAAAGCTCACAATTCTTTATTCTTGCATGGCATGTTGAGGCTTAGTTCGGAGGGTGACCGCGGCGTCTCCTTTGAAGTTGTGCTTGCCGCTCGCGCTCATACACTTGGTCGTGGAAAGGGTCTTGACTTGGCGGTTGAATTTGTGGGGCGGGACGCATCCATTGATCTTCACGGGAAGAGAAGTTCCCGGTCATCCACTCATTGAAACTCTCTTGGACGCTCCATCTTTGATCCTCGGCCGCCCTCAAGACATCCACATCACGTCTCGTGTAGGCTATGTTGCGGTTCACCTCTTCAAATTGGGCTTGGAAGTCTTCTTGGTGGTGGAAAAGTTGTTGTTGTTGGAAGTTGAGGTTTTGTTGTTGAAGATTGATTTGGTGTGCCTCTTGAAGTATGCTTGATTGTTGAAGTTGGAGATGCGCCATTTGGTTGGCCAAGAAGTTCATGTCCACCGATTGTTGAGGCTCGGGGAACACCATTCCGGGCCCATACCATTGGGCGTACCCTTCATATCCTCCATAGCTCGGTGGTGCTTGTTGTGCTCCACTTCCCTCACCCCTCTCAAATCGGCTCAGGACCGGATCAGGCAAAAAGACGTCAGACCGACGTTGATGAACATCGGGCCCGACATGGGATGCACCTCGGTCCAGTAGTGTTGGTGTGTGGTCGGTGAGCAAATTGTGGTAACCACCATCTTCTTCTTCTTCCCCTTCTTTAGGCAAGTCCACATTCATGTCATCGCTTCTCACGAACTCATATTGGTTGGGCTCCTCGTCTTCGGTGTCCGGGGAAGTTTGAGGAGTAGTGAAACGAATGTGTTGTGCTCGTCTCCTAACCTCAAGTGTCCCCTCCGGCTCGCGATAAGGATTCACATTCCCCGCCCACACTTGGTATCAATTGTAGTAGCACGTGAGGTCGAAGAGTCGAGGTCCCAAGGGAACTTGCACCTTGTCGAAGTTGGAGTGTGGGGCTAAGTAGGTGGAAGCGCCGGTCACTAGCTTCTCCTTGATAATGTTGGCCTTCTTGAAGTACTTAAGGTCCATGAACTCTACACCATTCGGGGCCGGTGTGTAGGTAGACAAGTCCACCTCAAGACGATGAGCCAAGCGGGCTATCATGCCTCCGAAATAGATCCATGAGGAACTTTGGAAATCCCTCACCATCTTCACCCATTCCCATGCGAGGTTCATTGGCTTCTCATTCTCAAACAACATCTCATAGAGTAGCATGGCCTCCTCCTTCATTGGCTTGCTCAATTCATGCCTAGCAAAGATGGAACAACCCAAGGCTTGGATCATGACTCGGAAGAGTGGATTTGCTATCTCATTTGTTCTTGCGCCTTTCCTCATCTCACTTCTTCCGGCTACAAACTTGCAAGGATAATCTACCTTCTCATTATCAACATAAGCCTCTTCTCTCGTAAATGGGAACCCAAAGTAGTGCGCCAAGTTCCGGAGAGAGAGTTCGTGCAACTCGTTGCCCATTTGGAAGGAAATCATGCCTTCACTATCAACTCCTTCATATGTGCACTTGAAAGTCGCCATGAACTCGGACGTCAAGGCGGGATAATGAGTGTTGTTCCACCTTAGAAAGACGTTGAGCCCAATATGAGAGTAGCACCGAGTAAGAGCCTCTTCCATGCACATCTTTCTAATAGACTCCCAATCTAACCACCGAGTGTGGTGAGATAGACCCATGAGTCGCTCATACTCTCTAGCCACATCATCATCTTCGAAACGCACATCGTCCATCCTATGGACCCTCTTGGACTTTCTTATTGCTTTCTTCATCCTTGAAGAAGACGCTCGGGTAGTCATGGTACCAAATTTTGAAGAAACAAAGACTTCTAGCAATTAACTTCTTAGAACCCAAATTTCTCTTCTAAATCTAGAAGAGGGATGAATATCTATGGGATTGTGTTAGGATTTTTGGCCTTTGGATCAATGCTTGAGAATGCTAGGGGTATGGATCGAGATTTGTGGTGAGATTTGCTTGAGGTTCGAGTATGGTGGAGGGATGGATCGATTTGGGGGTTTTGAAGGGGACTTGGTATTTTAGGAAGGTAGTTATGGGGGTGATGGGTGTTTGGTATGGGAAAGAGAGCTTAAATGGGGTAGAAGACAAAGTTAGGTCAGAAGGGAATAATAGGAATTTCCACAAAGTCAAGGCCAAAGTGGATCGGCAAAACAGGACCGACGTTAGGTACCTCGGGCCCGAGGTACTGGGTACCTCGGTCCTACCCGTTTTGGCTTCCTAAAAATCCCTTGTCTTGGCAATTTTCTACCCACAAGTCATTGCATCATTTCCAAAAATTCCACACATGATCATGAAGCTCACATAACACACAATTGCACAAAACACATGCTAAAGAAGAGATTAGAGAGAATCTAAGCTAAGGCAAAGAAATAACAAACTAGAAACTACGAAAATGAACCTACTAAACCCGGGTTGCCTCCCGAGGAGCGCTTCTTTTAAGTCACTAGCTTGACTTCTAACCTCTACCCTTCAAGGAGGGTGAAAAACGGTGAATTGATCATCATTGCCATATGCATCTCCATTCTCCTCATAGCCAAAGTACCACCATTTGTGTTTGATGAAAGTGGGACATCCTATATCTCCTTTGTCCTCCAAAGTGTAGGTTGGCATCTCTTGCATCTTCTCAACTTGATCTTCATTACCTACAACACAAAAATCTAAAGAATTTCTAGGGGACTCAATGACATTATAACTCAAGTCTTCTTGCAAATCACTCAAGCAAAGGTAATCATCCTCTAGATCCTCTTTCAAATCACTTAAACAAATGTAAGAGTCTCCCACATCAAAAGGATACAAAGAAGGATACTCTTCATGGCTTGGTGGGCTATCTCCATCTCTTGACTCTTCATGGTTCACCAATGGATCTAGCAACTCTCTTTCTTGCTCTTGAACATAGACCATGTCATGATCTCTCAATGGTGCTTCTTCCTCTCTTGTGGGTTCCAACTCTTCTCTCTTGCGCTTGGCACTTTCCTCCAACTTCAAGATTGCCAAAGCATCCGGTTCATTAAGGGCTTTGTTGAAATGGAACTCCACTTTTTCCTCGCCAATCTCGAAAGTGACCTTCCCATTTCTCACATCGAATTTGGCACCTTCCGTGGCTAGAGACGGCCTTCCGAGAATAATGGGCACCATCGGATCTTCTTTCATGTCGAGGATCACAAAATCATCGGGTACAAAATACCTCCCAACTCTAACCGGGACATCATCTAGAATTCCGGTTGCCTTTGTTGATGAACCATCGGCCATAGTAAGACTCATATCAACCGGTTCCATATCTCCAAGGTTAGTCCTTCTCCATATGCTCATGGGCATAACCGATATGCTTGCTCCTAGATCACAAAGAGCCTTGAAGTTTTGGGATCCAATCCCTATGGTTATTGCAAATCTTCTGGGATCACCTAGCTTTTGAGGTAGCTCCAAGATCTTCACCTCATCTTGCATCTCTACAATTGACCTCTTCTTGCTCAAGATTTCCTTCAATAACTTTGCATAGGATGACATCTCACTTAGAGCATCGGTGAATGGAATGGTGATGTTCAAGCCTTGCAAAAGCTTCAAGAACCGCTTGAACTTGCCCTCAACAATCTCCTTGGGCTTCTTCAAAGGATATGGAAGAGTTGTGCCTCCTTGTTTCTTGGTTGGATCCACCTCCTTGGATCGATCTTGGCTTCTCTCGACATCTTCAGCTTGGACCGACTTTGGTGTGGCTTCGGGACCGACTTCAGGAACCTCGGTCCTGGGGCAGAGATTTTCTGGGTAACTCGGGCCGACTTCAGGGCACGTCGGGCCCGAGTGATGCTCAGCCTCGGTCCAACTCGGGGGACCTTCTCCGTCTACTGGATCGTCGTCTGGGCATGTCGGGCCCGAGGTGCTGGGAACCTCGGTCCGACCTTCTTCTCTTGTCCTTGGAACTTGTGGCTCGGGTAAACTCCGTCCACTCCTCAATCCTATGGCTCGAACTTCATTTTGTTGTTGTTGAGCACGGGGATTCTCCTCGGGTCGGCCCGGGAGTCTCCCTTCTTCTCTTGGAAGTTGATTCGCCATGTGAACAAATTGGTTGTCCACTTGCCTTCTCCAAACACCCAACTCCTTGAATTGATCATCAAATTTTCTCTCCATGTTGGTGACTTGATTCCTCAAATCTTGAGCCCATGGTGGTGTTTTCTCATAGAATCCCGGAGGTCGATATGGTGGTGGTTGGGCCCTTGGCTCGTTTTGGTTGAAGTTGTTGTTGTAGCCACTAGCTTGGCCTTGGTTCCACCTTCCTCCATTGTTGAAATTGGCTCTCCCTCCGAAATTCCTTTGAACATAATGAGCCTCCTCAATTTGCTCGGCCAATCGGACTTGGCGCTCATTTTGGCAATCTTGGGCTCCATGCTTCAAAGAACCACACTCTTCACAAGCTCTTGTGTTTTGTTGGAGATGACCCATCTTCCTCCTCATCTTGTTCAACTCATCCTCCAAGAATTGGATCTTCACATCTTTATCCACCTCTGCACTTTTTGGATCGTAGAGCCTCTTCGGACCGTCTCCATGGACTCTCACTTCCTTGTTCACTTGATTGACTCCATACATGGCCTCATAATCGGAGAGCTTGTCTAGCAACTCCCACGCTTGCTCCCGAGGCAAGTCAATGAACCCACAATCGGTATGAAGGTTCAATTTATCCTTGGTGGCGGGGTTGATTCCTTTGAAGAATATGTCTTGAAGGACATTAGGTTGTTGCCCATGCGTTGGACATGCCCTCAACATTTCCTTGAACCGATCCCAAGCCTCGAAGAGTGGCTCGTGAGCTCCTTGTTGAAAGCTCGCTATCTTCCTTCTTAGCTCCGTCGTCTTGGTGGGCGGGAAGAACTTCATCAAGAATGCTTCATTGAGAGCCCTCCATGATGTGATTGAACGAGGTGCTTGGCTCTCCAACCAATGCAAAGCTTTGCCTCCCAACGACCACTTGAAGGCTTTCAGTAGCACGTACTTAAGTGTCTCGTCATCCGTCGAGATGGTCTCACATAGGTCTTTGAATTGCTTCACATGCTCGATCGGGCACTCATTCGGTCTCTCTTGGAATTGCTCTCTCTTGATGAGTGAGATAAATTGAGTTTTGATCTCAAAATTCTTTGACACCTCCGGCAAGACGATGGCCGGTTCGGGCACCTTCAACTCCGGATGCATGTATTGTCTAGCATTCCGGGGTTTGAGCCTCCAATCTCATCCTTTGCTCACGCTCTCTCCTAGCCTCGGCATCTCGGTTCGCCATTTCAAGTTGCATTCGAGCCATGTCGGCTCTCATCCTTTCAACCTCCTCATCACGGGCTTGGTCCGCCGTCCTCTTCTTCTTTCGGGCTTGTTTTAGAATACTCTCCGGGTCACACACAAAATAAAGCTCAAATGCTCCTTGGACGGAACGAGCTCGCATGCACCTACAACCAAAGACACAAACAAAACCGAATCAAAACAAACAAGGGGTTCGGGCTAGTCCCTCACCCAAATCATTACCAAATCAAAACTCAACAAAAGATGGATACCTCAAACAAGTAGAACTCCCCGGCAACGGCACCAAAATTCTGATCGGTCCGGGATCGGAGGGTCTCAAAATCTAAATTTATAAACCGAACCTCACTTGTAGTAAAGAGGTAGGGTGTCGAACACACGGGAGTTCGTGCGTTGAGAGTACCCGAAAGACTAAAAAGATATAAAAGAAAGGCAAAACGAGGAAAAACAAGAGAAATCACCTCGGACCGACACAGGTCACTTCAGTCCGAGGGTGGATCGAGGTCAGATTGGCCGGGACCGACTTACACTACGTCGGGCCCGATGTACTGGGTACTTCGATTGGGCAAAAATAGTAGATCGGTCTTGGGTTTTTGGGTTCCTTCCCTAACTAGACTTGGGTAATTCCACCCCAATTCAGCCAATAAGTGTTGATCCTTGTTAGATCGAGGTTGCTAGCCTTCAATCACTCCACTCTACACTTCGACCCAAGGGAGTTTTCACTCTCCTTCGATCTTAGGTCTAGTGATGGGCTAGAGATCACTTTCGCTTACTCTTACCAATCACAAGCCCTAGGTCCCTTGTTTCCACAAGAGAATTGAAGCTCAATGTAGAGAGGATTCATAGATCAAGCACTCAAAGGCTATGGAATTGGGGTTTCCTACCCAATCCTAGTTAGGGGTTTCCCCCATAGCCCAAGACTATGGAATCCACTCCATCAAGTAAGAGTAAAAAGCAATCAAATGGAAAAGCAAGCAAATCTCAAATCAAACTCAAATTGCATTCAAATCTCAAAGGGTTCACAAGATCCAAATCTTAACTCTACTAAATCCAAAGCAAAACAAGTACAAACTCACTAAACCTCTCTCTAGCTCCACCGATTTCCTCCTCTTCTCCTCCTCCTTTCTTCTCCTTGCTCTCCAAGCCTTCCTTGAGCCTTTGAGAGTGATTAGGTGTGGGATTGTTGTTGGATGATCTCTAATCTCCCTCTAATTATCCTTTTCTCTTGATTGGGGACCAAGGAATTCCAATTTAGAAGAAGGGCAAAATTGGAAGATCACCATATTTGTGCCTTGGAGCCTAATCTTCTCAATTGCCGACTTGGATTGACACGCTGGGGACCTCGGGCCCGACTTTGGGAACGTCGGTCCGAACCTCTGGTTGCTCGAACTCGGGCCCGATTTGGTGGTGCTCGGTCCTGGTCCTCGGTGCTTGTCTCTTCTTGGTTTTCCTTTGGTTCCTCTTCGATCTTTGAATGGCTCTTCCATTCCATGACTCCTTTGCTTAGCTCCTCCTTAGATGCTCCTCCAAAACGTCCTCAAGTGCGCCATTTTACCTACAAAACATAACAAACTCGCATAGTTTCCGAATCATAAAGAAAACCGGGAACTAAGCTAAAAAGGAATGAAGCTAACAAGGAAAGGAATGAAAAACACTTATTTACAAGGGAAATTAACTACTAAAACACCACCAAAATGAGAGACGTCACACATCAATCCCAACATCCTCCTCAAAAATCTCAATCCAAGCCCTCTTCCCGAGCTCTCTCTAAACCTTCTCAGAAACGCTTCAAGTTTCTTGAGAAACCCTTTGTCCCTGAGCCCGAGCAGGGAAGTCCCAATAAGTCTCAAATCATGAGACTCCCTGCTCAACCCAAACGCCGTCCTCCCCTTGACCCTCTCATTGAGGACTGGCTTGAAAGGGAGCCAAGGACGCTAGCCAACATTTGCTTAAAGGGCGTCCGCTCACAACCATCCTCCTAAAATCCAAAGACTACTTCACTACTTCATGGTGACGTATGTCAAGCCCCGCCTTGAAGAAACCAACCACACCAATCCTCCCTTCATGGGGCCAGGCATCATCTCAGAAATTTTTGGTGGAACGGTGGACGAGCTGACTAAACTATTGCCAGATATAATTGTTGGATCGTTAGTACTGAGGGACGTCCTTTACTTTGGTAAAGGCGTCCTTTGGTTAGGCGTCCCTACGAGGAGTAGGGGCGTCCTTGAGTATTGCAGCGGAATAAAGTACTAAACAGATAATAGATGAACGCAGTGAATTATAGAGGAACCACTCAAGAC
Organism: Polygonum maritimum; assembly: GCA_963924305.1. NCBI lineage: Eukaryota > Viridiplantae > Streptophyta > Magnoliopsida > Caryophyllales > Polygonaceae > Polygonum > Polygonum maritimum. Next base: position 23,288,118 of record OZ002729.1, read on the forward strand.
CAAGTAGTCCTTGAGTGTGAACCTCTACCTCCTTGGAGGATTTTTGAATACTTCTTTCCTTTATATTGAATGTCCTTACAGTTGTACTGGCGAGTCTTTACAGTTCTCTGGTACTTAGCTTTTCCCTAAGTCCACTAGTAAGGGACTCCTCTAAGCCTACAACTTAAGCTGGTTCAATCTACTAAAGGACTCTATCCCTACGTTATGCAGTGCTTCGCAGAACTCTCTCTCTCTTTTTGGTTTTTCTGATTACAAACTGTTTTGTGGTTTGAGTACAAAATCTCACTCGATCTAACACAAGTTCTAGCACTGTTCTTGAGTTCTTGAGTTAGTTCTTCGTGTTCTTGAGTGAGTCGCTTTCCTCCGATTCTCTCTGAATATTCCTGAAAGCGTCACAATAAATGCCTTGGGGCTATTTATAGGACTTGGGAAGGGCGTCATTTCTCTGGGACGATCATGCCCTTCGAGGACGTGGCTACAGGATCTTCCTCCACGTAGTAGGGCGGTGATGAGGAAGCTTCCTGTATCCAGCTGTGTATGATGAACTCCGCTACAGGATCGGCCGCCACGTGTTGATGGACTCTGCAACAGGATCGTCCGCCACGTAGTGTTGGACTCCGCTACAGGATCGGTCTCCACGTGTCCTTGGATGATCAAACATTGTCGAGTGATGTCATCTTGTCGGCTAGTGAGTAAGGACTCCTTTCTTGCGTTCCTACTTGCTTGGAACTCCGTCCTTGCTCAAGTAGTCTCTAGCTTGTCCTTACTTCCTGTTAGCTAGCGTCCCTAAGCCTGGGGGACGCTCATACACACTTGTTGTCCTTTTGTCACTGGCGTTCCTGAACACTTGGACAATTTTATTAGAATCAAAGTGAGTTTGTCATATCAAAACTGAGGGACGGTTGTGTGGTACACTGACAAGTACGCAAGCGTCCTTGATAGCGTCCCAACAATAATGCAGTTTCTGGTTGCTCCAGCTGGGTCCGTCCCCTGCCAGAAAAGAAAGCGCCAATCCTCTCCTCCCCCTGCACAAAAGCCAAAAGGCCCTTCCTCTTCCCATCCTAAACCAGTCCCTTCCTCCCCTCCTCCCGCACCCAAAAGAAGGCTAAAGACATCTGCTCAACTTGAAGGCGTCACTGAAGAACAAATGGCAGCTATTCGCCTCTCCGAGCTGCAAATTGAGAAAGAGGAGAAGGCGAAGCAGGAGCAAGCAGAAAAGGACGCCATTGCTACGGCGATCCAGCAAAGTTTGCAAGAAGTTCCTCTACTCCCTCCTCCTCCACCAAGGATAGAGGACGTGACTCCTGCTTCCGAGGCTGCTGTAGATCCGCTTGAGGCGGAGATGGAGGCGGACCTGGCAAAGCCTATGCCCAAGGTCCAAAGGGACGCTCCTCAAGCATAGGTCCAGGCCAAGGACGCTGTGCCAACCGTCATACAGCTAGAGGACTCCCCTGCTAAGGCGCCTCCTCCCCCTCCTGCTCCGCTCAAGGTCAAGCCCATCTCCATGGCTCCGGCCAGCACCTCCTCTGCCCCCGCAACCAAGGCAAAGATAAGAACCCCTACTCCCTCTCCCCCCAGAGCATCAACTCCCCCTCCTCCGCCTGCTCCGGCCGTCGAGGAAAATGTTCAAGTCCAGGGGACGCCTTCTGTTGAAGTCCCCATCGAGTCCTTGGCAAGGACTCCAGCTGTGGACGCGCCTCCTCCAGCACAAGCGTCCACCGTTGAGGACCAGGATATGGCCGAGTCCCATGAGCAAGGGGACGAGGCCTCTGATGAAGACGATGCTCCTCACCAGGATGAGGATCATGAGGACGAGGAGGGAGACGGTGAAGAAGAAGACGCTGGTGATGAGATTATTGTGAGCAACGGCAGCAAGCAGAAAAGGCTCAAGAAGATTCTGTCGCCGCTCCTCTTTACTGCTCAGTTTTTGGAAGAGAACCAGCGCACATAGTTTTTGGAACTGCTTGAGTTCCAGGGTTGGACGCACTTGGGCGCTGAGGCCGCTGAAGTCGACCCCGAACAGGTTCTCCGCTTTTACTCAAAATTTGAGATATCTGAAGTAAAAGGGAAGCCTCAAGGGACGTTCGAGATTGATGGGGACGAGTACTCAATTGCTGAGGGTACCGTCCGAAATATGCTAGGCCTGCGTCCTTCTCCGCCTGATGCTCTGCACGATCTTCCCAACAAAAACTTCGGCCGTTTCTCCCAAGAAGAGATCTTCAACCATATATTCAATGGGAGACAGCCAGTTGCTAGGGATAGGGTTGCCCATTGTCTTTCCAAGACAGGCGTCCTTGCGCATCACTTCATAGTGCGCATGGTCGTCCCCCGCCAGGAGAAGAAGTCCATCGTCCAGATCACCGACAGTATTATATTGGACGCCTTCTTACTACGCAAGCCCATCAACTTGCCGCGGGTTATCTTGGAGCACATGGGTAAGTGCACAAGAGGACGCCACTCGCTCCCCTTCCCTGGATTGGTCAAACAGATTCTACAGCAGCAACATCTATACGTCCCCAAAACAGGACAGACATTCGGAATTCATTGGGATGTTAGGCAGATAACAGCCCCTCCGGTAGGAAAGATGAGGTTTGATGAGCCGCTTCCCTCCGTAAAGAGGCAACTGGCCAAAGAAAAGAAAGAGGCTGACCGAAGAGCTAAGGCCGCGGCTGCTGCTGCTGCTGCTAAGAATGTGGAAGGCGAACCTGAGGCTGAAAATTTGCAAGTAGTTGGGACGCCAGTTGAGGACGCCGACGCTGAAGAATAGGAAGATGAACTTGATGGCATGAGCGTCCCTCATAAAGCTGAGAAGCATTCCCAGAAGTATTTTCTTGGAATGATGATCGAGAACCAGTGCATGATGATTGATCTCATCCAACAGGTTCATGACACTCTCCATCAACACACTGAACTTCTGGAACGCAATAATGAGCTCCTCGCGCAGAACAACTATCTTCAGGAGCAGAATCTCAAAGCTCAAGGCAAGCGTCCACGCAAATGATCACCCTTCCCTTCCAACCCCTGCAAAAGTCTATCTTTTCTCTGTTTTTCGTTAAGACATTGGGACGATGTTCCCGTTTTGGAACTTCTGTTGAATGTTTGTAATGATCATACTCTCATTTCTTGAATGGCGTTCATTGCATCTGTGATTCATTCTGTCTAAGTGTTCCTTTCTTTAGTTATGATTTTGTGTGTGCATGCTTATCAACTTGTTCTCCTTTTCGATGATGCCAAAAGGGGGAAGTATAGTTTTGCAGAGATGCGATTGTTTTTAAGTCGTCAAAGAAAGCATGTGCTTAGGGGGAATTTTGGCCAAGTCCAAAGGACGATAGTAGAAAATAAAATAGGACGCACTTAAAAGAATGTGTTGCATGCCAACCTAAGCTAAAAGGAAAATCAAAGTGTAGTCTCTCATGCTAAAAGCTTTACTTATGAGCATATTGTTTAAAGGAGTTTGTCATCATCAAAAAGGGGGAAATTGTTCGGACGATATTAAGGACGCCAGTCATTAATATCTAAACCAATAATGATCGTCCCTTGTTTTGATAATGACAAACTCAAAGGTATTTGATAAGTTGTCCAAGTGTTGATCTCAGGTAAGTCCAGTGGACGCACATGAGCGAAAAGGACAACATGTGAACGAGAGTCCCTAACTCTATAGGGACGCATTCCATCAGAACTTCCAAAACTGAACGTAATTGGCAAAGTCCCTGCGCAGATAGGACGGCGTCCTCATCAGGAAGGGACGCGCACCAAAATAGGGACGAAGTTCAAATTCAAATCAAGGCCGCCCCAACATGATTACATCATATTCGGCCGTAGTCCTCAAAAGGAAGCTTCCCTTGTCTGGGCACGTGTAGACAACTCCAAAGATGTCGCTTTCCCAGCAATGGTCCCCTATCCACTCGGAGGCTTCCCAAGCGTCAACAGAGTTGACTTCCTCAAGATGCACATCGCACCGTTGATGGAAGATCAAGGATCATGCCAAGTCTCAGAGGACGCTAGAGGACAAGAACCACATCCGCTATAAATACCCTCCAAGGGGTATGCATAGCGGTGTGGACTTTGAAGACTTTTTCTCAAACTCTCCCGAAGCATTCAAGTTCAAGAACGAAGAACAAGGAGATCAAATGAGCTTGAAGCAAGAGAAAGAAAGTCCAACCAAATCGTATCCAAAACAAACCACAAAATAGTTAGAGTTGTAGTTTGTCTCTCACAACGGACCGTGAGAGACGTGAGTGATAGCTTCCTTATAGCTAAGAGAGTTAGGTTACTTGTTAGGTGGAAAGGAGTGTTTCTAGTGAGGCTAAGGACGGACGCTTAGCTCAGTGAAGTGTAACTGTTGGGACGCTATCAAGAACGCTTGCGTACTTGTTAGTGTTCCACACAATCGTCCCTTAGTTTTGATATGACAAACTCACTTTGATTCTAATAAAGTTGTCCAAGTGTTCAGGAACGCCAATGACCAGAAGGACAACAAGTGTGTATGGGCGTCCCATAAGCTTAGGGACGCTAGCTAACAGGAAGTAAGGACTAGCTAAAGACTACTTGAGCAAGGACGGAGTCCCAAGCAAGTAGGAACGCAAGAAAGGAGTCCTTATTCACTAGCCGACAGGATGACATCACTCGACAATGTTTGATCATCCAAGGACACGTGGAGACCGATCCTGTAGCGGAGTCCAACACTACGTGGCGGACGATCCTGTTGCAGAGTCCATCAACACGTGGCGGCCGATCCTGTAGCGGAGTTCATCATACACAGCTGGATACAGGAAGCTTCCTCATCACCGCCCTACTACGTGGAGGAAGATCCTGTAGCCACGTCCATGAAGGGCATGATCGTCCCAGAGAAATGATGCCCTTCCCCAAGTCCTATAAATAGCCCCAAGGCATTTATTGTGACGCCAACGCTTTCAGGAATATTCAGAGAGAATCAAAAAGAAAGCGACTCACTCAAGAACACGAAGAACTAACTCAAGAACAGTGATAGAACTTGTGTTAGATCGAGTGAGACTTGTAACCGAATCACAAAAACAGTTTGTAACAGCAAACCCAAAAAGAGAGATAGAGAGTTCTGCGAAGTACTGCAGAACGTAGGAATAGAGTCCTTTAGTAGATTGAACTCGCTTAAGTTGTAGGCTTAGAGGAGTCCTTTACTAGTGGACTTAGGGACAAGCTAAGTGCCAGAGAACTGTAAAGACTCGCCAGTACAACTGTAAGGACGTTCAATAGAAAGGAAAGAACTATTCAAAAATCCTCCAAGGAGGTAGAGGTTTACACTCAAGGACTACTTGGTCTTGAGTGGTTCCTCTATAATTCTCTACGTTCATCGTTTATCTGTTTAGTACTTAATTTCCGCTGCATTACTCAAGGACGGCCCTACTCCTCGTAGGGACGCCTAATATAAGGACGCCTTTACCAAAGTAAAGGACGTCCCTCAGTACGAACGATCCAACAATTGGTATCAGAGCAGGCGCTCTAGATTCTTACTGAGTTGCAGGTAAAGATGGACATGGAACCTATTGGAATCTCTTTTGTAAATCCTCCGCGCCTAACGGACGGCAACTTCAACCGATGGAAGACTAGGTTTGAAAATTTCTGCAGAGGTCAAAATTATCAATGCTGGAAGGTTATTTTGAAGGGAGATCTCAAGGTTCCCGCTGACAAAGCTGATAAGGAGGACGAGTGGGGTCCTGATGAGTTCAAGCTGATGGAAACCAATGCAAAAGCTATCTGTTTTCTTCAAGCGTCCTTGTGCGAAAGGGACGCCACTCGAGTTGGCAACTTGCATACAGCGAAACAACAGTGGGAAGCTCTAGAGAAGTTCCATGTGGGAACCACTGAAATGAAGGAGGACGTCCAGCTGAAAATCAAGAAAGAGTTCTATGCTTTTAGCATGCTGCCAAATGAAACGGTGAACGACTACTCATACCGCTTTGAGGCCCTTGTCACCAAGATGAGGAACTTGGGCATCCCAGAAACAGAAATCTCCATGAGGAATAGAGTTCAAGTGGTCATTGATGGTTTGTCCGGGGTCTGGAACTTTGACAGGACAACGTTCAAAGAAAACACAGCCAACAAAACTCTAGACATGGAAGAGATCTATGGGAAGCTCAGGCAGTACGAAGAAAGAAGAATCTCTGACATGGCTCAGCTAGGAAAGAATCCTCAAACTGATCTTGCTTTGGCGTCCACAAAACTAGAGTACGCCGAGTACCTACGTGGCCAAAGAGATCTAGCATTGATGATGCAAAACAAAGAAACACTTGAGAACTTGCGTCCCAAAGAAAAAGAAAGAAAGGCAAAGGAAGAGATTGACTCAGATGAGGAACTTTCTCTTATTCACAAGGCTCTCAAGTACTATAACAAGAAGAACAAGCATAGTAGTAAGAGCAAGTTCTACAAAAAGGAGAGTCCCAAGTACACAGAGGCTGAAATGAAGGAACTCACATGCTACAAATGCAACAAGAAAGGACATTTTGCCAAAAAATGCACTATGGGAACGTCCTCCAACGACAAGAAGAAAGCTCTCATTGGAGCATGTACAGCTGCATGGGATGATCTCAGTTCAAGTGATGATGAACGTGACGATCAAGTTGCATACATGGCAGTAGAGGAAGCCCCAGTTGTTGAAGAGAACGCCTCCAACAATGAACAAGAGGTAACTCATGATTCCATGATGCGTTCTTTAGAAAAATGTTCAAAACCAAAACTACTTAAACTCATTGGTAAAATAATGGAGGAAAGTCTTGCTATGAAAAGAAGAATGGATGAACTTGAAGATGAAAACATTGTAGTTGAATGTGAAAATTGTAGTACAATGACTATTCAACTAGAGTCCTCATGTGATGAAACTAAGTCCCTAAAAACTGAAATCATGTGTCTCAAACTTGAGAACGCTAATCTTAGGGAAGAAGTGAAAGTTTTGGGTAAGAGTCCCATAGTTGAAGAAGTGAGACCAATGGTCTTTGTCCCAGCTAAGAGAGGTCTAGGGTACGAATCTGACACTAAGAACTCTCTTCCTAGTAACTTTGAGGCAAGCAAAACTTCTGAACTGGAACTTGAAAGAGAGAAAACTAAAAACCTTCTTGAAAGAATTAGAGTTCTAGAAAGTGAAGAATTAGGAAAGGAAGACTACTACACTAATTCCACCAGTCATAAGATTTACAAGAAGATTGCTAAAGGGGACGGTTCAAAAGTTTGTAATCCTCAAAAGATGAAAGAAAACAAGATTGAGCGTCCAAATAAGAAGTACTATCTTGGTACTTACTATAGGACGTGTTGGTACTGTGGACAAGGAGATCACTTCAAGTATGATTGCTTAAAAGTCAAAGAAGATGTTGAAAATGGAAAAGCTACTAGGACTACCAACGAAAATGCTAAGTCCGTTCCTAAGGCTAATCCTAGGCGTTCTAGACGCTCTAGGAACTCTTTCCGCAAGCATGCTATTTCAAATGATGTGAATATTAATGACTACATGCCAGAACCAGAGTTCTATTTCTGTAACGAACCAGGTAAGGAACACCTTGCCTGGGTCGCCAAACACTAACGTTGTTATGGCAGGTGGAAGTGACGGGACGCCCATGGATCATTGATAGTGGCGCCTCAAATCATATGACAGGAAGCCAGATCCATCTCACTTCTATCCAAAGTAGTGCCACGGGAGGAACTGTCTCGTTTGGCAATAAGGGCAAAGGAAAGATTAAAGGAACGGGAACTGCTATACTCAACCCGTCCATCAAAGCAACAAATGTCAGTCTTGTTGAAGGACTTGGCTTCAATCTTCTTAGCGTCTCCCAGATGTGTGATCAAGGTGAAAATCTAGTCACATTTGACTCAAAGGAGTGCCTCGTCATCAACAAGAAATCAAACAAAGTTGTTCTCAAAGGAGTTCGCAAGAACAATATCTACATCTTCAATCAAGAATTCAAGCCTAAATCAGAGTTGTGTCTATCTGCATCAAAGGAGGACACTGATCTCTGGCATCGCCGACTTGGCCATGCTGGACCAAGCACAATCCTTAAACTTCACCAGCGAAATCTTGTGAAAGGACTTCCCCGAATTGATCCTGAGAAAGTTGAACAGTGTGAAGCTTGCATCAAAGGGAAGCAAACAAGAACGTCTTTCAAATCCAAGAATGAAGTCAGTACAAAGAAGCCTTTGGAACTGCTCCATATGGATCTTTGTGGACCCATGAAGACGTTGAGCTATGGTGGAAAGAGGTACATTTACGTTCTTGTAGATGATTTTTCTCGATTCACTTGGGTTCTTTTCTTGGCAACCAAAGCAGATTGCTTCAATGCGTTCAAAGTCTTCATCAAACAAGTGGAAGTCGCTCTCGAGACGCCTCTCAAAGCCATAAGATCAGACCATGGAACGGAGTTCCAAAATTCAGAGTTCCTGGCCTACTGTGATCAACATGGAGTCTCTCACAACTTCTCAGCTCCAAGGACTCCTCAACAAAATGGAGTTGTGGAAAGAAAGAACAGAACGCTAGAGGATATGGCAAGGACTATGCTCTTGGCAAATAGCGTTCCAAAGTACTTCTGGGCGGAAGCTATTGCTACAGCATGTTATATCATCAATCGTGCCATGATCCGTCCTCTCCTGAAGAAGACGTCCTATGAGTTGTTGAATGGAAGGAAGCCTCGCATTGATTATCTCAGAGTCTTTGGATGCAAGTGTTTCGTTCACAACAATGATAAAGAAAAACTTGGAAAATTTGATGCAAGGAGTGATGAAGCCATATTCCTTGGGTACTCTCTTACCAGCAAAGCATATAGAGTTTTTAACAAAAGGACTCTAAAGCTTGAGGAGAGTATTCATGTTGTGTTCAAGGAACGTTCTTCTCACAAAGAAAAGCCAAGTAAGAAAGAACGCTCTGCGTTACAACAACAGGACGACTCTGAAGATGAAGCTGAAGATTGGACTTCTGGAAAATACTATGTCCCTAAGGACGCGTCTCCAAATCCTGAAGAAGTCTCAGTGGACGCTCCCAGTGTTGTTCAAGGAGTTCCCTCTCGTAGTGAATCCCCAGTTCAACAAGATGTAGCTGAATCAAGTCAACAAAGCGAGCAACGTCAAAGTGTGGACGCTCTCTCTATGGGGGAACACATTGAGAACGATGCTCAAAGTGACAGTGATAATTCTGATGGAGACATTGATCCAAGATTTGCTCATCTGTTTCAAAGGGAGTCCCGTTTCTCTTGGGACCATCCAACTTCTCAAATTGTTTCTGATCCTTCTCAAGGAGTTCAAACAAGGTCAGCTGCAAGCAAGTCCCAAAGTGCAAATTTAGCGTTCTGTGCGTTCAATGCCTTTGTCTCTATGGTGGAGCCAAAGAATATCAAAGAAGCACTCCAGGACGCTGATTGGATTCAAGTAATGCAAGAAGAACTCAATCAGTTTGAAAGGAACAAAGTTTGGACTCTCGTCCCACGTCCAAAAGGCAAAAACATCATAGGGACGCGATGGGTGTTCAGAAATAAGCTTGATGAGAGTGGACGTGTGTCAAGAAACAAGGCAAGACTGGTGGCTCAAGGATTCAAGCAAGAGGAAGGCATAGACTATGATGAGACCTTTGCTCCTGTTGCTAGAATTGAAGCCGTTCGTCTTCTCATTGCCTTCGCCGCTCATAAAGGATTCAAGTTATTTCAAATGGACGTCAAGACTGCCTTTCTCAATGGAAAGCTAAAGGAGGAAGTGTATGTTGCTCAGCCGCCTGGCTTCGAGGACGCCTCTCACCCAGATCATGTGTACTACCTGGACAAAGCGCTCTATGGACTCAAGCAAGCCCCTCGTGCATGGTACGGCAGGTTTGCGTCCTTTCTTTTGTCTCATGGGTACACTAGAGGTTCAATTGATAAAACTTTGTTTATAAAGAAAGTTCACAAGGTCATTTTAATTGCTCAAGTCTATGTTGATGATATAGTCTTTGGTAGTACTAACATGAAGTTTGTAGATGAGTTCAAGTCCTTAATGAGTAGTGAATTTGAGATGTCCCTCATTGGAGAACTCAATTTCTTCTTGGGACTTCAAATTAATCAACTCAAGGAAGGGACGCGCATTCACCAACAGAAATATGTCCGTGAAATGCTTGATAAGTACGGGATGAACACGTCCAAACCTGTTGCCACTCCTTGTTCTCCAAACTCGCGTCTTTACGCAGACGAACAAGGAAAGGACGTTGATCAACAGCTTTATAGAGGGATGATTGGTTCTTTGCTCTACTTGACCGCAAGCCGTCCCGACATCATGTTTGCCGTTTGCTTGTGTGCACGCTTCCAGGCGAATCCAAAGGAGTCCCACATGCAAGAAGTCAAGAGGATCTTTCTCTACCTCAAAGGACGCGACGATCTTTGCCTTTGGTACCCCAGGAAGACGTCCTTCAAGCTTGTTGGCTACTCGGACGCTGATTATGCAGGTCATGTGATTGATAGGAAAAGCACCTCAGGAATGGCACAATTCCTTGGTTCATGCTTAGTCTCTTGGGGATCTAAGAAATAGAACTCTGTGGCGCTTTCAACTGCGGTAGCCGAGTACGTTGCTGCTGCTTCGTGCTGTTCACAAGTTATCTGGATCAAGTATCAACTAGAGGACTATGGTATCAATCTTGAAACTATACCCATTCGTTGTGATAACACAAGTGCTATTGAAATTTCAAAGAATCCCGTTTTTCATTCACGCACAAAGCATATTCATATAAGGCATCATTTCTTGCGTGATAATGTTGAACTAGGACTCATTAGTATGGAGCATGTAAGAACGGAAGACCAAATAGCTGATATTTTCACTAAGGCGCTTGATAGACGTCCCTTTGAGCATCTCAGGTTGCTCTTAGGGATGATAACTTTTAAGTAGCAAGTCCCGTTCTACTATTCTCTCAATGATTGGCTATGTTTTGTAGATTCTAAGTGTTTAAGGACTGTTATGCATTGAATTCATATTTGCAAGGACGCTAGTCTAAAACTTCATGTGTTTGCTACTTTGGAACGCCATTCAAATTTTCTCTATTTTGTCTTGAAAAGAGTATCCCTGATCACCCAACCCTCATTATAAGCCGAAATGATGGGAACTCTAAGCTTACCCTAGCCGAGAACTCCGCAAAAGCGTCCTATGAGCTTCATATTTTCTTTTACGGGACGTACTTGCGTTGATCTCAACTGGTTCGAAAGGTAATCACAAGAACGGTAAGTTGGTTGTTGGTTTGTTTAAGGAAGTTTGCTTGAAGAGGTTAATTTTTGCTAAGTATGAGAGAACGCTCAGTGTTTGTTGCAAAGGACGCCAGTTCAGTTGTTGAGGAGCAGTTGAAGAGTCAGATTTTTGAACTTTTGAAAGTGTGAACAGTGACCGTTGCTTTTGCTCAAATCTTAAGGGGGAAGTTTTGCCACGTGTCGCACAGTAAAACAGTGTTAATTACCATTTGTGCCACCGCTTCCTCTATATAAGGCCAGAACAGTCGCAATCAAATTTATTACGCTCAACCACTTTCTCGCTCTCAAATTTTCTCTGACTTCTCTCTAGAACTCCGGCGACTTTCTCTCTCTACACTTCATCTGAAAACATGTCTCAAAGACAGTTGAACGTAGCCGGATCTTCCACCGGCGGGAAGCGCAGAAAGCTGGTAAAGTCCCACTACATAGAGAAGCCCAAACCTATAGTTCTCAATGAGTCTCTATTGGACTTTATCAACAGAAAGCCAAGGACGCTGTACAACTTGATAAGGGAACGCATGAACAAACCTGATGTAAAGAATGACGCCGTCAAAATAAGGAACTACGAGCGGTTCATCGAACGGTTCGTCATTCAAGGCCTCCACAACACCAATTACAAGGACTTGCCAGGACGGATGGACGACGTTCTCTTCTTTTCACAGTTTGGAGGTGAGAATCTGGGTCCTTTACTTGATCTTATCCCCGACCTCCATAACGCCGTTCTTCCCGATTTCCCGATGTACCCAAAGGACTCTTTGGCTTATAAAATGATTAAAGCAAGAGTACCAAGTCCTTCTCCTCCACCACCTCAAGTCCCTACCATCACCACCAAATCAATCCTCCCATCCAAGCGTCCAACCCCTTCATCTCCCCTCTAAAAAACAACCAAAACCTCCTCCTCAAATCCAACACAAATTGTGGATAAGTTTCCTTCACATCTAAAGGAGGGACGCTCCAAAAAGGCTCACGACCCAAGGCCTCTCAAAAAGGCCAAGACCTCAAGCGTTCCTTCCTCCAAACCCTCAAAAAGGCCTAGCACCACTAAAAGGCCTTCCAACCTTTCTAAGGAATCCACTCCTCCTCCACAACCAATCTCAATCGTCCAACTTCCTACTCCTCCTCCGTCCCCCCAACCTTCCAAAACAAATGCTCTCATTCCATTTCCTCCCAAACCTTACTCCCCCCTAAACCTTGCCAACTTCCCCAAAGCCCCGGCCCACATCTCTCCCCCCAAAGACCCCGAGACCCCCAGATCTCGCCGTCCATCATCTGAGAGTGGACCAGAGGACGTTGAGAAGCGTCCAGCCCTTGAGCGCACCTTCAAACGCCGCAAAGCCGGTGAATCTCCCAAGGTCTCATGGTTCAAGCTGCTCCAGAGCCCGAGCACATCTCCTCCTCTTCCTCTAGCTCATCTGAGAGCAACAGCGGAACGCCTCAAGCCAATGCTGAAGGAGTTTCCCCTATCATTGACGTTGTTGGGGACTCCGACGACGACGCTGAAGGAGTTGAGAATGCTCCCGTTAAAAAACAAGTACCTGAGGACGCTGGCCAGCACCAGGTACCTCAAAAGAACGCCGAGCCAACTCTTTCTGAAGAGCTCGAGCGTGATGCTCAGGAAGTCCCACCCTACAACCAATCTCTCCCAATCCTCAACCCTTCCCAAGCTCCACAAGAAAACCCCTCCCCCACAATCCAAACAAAATCCCATGACGTCCCCGCGGACACTGAGCAAGCAACAGAAAATCAAACAGAGGCTCAAGACGCTGAGGGCACGTCCCAAGGTCAGGCCTCTGGTGCCGATCAAGCCACAGCTGGTGGCGATGCAGAAAAAGAACAAGGCACAGAGGACGCTCCTTCAAAGGACGCTTCTGACAGTGACTCGGAGAAAGCAGAAGACGAGTCAGATGATGATGAGGACTCGGAGTCCCCTAAGGGCAAGCGCAAAAGGAAGAAAGCTGATGTGCCCGTTAAAGTCCTGAGCCCTCTCATTTACTCTGAAGAGTGGCTAGCCTCCTTCGACGATGAATCAGTTCAGGAGTTTCTTGAACTTCTGAAATTTCAAGGATGGCAGAATGTTGGACCAGCGCCGACTACTGTTGACAAAGAACAGGTGAAGGCGTTCTACAGGGATTTGCGCTACAAGGCAAAAGATGGCTCCCTCCACTTCAAAATTGAAGGTGAGAAAGCTTCAGTCACAGAACGCCAAATGCGCTCCTTCCTTGGTCTTAGTCCACGCAAGCCACCATCCGATGCTCTTAGCTCACTTCTTGAAGGCGGCTTTGAAACGACTGATCAAGAACTGCCTCTGGTTGAGCACATCTTTCAGGGCAAAAGGCCTATGGGACTTGACAGGGTAGCTCACGTTCTGAGCAAAGTTGGCGCAATCGTTCACTACTTCATCTGTCGCGCCATTCTTCCAAGGCAGGAGAAGCGTTCAATTGTGCAAACTCACGACATAATCTTAATTGACGCAATCCTTGAACGCCGCCCAATCAACTTAGCCAGAATTGCTATGCAACACATGGCCAAGTGTGGAAGGAAGAGGCACGCCTTGCCGTACCCTGGTGTAGTGAAGGCGATCTTGCAGTCCCAGGATGCTTACGATGAGAGCGCTCCTTCTGAAGAACTTGGCTTAAAATGGAATGCCAAGAAAGGACTCGTCGAGATAAGACACAATGAAGAGCTCCCGTCCGTTCTGAAACAGTTAGAAGATGAGGCTGAGGAAGTAAGACTGAAAGCGGAAGAAGAACGCTTAGCTGCTGAGGCTGAGGCCGCAAGGCTTAATTCCACGCCTCAAGAGTCCCCTCAAGATCAAGAGCCCGCCGTAGACCTTACAACCCTTGATCAAATGCTCTTAGGGACTCCCTCTTCTCCAGCTCTTCCCACGGACGCTCCTTCATCGAGTTCAGGTCCTTTGCCCCGTTCTGCCCCTGCAAACATTGCCCAGCATCCCCCAGCAGAACTCATGGGTGCAATTATGGACAACCAGTGCCTCATCTTCTCCGCCTTAAAGGACTTGTTATCTGCGTTCTCCAAGGCTGCTGAACTTCAAGAGCAACTGCTAAAGTTTTATCACGACCAGCGCCGTTCCCAGTGATTGCCACCACCCCTTTTATCCCCTATTTTATTGCCTTTGCTTCTTTTGCATTTCCAACACTATGACATTGGTTTGTAATAACTCTAATTTTGTTTGAATGGCAATTCCACTGTTTGCTTGCATTATGTGTGTTTAAGCGTTCCACTACCTTTAGTTATGTGTTTGTGCTAACGTCCTTATCACTTGTTATCCTTTTCGATGATGCCAAAAGGGGGAAGTGTAGTTTTGCAGAGATGCGCTACAAATTAGTTATCTAGAATAAGCAAGTGTTAAGGGGGAACTATTAAGTGAAAGGTCCAAGGAACGCCCATGCTAGAATAACAGAGGACGCTTAGAAACTTTTCTAGGACGCGACTCTCCCCTTAAAATCCAAAAGTTAGAGAATCAAAGAAGGAAAACTTGTGCTAAATGAATTCTCTCTAAGTGTTAGAGGACGCTTTCAAGTTTTCATGCATGCTAAGTTCAAACGCCAAAACTATTTTGCTGAAGAGTTTGTCATCATCAAAAAGGGGGAAATTGTTGGGACGCTATCAAGAACGCTTGCGTACTTGTTAGTGTTCCACATAATCGTCCCTTAGTTTTGATATGACAAACTCACTTTGATTCTAATAAAGTTGTCCAAGTGTTCAGGAACGCCAATGACCAGAAGGACAACAAGTGTGTATGGGCGTCCCATAAGCTTAGGGACGCTAGCTAACAGGAAGTAAGGACTAGCTAAAGACTACTTGAGCAAGGACGGAGTCCCAAGCAAGTAGGAACGCAAGAAAGGAGTCCTTATTCACTAGCCGACAAGATGACATCACTCGACAATGTTTGATCATCCAAGGACACGTGGAGACCGATCCTATAGCGGAGTCCAACACTACGTGGCGGACGATCCTGTTGCAGAGTCCATCAACACGTGGCGGCCGATCCTGTAGCGGAGTTCATCATACACAGCTGGATACAGGAAGCTTCCTCATCACCGCCCTACTACGTTGAGGAAGATCCTGTAGCCACGTCCATGAAGGGCATGATCGTCCCAGAGAAATGACGCCCTTCCCCAAGTCCTATAAATAGCCCCAAGGCATTTATTGTGACGCCAACGCTTTCAGGAATATTCAGAGAGAATCAAAGAGAAAGCGACTCACTCAAGAACACGAAGAACTAACTCAAGAACTCAAGAACAGTGATAGAACTTGTGTTAGATCGAGTGAGACATGTAACCGAATCACAAAAACAGTTTGTAACAGCAAACCCAAAAAGAGAGATAGAGAGTTCTGCTAAGTACTGCAGAACGTAGGAATAGAGTCCTTTAGTAGATTGAACTCGCTTAAGTTGTAGGCTTAGAGGAGTCCTTTACTAGTGGACTTAGGGAAAAGCTAAGTGCTAGAGAACTGTAATGACTCGCCAGTACAACTGTAAGGACGTTCAATAGAAAGGAAAGAACTATTCAAAAATCCTCCAAGGAGGTAGAGGTTTACACTCAAGGACTACTTGGTCTTGAGTGGTTCCTCTATAATTCTCTGCGATCATCGTTTATCTGTTTAGTACTTAATTTCCGCTGCATTACTCAAGGACGCCCCTACTCCTCGTAGGGACGCCTAATATAAGGACGCCTTTACCAAAGTAAAGGACGTCCCTCAGTACTAACGATCCAACAGTAACGACTCACCTAAGTTGTAAGGACTCCCTCTTAATAAGATAAGGGACGGCTATTGAAAATCCTCCAACGGAGGTAGAGGTTTACCCATAAGACTAGTTGGTCTTAGTGGGGTTCCTCTATAAATACTCGTGTCCATTATCTTATCTCGTTTCCTGTTAAGTCTATTTTCCGCTGCACCTAAGGACGCCCTTGACCCAGTTAAGGACGCCCATTCTAACAGACTTACGATCCAACAACTCTATTTTCGGATGTCATAAAAAAGTTGCTCCTGACAGTTTGCCCACTTGATGAATGTTAGGGATTGTTGCTCTAAGGGTCTTAGGTGGTCAATTGGAAATGGACATTCTATGAACTAATGGAAAGACTCATGGATTGAAAAAATTGGATTTAATATGCTATGTATACTTAGACAATGACAATATCAACTTAAAAGTCTTTGCCTTTATCACTCCAGATAAAACTTGGGATCTTCCATCTCTAGACCGAGAACTCCCCCTTCGACAACTCTGATGATTGCCTTGTTTGGTTGACGGATGTTGATGAAGACTACTCTATTAAAACTGTGTCCAATTTAATTAGTTGGTTCTTTGCAACCTAATCTCTTTGATAAATTTTCTTTGATTTGGAGAACGAAGCTTCCCCTAAAATATAAAATTTCCTTTGGAAAGCATGTGTTGACTGTTGGGCCCTACAACCAACGGCCCACGATAGCCTCTAGGAAGCATTCAGGATAAGAAGCCTGTATTATCTGGTATGGGTATCTGGAAACACCCACGAGAGGTTAAGCCGAAGTTGTCTAAATCCATCAAGATACAAGGAAAAATCTATCTGTTTGTTAGAAGATAGATATATATTAGAATCGATTCGCAATCATCTAGATTCTATCTTATTTCGAAAATTATCTATCTAGTTATCTTTATATCTTGTAAAACATTCTATCTTTAGGCCCCTATATATACATAGAGGGGACCATACGTTGTAAGATTCACGCATACATACTTTCACACGAGTTTAATACAATTTTTGCATCTTTCGTACTTGATTCCGAGTTCGTATTGCTTTGTTCAAGCCCGATCTAGGCTAAGGAGTCACCAATCTAGCTTGGTTGATTTCTAGCTCTAACAATTTGGCGCCCACCGTGGGGCATAGAATTTGGCAAGTTACGAACGAAGAATCCTTGTTGTTCAAGTTTCCCATCTACGACAATGTCGGAATCTGGGGAATTCGTGCCAGAGAAGAACAACGCCACTCAACAAGAAGAAATCTTGTCTAAACAACGAGAAGACGAGATGGCGGACATTCGGCGTCGCATGGAGCTTCTCCAGAAAGAGCTTGAGCAGCAAAAAGGCTTCTTTGAAGCCAGCATGG
This sequence comes from Polygonum maritimum, assembly GCA_963924305.1. Lineage (NCBI taxonomy): Eukaryota > Viridiplantae > Streptophyta > Magnoliopsida > Caryophyllales > Polygonaceae > Polygonum > Polygonum maritimum. The sequence continues at coordinate 23,305,441 of OZ002729.1, forward strand.
AACGTTTAACCAACGAAAACAACCAGCTTAAGAGCTAGAACCAGTTGTTGACTACGGCAAGACAGCCCGCCAACGTCGCTAGAAACACTGAGGGCCTGGCGACTCGGCTGAATTTCGATTCCGGGGAAGGGACTTCTGGGGGAAACAACGGGAACGATACCCAAGGCGGAGTCTTGAACACCCAGCAAACGCCTGCCCCCGAAAGCAATCGCGAACCGGCCGCGAACAGGGAGGTCCCCGGAACCCAGGTCACCCCTCCGGGTAACACCTACAGAACCCGCTCCGGGAACGTATGGATAGCTGAGAACGCTTACACTGAACGGCACCAGGAGGTGGACCTAAACGCTCTCATCAAGAAAAAAGTTATAGAGCAGGTCGGGGCCATCTCCGATCAGATTGTCAGAAGCCACACCGGATACCAGCCGGTGCAACCAGAAGCCCAAGACGGATACGACGAATCCCCATTCGTCCCCAGGATTGCTCGGGCTGAGATTCCCAGAAAAGTCACTATTCCCTCTATGAACCCCTACAATGGCACCACGGACCCTAACGAGCACATAGCTATCTACAAACAAAAGATGATGACTAGCTCGGTTCCCAGTCACTCAAAGGAATCCGTGATGTGCAAAGGGTTTGGAACGACCCTGACTGGACCAGCCCTCACCTGTTTCATCGGTCTACCCAGAGGGAGCATCAAGTCTTTTGCCGACCTATCGGACACCTTCCGGAGCCAGTTCGCGAGCAGTCGCAAGTTTGAGAAACAATCTAGCGACTTGTACCGGGTCAAGCAGAAAAATCACGAAACCACAAGAGCTTTCCTGGATCGCTTCAATAAGGAGAAAGTCACCATCCCAAATTGCGAAACCACCACCGCAATCGAGGCTTTCCGACAAGGAATCATACCGGATGGAGGGTTGTACCAAGAGCTAACCAAGCACCCATGTGCTACTTTGGAGGAGGTCCAGTCAAAGGCACTAGCACACGTGCGATTGGAAGAAGATAGATCTCTCCGAAGAAGGTCGGCCGAACCTAGGAACCCTGATAGGAGAGACGGCAACGATTGCAAGAGGGAATATCCGGAGCGAAGGCGATCCCCCTTCGACCAGAGAAGAGGAAGGCGTGATCGATCCTACGATAGACACCCAGCCAAACGGGTTAACGTAGCATGCAACAAGCCGCCAATGGAGAAAGAACCCGATCCCTTACCACCGCCTCTAGAGGACTACAACCTCAAAATCTCACCATCACAACTGGTGAAGAACCTCTCCAAGATGGGAGATTTAGTCAGGTGGCCTAGAAAGGACAAAGCACCCAAGGCAGGGGCCGACGAGAACAAGTGGTGTGAGTTCCACGATAACCACGGCCACTGGACCAAGGATTGTATCATGCTAAGGAGGGAGGTGGCACACTTAATCTCTAAAGGCAAGATCCGGGAAGCGGCTCCAGACGCCAGAGTTCCTCGTGATCTTCTAGATAATCCCTACCGGAGCAGGACGAGCGAGAAAACACCCCCTACTCCAGAAAGGGTGGTGAACGTGATAACTGGAGGATCAAGCGTGTGTGGCCTTACTTACTCAGCAGCCAAGAGGCACGCACGAGAGGGGTACTTAGGAAAACCTACTCATCTAGAGAGGCGACCTAGACAACCCACCGGGTTGGCAGTAGTCTTTGACGACTCCGACATTGAAAACCAGGTTGGGCCACATCACGACGGACTGGTGATCTCCTTACACATAGGAAACGTCCTTATGAGGAGGATACTGGTCGACACCGGTAGCTCTACCAACCTCATAACACTCACCGCCCTCAAAGAGATGGGTTTGTCTGAAAACGACATCCATAAGCAACCAGTCCTCCTCGTAGGATTCAGTGGAGAAGTAAAACATACCACGGGAAACATAACCCTACAAACCTTCGCAAAAGGAGTGAACTCTCAAGTGGAATTCATTGTGATAAATTGCCCATCCAGCTACAATGTAATCTTGGGTCGTCCTTGGTTACATGACATGAAGGCGGTGGCTTCCACCTATCACCAGACGGTGAAGTTCCCTACACCAAGGGGAACAGAAGAGATTCGAGGAGATCAGAGGCTAGCTAGAGAATGCTACAAGACCGCTCTATAACCTACGGCCGCGGGGCCGCGGGGCCGCAGGCATAGTAATTACAGAGTGCTACCCCTCCTATCTAGACCCGAGAGGAAGAAGAAGAAGTGGAGGAGGTAGCAATAGGGGAAGGACGGATCGTTCGCCTGGGCATCGGACTAGACACGTCCATCAAGGCAGAACTTGTGTCCTTTCTAGAGAAGCACCAGAAGTGCTTCGCATGGAGCCACGAGGACATGACTGGAATCGACCCAAGGGTGATCACGCACAAGCTTAACGCCGATCCTAGCTTCTCCCCCGTAAAACAAAAGAGAAGAAGATTTGCCCCGGAACGAATCCAGGCAGTCGACGAAGAAGTAAGAAAGCTACTAGACACAGGCAAGATCCGAGAGGTGAAATATCCAGAGTGGCTAGCTAACGTGGTAGTCGTCCCAAAGAAGAATGGGAAGTGGAGGGTTTGTGTGGACTTTACCGACCTGAACAAGGCTTGTCCTAAAGACTCTTTCCCACTCCCACACATAGACACGATGGTCGACGCCACCGCTGGTCATGAACTCTTGACATTCATGGACGCCTTTAGCGGCTACCACCAGATCCAGATGCACCACGAAGATCAAGAGAAGACGTCCTTCATAACAGGACAAGGGACGTATTGTTATCGAGTTATGCCCTTCGGCTTAAGAAACGCTGGGGCAACTTACCAGCGTCTCATTAACCATATGTTCCAGCATCAAATCGGGAAAACCATGGAGGTGTATATTGACGATATGGTGGTCAAGAGCACAGTGGCGGTTCAACACCAACAACATCTCGAGGAAGCTTTCAACATTCTCGAAAAATTCAATATGAAGCTCAACCCTCAAAAGTGCACATTCGGAGCTCAGTCTGGAAAATTTCAAGGTTACATCGTGACTAAAAGGGGCATTGAGGCCAGACCGACCAAGTGAAAGCAATAGCCTCCCTGAGATCGCCCAAGAACATCAAGGAAGTACAGAAGCTCGCAGGGAAAATCGCCTCCCTCAACAGGTTCATATCCAAGACAACCGACAAATGTCGTTTGTTCTACGATATACTCAAGAAAAACAAAAGCTTCCAGTGGGACGAACGACATCAGAAGGCTTTCCAAGAGCTCAAGCGCTATTTTTCCAATCCATTGTTGCTAGCCAAGCTGGTGCCAGGAGAAATCTTGCAACTATAACTAGCAGTGTCAAGGAGCACACTGAGCGGGGTTCTAGTCAGGGAAGCTGATGATCGGTCGGGGATCGGAGGGTCTCAAAATCTAAATTTATAAACCGAACCTCACTTGTAGTAAAGAGGTAGGGTGTCGAACACACGGGAGTTCGTGCGTTGAGAGTACCCGAAAGACTAAAAAGAGATAAAAGAAAGGCAAAACGAGGAAAAACAAGAGAAATCACCTCGGACCGACACAGGTCACTTCGGTCCGAGGGTGGATCGAGGTCAGATTGGCCGGGACCGACTTACACGACGTCGGGCCCGATGTGCTGGGTACTCCGATTAGGCAAAAATAGTAGATCGGTCTTCGGTTTTTGGGTTCCTTACCTAACTAGACTCGAGTAATTCCACCCCAATTCAGCCAATAAGTGTTGATCCTTATTAGATCGAGGTTGCTAGCCTTCAATCCCTCCACTCTACACTTCGACCCAAGGGAGTTTTCACTCTCCTTCGATGTTAGGTCTAGTGATGGGCTAGAGATCACTTTCGCTTACTCTTACCAATCACAAGCCCTAGGTCCCTTGTTTCCACAAGAGAATTGAAGCTCAATGTAGAGAGGATTCATAGATCAATCACTCAAAGGCTATGGAATTGGGGTTTCCTACCCAATCCTAGCTAGGGGTTTCCCCCATAGCCCAAGACTATGGAATCTACTCCATCAAGTAAGAGTAAAAAACAATCAAATGGAAAAGCAAGAAAATCTCAATCATCAATCTCAAATCAAACTCAAATTGCATTCAAATCTTAAAGGGTTCACAAGATCCAAATCTTAACTCTACTAAATCCAAAGCAAAACAAGTACAAACTCACTAAACCTCTCTCTAGCTCCACCGATTTCCTCCTCTTCTCCTCCTCCTTTCTTCTGCTTACTCTCCAAGCCTTCCTTGAGCCTTTGGGAGTGATTAGGTGTGGGATTGTTGTTGGATGATCTCTAATCTCCCTCTAATTATCCTTTTTTTCTTGATTGGGGACCAAGGAATTCCAATTTAGAAGAAGGGCAAAATTGGAAGATCACCATATTTGTGCCTTGGAGCCTAATCTTCTCAATTGCCGACTTGGATCGACACGCTGGGGACCTCGGGCCCGATGTTGAGAACGTCGGTCCGAACCTCTGGTTGCTCGAACTCGGGCCCGATTTGGTGGTGCTCGGTCCTGGGCCTCGATCCTTGTCTCTTCTTGGTTTTCCTTTGGTTCCTCTTCATTCTTTGCATGGCTCTTCCGTTCCTTAGCTCCTTTGCTTAGCTCCTCCTTAGATGCTCCTCCAAAACGTCCTCAAGTGCGCCATTTTACCTACAAAACATAACAAACTCGCATAGTTTCCGAATCTTAAAGAAAACTGGGAACTAAGCTAAAAAGGAATGAAACTAACAAGGAAAGGAATGAAAAACACTTATGTACAAGGGAAATTAACTACTAAAACACCACCAAAATGAGAGACGTCAGAATACCCCGTACTTAAACTTGCTTGTCCTCAAGCAATAACAATATAAGGAAGATCGAAGCACAATCTTCAAGTAAAGCCTCATATGAAAAACACAAGTAAGCACAAGTGATAGATATGCAAGCAAGATTACATCATCACACATGATCAAGTGTTCAAGGAATAAAGTATAATGCAACAAAGCCTCACTTTAGGAATGTAGAAATGTGTATCACTCATCATGTGTTTAGGTTTGAAAATGAACACTCATACTCATAAAACATGCAAGTAAAGACTTTACTATTGAAGATAATATCACCAATTCCTCCACCTAGAGATGCCTATTACAATGCACACAAAGAATATGAACTTGGCTCAATGGAGGTCCTCAAAGAGGTTCCATTCGGCCGGGTTGTAATGAGGCTTTTGGTATTTCTCAAGGTAGGAATCATTTTGGTCTTGTGGTGCTTACAATGGGGATTGAACTTTCTAGTCCCTCACCAACTTCACCAAATTCTTCCACTTTCAACTCTACATTCCCAAAAGACTTTGATTTTTCCTCTTTTCTTTTTTTTTTCAACCCACATTTCACTAAACATTCCACTTCATCTTTGCACTAAAGCTTTTTGTTGGATTTTTCACACTTTTTCCACTTAGGATCGACTTGCACTATAACTCGGGCCCAATGTGCACTTTAACTCGGTCGGTGCCCTTTTATTTCACTTATGCACTTTGCTTTCAATCCACTATTTTTTCCAACTTTTTTTTTTCTTTCTTTCCACTTCAAAGATGCACTACCCACTTGGTTTATAACTCCATTTCTTGCCCTTCACCAAAGAGAATCTCAACTCTCCAAATATTCTTCCAAAACCTCTCACTAAAGTCCAATCCCATAAGGGTCAAGTCATATAGGCTAGGAATCATATTTTTGAGGAGTTTCAAACAAAGGTCTAAGGCTAAAACGGGGCTACAAACAACGGTTTCTCTTTAAGGTAGGATATGGAATATTTTGTGACTAAATGAAATAAAGTTCAAATCAATGTGACAATGCATAGAACAAATCTCATATTGGTCTTGGAAAATAGATAAACACCTCAATAGCAAGTTTTACTAAGCATGCATGAGCTAATCACACAAGAGAAGAGGGATATGCAATATGAACGAACATCCCTAAAATGGCCAAAAATCATCTCACAAGGTTCACTCTAGCTTAGTTGCATCAAATCTCATCCTATAACTCATGTGCTCAATAAAAACATGCAAGATATCACATCACATTAAAAACAACATCCATTTAGAGGCTAAACTATCCAAAAATATGCAAAGGACTTTACATGCTCACATCATCATTAGCCTTCATATGGACATCTAAGATGGGAATTCCTAGTCCAAAACAAAATCTTTTTGACATTTTCACACAACTTTTCGGATTTTTATGGATTTTTGCAAATTTTTTCTCAAAAACAAACAAACTCATTCATTCAAACCATCAAACTCAATCATCATTCGTGAAACATCTCATGCCACTATCCAAAGGAAAACATCCTTTAACAAAACAAACACATGAAACTACACATGGAACTATGAGCTACTAACCCACCCCATACCTAAAATTTTGATGTCCTCATCAAAAGAAATCAAAACTCAAAAGTAAAGAGAAGAGTAGAGAAAGCTCACAATTCTTTATTCTTGCATGGCATGTTGAGGCTTAGTTCGGAGGGTGACCGCGGCGTCTCCTTTGAAGTCGTGCTTGCCGCTCGCGCTCATAGACTTGGTCATGGAAAGGGTCTTGACTTGGCGGTTGAATTTGTGGGGCGGGACGCACCCATTGATTTTCACGGGAAGAGAAGTTCCCGGTCATCCACTCATTGAAACTCTCTTGGACGCTCCATCTTTGATCCTCGGCCGCCCTCAAGTCATCCACATCACGTCTCGTGTAGGCTATGTTGCGGTTCACCTCTTCAAATTGGGCTTGGAAGTCTTCTTAGTGGTGGAAAAGTTCTTGTTGTTGGAAGTTGAGGTTTTGTTGTTTAACATTGATTTGGTGTGCCTCTTGAAGTATGCTTGATTGTTGAAGTTGGAGATGCGCCATTTGGTTGGCCAAGAAGTTCATGTCCACCGATTGTTGAGGCTCAGGGAACACCATTCCGGGCCCATACCATTGGGCGTAGCCTTCATATCCTCCATAGCTCGGTGGTGCTTGTTGTGCTCCACTTCCCTCACCCCTCTCAAATCGGCTCGGGACCGGATCGGGCAAAAAGACGTCAGACCGACGTTGATGAACATCGGGCCCGACATGGGATGCACCTCGGTCCAGTAGTGTTGGTGCGTGGTCGGTGAGCAAATTGTGGTAACCACCATCTTCTTCTTCTTCTCCTTCTCTAGGCAAGTCCACGTCCATGTCATCCCTTCTCACGAACTCATATTGGTTGGGCTCCTCTTCTTCGGTGTCCGGGGAAGCTTGAGGAGTAGTGAAACGAATGTGTTGTGCTCGTCTGCTAACCTCAAGTGTCCCCTCCGGCTCGCCATAAGGATTCACATTCCCCGCCCACACTTGGTACCAATTGTAGTAGCACGTGAGGTCGAAGAGTCGAGGTCCCAAGGGAACTTGCACCTTGTCGAAGTTGGAGTGTGGGGCTAAGTAGGTGGAAGCACCGGTCACTAGCTTCTCCTTGATAATGTTGGCCTTCTTGAAGTACTTAAGGTCCATGAACTCCACACCATTCGGGGCCGGTGTGTAGGTAGACAAGTCCACCTCAAGACGATGAGCCAAGCGGGCTATCATGCCTCCGAAATAGATCCATGAGGAACTTTGGAAATCCCTCACCATCTTCACCCATTCCCATGCGAGGTTCATTGGCTTCTCATTCTCAAACAACATCTCATAGAGCAGCATGGCCTTCTCCTTCATTGGCTTGCTCAATTCATGCCTAGCAAAGATGGAACAACCCAAGGCTCGGATCATGACTCGGAAAAGTGGATTTGCTATCTCATTTGTCGATGCGCCTTTCCTCATCTCACTTCTTCCGGCTACAAACTTCCAAAGATAATCTACCTTCTCATTATCAACATAAGCCTCTTCTCTCGTAAATGGGAACCCAAAGTAGTGCGCCAAGTTCCAGAGAGAGAGTTCGTGCAACTCGTTGCCCATTTGGAAGGAAATCATGCCTTCACTATCAACTCCTTCATATGTGCACTTGAAAGTCGCCATGAACTCGGACGTCAAGGCGGGATAATGACTGTTGTTCCACCTTAGCAAGACGTTGAGCCCAATATGAGAGTAGCACCGAGTAAGAGCCTCTTCCATGCACATCTTTCTAATAGACTCCCAATCTACCCACCGAGTGTGGTGAGATAGACCCATGAGTCGCTCATACTCTCTAGCCACATCATCATCTTCGAAACGCACATCGTCCATCCTTTGGACCCTCTTGGACGATTTCTTGGACTTTCTTGTTGCTTTCTCCATCCTTGAAGAAGATGCTCGGGTAGTTATGGTACCTACACACAATCAAGCAAAGAACTCCAAGATAAAATCTATACAATTACAACAATATCACAAGCTTCCACAACAAACAACTCATCATGCAAAGAGATGACCCCATACTTGCTCTTAAGACACTCAATACACAAGATCCAACATGTGTGAGCGAAGAATCACATAACAATGGTCAAGCTACAAGATATATCATGATAAACAAACCATAACCAACATTCAAGCTCATGAATCCTAAGGCTCGCGCAAGAGAAAGTCAAATTGCATAAGACCGACCAACACAGGGCATCCGGTCCGAGATTCTCAACCTCGGTCCGACTCTTGGACCGACTTTCAACATCGGTCCCGAGGTTCTGGGTACCTCGGGCCGACTCTAATCCGACTTCTCTACCTCTTTTCACCCATAAAACACTCTATCATGCTCCTAAAATCCAAAATCAACCATTTCTCATCATCAATCGAAGTTCTAAGTAGGTTTTAGCAACAATTAAGGACAAATTTCACTATGCATGCAAATCACCATGGATGCTCAAGGTCTAAGCTCACTCAATTATGGCAAATCTCAAATCTAGCAATGAAAGCATGAAATTCACAAGGAATCAAGTAGAGATTGAGATTCACATACCAAATTTTGAAGAAACAAAGACTTCTAGCAATTAACTTCTCAGAACCCAAATTTCTCTTCTAGATCTAGAAGAGGGATGAAGATCTATGGGATTGTGTTAGGATTTTTGGCCTTTGGATCAATGCTTGAGAATGCTAGGGGTATGGATCGAGATTTGTGGTGAGATTTGCTTGAGGTTCGAGTATGGTGGAGGGATGGATCGATTTGGGGGTTTTGAAGGGGACTTGGTATTTTGGGAAGGTAGTTATGGGGGTGATGGGTGTTTGGTATGGGAAAGAGAACTTAAATGGGGTAGAAGACAAAGTTAGGTGAGAAGGGCATAATAGGAATTTCCACAAAGTCAAGGCCAAAGTGGATCGGCAAAACAAGACCGACGTTAGGGACCTCGGGCCCGAGGTACTGGGTACCTCGGTCCTACCCGTTTTGGCTTCCTAAAAATCCCTTGTCTTGGCAATTTTCTACCCACAAGTCATTGCATCATTTCCACAAATTCCACACATGATCATGAAGCTCAGATAACACACAATTCCACAAAACACATGCTAAAGAAGAGATTAGAGAGAATCTAAGCTAAGGCAAAGAAATAACAAACTAGAAACTACGAAATTGAATCTACTAAACCCGGGTTGCCTCCCGAGGAGCGCTTCTTTTAAGTCACTAGCTTGACTTCTAACCTCTACCCTTCAAGGAGGGTGAAAAACGGTGAATTGATCATCCTTGTCGTATGCATCTCCATTCTCCTCATAGCCCACCATTTGTGTTTGATGAAAGTGGGACATCCTATATCTCCTTTGTCCTCCAAAGTGTAGGTTGGCATCTCTTGCATCTTCTCAACTTGATCTTCATTACCTACACCACAAAAATCTAAAGAATTTCTAGGTGACTCAATGACATTATAACTCAAGTCTTCTTGCAAATCACTCAAGCAAAGGTAATCATCCTCTAGATCCTCTTTCAAATCACTTAAGCAAATGTAAGAGTCTCCCACATCAAAAGGATACAAAGAAGGATACTCTTCATGGCTTGGTGGGCTATCTCCATCTCTTGACTCTTCATGGTTCACCAATGGATCTAGCAACTCTCTTTCTTGCTCTTGAACATAGACCATGTCATGATCTCTCAATGGTGCTTCTTCCTCTCTTGTGGGTTCCAACTCTTCTCTCTTGCGCTTGGCACTTTCCTCCAACTTCAAGATTGCCAAAGCATCCGGTTCATTAAGGGCTTTGTTGAAATGGAACTCCACTTTTTCTTGCCAATCTCGAAAGTGACCTTCCCATTTCTCACATCGAATTTGGCATCCGCCGTGGCTAGAAACGGCCTTCCGAGAATAATGGGCACCATTGGATCTTCTTTCATGTCGAGGATCACAAAATAATCGGGTACAAAATACCTCCCAACTCTAACCGGGACGTCATCTAGAATTCCGGTTGATGAACCATCGGCCATAGTAAGACTCATATCAACCGGTTCCATATCTCCGAGGTTAGCCCTTCTCCATATGCTCATGGGCATAACCGATATGCTTGCTCCTAGATCACAAAGAGCCTTGAAGTTTTGGGATCCAATCCCTATGGTTATTGCAAATCTTCCAGGATCACCTAGCTTTTGATGTAGCTCCAAGATCTTCACCTCATCTTGCATCTCTACAATTGACCTCTTCTTGCTCAAGATTTCCTTCAAGAACTTTGCATTGGACGGCATCTCACTTAGAGCATCGGTGAATGGAATGGCGATGTTCAAGCCTTGCAAAAGCTTCAAGAACCGCTTGAACTTGCCCTCAACAATCTCCGTGGGCTTCTTCAAAGGATATGGAAGAGTTGTGCCTCCTTGTTTCTTGGTTGGATCCACCTCCTTGGATCCATCGTGGCTTCTCTCGACATCTTCAGCTTGGACCGACTTTGGTGTGGCTTCGGGACCGACTTCAGGAACCTCGGTCCTGGGGCAGAGATTTTCTGGGTAACTCGGGCCGACTTCAGGGCATGTCGGGCCCGAGTGATGCTCAGCCTCGGTCCAACTCGGGGGACCTTCTCCGTCTACTGGATCGTCGTTTGGGCATGTCGGGCCCGAGGTGCTGGGAACCTCGGTCCGACCTTCTTCTCTTGTCCTTGGAACTTGTAGCTCGGGTAAACTCCGTCCACTCCTCAATCCTATGGCTCGAACTTCATTTTGTTGTTGTTGAGCACGGGAATTCTCCTCGGGTCGGCCCGGGAGTCTCCCTTCTTCTCTTGGAAGTTGATTCGCCATGTGAACAAATTGGTTGTCCACTTGCCTTCACCAAACACCCAACTCCTTGAATTGATCATCAAATTTTCACTCCATGTTGGTGACTTGATTCTTCAAATCTTGAGCCCATGGTGGTGTTTGCTCATAGAATCCCGGAGGTCGATATGGTGGTGGTTGGGCCCTTGGCTCGTTTTGGTTGAAGTTGTTGTTGTAGCCACTAGCTTGGCCTTGGTTCCACCTTCCTCCATTGTTGAAATTGGCTCTCCCTCCGAAATTCCTTTGAACATAATGAGCCTCCTCAATTTGCTCGGCCAATCGGACTTAGCGCTCATTTGGGCAATCTTGGGCTCCATGCTTCAAAGAACCACACTCTTCACAAGCTCTTGTGTTTTGTTGGATATGACCCATCTTCCTCCTCATCTTGTTCAACTCATCCTCCAAGAATTGGATCTTCACATCTTTATCGACCTCTTCACTTTTTGGATCGTAGAGCCTCTTCGGACCGTCTCCATGGACTCTCACTTCCTTGTTCACTTGATTGACTCCATACATGGCCTCATAATTGGAGAGCTTGTCTAGCAACTCCCACGCTTGCTCCGGAGGCAAGTCAATGAACCCACAATCGGTATGAAGGTTCAATTTATCCTTGGTGGCGGGGTTGATTCCTTGGAAGAATATGTCTTGAAGGACATAAGGTTGTTGCCCATGCGTTGGACACGCCCTCAACATTTCCTTGAACCGATCCCAAGCCTCGAAGAGTGGCTCGTGAGCTCCTTGTTGAAAGCTCGCTATCTTCCTTCTTAGCTCCGTCGTCTTAGTGGGCGGGAAGAACTTCATCAAGAATGCTTCATTGAGAGCCCTCCATGATGTGATTGAATGAGGTGCTTAGCTCTCCAACCAATGCAAAGCTTTGCCTCCCAACGACCACTTGAAGGCTTTGAGTAGCACGTACTCAAGTGTCTCGTCATCCGTCGAGATGGTCTCACATAGGTCTTTGAATTGCTTCACATGCTCGATCGGGCACTCATTCGGTCTCCCTTGGAATTGCTCTCTCTTGATGAGTGAGATGAATTGAGTTTTGATCTCAAAATTCTTTGACACCTCCGGCAAGACGATGGCCGGTTCGGACACCTTCAACTCCGGATGCATGTATTGTCTAGCATTCCGGGGTTGAGTGTGGATTTGAGCCTCCAATCTCATCCTTTGCTCCCGCTCTCTTCGGGCCTCGGCATCTCGGTTCGCCATTTCAAGTTGCATTCGAGCCATGTCGGCTCTCATCCTTTCAACCTCCTCATCACGGGCTTGGTCCGCCATCCTCTTCTTCTTTCGGGCTTGTTTTAGAATACTCTCCGGGTCACACACAAAATCAAGCTCAAATGTTCCTTGGACGGAACGAGCTCGCATGCACCTACAACCAAAGACACAAACAAAACCGAATCAAAACAAACAAGGGGTTCGGGCTAGTCCCTCACCCAAATCATTACCAAATCAAAAACTCAACAAAAGATGGGTACCTCAAACAAGTAGAACTCCCCGGCAACGGCGCCAAAATTCTGATCGGTCCGGGATCGGAGGGTCTCAAAATCTAAATTTATAAACCGAACCTCACTTGTAGTATAGAGGTAGGGTGTCGAACACACGGGAGTTCGTGCGTTGAGAGTACCCGAAAGACTAAAAAGAGATAAAAGAAAGGCAAAACGAGGAAAAATTAGAGAAATCACCTCGGACCGACAGAGGTCACTTCGGTCCGAGGGTGGATCGAGGTCAGATTGGCCGGGACCGACTTACACGACGTCGGGCCCGATGTGCTGGGTACTTCGATTGGGCAAAAATAGTAGATCGGTCTTGGGTTTTTGGGTTCCTTCCCTAACTAGACTTGAGTAATTCCACCCCAATTCAGCCAATAAGTGTTGATCCTTGTTAGATCGAGGTTGCTAGCCTTCAATCCCTCCACTCTACACTTCGACCCAAGGGAGTTTTCACTCTCCTTCGATGTTAGGTCTAGTGATGGGCTAGAGATCACTTTCGCTTACTCTTACCAATCACAAGCCCTAGGTCCCTTGTTTCCACAAGAGAATTGAAGCTCAATGTAGAGAGGATTCATAGATCAAGCACTCAAAGGCTATGGAATTGGGGTTTCCTACCCAATCCTAGCTAGGGGTTTCCCCCATAGCCCAAGACTATGGAATCTACTCCATCAAGTAAGAGTAAAAAGCAATCAAATAGAAAACCAAGCAAATCTCAATCATCAATCTCAAATCAAACTCAAATTGCATTCAAATCTCAAAGGGTTCACAAGATCCAAATCTTAACTCTACTAAATCCAAAGGAAAACAAGTACAAACTCACTAAACCTCTCTCTAGCTCCACCGATTTCCTCCTCTTCTCCTCCTCCTTTCTTCTCCTTGCTCTCCAAGCCTTCCTTGAGCCTTTGAGAGTGATTAGGTGTGGGATTGTTGTTGGATGATCTCTAATCTCCCTCTAATTATCCTTTTTTCTTGATTGGGGACCAAGGAATTCCAATTTAGAAGAAGGTCAAAATTGGAAGATCACCATATTTGTGCCTTGGAGTCAATCTTCTCAATTGCCGACTTGGATCGACACGCTGGGGACCTCGGGCCCGACGTTGGGAACGTCGGTCCGAACCTCTGGTTGCTCGAACTCGGGCCCGATTTGGTGGTTCTCGGTCCTGGGCCTCGATCCTTGTCTCTTCTTGGTTTTCCTTTGGTTCCTCTTCATTCTTTGCATGGCTCTTCCGTTCCTTAGCTCCTTTGCTTAGCTCCTCCTTAGATGCTCCTCCAAAACGTCCTCAAGTGCGCCATTTTACCTACAAAACATAACAAACTCACATAGTTTCCGAATCTTAAAGAAAACCGGGAACTAAGCTAAAAACGAATGAAACTAACAAGGAAAGGAATGAAAAACACTTATTTACAAGGGAAATTAACTACTAAAACACCACCAAAATGAGAGACGTCAGCTGACGGACAACAAATGCCTGTTTACTTCGTAAGCAAGACAATGACTTCAGCAGAGACTAGATTAACCACCCTCAAAAAACTGGTCCTCGCCGTCGTCATGAGTGCGAATAAGCTTCGCCCTTACTTCGAATCGCACACGATCGCGGTGCAAACCAGCTACCCTCTGCGACAGGTAATGTAGAAGCTGAAGTTCTCTGGATGAATGACCAAATGGGCAGTGCAACTCAGCGGCTACGACATTAAATACGAACCTTGCAAAGCCATAAAGTCGCAGGTCCTAGCTGACTTCGTCGCTGACTTCACACCTGATCTAGAGGAGGCGGCAAACACAAGCACACCCGCTCCTGTCCGAAACGAGACATACGAAACGTGGACGCTCAACACGGATGGGGCTTCCAACGCTAGAGGGATAGGGCTGGGGGTGGTCCTGGAATCATGCAAGGGAGATAGGCTAGCTCAGGCCGTAAGATGCAATTTCGACGCCACCAACAACGAGGCAGAGTATGAAGCTTTGATTTTCGGATTAGGGCTAGCACGAGACCTAGCAATCCAGAATCTACAAGTAAGGTGCGACTCTCTCTTGGTGATTAACCAGATACTAGGCCTGTTCGAGGCAAAAGATGAGAGGATGGCTCTTTACTTGGAAACGGCGAGAGCATTATCAGGAGAGAACAACACGTCGGCCGACGCCCTAGCAGGTTTAGGCTCAGTACTCAACCCAAGTGAATACTCTCAGATCCCGCTAGTGCACCTTCTTTACTCGGCGATCGAGCATCCCAAGGAAACCTCCGTGCTACATACGCTCCCAGTAGCCAATCTTGACACACACTCTGGAACAAAGCCCAACAGCTGGATCAAACCGTATCTGGACTGGCTAGTACACGAGAAGGCACCTGAGGACAAGACGGAGGCAAGGGCGTTAAGAGCCAAAGCCACACGGTTCGTTGTCCACCAGGGCGTACTCTACCACAAGTCTTCGTCTGGGATCTTCCAAAGATGCGCGGAAGGAGAAGAGATAGAGAGTGTTATGAAAGAGATCCATGAAGGGTACTGCGGGAACCATGCTGGTGGCAGGAGCTTGGCAAACAAGATACTTAGACATGGGTGGTACTGGCCAACGCTACGACGCGACGCCACCAAGTATGCCCAGGAATGCAAGGCTTACCAGCGACACGCACCAACTTCTCACCAACCCTCCGAGAGCCTACATCCAACCCTTACTCCTTGGCCCTTCATGAGGTGGGGGATGGATATCGTAGGGAAATTACCTCCTTCTACAGGGCAAAAAGTGTTCTTCTTGGCTATGACCGACTACTTCTCCAAATGGATCGAGGCTGAAGCATATAGGGAGATCAAGGACAAACATGTGATCTCCTTCATCGAGCGCAATATCCTCTGCCGTTTTGGAATCCCAGCAACGATCGTTTGTGATAACGGCTCCCAGTTCATTAGCTAGAGAATGAGAGAATTCTGCCAGGGGTGGAACATCGATCTGGTTACATCAACACCTAGATACCCCCAGGCGAATGGGCAAGCAGAGTCCTCAAACAAGGTGATCATAAGCAACCTAAAGAATAAATTAACCAAGTCCAAAGGCAAGTGGGCAGAAGAGCTACCCTACGTACTTTGGGCTGACCGCACTACTCCCAAGAAAGCAACGGGGCAAACCCCCTTTTCTCTGGTATACGGGTGCGAGGCAGTCATCCCAGCTGAAATCCAGGTCCCGACTGCACCCAACGGATTAATCCACTCACAATAACTGGTTGTACAACCCAGATATACTATCAACATTCGACGTCACAAACACTAACGTTCGCACTTCATACAAACAAGCTTGTTTCTTACATACAATAACCGCTAAGACGCACTAGGTACCTACGCAACCTTTGTCGATGACAAATAGTTTTCTAAAGACAGTCTCTAGACAGAGGCGGTCTTCCCCCAAATAGTACCAGGGGTATTGGGTCCGCCAACAACCACATTACTACACTACAACTACTTAACTAATCACGTGATTGTCAGGATTACATTTACTAAAGCCACTCTTGGACCATTTTTCTAGAGATATACGTCTGTGAATCCCTCACGTTCAGTCAAAACACAAGCATACTTCTCTGGGTACGGTTTCCAGAGCAAAGTTTAAAAAGGGCCCCTTGAAAGACAACGGGTACTAGGCCTTTCGTCAAGACTTACTCGTGAGAAAGCAAGGCCTTGGCATCGAGCAAACCTGCTCAAGATAAGCTTCAAACACTACCAAGTACATAGTTAAAACCGCTCCTAAAGCTAAAACTTCGCAAATAAGGGTCTAGCTACTTAGACATGCGTTGTCAAAACGAAACATACATAACCAAATTAGCAAGGCCCTACGGCAGGCCTGAAGATAAGGGTTCTTACACCGGGGGTACAACGTTTCCCCCCGCAGAATCAAGTTTTGACACGAGTGCCATTCCAAAATCGTCACCAAGTCCCATGGCAACAGACGTTGCCAGGTCAAGTATCTAAAAACAAAAAAAAAGGAGAAGAAACTAAAGCGAGTAAGTCTTCAGGGCATGTTTTCTAGGATTCATGGTCGTCCACATCTTCACCTCTCTGGGCATCTCCACCATCAGCAGGGGGCTGGACACCATCTACCGGGGAGGGAGGGGCAGCATCTTCCATAGGCTCGTCACTAGGAAGGTAATCTTCCCCAGGAATTCTACAGCCTTGGGGGAACAAGTCTTCAAAGGTGTTCTTAAGCTCCTCCAGGTTCCAGTTCCCACCCTGGCCATTAGCTACTCCTTCCAACACTTCAATCTTGTCCTTTGTTGAATAGAAGGTGGCAATCCTCACTACTTCCTCAACAAAGGCGTCGGCAGAACCCTGCAAGACGGTTATCTTCTCAACTTGACTGGCCACGTCCCCTTGCAAGCGAGCGACCAAGGCTTTCTGTGCACCTAGCTGTGTTCGAAGCTTGCGAATCAGACGCTCATTTTCTTCTGCCGAGGTAACAGCCTGTTGTTCCTTAGATCTCAGCACAGAAATTTCGTGGGCACACGAATCAATAGCCATTATAAAGTCTTGAGTTGCCTACCAGCAAAAATGGACACAATCACAATTCAGCAAATCTCTAAGGATGATGGACTAGCGCGGGTACCGAGTATTAAACACAAAGAATAGGCTACCTTCATCATTGCCTTCTTCGAGTACGCCAAAGCAGCTTCAGGGGTTTGGCTAGCGAAAGAGGTGCGGGTGTCCTTAGGAACGCTGTCCAGGATGGTGCCCCAGAGATCCCTTGAGTCATCTTTGGACAGGTCAACGACCAAGGGGTCCTCAGCTTTACGTTTCAGGGTGGAATGTTTCTCCTTCGTCTCCTTCTTGGGCACAAGCGGTGGGGGGTTGGAGGTATGCGATCTCAGCATCCTTTGTAGCATTGCGTCAGTTGAGGTGTTCCTTGCGCGACCTAGGTAGCACGCAAGGGGTAAATACCTTGGCTTAGGCTACGGTCAAATTGACATCAAGTGACACAAAGGATAGTGGGGACTTACCAGAAGTAGTAGGCCTCGAAGTGTTAGTCATCTTTGTGGCAGTTGGGGAAGTTTCCAAATCAGCGGCACTATGGCTGGAACTCAGGGACGGGGCTTCGCTGGCAGGTTTTTCTGGTTCGTTGAAAATCTTGGCAGGAGTACGGAATTCAGCCTTGGTGATGTCATGCTTTTTAGTTGATTTTCTAGGTAGTTTTCTAGCTCGTTTTGCATGCGTTCCCTTTGTGTTTGTGTGTTTTGCATAAGATTTCGACTCTCTTTCGAGAGTTGGAGTCGTTTGTGTGTTGTTTCGTGTTGTGTAGGTATTTGGAGCCTTTTGGAGAAGTTTTTCATGCATTTTCGGAGCTCTCTAGGAACCGCTAGTTTTCAATAGTCAAAGTGTCAAGGAACCAAGAACCCAAAGTTGCAACCAAAGGAGACTCAAAGGAGTAACAAATTCTCAAGAAAATCAAGGAGCAAAAGGGCAAAAGCAACCAACAAAAGTCCACCCAATCGGAGCAAGAACGAAGCAAAACGAAGAAAACCTCACATCCTGCAGGTGGTCGGCGCCGACCCCCATATGGTCGGCCGCGACCCCTC
Organism: Polygonum maritimum; assembly: GCA_963924305.1. NCBI lineage: Eukaryota > Viridiplantae > Streptophyta > Magnoliopsida > Caryophyllales > Polygonaceae > Polygonum > Polygonum maritimum. The sequence goes on from OZ002729.1 coordinate 23,323,621, forward strand.
TCAGCATCCGAAAAGAAATCCGTGCGCTGCAAGTAACGCTTTTGGGCGGGATTTTCGAAACCCGAAAAAGCAGGCGGCTGTGGCAGTGCTGTGGCAGAGATGTGGCTGTGGAGGAAGCTTCCCTCCCTTGCTTTTGTGGGCTGCTACAAAGACCCATTTTGTCTCCCTTTCTAATCAGCTTTTCCAAGGAGGAAAAGGCTCAAGGGTGAAAGGAAGAGAGAGGAGAGAGTGGTCTGAGGAGGAGGAAGAAGAAGTGGAGTTTGAAGAAGAAGAAAGTGACGGTAGAGAAGAAGAGTGTGAGTGTGAGAGAGAAGTAGTTTGTAAGGAGAGGTAGTGAGGAAGAAAGCTTGTGTTGGTTGTGTTCTAGGAAGAAGACAACAATGGTGTTTGAAGAACTTTGTGAGTTTGCTTAAGTTTGCAAGTGGATCTTGAAATTAATTGAAGTTGTTTGCTTTGGATGATGTTTTCCTCTTCTTTCGTTGCTTGTGTGTGTGATGATGTGTGAGTAGTTAGTTTGCTAGGTGTGGGGTGAAGCCCACCATGAAAGTGCATTTGAGACCTTGAAGACCTAGATCCATGCTTGATTTGTAATCTCTGCCCATAAATCCCTCTTGTATGCTTAAAACCCTTGACGAAAGTTGGGGAATGTTCTTGTTTGCAAACTAATTGAAAGATTATCTTGCTAATTCGGACTATCCGGGTTGTGATGAAAGTTAAAACCCTTAGAAAACAAGTTGGATTGCATGTTAACACCTTTATGAAAATCGAGGTTTTGATGTGTTCTTTTGTGACGAAAGTCACCCATGAGATTGTGAGTCGAGTAGGTCTTCCATCATTGTTTGAATGCATGCTCGTGGTGCCGTGAATCCCCTCCCCTAGTTGTTTTTCCTTGATTTTACAAAACCCACTTTCGTGCCCAGAATAGGTCGGCCGCGACCGGTTGCAGGGTCGGCCGCGACCTCCTCTGTAGTTATTTTCTTGGTGTTGTGAAGTTCTGTTTTAGGTCGGCCGCGACCTCCCTAGGGTCGGCCACGACCTATCCCTGAGACGTGTGCTTTGCGTTTGTTTGCTTGTTTTGCTTTGCTTTGTTTTGTTTTGCTTTTGTAGCTCGATTGCTAGACTATAGAACTACTAGCTCCCGTGGACGATCCTGACTTCGCTATACTCAGCGGGGTCTTGACAAATTTTATTTGTGAGACTCTCTCAACAAATTGGCGCCGTTGCCGGGGAGTTAGTTTAGTTTCCAAGTCTAGCTTTCTTTTGGGTGAGGGGCTAGCCCGAACCCCTATTTTGTTATTAACTCGTTTCTCTAGTGCTTTATACGCAGGTGTATGCACTCTAGTCCTCGAAGGGTAATTGACCATTTCCCCTTTGATCCTGAAATAGAGAGAACCCTTCGTCGCAGACTAAGAGAACGAAAAGCAATGGCCGACGCTGAGGCTCTTGCTCATCAAATGGCCGAACTTCGCGCTCAAATGGAGCGCATGCAAATGGAGCGTGATGCTCAAGCCGCAGCTGCGCGGCAAGAAAGAGAGGAGGCCGCCCGCCTCCGAGAACAACTTGATGCAATCCCGAGGAACGCCAAGCAATACATGCATCCTGAGCTTAGAGTTCCCGAGTCCGCTATTGTGCTCCCGGCAATTGAGCGTGCTTTTGAGATCAAGTCCCACTTCATCACTCTTATCAAAAGATCTCAATATGAAGGCAAGCCCACCGAATGCCCCATGGAGCACATCAAGAACTTCACCGATCTTTGTGACACTATCGCCGCCGATGGTGTCTCACTCGAGTATGTTCTCCTCAAGGCGTTCAAGTGGTCTTTATGTGGGAAAGCTCTTCATTGGCTCGAATGTTTGCCCGCTAGGTCCATCACTACGTGGAAGGCTTTGCACGACTTGTTCATGACGAAGTTCATTCCACCGGCCAAAACCACCGAGCTAAGGAAGCGCATCACCTCCTACCATCAACTTCCCAACGAGACATTTGTTGAAACTTGGGAGAGATTCAAGGAGCTTCTTCGGCAATGTCCAACCCATGGACAACCTCTTTATGTTCTTCAAGAAATATTCTTTCAAGGGATAAATGCCGTAACAAAAGACCGCATCAACCTCCACACCGATTGCGGTTTCATTGAGATGGATCCCGACGAGGCATGGGGTCTCATGGACAAACTCACCAACTATGATGCCATGTACGGGACCCAACAAGCCGTCCGGATTCCACCACGAAAGCTCTATGATCCTAATAGTGAGCCAATTGATCAAGATGTGAAGTTCCAATTTATGCAAGATGAGATCAACAAGCTCAAGAAGCAAGTGAGCTACTTCAAGTCCGCCGGCCCTCCTTGTCAAGAGTGCGGTTCTCAATCTCACACCGCCGCCTCTTGTACTAATGTGGAGCAAGTCCGGGCCGCCGAGGCTTATGCGGAGGCAAACTATATGCGAGGACCCTACCGAGGCCAAAATAATGTGTATGCGGGGAGGAGCAACAACTCCCCCGCAAGAACAAAGGGGCCCTCCTTATAAACCTCCCGGTTATCAAGCGGAGCCATCATGGGTCCAAGAGTTGCAAGAAGGATTGATGCAAGGGGTGAGAACCGAGCTCACCACTCAGTTGAAAGGAGTCCATACGAGATTGGGAGATCTTGACACATGGAGAAAGAATGTTGACTCCCAACTTGGTGATCTCGCGGCTCAAATCCCACGACCTCAAGGGCGCTTACCGGGAGAATCCAAGAGGCCATATCGCCGCCGTTTACCTAAGAAGCGGGAAGAAGTTTCCGGACCGAGTAGCAAGTGAAGAGACGGCGAATAAAGAAAACGAAGCCCCTCTGGAACAGGTCGAGGCCGACCCCCCAATGGTCTCCACCGACCCTGTCCCAGCTACAGAGGAGGTCGCAACCGACCACCCCCAGGTCGAAGCCGACCCCCCTCAGAGAATCCGGACGTCCGTCCATTTGCCTCCGACAACGAAGGTACTTCCCTACCCGTCCAAAAAGGCTAATGATTTCACGGAGGGAAAGTTCAAACGCTTCGTGAAAGTCCTCCAAGGCCTCAACATAACCATTCCCTTTGCGGAAGCATTGAACGAGATGCCCGCCTATACCAAATTTCTCAAGGAAATCTTGTCAAAGAAGCGGTCAATGTCCGAATTGACCAATGAAGTGTGGTCCATAGAGCTCCCGGAGAAACTTGGTATGATCCTGTAGCGGAGTTCATCATACACAGCTAGATACAGGAAGCTTCCTCATCACCACCCTACTACGTGGAGGAAGATCCTGTAGCCACGTCCTCGAAGGGCATGATCGTCCCAGAGAAATGACGCCCTTCCCCAAGTCCTATAAATAGCCCCAAGGCATTTATTGTGACGTTAACGCTTTCAGGAATATTCAGAGAGAATCAGAGGAAAGCGACTCACTCAAGAACACGAAGAACTAACTCAAGAACTCAAGAACAGTGCTAGAACTTGTGTTAGATCGAGTGAGACTTGTAACCAAAACCACAAAACAGTTTGTAATCAGAAAAACCAAAAAGAGAGAGAGAGAGAGTTCTACGAAGTACTGCGGAACATAGGGATAGAGTCCTTTAGTAGATTGAACAAGCTTTAGTTGTAGGCTTAAAGGAGTTCTTTACAAGTGAACTTAAGGAAAAGCTAAGTGTCAGAGAACTGTAAAGACTCGCCAGTACAACTGTAAGAACGTTCAATATAAAGGAAGAACTATTCAAAAATCCTCCAAGGAGGTAGAGGTTTACACTCAAGGACTACTTGGTCTTGAGTGGTTCCTCTATAATTCATTGCGTTCATTACTTACCTGTTTAGTACTTTATTTCCGCTGCAATACTCAAGGACGCCCTTACTCCTCGTAGGGACGCCTGACCTTAGGACGCCTATACCAAAGTAAAGGACGTCCCTTAGTACTAACGATCCAACAATTGGTATCAGAGCAGGCGCTCTAGATTCTTACTGTGTTGCAAGTAAAGATGGACATGGAACCCATTGGAATCTCTTTTGTGAAGCCTCCGCGCCTGACGGACGGAAACTTCAACCGCTGGAAGACAAGGTTTGAAAATTTCTGCAGAAGTCAAAATTATCAATGCTGGAAGGTCATCATGAAGGGAGATCTCAAGGTTCCCACTGACAAAGCTGATAAGGAGGACGAGTGGGGTCCTGACGAGTTTAAGTTGATGGAAACCAACGCAAAGGCTATTTGCTTCCTTCAAGCGTCCATATGTGAAAGGGACGCCACTCGAGTTAGCAACTTGCCAACAGCGAAACAACAGTGGGAAGCTCTTGAGAAGTTCCATGTTGGAACCGCTGAGATGAAGGAGGACGTCCAGCTGAAAATCAAGAAGAAGTTCTATGCTTTTAGTATGCTGCCAAATGATACGGTGAATGACTACTCGTACCGTTTTGAGGCCCTTGTCACCAAGATGAGGAACTTGGGCATCCCAGAAACAGAAATCTCCATGAGGAATAGAGTTCAAGTGGTCATTGATGGTTTGACCGGAGTCTGGAACTTTGACAGGACAGCGTTCAAAGAGAATACAGCCAACAAAACTCTAGATATGGAAGAAATCTATGGGAAGCTCAGGCAGTACGAAGAAAGAAGGATCTCTGACATGGCTAAACTAGGACAGAATCCTCAAACTGATCTTGCTTTGGCGTCCACAACACCAGAGTACGCTGAGTATCTTCGTCGTCAACAAGAAATCTCCTTAATGGTGGAAGCCAATAAGAATGAGAACCGCGAAAGGATGCGTGTTCAAGCCTTGAAAGAGAAAGAAAGCAAGACTAAGTAACAGCTTGAAGAAGAGGAAGGACTTGTTCTCTTTAACAAAGTTCTACGTTCTTTTGGCAAAAGAAACAAACAATTCAACAAACATAAGATGCCTTACAAGAAGGAGAGTCGCAAGTATACTGAGGCAGAGATGAAAGAACTTACTTGTTATAAATGTAACAAGAAAGGACACTTTGCTAAAACGTGTACAACGGGAATGTCCTCAAAAGAAATGAAAACAAAAGCACTCATCGGAGTATTCGCATCTGCATGGGATAATGGTAGCTCTTCTGATGATGATGATGAAGAACCTGATGAGCAAGTGGCGTACATGGCAATGGAGGACGCCACAGTTGTTGAGGAGGACACTTCCAAATCTGAAAATGAGGTAACCCGTGAGTCTATGATGAGTTCCTTAGAAAATTGTTCTAAATCCAAGATCATTAAACTTATTGGAAGAATCATGGAAGAAAGTGTGATCATGCAAAATAGAATGGATGAACTTGAACTTGAAAATGAAAATATTGTGGTTGAATGTGAAAACTGTAGTTCTATGACCATTCAATTAGAGTCCTCGTGTGAAGAAACTAAGTCCCTAAAAACTGAAATCATGTGTCTCAAACTTGAGAACGCTAAGCTTAGGGAAGAAGTGAAAGTGATGGGTAAGAGTCCCATAGTTGAAGAAGTTAGACCGATGGTTTTCGTCCCAGCTAAGAGAGGTCTAGGTTATGAATCTGACACTAAGAACTCTCTTCCTAGCGATTTTGAGGCTAGCAAAACTTCAGAACTTGAACTTGAAAGAGAGAAAACTAAGAATCTCCTTGAAAGAATTAGAGTCCTAGAGAGTGGAGAGATAGGAAAAGAGGACTAATACACTAACTCCACTAGTCATAGGATTTACAAGAAAATTGCTAAAGGGGAAGGTTCTAAAGTTTGTGATCCTCAAAAGATGAAAGAAAACAAAATCCAACGTCCAAACAAGAAGTACTACCTCGGTACGTACTATAGGACGTGTTGGTATTGTGGACAAGGAGACCACTTCAAATTTGAGTGTGAAAAACTGAAAGAAGATATTGCAAGTGGCAAAGCTGCTAGGACTAACATTGAAAATGATAAGTCCATCCCTAAAACTAATCCTAGGCGTTCTAGACGCTCTAAGAACTCTTTCCGTAAGCATGCTACTTCAAATGATGTGAATATAAATGACTACATGCCAGAACCAGAGTTCTACTTCTGTAACGAACCAGGTAAGGAACACCTTGCCTGGATCGCCAAACACTAACTTTGTTTTGGCAGGTGGAAGTGAGGGGACGCCCATGGATCATTGATAGTGGCGCCTCAAATCATATGACAGGGAGCCAGATCCATCTCACTTCTATTCAAAGTAGTGCCACGGGAGGAACTGTCTCGTTTGGCAACAAGGGCAAGGGAAAGATCAAGGGGACGGGAACTGCCATTCTCAATCCGTCCATCAAAGCATCAAATGTCAGTCTTGTTGAAGGACTTGGCTTCAATCTTCTTAGCGTTTCCCAAATGTGTGACCAAGGTGAAAATCTAGTCACATTTGACTCAAAGGAGTGTCTAGTTATCAACAAGAAGTCCAACAAAGTCGTTCTCAAGGGAGTACGCCAAAACAATGTCTACATCTTCAACCAGGAGTTCAAGCCTAAATCAGAATTGTGCCTATCTGCTTCAAAGGAGGACGCTGACCTCTGGCATCGCCGCCTTGGCCATGCTGGACCAAGCACAATCCTCAAACTGCATCAAAGAAATCTTGTGAAAGGACTTCCCCGAATTGATCCTGAGAAAGTTGAACAGTGCGAAGCCTGTATCAAAGGGAAGCAAACAAGAACGTCCTTCAAATCTAAAAATGAAGTTAGCACAAAGAAGCCTTTGGAACTTCTCCATATGGATCTTTGTGGACCAATGAAGACATTAAGCTATGGTGGAAAGAGGTACATTTACGTTCTTGTAGATGATTTTTCTCGATTTACTTGGGTTCTTTTCTTGGCAACCAAAGCAGATTGTTTCAATGCGTTCAAAGTCTTCATCAAACAAGTGGAAGTTGCCCTTGAGACGCCTCTCAAAGCCATAAGATCAGACCATGGGACGGAGTTCCAGAACTCAGAGTTCCTGGCCTACTATGATCAACATGGTGTCTCGCACAGCTTCTCCGCTCCAAGGACTCCTCAACAAAATGGAGTAGTGGAAAGAAAGAATAGGACGCTGGAGGATATGGTAAGGACTATGCTATTGGCTAATAGCGTTCCCACATACTTCTGGGCGGAAGCTATCGCCACAGCTTGCTACATTATCAATCGTGCCATGATCCGTCCTCTGCTGAAGAAGACATCCTATGAGTTGTTGAATGGAAGGAAGCCTCGCATTGACTATCTCAGAGTTTTTGGATTCAAGTGTTTCGTCCACAACAACAACAAAGATAGCCTTGGAAAGTTTGATGCAAGGATTGATGAAGCTATATTCCTTGGATACTCTCTCACCAGCAAAGCATATAGAGTTTTCAACAAAAGGACTCTAAAGCTTGAGGAGAGCATTCATGTTGTGTTCAAGGAGAGCGTTTCTCACAAAGAAAAACCAAGTAAGAGAGAACGCTCCTCCTCACAACAGCAGGACGACTCTGAAGACGAAGCTGATGGTTGGTTCTCTGGAAAATACTATGTCCCTAAGGACGCTCTAGAGCCAGAGCACATCTCCTCCTCCTCTTCTAGCTCATCTGAGAGCCAAAGAGGAACGCCTCAAGAATTTGCTAGTCAAGCCTCCCCTTTTATAGATGTTGTTGGGGACTCTGCTGATGAGGCTGAAGGAGTCGAGAATGCTCAAGCTGAGGACAAAGTGACTGAGGACGCTGGCGAGCACCAGGTCCCTCAGAAGGACGCCGAGCCAACTCTTTTTGAAGAGCTCGAGCGTGATGCTCAAGAAGTCCAACCCTACAACCAATCCCTCCCTCTCCTAAATCCCCTCCCAACTCCACAAGAAAACCCCTCCCCCACAATCCAAACAGAATCCAACCAAGTCCCTGCGGACGCTGAGCCCCAAACAGAAACTCAATCAAAGGCTCAGGACGCCGAGGGCTCGTCCCATGGTAAAGCTCCCTCTAGCTCAGAACAAGCCACAGCTGGTGGCGATGCAGAAAAAGAGCAAGGCAGAGAGGACGCTCCCTCCAAGGACGCTTGTGACAATAAATCTGAGAACGCTAATGAAGAGTCCGATGATGATGATGAGGACTCTGAGTCTCCAAAGGGCAAGCGCAAGAGGAAAAATGAAGGTGCGCCCGTTAACGTTCTTAGCCCTCTCATTTACTCAGAAGAGTGGCTAGCCTCCTTTGATGATGAAGACGTTCAGGAGTTCCTCGAGCTTCTGAGATTCCAAGGATGGCTGAACGTTGGGCCTGCGCCGACTACTGTTGACAAAGAACAGGTGAAGGCGTTCTACAGAGATTTGCGTTTCAAACCATAAGAAGGCTCACTCCACTTCAAAATTGAAGGTGAAAAAGCCTCAGTTACAGAACGCCAAATCCGATCATTCCTGGGTCCAAGTCCTCGCAAGCCTCCGTCGGACGCCCTTAGCTCACTTCCTGAAGGCGGATTTGAGACAACATATCAAGAATTGCCTCTCGTTGAGCACATCTTTCAGGGCAAAAGGTCGATGGGACTTGACAGGGTAGCTCACGTTTTGAGCAAGGTTGGCGCCATCGCTCACTACTTCATATGTCGCGCCATTCTTCCAAGGCAGGAAAAGTGTTCAATAGTGCAAACACATGACATCATTCTCATTGACGCCTTTCTAGAACGCCGCCTAATCAACCTAGCCAGAATTGCTATGCAGCACATGGGCAAGTGTGGAAGGAAGAGGCATGCCTTGCCATACCCTGGATTGGTGAAGTTGATCCTGCAGTCCCAGGACGCTTATGATGAGAGCACTCCATCAGAAGAACTTGGCTTGAAATGGAATGCCAAGAAGGGACTTGTCGAGATAAGGCATAATGAAGAGTTGCCTTCTGTGATCAAACTGCAAGAAGCTGAGGTTGAGGAAGCTAGAAAGAAAGTTGAGGAAGAACGCTTAGCCGCTGAAGCAGAAGAAGAAAGGCTCGCTTCTATGTCCCAGGAGTTCACTGAAGAAGAAGAGCCAGCCCTAAACTTTGCCGCTCTTGATCAAGCACTTATGTCCTCTTCTCCTCCTCCAGCTACTCCCATGGACGCTCCCTCCTCTATTTCCGGTCCTCTGCCCCGTTCTGCCCCTGCGAATATTGCTCAACATCCTCCCGCAAAACTCATGGGTGCGATCATGGACAACCAGTGCCTCATCTTTTCAGCTCTGAAGGACTTGTCCTCTGCTTTCTCCAAGGCTGCTGAACTTAATGAAAAACTTCTCAAGTTTTATCAAGAACAGAGCCGTCCCCAATAATTGCCGTCCCCCAACTCTTAATCCCTCAAATTATTTGCCTTTGCTTCTTTCGTTCAAAAACACTTGATCTTTTTGTGATCATTGCTGTGTAATAACTCTATTTCCGTTTGAATGGCTATTACAATGTTTGCTTGCATGTGTTTGTTTAAGCGTTCCACTGCCTTTAGTTGTGTGTTTGTGCTAACGTCCTTATCACTTGTTATCCTTTTCGATAATGCCAAAAGAGGGAAGTGAAGTTTTGCAGAGATGCGCTATAAATTAGTTATCTAGAATAAGCAAGTGTTAAGGGGGAACTATTAAGTGAAAGGTCTAAGGAACACCATGCTAGAATAAACTAGAGGACGTCTAGAAAATTCTAGGACGCTTTTCTCTCCTTAAAATCCAAAAGTTAGAGAATCAAAGGATGAAAACTTGTGCTAAATGAAATTTCTCTAAGTGTTGGAGGACGCTTTTAAGTTTTCATGCACGCTAAGTACAAACGCCAAAACTATTTTGCTGAAGAATTTGACATCATCAAAAAGGGGGAAATTGTTGGGACGCTATCAAGCGCATCACCTCCTACCATCAACTTCCCAACGAGACATTTGTTGAAACTTGGGAGAGATTCAAGGAGCTTCTTTGGCAATGTCCAACCCATGGACAACCTCCTTATGTTCTTCAAGAAATATTCTTTCAAGGGATAAATGCCGCAACAAAAGATCGCATCAACCTCCACACCGATTGCGGTTTCATTGAGATGGATCCCGACGAGGCATGGGGTCTCATGGACAAACTCACCAACTATGATGCCATGTACGGGACCCAACAAGCCGTCCGGATTCCACAAAGAAGGCTCTATGATCCTAATAGTGAGCCAATTGATCAAGATGTGAAGTTCCAATTTATGCAAGATGAGATCAACAAGCTCAAGAAGCAAGTGAGCTACTTCAAGTCCGCCGGCCCTCCTTGTCAAGAGTGCGGTTCTCAATCTCACACCGCCGCCTCTTGTACTAATGTGGAGCAAGTCCGCGCCGCTGAGGCTTATGCGGAGGAAAACTACATGCGAGGACCCTACCGAGGCCAAAATAATGTGTATGCGGGGAGGAGCAACAACTATCCTCAATGGAATACCCATGGCCAAGGTCAAGGTTATCCACCTCCCCCGCAAGAACAAAGGGGCCCTCCTTATAGACCTCCCGGTTATCAAGCGGAGCCATCATGGGTCCAAGAGTTGCAAGAAGAATTGATGCAAGGGGTGAGAACCGAGCTCACCACTCAGTTGAAAGGAGTCCATACGAGATTGGGAGATCATTACACATGGAGAAAGAATGTTGACTCCCAACTTGGTGATCTCGCGGCTCAAATCCCACGACCTCAAGGGCGCTTACCGGGCCACCCCGATGAGAACCCAAGAGGCCATATCGCCGCCGTTCACCTAAGAAGCGGGAAGAAGTTTCCGGACCGAGTAGCAAGTGAAGAGACGGCGAATAAAGAAAACGAAGCCCCTCTGGAACAGGTCGAGGCCGACCCCCCAATGGTCTCCACCGACCCTGTCCCTGCTACAGAGGAGGTCGCAACCGACCACCCCCAGGACGAAGCCGACCCACCTCAGAGAATCCGGACGTCCGTCCATTTGCCTCCGACAACGAAGGTACATCCCTATCCGTCCAAAAAGGCTAATGATTTCACGGAGGGAAAGTTCAAACGCTTCGCGAAGGTCCTCCAAGGCCTCAACATAACCATTCCCTTTGCGGAAGCATTGAACGAGATGCCCGCCTATACCAAATTTCTCAAGGAAATCTTGTCAAAGAAGCGGTCAATGTCCGAATTGACTAATGAAGTGCGGTCCATAGAGCTCCCGGAGAAACTTGGTGTTGGGACGCTATCAAGAACGCTTGCGTACTTGTTAGTGTACCACACAACCGTCCCTTAGTTTTGATATGACAAACTCACTTTGATTCTAATAAAATTGTCCAAGTGTTCAGGAACGACAGTGACAAAAGGACAACAAGTGTGTATGAGCGTCCCTCAAGCTTAGGGACGCTAGCTAACAGGAAGTAAGGACCAGCTAGAGACTACTTGAGCAAGGACGGAGTCCCAAGCAAGTAGGAACGCATGAAAGGAGTCCTTACTCGCTAGCCGACAGGATGACATCACTCGACAATGTTTGATCATCCAAGGACACGTGGAGACCGATCCTGTAGCGGAGTCCAACACTACGTGGCGGACGATCCTGTTGCAGAGTCCATCAACACGTGGCGGCCGATCCTGTAGCGGAGTTCATCATACACAGCTGGATACAGGAAGCTTCCTCATCACCGCCCTACTACGTGGAGGAAGATCCTGTAGCCACGTCCTCGAAGGACATGATCGTCCCAGAGAAATGACGCCCTTCCCCAAGTCCTATAAATAGCCCCAAGGCATTTATTGTGACGTTAACACTTTCAGGAATATTCAGAGAGAATCAGAGGAAAGCGACTCACTCAAGAACACGAAGAACTAACTCAAGAACTCAAGAACAGTGCTAGAACTTGTGTTAGATCGAGTGAGACTTGTAACCAAAACCACAAAACAGTTTGTAATCAGAAAAACCAAAAAGAGAGAGAGAGAGTTCTGCGAAGTACTGCGGAACGTAGGGATAGAGTCCTTTAGTAGATTGAACAAGCTTTAGTTGTAGGCTTAAAGGAGTTCTTTACAAGTGAACTTAGGGAAAAGCTAAGTGTCATAGAATTGTAAAGACTCGCCAGTACAACTGTAAGAACATTCAATATAAATGAAGAACTATTCAAAAATCCTCCAAGGAGGTAGAGATTTACACTCAAGGACTACTTGGTCTTGAGTGGTTCCTCTATAATTCATTGCGTTCATTACTTACCTGTTTAGTACTTTATTTCCGCTGCAATACTCAAGGACGCCCTTACTCCTCGTAGGGACGCCTGACCTTAGGACGCCTTTTCCAAAGTAAAGGACGTCCCTTAGTACTAACGATCCAACACTTGGTGATCCGGGTAAGTTTGCTATTACCATTGGCATTGGTGCTCACCGATTCAAAGCTCTATGTGATCTTGGTGCAAGTGCTAGCCTTCTCCCTCTTTCTATATGGTCTAAGACCAACATGGGTCCTTTGGTCCCGGTAAACATGAGGCTCTATATGGCGGATGGCTCTTGTGTGCAACCCACCGGCATTGTCGATGACTTTCCTATCCGAGTCGGCAAGTTCTTTGTGCCCAACGACTTTATTGTGATGGAAATGCCGGAGGATCCCGTCGTCCCGATCATTCTTGGGCGGCCATTCCTTGCCACCGCCGGTGCCGTGATTAATGTGAAGAAAGGTCTCCTCACTTTTGAGATTGGAGAAGAGGTGGTAGAGTTCCGATTCAACCCTACCATGAAGGAGACCGGTGAAGTTATGGAGGTCAAGGCATTGCTTGAAGAGTACGCAAGAGAAGATGACGAAGAAGAAGCGGACCTCCCCTGTGGTAGGTCGCAGCCGACCTCCCCTAGGTCGCCCGCGACCTCCGACAAGATCTCGCCAACATGCTTGATTGAAGATGAAGATGGCGAAGCGAAGGAGTTTCTGAAGGCGGATGAAGACGATGACATTATTACACCACCACCGCCTACTCCGGAGCTTAAGACTCTCCCCGAGTCTTTGAGGTATGAGTTTCTTGCCCCAAATTCCACTTTTCCGGTTATTGTAAATGCAAATCTAAATGCGAAAGAAGTTGGAAAGTTGCTTGATGTTCTTAGGACTCATAGGAAAGCCATTGGGTACTCGCTTGAGGACTTGAGTGGACTTTCACCTTCCTTGTACATGCATCGAATTTTTCTTGAGGAAGGACATAGGCCAACCATTGAGCATCAACGGCGACTCAATCCAAACATGAAGGAAGTGCTGAAAAAGGAGATCTTGAGCATGCTCGATGCGGGAATCATATTACCGATTTCGGATAGCAAGTGGGTGAGCCCGGTTCATGTGGTTCCAAAGAAGAGTGGTCTCACCGTGGTGGAGAACGAAAAGGGTGAATTGATTCCTACAAGGACTACTACTAGTTGGCGCATGTGCATTGATTATAGGAAACTCAATAGTGCCACTAGGAAAGATCATTTTCCTTTGCCTTTTATTGACCAAGTGTTAGAGAGATTAGCTCTTCATGACTACTTTTGTTATCTCGATGGCTATAGTGGTTTTTGGCAGGTTCCGATACACCCCGATGACCAAGAGAAGACAACTTTCAAATGTCCTTGTGGAACAATTGCTTATAGGAGGATGCCATTCGGACTGTGCAATGCACCCGCTACCTTCCAAAGGTGTATGATGGCCATCTTCTCCGACATGATAGAGGACATTGTGGAGGTTTTCATGGATGACTTCTCGGTGTACAGTACCACTTTTGACTCTTGCCTTGCTAATCTTTCTAGAGTGCTTAAGAGATGTGAAGAAACCAACCTAGTACTAAATTGGGAAAAATGTCACTTTATGGTTAGAGAAGGGATTGTCCTAGGTCATGTGGTTTCCAAGAGGGGAATTGAAGTGGATCAAGCTAAAATTGAATTGATTGCAAAATTGCCACCCCCTACTTCCGTAAAAGGGATTAGAAGTTTCCTAGGACATGCCGGGTTTTATAGGAGGTTTATTCAAGATTTTTCAAAAATTTCCAAACCATTGACTAACCTTATTATGAAAGATGTTGTGTTTGAGTTTTCTTCCGAGTGTCTTGAAGCTTTTCATAGGATCCGGGATGCACTTGTGTCGGCTCCCATCATGCAACCACCGGATTGGACACTCCCCTTTGAGATCATGTGTGATGCAAGTGATTATGCCGTCGGTGCGGTTCTTGGGAAGAGAAAGGAGAAGAAGCTTCATGCCATTTACTATGCAAGCAAGACACTTGATGAAGCCCAAGGAAAGTACACAACGACGGAGAAAGAGTTTCTAGCCGTGGTGTTCGCATTTGAGAAGTTCCGTTCTTACTTGGTGGGCTCGAAAGTGATAGTCTACACCGACCACGCGGCTGTCCGTTACCTCATGGACAAGAAGGATGCTAAACTGCGCTTGCTCCGGTGGATGCTCCTCCTTGAAGAATTTGATCTAGAGGTACGAGACAAGAAGGGAGCGGAAAACCTCGTGGCGGATCACCTTTCAAGGCTACCCATTAAGCACATTACGGAGTCTGGAATCATGGTTCCCATCAACGACTCCCGCCCGGACGAAACTCTTCTAATTTGCGAGATGTGGCGAGAAGGAAGCTCCTGGAGTAGGTCGGCCGCGACCACAATATGGTCGGCTGCGACCTACTCTGCCCCTTCTCCGGTTTTTGGTGATGATCGTGATCGTTCGCAAGCGGCCCTGAGCGAGGTCGCCCAAGGTCACATCTTCTCCCTCTCTTGTGTATTTCATGATCTTCCTTCCCCTTCTCCCATTTTGCACTCAATAGATGCTATTAAGGGGGTGCAAGCCCCGTGGTTTGCGGATTTTACCAATTATGTTGTAGGTGGCATTGTTCCGGATGGATTGACTTCCCAAGCCAAGAAGAAATTCCTCCACGACGCCAAGCGCTACTATTGGGACGATCCTTACTTCTTCAAGCAAGGAAGTGATCATATCTTTCGACGTTGTGTGCCGGATGAAGAGATAGAAGGAGTGATCCGTCATTGTCACACTCTTCCGACGGGAGGCCAAGCTAAAGGATTCAAAACCACCGCGAAGATTCTTCAAAGTGGATTCTATTGGCCTACTATCTTCAAGGATGTGCAAGCATATGTGACCACTTGTGGTGAATGCCAAAGAGCGGGGAACATTACATGGAGGAACGAGAACCCGCTCACCGGAATCTTGGAAGTGGAACTCTTTAATGTTTGGGGTATAGACTTCATGGGGCCCCTCCCCTCTTCGGGTCCCTACAAGTATATACTCGTGGCGGTTGATTATGTTTCCAAGTGGGTTGAAGCCGTAGCCACAAGAACAAATGATGCACGAGTGGTGGCTAAGTTCATGAAGACCAACATCTTCCCCCGGTTTGGTGTACCCCGAGTTCTCATTAGTGATGGTGGTTCACATTTCGTTGAGAGGAGCTTTGAATCTCTTTTGACCAAGTATGGGGTATCTCACAAGGTGGCCACACCTTACCATCCTCAAACTAGTGGTCAAGTGGAGGTTTCTAACCGGCAAATCAAGAGCATACTAGAAAAAACGGTGTCCCGCTCAAGCAAAGATTGGTCCTCCAAGCTTGATGATGCTTTGTGGGCATACCGCACCGCCTACAAGACACCACTCCGCACCACTCCTTTCAACCTAGTGTATGGCAAGTCGTGTCACTTGCCCGTCAAGCTTGAACATAAGGCTTTATGGGCTCTCAAAGAGCTCAATATGGACCTCGACGCGGCCGGAGCAAAAAGATTCATGGACTTGTAAGAATTGGAGGAATTGAGGCTTAAGGCATATGAGAACTCAAGGATCTACAAGGAGAAAACAAAGAGGTGGCATGATAGGAAGCTTGTTCCCAAGCACATCAAGGAAGGTGACCGAGTACTTCTTTTCAACTCTCGGTTTCGCCTCTTTCCCGGGAAATTGAGAACCCGATGGAGTGGACCTTTCACAGTTCATCGTATGTACCCACACGGAGCGGCCGACCTCATAGATGACAATGGAGGAATTTTCAAGGTCAATGGCCATCGGTTGAAGAAGTACTATGAGAAAGTGGACCCCGATGAGGAAATCCGAGCCACATGGGCTCTCACCACCGTCACCTAGCTAAGGTACCACTCTTCTAGCTCAAAGACGTTAAAGAAAGCGCTTTTCGGGAGGCAACCCGTTCTTTCCCTTTCTTAGTCTAGATAGGTAGTTTGCTTTGCATTTCCATAAGTATTTTGCAGGGATCCGAGGCTTTGGTCGGGTGCATGAAGTTGGAGAAGAACGAACGAAGTGGTGGAGAACTCCCTGGTGTTGGTCGGCGCCGACCCCCTGTAGGTCGCGGCCGACCCCCTCTGGCGAAAGGTAGAAATTGTGTAAAAATTTCGGGAAATTCCAAGTAAGCCCCTGAACTTTTTCTTTACAATTTTTATCCCTTCCCACCTCTTTTTACTTCGCTTCCCCGACCTAGCCCCCATTCTCACGACCTCCTTGCCTCCATAAACTCCTCAAGCTCTCATTCAACTCCATTGATCCATAACCACTAGATCTAGCTCCTTTCTTCCAAATTTCACCATAATCCTTCCTAATTTTCCTTCCTCTACTCAAATCCCCCACAAAAACCCAGAAATTTCGAACCACCCATACCCAAAACCCACGACCCCGACCTCTCACAACCTCGGCTTCGAACCCTATTTTGCTTGCATTCATCTTGTTTAACACTCTTTTGGTATGTTCTTCTACTCCCTTGCTCTTAAATTCATGTTTACTTGGGTTATTTAGAGGGTTTAGTTTGAAATCTAGATTTGAGTGTTCTTGAGCTGGAATGTTGAAATTTGGGTTGTATGTGCTTAGATCTACATGTTTGGTTGTGGATTGTTGAGTTTTGGCATGCTTTCTTGCTTGATCTACGATTGTTTGGGTGATTTTGGGTCAATCAAATTTTTCTAGGATTTTTGGTAGCCATTGAAAGGGCTAAAAGCTGAATTTTCGAGTGAGGATACCTGTAGCAGGTCGCCGCCGACCACTCCCTGGTCGCGTCCGACCACTGACAGAGTTTGAATTTTGTTGTTTGCTTGTTTTGGCGCGTACTTGTGTATGTGCGAGCTCCCATGGGTCGTCCCCGACCCCGGATGTCTCGTAATCTCTTTGAAAACATGCTATTTGAGTTACTCTTGCCATGAATTGATTGATTAAAACAAGAGTCCTTCCCATTACTTGCTTGCGTTTCATGATTGTGCATGCTTGGTTGAGAATATTCGTATGAAATTGAAAGTGTGTGTTTCTAGCAAGTATGGGGTGACTTTTTGGCAATTGGTTGTGTGTCCCTTGTGAGATGTTTGTGTTGTTTGAGTTGGAAATTACCTTGGAAGTTTCTTGTTGGTTTTGTAGGAAAATGGCATCATCTTCAAGGGCAACCAAGAAACAAAAGAAGGGCAAGAATGTGGCGGTGATGGATGACGTTGTGATCCGAGATGAAGGGCAAATGCAACTTTACGAGGACATGAAGGCGGAGACGGTGAAGGCGCGGTCCTACTATCCGGATTCGCATGTGAGCCTCCATGTGCGCTCGGCGGTAGAGGAGGCGTTCCGTTTACTTGGAGCCGATAGACTCATTGATGACCCCGTCCCGAGGCACTACCCGGCGCTTACTTGTGAATTCGCCTCCACCCTCACCATCTCGGGGCCATCACAAGTGGACTTTGGCAAGACCAGGATAGAGTGTCAAATTGGCGGGAAGAAGCATGCTACCACTATTACCAAGCTCAACAAGATGCTAGGCTTCCCTACACCATCGGGAACCTACGCCATAAAAGACTTCCCCGTCCAAAAGATGTGGTCTTACATCGCTTGCAAAGGAGAAACTACGAGCAACCCACTCGCTCGAGACATTGCTAGCCCGGTTTTCAAGGTGATCTTGCACATACTCGGCGCTGCCATTTGGTGTAAGTACGAGCTCTCTCGCCCCACCTTGTGAGAGCTTGCGTGCTTGACCTCCATCCTCTTCACCAATGCTCCAACATTGAACTTTGCCTATGAGTTCGTCCACAACATCATCAACCAACGAAAG
Source organism: Polygonum maritimum (assembly GCA_963924305.1). Lineage (NCBI taxonomy): Eukaryota > Viridiplantae > Streptophyta > Magnoliopsida > Caryophyllales > Polygonaceae > Polygonum > Polygonum maritimum. Next base: position 23,341,504 of record OZ002729.1, read on the forward strand.
AACCCGAAATTTACCATGTGTGGTTGGTTGGTGGTCCTCATTGCCCAAGCCCTCAAGGTTGATCTTGCCCGCTACAACTCCAAGCCCGTTACTCGCATGGATGTCCGGTACTATTTGAATACCAGGGTGGTTGAGTGGAGTGATGAGATCGGCTACTTCAACAACTTCACCGATCCCACCGGAGTAACTCACAAAGTGCGCCTCACCGACGAAAACTGTGAGTTATTCTACCTCCCTAATTGGTATGATGTCTGGGCACCTTCGGAAGATCCCTCTCCCTACTATCAACTCCTCTCGGAAGATGAGCACGTAAGACGACAGCCGAGTCGGTTCCCGAGAGATGGCCCAACCACGCGCACAAGGCAAAAACGCGGAAGAAGAGACTCCCTGGAAGGGGTCGGCGCCGACCACCCTAAGGTCGGCCGCGACCACTTCCAAGAAGCTGGATTTGCGCAAGATGGGGTCGGCTTCGAGCAACAACAGGTCGGCGGCGAGGCAGGGCAGAGCGGTAATGATCCTATGGACTACACGATGGGTCCCCAGCCCGGGATGTTCTCGTACTCCTCCAATCCTTCGGGATTCGGGTGGTCCGGTGGTCCTCAATTCGAGCCTCAAGGTGGCGAGTCTAGCACCCAAGTTCCCCCAACCCTGGAGATGCTCGACGCCAAAATGGACGCCCTCGGCATTCAACAAAACTTCTTGTACTCCAAAATCCAACACTACCATGACCAAAACTTGGCCCGTTTCCAAGACGCAACTAGAGGCTTTGACAACTTCCGGGATGAGTACTATGAAGACCGCCAAGCCCAATTTGCCTACAACGCTTGGCTTGCCCAAAAGATGTTCCCGGACTCTCCGTTCCCTCAACCTCCTCAAAGGTGAACCTTCTCCAACAATGCTCCAAACCCAAGTTAGTTTTCTCTTTTCCCTCTCTTTACTTTTTAATCAATGGGGACATTGATGTTTAAGTATGGGGTATTTGGTTTGGGAGATGCTACTTGTTTGTGTTATGTGTTTCCATGTTTGTGTGTGCTTTTGCATGTATGTATGTGTGTGTTTGCATGATTGAGTCTTTTTGTTTTGATATTTATGATGGATGAATACCCTTGTTAAGATGTCCTAGGATAGTGATTATAAGCATAATCATGTAATTCCTTGTAACTTGCTTTGTGAGATTGCCTACCATGACTTTGATTTTCGAATTTTGAGCATATAATGAACATTGAGCATGCATAATTCTAGTGAAAGCAATCCAACAATTTGAACCTAAGTGAGAAATCTTTTGGCCACAAGGAATGTATGTTTTATTCCTTGGTTTTTCATGTGTGATTTTTACTCTTCCATATGCATTTATCACTTGACAATGGCATGCTTATTTGAAATTTGAAACCAATGAAGATGCATTCATTACTTGTTAGATCAAATGATATTGAACTTATTTTCATGAGCCTATTTCTATCCTTTTCATCCTACCTATGCATGATCCCTTGATTTGAAGCCCCCTTGTTTGAGCCTAAAGCCTTATTTTTAGCTCCACAAAAGCATCCTAGCCATAATAAGCTTGACCCCCATTAATCCGGGAATTAGGACTTAGAGTGGGTGGTGATGTTGTTGTGGATGAGGGGTGAAAATGAAGAGATCGTGAAGGTGGAAGTGGAAGGAGTTGTCTCAAGAAAAGAACCGAGAAAGATGAAGTGTTGGCGAATGATGCACAAGTGTAGGAAAAATGGCCCTCTGCTGTGGGTCTCGGCCGACCATCTAGAGGTCGCGGCCGACCCACACCAGGCCCTTCGAAAAAAAAAAGAAAAAAAAAGAGAGTTGTTTAAATAAGTGCTAGAGTCAAGGATTCCTCATAAGAGAAAGACAAAGAAGTAGGTGAAGTGAAGAAGGATGAGTTTTGAAAGCTTGAAGTGTTTGGTGTTTGGAGGAAGAAAGAAGAGTTGGTTGAGTGTAGTTGAGTTTTGAAGTCTAGGAGTCTAGGTTCCCGGATTCATTAGCACCACAAGACCAAAACTATTCCGCACCCTTTGAAATACCAAGCCCCATTACAACCCGGCCGAATGAAACTTCTTTGAAGTCTTCATTGAGCCACCTTAAGTTCTTTTGATGGTTTGACTTGTTTTGATTTCTTCGGTGGAGAATTTTGAATATAATTTCCATTGTCTATGAGGTATTGCATTTGGAATTGAGATTGAGTGCTTGATTGATACATCCTAAACACTTGAAAATGAGTGAAACGCATTGACCTTGTGAGGTTGGATTGTTATTGCTTAGAATGCATACATGTGTGCTATGATATTGAAGTTGTTTGCTCATTGTTCGTCTTACGCTTATTTTTCCTTAAGGGCATTCTTTGAGCTTGTTATTTGGTATTGATGCATGAGAGGTATTGCTTGAGGACAAGCAAGCTTAAGTATGGGGTATTTTGATGTCATGCTTTTTAGTTGATTTTCTAGGTAGTTTTCTAGCTCGTTTTGCATGCTTTCCCTTTGTGTTTGTGTGTTTTGCATAAGATTTCGACTCTCTTTCGAGAGTTGGAGTCGTTTGTGTGTTGTTTCGTGTTGTGTAGGTATTTGGAGCCTTTTGGAGAAGTTTTTCATGCATTTTCGGAGCTCTCTAGGAACCGCTAGTTTTCAAGAGTCAAAGTGTCAAGGAACCAAGAACCCAAAGTTGCAACCAAAGGAGCCTCAAAGGAGTAACAAATTCTCAAGAAAATCAAGGAGCAAAAGGGCAAAAGCAACCAACAAAAGTCCACCCAATCGGAGCAAGAACAAAGCAAAACGAAGAAAACCTCACATCCTGCAGGTGGTCGGCGCCGACCCCCATATGGTCGGCCGCGACCCCTCTCAGCATCCGAAAAGAAATCCGTGCGCTTCAAGTAACGCTTTTGGGCGGGATTTTCGAAACCCGAAAAAGCAGGCGGCTGTGGCAGTGTTGTGGCAGAGATGTGGCTGTGGAGGAAGCTTCCCTCCCTTGCTTTTGTGGGCTGCTACAAAGACCCATTTTGTCTCCCTTTCTAATCAGCTTTTCCAAGGAGGAAAAGGCTCAAGGGTGAAAGGAAGAGAGAGGAGAGAGTGGTCTGAGGAGGAGGAAGAAGAAGTGGAGTTTGAAGAAGAAGAAAGTGACGGTAGAGAAGAAGAGTGTGAGTGTGAGAGAGAAGTGGTTTGTAAGAAGAGGTAGTGAGGAAGAAAGCTTGTGTTGGTTGTGTTCTAAGAAGAAGACAACAATGGTGTTTGAAGAAATTTGTGAGTTTGCTTAAGTTTGCAAGTGGATCTTGAAATTAATTGAAGTTGTTTGCTTTGGATGATGTTTTCCTCTTCTTTCGTTGCTTGTGTGTGTGATGATGTGTGAGTAGTTAGTTTGCTAGGTGTGGGGTGAAGCCCACCATGAAAGTGCATTTGAGACCTTGAAGACCTAGAACCATGCTTGATTTGTAATCTCTGCCCATAAATCCCTCTTGTATGCTTAAAACCCTTGACGAAAGTTGGGGAATGTTCTTGTTTGCAAACTAATTGAAAGATTATCTTGCTAATTCGGACTATCCGGGTTGTGATGAAAGTTAAAACCCTTAGAAAACAAGTTGGATTGCATGTTAACACCTTCATGAAAATCGAGGTTTTGATGTGTTCTTTTGTGACGAAAGTCACCCATGAGATTGTGAGTCGAGTAGGTCTTCCATCATTGTTTGAATGCATCTCGTGGTGCCGTGAATCCCCTCCCCTAGTTGTTTTTCCTTGTGATCGGTCCGGGAATCGGAGGGTCTCACAATTTAAATTTATAAAAACGAACCTCACTTGTAGTAAAGAGGTAGGGTGTCGAACACATGGGAGTTCGTGCGTCGAGAGTACCCGAAAAGACTAAAAAGAGGAGAAAACAAAGACAAAACGAAGGAAAACAAAAGAGATCTCCTCGGACCGACACAGGTCACTTCGGTCTGAGGGTGGATCGAGGTTGAGTTGCACGGGACCGACGTGGTACAAGTCGGGCCCGACGTACTGGGTAACTCGGTCTTGAACAATAAGTAGATCGGTCTTGGGTTTTTGGGTTCCACCCCCAACTAGACTTGGATATTCTTCCTCAATTCAACCAATAAGTGTTTGATTCTAGTGAGATCGAGGTTGCTCGCCCCGAATCTCTCCAATCTACACTTCGACCCAAGAGAGCTTTCACTCTCCTTCGATGTTAGGTCTAGTGATTGGGTTCGAGATTGCTCTCGCTTACTCTTACCAATCACAAGCCCTAAGCCCCTTGTTTTCACAAGAGAATTGAAGCTTAGTGTAGAGAGGATTCACAAATCAAGCACTCAAGGCTATGGAATTGGGGTTTTCTACCCAAATCTAGTTAGGGGATTCCCCCATAGCCCAAGACTATGGAATCTACTCCATATGGTAAGAGAAAAGCATTTACAAAATGGAAATCAAGCAAATCTCAATCAACATCATCCAATCAAACTCCAATTGCATTCAAATTCAAAGTGTCTACAAAATCCAAGTTCAAATCCACTAGATCAAAGCAAAACAAAGTACAAAACTCACAATTCCTCCTCTCTTCTCCACCGATCTCTCCTTCTCTTCCTTCTCCCTTCTTCTCCTTGCTCTCCAAGTCTTCCTTGAGCCTTTAAAGAGTGATTTAAGTGTGGTCTATCCAAACATGCCCTTAATGCTCTCTAATCACCTCTATTTATAGCCTCTCATGGATTGGGGACCAAGGAATCCCAATTTAGAAGGGGGCAAATGTGGATAGTTGCTAAAAATATGCCTTGGGGGGCAATCCTCTCAATTGCCGACTTGGACCGACACGGGATGACATCGGGCCCGACGTTGGGAACGTCGGTCCTGGCTCTGGTTGCTCGATCTCGGGCCCGACTTGGTGTATCTCGATCCTGGGCCTCGATCCTTGTCTTCTTCCTTGGCTTCCTTTGGTTCCACTTCATTCTTGGTTTGGCTCTTGCATTCCTTGGCTTGGCTCCTTCCTTAGCTCCTCTAAATTGTCCTCATTCTTGCCATTTTACCTACAAAAACACACAAACTCGCATAGTTTCCGACTCTTGAAGAAAACCGGGAACTAAGCTAAAAGGGAAACAAAACTAACAAAGAAGAGAATGAAAAACACATATTTACAAGGAAATTAACTACTAAAACACCTCCAAAATGAGAGACATCAGAATACCCCATACTTAAACTTGGTTGTCCTCAAGCAATAATAATGCAAGCAAGACCGAAGCACAATCTTCAAGTAAAGCCTCTTATGAAAACACAATCAAGTACAAGTGATAGACATGCTAGCAAGATTATATCATCACACATGATCAAGCGTTCAAGGAAATAAAGTTTAATACAACAAAACCTCACTTTAGGTATGTGGAAATGTGTATCACTCATCATGTGTTTAGGCTTGACAATGAACACTCAAACTCAACAATCATGCAAGTAAAGGTTTTACTATTGAAGCTAATATCACCAATTCCTCCACCTAGAGATGCCTATTACAATGCACACAAAGAATATGAACTTGGCTCAATGGAGGTCCTCAAAGAGGTTCCATTCGGCCGGGTTGTAATGGGGCTTTTGGTATTTTTCAAGGTGGGAATTACTTTGGTCTTGTGGTGCTTACAATGGGGATTGAACTTTCTAGTCTCTCACCAACTTCACCAAATTATTCCACTTTCAACTTCACACTCATCCAAAAGACTTTGATTTTCTTCTTTTCTTTTTTTCTTTTCTTTCAACCCACTTTTCACTTAACATTCCACTTCATCTTTGCACTACACTTTTTGTTGGATTTTTCACACTTTTTAACTAGGATCGACTTGCTCACTAACTCGGGCCCGATGTGCACTTTAACTCGGTCGGTGCCCTTTTCTACACTTAAGCATTTTGCTTTCAATCCACTATTTTTCCAACTTTCCTTTCTTTCTTCTCACAACAAAGATGCACTACCCACTTGGTTTATAACTCCCTTTCTTGCCCTTTACCAAAGAGAATCTCAACTCTCCAAATATTCTCCCAAAACCTCTCACTAAAGAAAAATCCCATAAGGGTCAAGTCATATAGGCTAGGAATCATATTCTTGAGGAGTTTCAAACAAAGGTCTAAGGCTAAAACGGGGCTACAAACAACGGTTTCACTTCAAGGTAGGATATGGAACATTTTGTGACCAAATGAAACAAAGTTCAAATCAATGTGACAATGCATAGAACAAATCTCATATTGGTCTTGGAAAATAGATAAACACCTCAATAGCAAGTTTTACTAAGCATGCATGAGCTAATCGCACAAGAAAATGAGGGATATGCAATATGAACAAGCATCCCTAAAATGGCCAAAAATCATCTCACAAGGTTCACTCTAGCTTAGTTGCATCAAAACTTCATCCAAGAACTCATGTGCTCAATAAAAACATGCAAGATATCATATCACATCAAAAACAACATCCATTTAGAGGCTAAACTATCCAAAAATATGCAAAGGATTTTACATGCTCACATCATCATTAACCTTCATATGGACATCTAAGATGGGAATTCCTAGTCCAAAAACAAAATCTTTTTGTTCTTTTTCAACACAATTTTTCGATTTTTATGCATTTTTGCAAAAATTTTCTCAAACAAAAACAAACTCATCCATTCATGCCATAAGATTCAATCATCATCCATTCATCATTCATGCCACTATCCAAAATGAAACATCCCTTAAACACACAAAACAAACACAAACAACCTACACATGGAACTAATGAGCTACTAACCCACCCCATACTTAAAATTTTGATGTCCCCATCAAAACTCAAAGGTAAAGAGAAGAGTAAAGAAGACTCACAATTCCTTATTTTTGCATGGCTTGTTTGAGGCTTAGTTTGGAGGTTGGCCACGGCGTTGTCTTCTTTGAAGCCTTGCTTGCCGCTCACGCTCATACACTTGGTCGTGGAAGGGGTCTTGGCTTGGCGGTTGGATTGGTGGCGCGGGAGGTGTCCATTGGTCTTCACGGGTTGAGAAATTCCCGGACATCCCCTCATTGAGACTTGCTTGGACGGTCCACCTAAGATCCTCGGCCGCCCTCAAGTCCTCCACTTCTCGTCTAGTGTAGGCAATGTTGCGGTTCACCTCATCAAATTGCACTTGGAAGTCTTCTTGGTGATGGAAGAGTTGTTGTTGTTGGAAGTTGAGGTGTTGTTGTTGTTGGTTGAGGTGGTGCGCTTCTTGGAGCATTGAAGATTGTTGAAGTTGGAGATGCGACAATTGGTTTGCCAAGAAATTCATGTCCACCGATTGGTTAGGCTCGAGGAACACCATTCCGGGGCCATACCATTGGGCATACTCCTCATATCCTCCATAGCTAGGTGGTGCTTGATGTGCTCCACTTCCCTCACCCCGCTCGAAGTGGCTCGGGACCGGATCGGGTAAGAACACGTCGGACCAACATTGATGGATGTCGGGCCCGACTTGGGAAACTCATCGGTCCAAAAGAGTTGGGGCGTGGTCGGTGGGCAACTGTTGGTAACCACCTTCTTCTTCTTCTTCACCTCTAGGCTCGTCCACCTCCATGTCGTCCCTCCTTACAAACTCGTATTGATTGGCCTCCTCTTCTTCGGTGTCCGGGGATGCTTGAGGTGTAGTGAAACGGATATGTTGTGCCCGTCTCCTAACCTTGAGTGTCCCCTCCGGCTCTCCATAAGGGTTGACGTTCCCCGCCCACACTTGATACCAATTGTAGTAACAAGTGAGGTCGAAGAGTCGAGGCCCCAAGGGAATGTGCACGTTGTTGAAGTTGGAGTGCGGGCTAGATAGGTGGTGGCGCCGGTCACTTGCCTCTCCTTGATGATGTTGGCCTTCTTGAAATACTTCAAATCCATGAACTCCGCACCATTGGCGGCCGGTGTGTAGGTAGACAAGTCCACCTCGAGACGGTGAGCTAATCGGGCAATCATGCCTCCAAAGTAGATCCATGAAGAACTTTGGAAGTCCCTCACCATCTTCACCCATTCCCATGTGAGGTTCATCGGCTTCTCATGCTCGAACAACATCTCGTGGAGTAGCATGGCTTCCTCCTTCATAGGCTTGCTCAATTCGTGCCTTGCATAGATAGAACCACCCAAGGCTCGGATCATGACTCGGAAGAGTGGGTTGGCAATCTCATTCGTTGATGCTCCTTTCCTCATCTCACTCTTCCCGGCCACATACTTCCAAAAGGTAGTCGACCTTCTCTTTGTCAACAAAGGCTTCATCTCTCGGAAATGGGAACCCAAAGTAATGTGCCAAATTCCGAAGAGAGAGTTCTTGCAATTCGTTGCCCATTTGGAAGGAGATCATGCCTTCACCCTCGGGTCCCTCATATGTGCACTTGAATGTCGCCATGAACTCGGACGTCAAGGCGGGGAAATGAGTGTTGTTCCACCGTAGCAACACATTGAGCCCAATGTTGTTATAGCACCGAGTAAGAGCCTCATCCATGCACATCTTTTGAATTGACTCCCAATCTAACCACCGGGTGTGGTGAGATAGACCCATGAGACGCTCATACTCTCTAGCATCATCCTCATCCTCAATACGTACATCATCCATCCTTTGGACTCTCTTGGACGACTTCTTGGACTTCTTGGTGGCTTTCTCCATCCTTGAAGAAGATGCTCAGGTAGACATGGTACCTACACACAATCAAAACCAAAGAACTCCAAGATAAAATCTATACAACCACAACAAAATCACAAACTTCCATCACAAACAACTTATCATGCAAAGAGATGACCACAAGGGTGGTCGATCTCGACCCTAGGGTGGTCGATCCTGAGATACACACATGAATACTCACTCATCATGCAAAGAGATAACCCCATACTTGCAGTTGACACACTCAATCCACAAAATTCAATCATGCATGGACTAAGATTCACATATTAATGGTCAAGCCTCAAATCATATCATGAATAGCATGCTATAACCAACATTCAAGCTCATGAAATCCTAAATCCACACAAAAGAAGCTCGAAAAGCATCGGACCGACATGCAAAAGATGACGGGCCCGAGGTTGGGGACCTCGGTCCGAGTTGCTGGACCGACGTTGAACATCGGTCCCGAGGTACTGGGTACCTCGGACCGAGTCATTTCCGACTTCTCATCCTAGATTCATCCATAAATCACACTATCATGCTCCTAAAATCCAAAATCAACCATCAATCATCATCAATCGAAGTTCTAAGTGGGATTTAGCAACAATTTAGCACAAATTTCACAAAACATGCAAATCACCATGGATGCTCAAGGTTCAAGCTCACTCAATCATGGCATATCTCAAATCTAGCAATGAAAGCATGAAATTCACAAGGAATCAAGTAGAGATTGAGATTCACATACCAAATATGAAGAAAACAAGAACTCTCAGTAAGCAACCTTTAGAACTCAAATTTCCTTTTCTAGTCTAGAAAAAGGATGTAGATCTATGGGATTTGGGTGGGATTTTTGGGCTTTTGGTTCAATGCTTGAGGATGCTAGGGGTTGGATCGAGATCTTGTGGTGAGGTAGCTTGAGGATCGAGTATGGTGGGGGAGATGGGATCGATTTGGGAGTTTTGAGAGAATTGGGTATTTTGGGAAGGTAGTTATGGAGGTGATGATGTTAGGTAAGGGAAAGGGGGCTTAAATGGGGTAGAAGACAAAGGTAGGTCAGAAGGGCAAAGTAGGAATTTCCACCAAAGTCAAGGTTAAGGCATTCGGCAAGCTTGGACCGACGTTGTGCACCTCGGGCCCGAGGTACTGGGTACCTCGGTCCTACCCGTTTTGGCTTCCTAAAATTCCCACGACTTGGTTACTTCTACCCACAAGTCATTACATCATTTCCACAAATACCACACATGCTAATGAAGCTCATATAACACACATTTCCACAAAATACAAGCTAGAGAAGAGATTAGGACTAATCTAAGCTAAGGCAAAAAGAAACAAGCTAGAAACTACGAAAATGAATCTACTAAACCCGGGTTGCCTCCCGAGGAGCGCTTCTTTTACGTCACTAGCTTGACGTCTAACCTCTACCCTTCAAGGAGGGTGAAAAACGGTGAATTGATCCTCCTTGCCATATGCTTCTCCACAATCCTCATAACCAAAGTGCCACCATTTGTGTTTGATGAAAGTGTGGCATCCAAATCCTCCATTATCCTCCTCCTCAAAAGTGTAGTTTGGCATCTCCTCATCTTGCATTTTCTCAACTTGCTCTTCATCACCTACACCACAAAAGTCTAAAGAATTTCTAGGGGACTCTATGACATTATAACTCAACTCATCTTGCAAATCATCAAAGCAAAGATAATCATCTCCTAGATCCTCTTTCAAATCACTTAAACAAATGTAAGAATCTCCCACATCAAAAGGATATAGATTAGGATACTCTTCATGATTTGGTGGGATATCTCCATCTCTTGTCTCTTCATGGATTTGAACATCGACCATATCATGGTCTCTCAATGGTGCTTCCTCCAACTTTTCCCTCTTGCACTTGGCATTTTCCTCTAGCTTCAAGATTGCCAATGCGTCCGGTTCATTTAGTGCTTGTTGAAATGGAACTCCACTTTTTCCTCGCCAATCTCGAAGGTGACTTTCCCATTCCTCACGTCAAACTTAGCACCCGCCGTAGCTAGAAACGGCCTTCCGAGAATAATGGGCACCATAGGATCTTCCTTGATATCTAAGATCACGAAATCATCGGGCACAAAATATCGTCCAACTCGAACCGGGACGTCATCAAGAATTCCGGTGGCTTTTGTTGATGAACCATCGGCCATGGTAAGACTCATATCGACCGGCTCCATATCTCCAAGGTTAGCCCTTCTCCATATGCTCATGGGCATAACCGAAATACTTGCTCCCAAATCACAAAGAGCTTTGAATTGTTGAGAACCAATCCCTACGGTGATGGCAAATCTTCCGGGATCACCCAGCTTTTGAGGTAGCTCCAATATCTTCACCTCGTCTTGCATCTCAACAATCGACCTCTTCTTGCTCAAGATGTCCTTTAAGAACTTAGCATAAGATGGCATCTCACTTAGAGCATCGGTGAAAGGAATGGTGACGTTCAAGCCTTGCAAAAGCTTCAAGAACCGCTTGAACTTGCCCTCAACAATCTCATTGGGCTTCTTCATAGGATATGGAAGAGTAGTGCCTTGCTTCTTGCTTGGATCAACCTCCTTGGATCGATCTTTCTCAACAACTCCACCCTGGACCGACGTTGGAAGTACCTCGGGACCGACTTCAGGGACATCGGTCCCAAGGCAAAGATCTTCCGGGCACGTCGGGCCGACTTCAGGGCAAGTCGGGCCCGAGTTGGGATCATCCTCGGTCCTCTCCAGGGGGCTTCCTTTATTCACCGGTTCGACATCTGGGTACGTCGGGCCCGAGTTGCTGGGAACCTCGGTCCGACTCTCTTCTTTTGATCTTGGAACTTGTGGCTCGGGCAAACTCCGTCCACTCCTTAATCCTATGGCTCGAACTTCGTTTTGTTGTTGCGGGGCACGGGGATTCTCCTCGGGTCGGCCCGGGAGTCTCCCTTCTTCTCTTGGAAGTTGATTCGCCATGTGAACAAATTGGTTGTCCACTTGCCTTCTCCACACACCAAACTCTTTGAATTGAGCACCCATTTCATCAACTCTTCTCTCCACATTGATGAATTGATTCTTCAAGTCCTTGAACTCGCCTCTCATCTCTTGTGCCCATTGTGGAGTTTGCTCATAGAATCCCGGAGGTCGGTATGGTGGTGGTTGGGCCCTTGGCTCGTTTTGGTTGAAGTTGTTGTTGTAGCCACTAGCTTGCCCTTGGTTCCACCTTCCTCCATTGTTGTTGAAGTTGGTTCTTCCTCCGAAGTTCCTTTGAACATAGTTTGCCTCTTCAATTTGCTCGGCCAATCGGACTTGGCGCTCGTTTGGGCACTCTTGGGCTCCATGCTTCAAAGAACCACACTCTTCACATGCTCTTGTGGTTTGTTGGGCATAACTCATTTTCCTCCTCATTTTGTTCAACTCATCCTCCAAGAATTGGATCTTCACGTCTTTGTCCACCTCTTCACTTTTGGGATCGTAGAGCTTCTTCGGACCTTCTCCATGGACTCTTGCTTCCTTGCTCACATTGCTAGTACCATACATCGCCTCATAGTCCGAGAGTTTGTCCAACAACTCCCATGCTTGCTCCGGGGGCAAGTCAATGAACCCACAATCGGTATGGAGGTTCAATTTATCCTTCGTGGCGGTGTTGATCCCTTGGAAGAAGATGTCTTGAAGGACATAAGGTTGTTGCCCATGTGTTGGACACGCCCTCAACATCTCCTTGAACCTATCCCACGCCTCGAAGAGTGGCTCATGGGCTCCTTGTTGGAAACTAGCAATCTTCCTTCTAAGCTCCGTCGTCTTGGTGGGCGGGAAGAACTTCATCAAGAATGCTTCATTTAGGGCCCTCCATGATGTGATGGATCGAGGTGTTTGACTCTCCAACCAATGCAAAGCTTTGCCTCCCAAAGACCACTTGAAGGCTTTGAGTAGCACATACTCAAGTGTCTCATTATCCGTGGAAATGGTCTCACAAAGGTCTTTGAATTGCTTCACATGCTCGATCGGACACTGATTCGGCCTTCCTTGGAATTGCTCTCTTGATGAGTGAGATAAATTGAGTTTTTATCTCAAAATTCCTTGACACTTCCGGCAAGACGATGGCCGGCTCCGGGACCTTCAACTCTGGATGCATGTATTGTCTAGCATTCCGGGGTTGAGTGTTAATTTGGGCTTCCAACCTTATCCTTTGCTCCCTCTCTCTACGGGCCTCGGCATCTCGGTTTGCCATCTCAATTTGCATTCGAGCCATGTCGGCTCTCATCCTCTCAAACTCCTCATCTCGGGCTTGGTCCGCCATCCTCTTCTTCTTGCGGGCTTGCCTTAGAATACTCTCCGGGTCACACACAAAGTCGAACTCAAGAGTTCCTCGGACGGAACTAGCTCGCATGCACCTATAACCAAAGACACAAACAAAACCGAATCAAAACAAACAAGGGGTTTGGGCTAGTCCCTCACCCAAATCACTACCAAAAAGCAAAGACTCAACAAAGAGGGTACCTCGAACAAGTAGAACTCCCCGGCAACGGCGCCAAAATTCTGATCGGTCCGGGAATCGGAGGGTCTCACAATTTAAATTTATAAATCCGAACCTCACTTGTAGTAAAGAGGTAGGGTGTCGAACACACGGGAGTTCGTGCGTCGAGAGTACCCGAAAATACTAAAAAGAGGAGAAAACAAAGACAAAACGAAGGAAAACAAAAGAGATCTCCTCGAACCGACACAGGTCACTTCGGTCCGAGGGTGGATCGAGGTTGAGTTGCACGGGACCGACGTGGTACAAGTCGGGCCCGACGTACTGGGTAACTCGGTCTTGAACAATAAGTAGATCGGTCTTGGGTTTTTGGGTTCCACCCCCAACTAGACTTGGATATTCTTCCTCAATTCAACCAATAAGTGTTTGATTCTAGTGAGATCGAGGTTGCTCGCCCCGAATCTCTCCAATCTACACTTCGACCCAAGGGAGCTTTCACTCTCCTTCGATGTTAGGTCTAGTGATTGGGTTCGAGATTGCTCTCGCTTACTCTTACCAATCACAAGCCCTAAGCCCCTTGTTTTCACAAGAGAATTGAAGCTTAGTGTAGAGAGGATTCACAAATCAAGCACTCAAGGCTATGGAATTGGGGTTTTCTACCCAAATCTAGCTAGGGGATTCCCCCATAGCCCAAGACTATGGAATCTACTCCATATGGTAAGAGAAAAGCATAAACAAAATGGAAATCAAGCAAATCTCAATCAACATCATCCAATCAAACTCCAATTGCATTCAAATTCAAAGTGTCTACAAAATCCAAGTTCAAATCCACTAGATCAAAGCAAAACAAAGTACAAAACTCACAATTCCTCCTCTCTTCTCCACCGATCTCTCCTTCTCTTCCTTCTCCCTTCTTCTCCTTGCTCTCCAAGTCTTCCTTGAGCCTTTAAAGAGTGATTTAAGTGTGGTCTATCCAAACATGCCCTTAATGCTCTCTAATCACCTCTATTTATAGCCTCTCATGGATTGGGGACCAAGGAATCCCAATTTAGAAGGGGGCAAATGTGGATAGTTGCTAAAAATATGCCTTGGGGGGCAATCCTCTCAATTGCCGACTTGGACCGACACGGGATGACATCGGGCCCGACGTTGGGAACGTCGGTCCTGGCTCTGGTTGCTCGATCTCGGGCCCGACTTGGTGTATCTCGATCCTGGGCCTCGATCCTTGTCTTCTTCCTTGTCTTCCTTTGGTTCCACTTCATTCTTGGTTTGGCTCTTGCATTCCTTGGCTTGGCTCCTTCCTTAGCTCCTCTAAATTGTCCTCATTCTTGCCATTTTACCTACAAAAACACACAAACTCGCATAGTTTCCGACTCTTGAAGAAAACCGGGAACTAAGCTAAAAGGGAAACAAAACTAACAAAGAAGAGAATGAAAAACACATATTTACAAGGAAATTAACTACTAAAACACCTCCAAAATGAGAGACATCACCTTGATTTTACAAAACCCACTTTCGTGCCCAGAATAGGTTGGCCGCGACCAGTTGGACGGTCGGCCGCGACCTCCTCTGTAGTTATTTTCTTGGTGTTGTGAAGTTCTGTTTTAGGTTGGCCGCGACCTCCCTAGGGTCGGCCATGACCTATCCCTGAGATGTGTGCTTTGCGTTTGTTTGCTTGTTTTGCTTTGCTTTGTTTTGTTTTGCTTTTGTAGCTCGATTGCTAGACTATAGAACTACTAGCACCCGTGGACGATCCTGACTTCGCTATACTTAGCGGGGTCTTAACAAATTTTATTTGTGAGACTCTCTCAACAAATTGGCGCCATTGCCGGGGAGTTAGTTTAGTTTCCAAGTCTAGCTTTCTTTTGGGTGAGGGGCTAGCCCGAACCCCTATTTTGTTATTAACTCGTTTCTCTAGTGCTTTGTACGCAGGTGTATGCACTCTAGTCCTCGAAGGGTAATTGACCATTTCCCCTTTGATCCTGAAATAGAGAGAACCCTTCATCGCAGACTAAGAGAACGAAAAGCAATGGCCGACGCTGAGGCTCTTGCTCATCAAATGGCCGAACTTCGCGCTCAAATGGAGCGCATGCAAATGGAGCGTGATGCTCAAGCCACAGCTACGCGGCAAGAAATAGAGGAGGCCGCCCGCCTCCGAGAACAACTTGATGCAATCCCGAGGAACACCAAGCAATACATGCATCCTGAGCTTAGAGTTCCCGAGTCCGCTATTGTGCTCCCGGCAATTGAGCGTGCTTTTGAGATCAAGTCCCACTTCATCACTCTTATCAAAAGATCTCAATACGAAGGCAAGCCCACCGAATGCCCCATGGAGCACATCAAGAACTTCACCGATCTTTGTGACACTATCGCCGCCGATGGTGTCTCACTCGAGTATGTTCTCCTCAAGGCGTTTAAGTGGTCTTTATGTGGGAAAGCTCTTCATTGGCTCGAAAGTTTGCCCGCTAGGTCCATCACTACGTGGAAGGCTTTGCACGACTTGTTCATGACGAAGTTCTTTCCACCGGCCGAAACCACCGAGCTAAGGAAGCGCATCACGTCCTACCATCAACTTCCCAACGAGACATTTGTTGAAACTTGGGAGAGATTCAAGGAGCTTCTTCGGCAATGTCTAACCCATGGACAACCTCCTTATGTTCTTCAAGAAATATTCTTTCAAGAGATAAATGCCGCAACAAATGACCGCATCAACCTCCACACCGATTGTGCTTTCATTGAGATGGATCCCGACGAGGCATGGGGTCTCAAGGAGAAACTCACCAACTATGATGCCATGTACGGGACCCAACAAGCCGTCCGGATTCCACCAAGAAAGCTCTATGATCCTAATAGTGAGCCAATTGATCAAGATGTGAAGTTCCAATTTATGCAAGATGAGATCAACAATGTTGGGATGCTATCAAGAACGCTTACGTACTTGTTAGTGTACCACACAACCGTCCCTTAGTTTTGATATGACAAACTCACTTTGATTCTAATAAAATTGTCCAAGTGTTCAGTAACGACAGTGACAAAAGGACAACAAGTGTGTATGAGCGTCCCTCAGGCTTAGGGACGCTAGCTAACAGGAAGTAAGGACCAGCTAGAGACTACTTGAGCAAGGACGGAGTCCCAAGCAAGTAGGAACGCAAGAAAGGAGTCCTTACTCGCTGGCCGTCAGGATGACATCACTCGACAATGTTTGATCATCCAAGGACACGTGGAGACCGATCCTATAGCGGAGTCCAACACTACGTGGCGGACGATCCTGTTGCAGAGTCCATCAACATGTGGCGGCCGATCCTGTAGCGGAGTTCATCATACACAGCTGGATACAGGAAGCTTCCTCATCACCGCCCTACTACGTGGAGGAAGATCCTGTAGCCACGTCCTCGAAGGGCATGATCGTCCCAGAGAAATGACGCCCTTCCCCAAGTCCTATAAATAGCCCCAAGGCATTTATTGTGACGTTAACGCTTTCAGGAATATTCAGAGAGAATCAGAGGAAAGCGACTCACTCAAGAACACGAAGAACTAACTCAAGAACTCAAGAACAGTGCTACAACTTGTGTTAGATCGAGTGAGACTTTGTACCCAAACCACAAAACTGTTTGTAATCAGAAAAACCAAAAAGAGAGAGAGAGTTCTGCGAAGTACTGCAGAACGTAGGAATAGAGTCCTTTGATAGATTGAACTCGCTTAAGTTGTAGGCTTAGAGGAGTCCTTTACTAGTGGACTTAGGAAAAAGCTAAGTACCAGAGAATAGTAAAGACTCGCCAGTAAAACTGTAAGGACGTTCAATATAAAGGAAAGAACTATTCAAAAATCCTCCAAGGAGGTAGAGGTTTACACTCAAGGACTACTTGGTCTTGAGTGGTTCCTCTATAATTCATTGTGTTCATTACTTACCTGTTTAGTACTTTTATTCCGCTGCATTACTCAAGGACGCCCCTACTCCTCGTAGGGACGCCTAACCTAAGGACGCCTTTACCTAAGTAAAGGACGTCCCTCAGTACTAACGATCCAACAATTGGTATCAGAGCAGGCGCTCTAGATTCTTACTGAGTTGCAGGTAAAGATGGACATGGAACCCATTGGAATATCTTTTGTGAAGCCTCCGCGCCTGACGGACGGCAACTTCAACCGCTGGAAGACAAGGTTTAAAAACTTCTGCAGAAGTCAAAATTATCAATGTTGGAAGGTCATTATGAAGGGAGATCTCAACGTTCCCGCTGACAAAGCTGATAAGGAGGATGAGTGGGGTCCTGACGAGTTTAAGTTGATGGAAACCAACGCAAAAGCTATTTGCTTCCTTCAAGCGTCCCTATGCGAAAGGGACGCCACTCGAGTTAGCAACTTGCCAACAGCGAAACAACAGTGGGAAGCTCTTGAGAAGTTCCATGTGGGAACCGCTGAAATGAAGGAGGACGTCCAGCTGAAAATCAAGAAGGAGTTCTATGCTTTTAGTATGCTGCCAAATGAAACGGTGAATGACTACTCGTACCGTTTTGAGGCCCTTGTCACCAAGATGAGGAACTTGGGCATCCCAGAAACAGAAATCTCCATGAGGAATAGAGTTCAAGTGGTCATTGATGGTTTGACCGGAGTCTGGAACTTTGACAGGACAACGTTCAAAGAGAATACAACCAACAAAACTCTAGATATGGAAGAAATCTATGGGAAGCTCAGGCAGTACGAAGAAAGAAGGATTTCTGACATGGCTAAATTAGGACAGAATCCTCAAACTGATCTTGCTTTGGCGTCCACAACGCCAGAGTACGCTGAGTATCTTCGTCGTCAAAGAGAAATTTCCTTGATGGTGGAAGCTAACAAGAATGAGAATCGCGAAAAGATGCGCGTTCAAGCCTTAAAGGAGAAAGAAAGCAAGACTAAGGAACAGCTTGATGAAGAGGAAGAATTTGCTCTCTTTAACAAAGTTCTCCGTGTCTTTGGCAAAAGAAACAAACATTTCAACAAACACAAGATGCCCAAGAAGGAGAGTCGCAAGTACACTGAGGCAGAAATGAAGGAACTCACATGTTACAAGTGTAACAAGAAAGGGCACTTTGCTAAAAAGTGTACAACGGGAATGTCTGCAAAAGAAATGAAGACAAAAGCTCTCATTGGAGCGTTCGCCTCTGCATGGGACAATGCAAGTTCTTCTTCTTCTGATGATGATGAAGAACCTGATGAACAAGCGGCATACATAGCTCTTGAGGACGCCTCTGATGATGAGCAAGTAGCATTCATGGCTATGGAGGACGTCACAGTTGTTGAGGAGAACGTTCCGAGATCTGAAAATGAGGTAACCTATGAATCTATGATGAGTTCTTTAGAAAATTGTTCCAAATCCAAGCGCATTAAACTTATTGGAAAAATCATGGAAGAAAGTGTGATCATGCAAAATAGAATGGATGAACTTGAACTTGAAAATGAAAATATTGTGGTTGAATGTGAAAACTGTAGTTCCATGACCATTCAACCAGAGTCCTCATGTGAAGAAACTAAGTCCCTAAAAACTGAAATCATGTGTCTCAAACTTGAGAACGCTAAGCTTAGGGAAGAAGTGAAAGTGATTGGTAAGAGTCCCATAGTTGAAGAAGTGAGACCAATGGTCTTTGTCCCAGCTAAGAGAGGTCTAGGTTATGAATCTGACACTAAGAACTCTCTTCCTAGTGACTTTGAGGCAAGCAAAACTTCAGAACTTGAACTTGAAAGGGAGAAAACCAAAAATCTTCTTGAAAGAATTAGAGTTCTAGAGAGTGGAGAATTAGGAAAGGAAGACTACTACACTAACTCCACCAGTCATAGGATCTACAAAAAGATTGCTAAAGGGAACGGTTCAACAGTTTGTAATCCTCAAAAGATGAAAGAAAACAAGATCCAGCGTCCCAATAAGAAGTACTATCTTGGTACTTACTATAGGACGTGTTGGTACTGTGGACAAGGAGATCACTTCAAATATGACTGTTTAAAACTGAAGG
Organism: Polygonum maritimum; assembly: GCA_963924305.1. Lineage (NCBI taxonomy): Eukaryota > Viridiplantae > Streptophyta > Magnoliopsida > Caryophyllales > Polygonaceae > Polygonum > Polygonum maritimum. Next base: position 23,360,548 of record OZ002729.1, read on the forward strand.
AAGATGTTGAAAATGGAAAAGCTGCTAGGACTAACAATGAAAATGATAAGTCCGTTCCTAAGGCTAATCCTAGGCGTTCTAGACGCTCTAGGAACTCTTTCCGCAAGCATGCTATTTCAAATGATGTAAATTTAAATGACTACATGCCAGAACCAGAGTTCTATTTATGTAACGAACCAGGAAAGGAACACCTTGTCTGGGTCGCCAAACACTAACTTTGTTATGGCAGGTGGAAGTGAGGGGACGGCCATGGATCATTGATAGTGGCGCCTCAAATCATATGACAGGAAGCCAGATCCATCTCACTTCTATCCAAAGTAGTGCCACGGGAGGAACTGTCTCGTTTGGCAATAAGGGCAAAGGAAAGATCAAAGGAACGGGAACTGCTATTCTCAATCCGTCCATCAAAGCAACAAATGTCAGTCTTGTTGAAGGACTTGGCTTCAATCTTCTTAGCGTCTCCCAAATGTGTGATCAAGGTGAAAATCTAGTCACATTTGACTCAAAGGAGTGCCTAGTCATCAACAAGAAATCAAACAAAGTCGTTCTCAAAGGAGTACGCCAGAACAATGTCTACATCTTTAACCAGGAGTTCAAGCCTAAATCAGAGTTGTGTTTATCTGCTTCAAAGGAGGACGCTGATCTCTGGCATCGCCGACTTGGCCATGCTGGACCAAGCATAATCCTCAAGCTACACCAGCGAAATCTTGTGAAAGGACTTCCCCGAAGTGATCCTGAAAAAGTTGAACAGTGTGAAGCTTGTATTAAAGGGAAGCAAACAAGAACGTCATTCAAATCCAAGAACGAAGTAAGTACAAAGAAGCCTTTGTAACTTCTCCATATGGACCTTTGTGGACCAATGAAGACGTTGAGCTACGGTGGAAAGAGGTACATTTACGTTCTCGTAGATGATTTTTCTCGATTCACTTGGGTTCTTTTCTGGGTGTCAAAAGCAGATTGTTTCAATGCATTCAAAGTCTTCATCAAACAAGTGGAAGTTGCCCTTGAGACGCCTCTCAAAGCCATAAGATCAGACCATGGGACGGAGTTCCAGAACTCAGAGTTCCTGGCCTACTGTGATCAACATGGTGTCTCGCACAACTTTTCAGCTCCAAGGACTCCTCAACAAAATGGAGTTGTGGAAAGAAAAATAGGACGCTGGAGGATATGGCAAGGACTATGCTCTTAGCTAATAGCGTTCCCAAGTACTTTTGGGCGGAAGCTATTGCTACAGCATGTTATATCATCAATCGTGCAATGATCCGTCCTCTGCTTAAGAAGACGTCCTATGAGCTGTTGCATGGAAGGAAGCCTCGCATTGACTATCTCAGAGTTTTTGGAGGCAAGTGTTTCATCCACAACAATGATAAGGAAAAACTTGGAAAATTTGATGCAAGGAGTGATGAAGCCATATTCTTTGGGTACTCTCTTACCAGCAAAGCATACAGAGTTTTCAACAAAAGGACTCTAAAGCTTGAGGAGAGTATTCATGTTGTGTTCAAAGAAAGTTCTTCTCACAATGAAAAACCAAGTAAGAAAGAACGCTCTACTTTACAACAAAAGGACGACTCTGAAGATGAAGCTGAAGATTGGACTTCTGGAAAATACTATGTCTCTAAGGACGCTTCTCCAAATCCTGAAGAAGTCTCAGTGGACGCTCCCAGTGTTATTTAAGGAGTTCCCTCTCGTAGTGAATCCCCGGTTCAACAAGATGTAGCTGAATCAAGTCAACAAGGCGAGCAACGTCAAGGTGTGGACGCTCTCTCTGAGGGGGAACACATTGAGGACGATGCTCAAAGTGATAGTGATGATCCTGATGGAGACATTGATCCAAGGTTTGCTCAATTGTTTCAAAGGGAGTCCCGCTTCTCTAGGGACCACCAAACGTCTCAAATTGTTTTTGATCCATCTCAAGGAGTTCAAACAAGGTCAGCTGCAAGCAAGTCCCAGAGTGCAAATTTAGCCTTCTGTGCTTTCAATGCCTTTGTCTCTATGGTAGAGCCAAAGAATATCAAAGAAGCACTCCAGGACGCTGACTGGATTCAAGCAATGCAAGAAGAACTCAATCAGTTTGAAAGGAACAAAGTTTGGACTCTCGTCCCACGTCCCAAAGGCAAAAATATCATAGGGACGCGATGGGTGTTCAGAAATAAGCTTGATGCGAGTGGACGTGTGTCAAGGAACAAGGCAAGACTGGTGGCTCAAGGATTCAAGCAAGAGGAAGGCATAGACTAAGATGAGACTTTTGCTCCTGTTGCTAGAATTGAAGCCGTTCGTCTCCTTATTGCCTTTGCCGCTCACAAAGGTTTCAAGCTATTTCAGATGGACGTCAAGACTGCCTTTCTCAATGGAAAGCTAAAGGAGGAAGTGTATGTTGCTCAGCCGCCAGGATTCGAGGACGCCTATCACCCAGATCATGTGTACTACTTGGACAAAGCGCTCTATGGACTCAAGCAAGCCCCTCGTGCATGGTACGACAGGTTTGCGTCCTTTCTTTTGTCTCATGGGTACACTAGAGGTTCAATTGATAAAACTTTGTTCATAAAGAAAGTTCACAAGGACATTTTAATTGCCCAAGTCTATGTTGATGATATAGTCTTTGGTAGTACTAACATGAAGCTTGTAGATGAGTTCAAATCCTTAATGAGTAGTGAGTTTGAGATGTCCCTCATTGGAGAACTTAATTTCTTCTTGAAACTTCAAATCAATCAACTCAAGGAAGGGACGCGCATTCACCAACAAAAATATGTCCGTGAAATGCTTGAGAAGTACGGGATGAACACGTCCAAACCTGTTGCAACTCCTTGCTCTCCAAACTCGCGTCTTTACGCAGATGAACAAGGAAAGGACGTCGATCAAAAGCTTTACAGAGGAATGATTGGTTCTTTGCTTTACTTGACCGCAAGCCGTCCCGACATTATGTTTGCCGTTTGCTTGTGTGCACGCTTCCAGGCAAATCCAAAGGAGTCTCACATGCAAGAAGTCAAGAGGATCTTTCGCTACCTCAAAGGACGCGACGATCTTTGTCTTTGGTACCCTAGGAAGACGTCCTTCAAGCTAGTTGGCTACTCAGACGCTGATTATGCTGGTCATGTGATTGATAGAAAAAGCACTTCAGGAATGGCACAGTTCCGTGGTTCATGCTTAGTCTCTTGGGGATCTAAGAAACAGAACTCTGTGGCGCTTTCAACTGCGGAAGCCGAGTACGTTGCTGTTGCCTCGTGCTGTTCACAAGTTATCTGGATCAAATATCAACTAGAGGACTACGGTATCAATCTTGAAACTATTCCCATTCGCTGTGATAACACAAGTGCTATTGAAATTTCTAAGAATCCTGTTTTTCATTCACGCACAAAGCATATTCATATAAGGCATCATTTCTTGCGTGAAAATGTTGAACTAGGACTCATTAGTATGGAGCATGTAAGGACTGAAGACCAAATAGCTGATATTTTCACTAAGGCGCTTGATAGACGTCCCTATGAGCATCTAAGGTTGCTCTTGGGGATGATAACTTTTAAGTAGCAAGTCCCGTTTTACTATTCTCTCAATGATTGGCTATGTTTTGTAGATTCTAAGTGTTTAAGGACTGTTATGCATTAAATTCATATTTGCAAGGACGCTAGTCTAAAACTTCATGTGTTTGCTACTTTGGAACGCCATTCAAATTTTCTCTCTTTTGTCTTGAAAAGAGTATCCCTGATCACCCAACCCTCATTATAAGCCGAAATGATGGGAACTCTAAGCTTACCCTAGCCGGGAACTCCGCAAAAGCGTCCTATGAACTTCATGTTTTCTTTTACGGGACGTACTTGCGTTGTTCTCAACTGGTTCGAAAGGTGATCACAAGAACGGTAAATTGGTCGTTGGTTTGCTTGAAGAGGTAAAATTTTTGCTAAGTATGAGAGAACGCTCAGTGTTTGTTGGAGAGAACGCCAGTTCAGTATTTGAGGAGAAGTTGAAGAGTCAAAAATTTGAACTTTTGAAAGTGTGAACAGTGACCGTTGCTTTTGCTCAAATCTTAAGGGGGAAGTTTTGCCACGTGTCGCATAGTAAAACAGTGGTAATTATAGTTTGTGCCACCGCTTCCTCTATATAAGGCCAGAACAGTCGCTATCAAAATTTATTACGCTCAACCACTTTCTCGCTCTCAAATTTGCTCTGACATCTCTCTAGAACTCCGGCAACTTTCTCTCACTAAAAGCTCACCTGAGAAATGTCTCAAAGACAGTTGAACGTGGCTGGATCTTCTACCGGCGGGAAGCGAAGAAAGTTGGTGAAGTCCCACTACATCGAAAAGCCCAAGCCCATCGTCCTAAATGAATCGTTGGTGGACTTCATCAACAGGAAGCCAAGAACTCTTTACAATTTAATAAGGGAACGCATGGACTTACAAGAGGTCAAGAACGATGCAACGAAGACTAAGAACTATGAAAGGTTCATTGAGCGCTTCGTCATGCCAAGTCTTCACAAAACCAACTACAAGGACTTGCCAGGACGGATGGACGACGTTCTCTTCTTCTCACAGTTTGGAGGTGAGAATCTGGGTCCTTTACTTGAACTTATACCCGACCTCCACGATGCAGTCCTTCCTGAGTTCCCAATGTACCCTAGGGACTCCTTGGCCTACAAAATGCTCAAAGCAAGAGTGCCAAGTCCCTCTCCCCCGCCTCCTCAAGTCCCAACCATCACCACCAAAAATATCCTCCCATCCAAGCGACAAACTCCTTCATCTCCCCTCTCAAAATCATCCAAACCAATCTCCTCCTCCAAACCAACAGAAATAGTGGTCAAGTTTCCACCCCACATCAAGGAGGGACGCTCCAAGAAAACGCATGACCCAAGGCCCCTAAAAAAGGCCAAGACCTCAAGCGTCCCATCCTCCAAACCCTCCACAAAAAGGCCTAGCACCACAACAAGGCCTTCCAACCTATTAAAGAAATCCACTCCTCCCCCTAAACCTATCTCAATCGTTCAACTGCCCACTCCTCCACCGTCCCCCCAACCTTCACGAAACAATGCCCTCATTCCTTTTCCTCCAAAACCCTACTCTCCCCTAAACCTTGCCAATTTCCCATCCGCTCCAGCCCACATATCTCCGCCCAAGGACCCCGAGACCCCCAAATCTCGCCGTCCCTCATCAGAGAGTGGACCAGAGGACGTTGAGAAGCGTCCAGCCCTTGAGCACACCTTCAAACGCCGCAAAGCTGGCGAATCTCCAAAGGTGCTCTTGGTACGCCTCAAGAGGTTGCTGAAGGAGTCTCCCCTATTATTGATGTCGTTGGGGACTCTGATGATGAGGCCGAAGGAGTTGAGAATGTTCCAGCTGAGAAACAAGTTGCTGAGGACGCTGGCGAGCACCAGGTCCCTCACAAGGACGCCGAGCCAACTCTTTCTGAAGAGCTCGAGCGTGACGCTCAAGAAGTCCCTCCCTACAACCAATCCCTCCCAATCCTCAATCCCCTCCAAGCTCCACAAGAGAACCCCTCCCCCTCAATCCAAAAAGCATCCCACCAAGTCCCCGCGGACACTGAGCCACAAACAGAAATTCAATCAGAGGCTCAGGACGCCGAGGGCTCGTCCCATGGAGCTGCCCCCTCTAGATCAGAACAAGCCACATCTGGTGGCGATGCCGAAAAAGAGCAAGGCAGAAAGGACGCTCCCTCCAAGGACGCTTCTGACAGTGAATCTGAGAACGCAGATGAAGAGTCAGATGATGATGAGGATTCTGAATCTCCCAAGGGCAAGAGGAAACGCAAACCGGATGGTGCCCCAGTCAAAGTTCTTAGCCCGCTGATCTATTCGGAAGAGTGGCTTGCCTCCTTTGATGATGAATCCGTTCAGGAGTTCCTCGAGCTTCTGAGATTCCAAGGATGGCTGAACGTTGGACCTGCGCTAACTATTGTTGACAAAGAACAGGTGAAGGTGTTCTACAGGGATTTGCGCTTCAAACCAAAAGATGGCTCACTCCACTTCAAAATTGAAGGTGAGAAAGCCTCAGTTACAGAACGCCAAATCCGATCCTTCTTGGGTCTAGGTCCTCGCAAGCCTCCGTCCGACGCTCTTAGCTCACTTCCTGAAGGCGGATTTGAGACAACAGATCAAGAATTGCCTCTCGTTGAGCACATCTTTCAGGGCAAAAGGCCAATGGGACTTGACAGGGTAGCTCATGTTTTGAGCAAGGTTGGCGCCATCGTTCACTACTTCATATGTCGCGCCATCCTTCCAAGGCAAGAGAAGCGTTCAATAGTGCAAGCACATGACATTATTCTCATTGACGCTATTCTAGAACGCCGCCCAATCAACCTAGCCAGAATTGCTATGCAACACATGGCCAAGTGTGGAAGGAAGAGGCATGCCTTGCCATACCCTGGATTGGTGAAGTTGATCTTGCAGTCCCAGGACGCTTATGATGAGAGCGCTCCATCTGAAGAACTTGGCTTGAAATGGAACGCTAAGAAGGGACTTGTAGAGATCAGGCACAATGAAGAGCTGCCGTCAGTGCTAAAACAGTTAGAAGCTGAGGCTGAGGAAGCCAGATTGAAGGCTGAGGAAGAACGCTTGGCCGCTGAAGCTGAAGAAGCAAGGCTTGCTTCAATGACTCAAGAAGAGGAGCCAGCCCTTAACTTTGCCGCTCTTGATCAAGCACTTATGGCTTCTTCTCCTCCTCCAGCTACTCCCATGGACGCTCCATCGTCGAGTTCAGGTCCTGTGCCCCGTTCTGCCCCTGCAAACAGTGCTCAGCATCCTCCTGCAGAACTCATGGGCGCAATCATGGACAACCAGTGCCTCATCTTCTCCGCTCTGAAGGACTTATCCTCTGCTTTCCCCAAGGCTGCTGAACTTCATGAACAACTGCTCAAGTTTTATCAAGACTAGAGCCGTTCTCAGTGATTGCCGTCCACCCCTTTCATTCCCCACTATTTTTGCTTGTGCTTCTTTTGTTTCTAAACAATATGATCTTGGTTTGTAATAACAGTACTCTCTTTATTCTGTTTGAATGGCAATCCTTTGTTTGTGTTCATGTGTTTGTTTAAGCGTTCCAATGCCTTTAGTTGTGTGTTTGTGCTAACGTTCTTATCACTTGTTATCCTTTTCGATGATGCCAAAAGGGGGAAGTGTAGTTTTGCAGAGATGCGCTATAAAATAGTTATCTAGAATAGGCAAGTGTTAAGGGGGAACTATTAAGTGAAACGTCTAAGGAACGCCATGCTAAAATAAACTAGAGGACGTCTAGAAATTTCTAGGACGTTTTTCTCTCCTTAAAATCCAAAAGTTAGAGAATCAAAGGATGAAAACTTGTGCTAAATGAAATTTCTCTAAGTGTTAGAGGACGCTTTTAAGTTTTTATGCATGCTAAGTTCAAACGCGAAAACTATTTTGCTGAAGAGTTTGTCATCATCAAAAAGGGGGAAATTGTTGGGACACTATCAAGAACGCTTGCGTACTTGTTAGTGTACCACACAACCGTCCCTTAGTTTTGATATGACAAACTCACTTTGATTCTAATAAAATTGTCCAAGTGTTCAGGAACGACAGTGACAAAAGGACAACAAGTGTGTATGAGCGTCCCTCAGGCTTAGGGACGCTAGCTAACAGGAAGTAAGGACCAGCTAGAGACTACTTGAGCAAGGACGGAGTCCCAAGCAAGTAGGAACGCAAGAAAGGAGTCTTTACTCGCTAGCCGACAGGATGACATCACTCGACAATGTTTGATCATCCAAGGAAACGTGGAGACCGATCCTGTAGCGGAGTTCATCATACACAGCTGGATACAGGAAGCTTCCTCATCACCGCCCTACTACGTGGAGGAAGATCTTGTAGCCACGTCCTCGAAGGGCATGATCGTCCCAGAGAAATGACGCCCTTCCCCAAGTCCTATAAATAGCCCCAAGGCATTTATTGTGACGTTAACTCTTTCAGGAATATTCAGAGAGAATCAGAGGAAAGCGACTCACTCAAGAACACGAAGAACTAACTCAAGAACTCAAGAATAGTGCTACAACTTGTGTTAGATCGAGTGAGACTTTGTACCCAAACCACAAAACTGTTTGTAATCAAAAAAACCAAAAAGAGAGAGAGAGTTCTGCGAAGTACTGCAGAACGTAGGAATAGAGTCCTTTGATAGATTGAACTCGCTTAAGTTGTAGGCTTAGATGAGTCCTTTACTAGTGGACTTAGGGAAAAGCTAAGTACCAGAGAACTATAAAGACTCGCCAGTACAACTGTAAGGACGTTCAATATAAAGGAAAGAACTATTCAAAAATCCTCCAAGGAGGTAGAGGTTTACACTCAAGGACTACTTGGTCTTGAGTGGTTCCTCTATAATTCATTGTGTTCATTACTTACCTGTTTAGTACTTTTATTCCGCTGAATTACTCAAGGACGCCCCTACTCCTCGTAGGGACGCCTAACCTAAGGACGCCTTTACCTAAGTAAAGGACGTCCCTCAGTACTAACGATCCAACAAACAAGCTCAAGAAGCAAGTGAGCTACTTCAAGTCCGCCGGCCCTCCTTGTCAAGAGTGCGGTTCTCAATCTCACACCGGCGCCTCTTGTACTAATGTGGAGCAAGTCCGGGCCGCCGAGGCTTATGCGGAGGCAAACTATGTGCGAGGACCCTACCGAGGCAAAAAGAATGTGTATGCGGGGAGGAGCAACAACTATCCTCAATGGAATACCCATGGCCAAGGTCAAGGTTATCCACCTCCCCCGCAAGAACAAAGGGGCCCTCCTTATAGACGTTCCGGTTATCAAGCGGAGCCATCATGGGTCTAAGAGTTGCAAGAAGGATTGATGCAAGGGGTGAGAACCGAGCTCACCACTCAGTTGAAAGGAGTCCATACGAGATTGGGAGATCTTGACACATGGAGAAAGAATGTTGACTCCCAACTTGGTGATCTCGCGGCTCAAATCCCACGACCTCAAGGGCGCTTACCGGGCCACCCCGATGAGAACCCAAGAGGCCATATCGCCGCCGTTCACCTAAGAAGCGGGAAGAAGTTGCCGGACTGAGTAGCAAGTGAAGAGACGGCGAATAAAGAAAATGAAGCCCCTCTGGAACAAGTCGAGGCCGACCCCCCAATGGTCTCCACCGACCCTGTCCCTGCTACAGAGGAGGTCGCAACCGACCACCCCCAGGTCGAAGCCGACCCCCCTCAGAGAATCCCGACGTCCGTCCATTTGCCTCCGACAACGAAGGTACTTCCCTACCCGTCCAAAAAGGCTAATGATTTCACGGAGGGAAAGTTCAAACGCTTCGTGAAGGTCCTCCAAGGCCTCAACATAACCATTCCCTTTGCGGAAGCATTGAACAAGATGCCCGCCTATACCAAATTTCTCAAGGAAATCTTGTCAAAGAAGCGGTCAATGTCCGAATTGACCAATGAAGTGCGGTCCATAGAGCTCCCGGAGAAACTTGGTGATCCGGGTAAGTTCGCTATTACCATTGGCATTGGTGCTCACCGATTCAAAGCTCTATGTGATCTTGGTGCAAGTGCTAGCCTTCTCCCTCTTTCTATATGGTCCAAGACCAACATGGGTCCTTTGGTCCCGGTAAACATGAGGCTCTATATGGCGGATGGCTCTTGTGTGCAACCCACCGGCATTGTCGATGACTTTCCTATCCAAGTCGGCAAGTTCTTTGTGACCAACAACTTTATTGTGATGGAAATGCCGGAGGATCCCGTCGTCCCGATCATTCTTGGGCGGCCATTCCTTGCCACCGCCGGTGCCGTGATTGATGTGAAGAAAGGTCTCCTCACTTTTGAGATTGGAGAAGAGGTGGTAGAGTTCCGATTCAACCCTACCATGAAGGAGACCGGTGAAGTTATGGAGGTCAAGGCAATGCTTGAAGAGTACGCAAGAGAAGATGACGAAGAAGAAGCGGACCTCCCCTGTGGTAGGTCGCAGCCGACCTCCCCTAGGTCGCCCGCGACCTCCGACAGGATCTCGCCAACATGCTTGATTGAAGATGAAGATGGCGAAGCGAAGGAGTTTCTGAAGGCGGATGAAGACGATGACATTATTACACCACCACCGCCTACTCCGGAGCTTAAGACTCTCCCCGAGTCTTTGAGGTATGAGTTTCTTGGCCCAAATTCCACTTTTCCGGTTATTGTAAATGCGAATCTAAATGCGGAAGAAGTTGGAAAGTTGCTTGATGTTCTTAGGACTCATAGGAAAGCCATTGGGTACTCGCTTGAGGACTTGAGTGGACTTTCACCTTCCTTGTGCATGCATCGAATTTTTCTTGAGGAAGGACATAGGCCAACCATTGAGCATCAACGGCGACTCAATCCAAACATGAAGGAAGTGGTGAAAAAGGAGATCTTAAGGATGCTCGATGCGGGAATCATATTCCCGATTTCGGATAGCAAGTGGGTGAGCCCGGTTCATGTGGTTCCAAAGAAGAGTGGTCTCACGGTGATGGAGAACGAAAAGGGTGAATTAATTCCTACTAGGACTACTACTAGTTGGCGCATGTGCATTGATTATAGGAAACTCAATAGTGCCACTAGGAAAGATCATTTTCCTTTGCCTTTTATTGACCAAGTGTTAGAGAGATTAGCTCTTCATGACTACTTTTGTTATCTTGATGGCTATAGTGGTTTTTGGCAGGTTCCGATACACCCCGATGACCAAGAGAAGACAACTTTCACATGTCCTTATGGAACGTTTGCTTATAGGAGGATGCCATTCGGACTGTGCAATGCACCCGCTACCTTCCAAAGGTGTATGATGGTCATCTTCTCTGACATGATAGAGGACATTGTGGAGGTTTTCATGGATGACTTCTCGGTGTACGGTACCACTTTTGACTCTTGCCTTGCTAATCTTTCTAGAGTGCTTAAGAGATGTGAAGAAACCAACCTAGTACTAAATTGGGAAAAATGTCACTTTATGGTTAGAGAAGGGCTTGTCCTAGGTCATGTGGTGTCCAAGAGGGGAATTGAAGTGGATCAAGCTAAAATTGAATTGATTGAAAAATTGCCACCCCCTACTTCCGTAAAAGGGATTAGAAGTTTCCTAGGACATGCTGGGTTTTATAGGAGGTTTATTCAAGATTTTTCAAAAATTTCCAAACCATTGACTAACCTTCTTATGAAAGATGTTGTGTTTGAGTTTTCTTCCGAGTGTCTTGAAGCTTTTCATAGGATCCGGGATGCACTTGTGTCGGTTCCCATCATGCAACCACCGGATTGGACACTCCCCTTTGAGATCATGTGTGATGCAAGTGATTATGCCGTGGGTGCGGTTCTTGGGCAGAGAAAGGAGAAGAAGCTTCATGCCATTTACTATGCAAGCAAGACACTTGATGAAGCCCAAGGAAAGTACACAACGACGGAGAAAGAGTTTCTAGCCGTGGTGTTCGCATTTGAGAAGTTCCGTTCTTACTTGGTGGGCTCGAAAGTGATAGTCTACACCGACCACGCGGCTGTCCGTTACCTCATGGACAAGAAGGATGCTAAACCGCGCTTGCTCCGGGGGATGCTCCTCCTTCAAGAATTTGATCTAGAGGTACGAGACAAGAAGGGAGCGGAAAACCTTGTGGCGGATCACCTTTCAAGGCTACCCATTGAGCACATTACGGAGTCTGGAATCATGGTTCCCATCAACGACTCCCGCCCGGACGAAACTCTTCTAAGTTGCGAGATGTGGCGAGAAGGAAGCTCCTGGAGTAGGTCGGCCGCGACCACAATATGGTCGACTGCGACCTACTCTGCCCCTTCCTCGGTTTTTGGTGATGATCGTGATGGTTCGCAAGCGGCCCCGAGCGAGGTCGCCCAAGGTCACATCTTCTCCCTCTCTTGTGTATTTCATGATCTTCCTTTCCCTTCTCCCATTTTGCACTCAATAGATGCTATTAAGGGGGTGCAAGCCCCGTGGTTTGCGGATTTTGCCAATTATGTTGTAGGTGGCATTGTTCCGGATGGATTGACTTCCCAAGCCAAGAAGAAATTCCTCCACGACGTCAAGCGCTACTATTGGGATGATCCTTACTTGTTCAAGCAAGGAAGTGATCACATCTTTCGACGTTGTGTGCCGGATGAAGAGATAGAAGGAGTGATCCGTCATTGTCACACTCTTCCGACGGGAGGCCACGCTAAAGGATTCAAAACCACCGCGAAGATTCTTCAAAGTGGATTCTATTGGCCTACTATCTTCAAGGATGTGCAAGCATATGTGACCACTTGTGGTGAATGCCAAAGAGCGGGGAACATTACATGGAGGAACGAGAACCCGCTCACCGGAATCTTGGAAGTGGAACTCTTTGATGTTTGGGGTATAGACTTCATGGGGCCCTTCCCCTCTTCGGGTCCCTACAAGTATATACTCGTGGCGGTTGATTATGTTTCCAAGTGGGTTGAAGCCGTAGCCACAAGAACAAATGATGCACGAGTGGTGGCTAAGTTCATGAAGACCAACATCTTCCCCCGGTTTGGTGTACCCCGAGTTCTCATTAGTGATGGTGGTTCACATTTCATTGAGAGGAGCTTTGAATCTCTTTTGACCAAGTATGGGGTATCTCACAAGGTGGCCACACCTTACCATCCTCAAACTAGTGCTCAAGTGGAGGTTTCTAACCGGCAAATCAAGAGCATATTAGAAAAAACGGTGTCCCGCTCAAGGAAAGATTGGTCCTCCAAGCTTGATGATGCTTTGTGGGCATACCGCACCGCCTACAAGACACCACTCCGCACCACTCCTTTCAACCTAGTGTATGGCAAGTCGTGTCACTTGCCCGTCGAGCTTGAACATAAGGCTTTATGGGCTCTCAAAGAGCTCAATATGGACCTCGACGCGGCCGGAGCAAAAAGATTCATGGACTTGCAAGAATTGGAGGAATTGAGGCTTAAGGCATATGAGAACTCAAGGATCTACAAGGAGAAAACAAAGAGGTGGCATGATAGGAAGCTTGTTCCCAAGCACATCAAGGAAGGTGACCGAGTACTTCTTTTCAACTCTCGGCTTCGCCTCTTTCCCGGGAAATTGAGAACCCGATGGAGTGGACCTTTCACAGTTCATCGTATGTACCCACACGGAGCGGCCGACCTCATAGATGACAATGGAGGAATTTTCAAGGTCAATGGCTAGCGGTTGAAGAAGTACTATGAGAAAGTGGACCCCGATGAGGAAATCCGAGCCACATGGGCTCTCACCGCCGTCACCTAGCTAAGGTACCACTCGTCTAGCTCAAAGACGTTAAAGAAAGCGCTTTTCGGGAGGCAACCCGTTCTTTCCCTTTCTTAGTCTAGATAGGTAGTTTGCTTTGCATTTCCATAAGTATTTTGCAGGGATCCGAGGCTTTGGTCGGGTGCATGAAGTTGGAGAAGAACGAACGAAGTGGTGGAGAACTCCCTGGTGTTGGTCGGCGCCAACCCCCTGTAGGTCGCGGCCGACCCACTCTGGCAAAAGGTAGAAATTGTGTAAAAATTTCGGGAAATTCCAAGTAAGCCTCTGAACTTTTTCTTTACAATTTTTATCCCTTCCCACCTCTTTTTACTTCGCTTCCCCGACCTAGCCCCCATTCTCACGACCTCCTTGCCTCCATAAACTCTTCAAGCTCTCATTCAACTCCATTGCTCCATAACCACTAGATCTAGCTCCTTTCTTCCATATTTCACCATAATCCTTCCTAATTTTCCTTCCTCTACTCAAATCCCCCACAAAAACCCAGAAATTTCGAACCACCCATACCCAAAACCCACGACCCCGACCTCTCACAACCTCGGCTTCGACCCCTATTTTGCTTGCATTCATCTTGTTTAACACTCTTTTGGTATGTTCTTCTACTCCCTTGCTCTTAAATTCAAGTTTACTTGGGTTATTTAGAGGGTTTAGTTTGAAATCTAGATTTGAGTGTTCTTGAGCTTGAATGTTGAAATTTGGGTTGTATGTGCTTAGATCTACATGTTTGGTTGTGGATTGTTGAGTTTTGGCATGCTTTCTTGCATGATCTACGATTGTTTGGGTGATTTTGGGTCAATCAAATTTTTCTAGGATTTTTGGTAGCCATTGAAAGGGCTAAAAGCTGAATTTTCGAGGTAGGATACCTGTAGCAGGTCGCCGCGGACCACTCCCTGGTCGCGTCCGACCACCGACAGAGTTTGAATTTCGTTGTTTGCTTGTTTTGGCGCGTACTTGTGTATGTGCGAGCTCCCATGGGTCGTCCCCGACCCCGGATGTCTCGTAATCTCTTTGAAAACATGCTATTTGAGTTACTCTTGCCATGAATTGATTGATTAAAACACGAGTCCTTCCCATTACTTGCTTGCGTTTCATGATTGTGCATGCTTGGTAGAGAATTTTCGTATGAAATTGAAAGTGTGTGTTTCTAGCAAGTATGGGGTGACTTTTTGGCAATTGGTTGTGTGTCCATTGTGAGATGTTTGTGTTGTTTGAGTTGGAAATTACCTTGGAAGTTTCTTGTTGGTTTTGTAGGAAAATGGCATCATCTTCAAGGGCAACCAAGAAACAAAAGAAGGGCAAGAATGTGGCGGTGATGGATGACGTTGTGATCCGAGATGAAGGGCAAATGCAACTTTACGAGGACATGAAAGAAGCATGCTACCACTATTACCAAGCTCAACAAGATGCTAGGCTTCCCTACACCATCGGGAACCTACGCCATAAAAGACTTCCCCGTCCAAAAGATATGGTCTTACATCGCTTGCAAAGGAGAAACTACGAGCAACCCACTCGCTCGAGACATTGCTAGCCCGGTTTTCAAGGTTTTCTTGCGCATACTCGGCGCTGCCATTTGGTGTAAGTACGAGCTCTCTCGCCCCACCTTGTGAGAGCTCGCGTGCTTGACCTCCATCCTCTTCACCAATGCTCCAACATTGAACTTTGCCTATGAGTTCGTCCACAACATCATCAACCAACGAAAGAACCCGAAATTTACCATGTGTGGTTGGTTGGTGGTCCTCATTACCCAAGCCCTCAAGGTTGATCTTGCCCGCTACAACTCCAAGCCCGTTACTCGCACGGATGTCCGGTACTATTTGAATACCAGGGTGGTTGAGTGGAGTGATGAGATCGGCTACTTCAACAACTTCACCGATCCCACCGGAGTAACTCACAAAGTGCGCCTCACCGACGAAAATTGTGAGTTATTCTACCTCCCTAATTGGTATGATGTCTGGGCACCTTCGGAAGATCCCTCTCCCTACTATCAACTCCTCTCGGAAGATGAGCACGTAAGACGACAGCCGAGTCGGTTCTCGAGAGATGGCCCAACCACGCGCACAAGGCAAAAACGCGAAAGAAGAGACTCCATGGAAGGGGTCGGCGCCGACCACCCTGAGGTCGCCGCGACCACTTCCAGGAAGGTGGATTTGCGCAAGATGGGGTCGGCTTCGAGCAACAACAGGTCGGCGGCGAGGCAGGGCAGAGCAGTAATGATCCTATGGACTACACGATGGGTCCCCAGCCCGGGATGTTCCCGTACTCCTCCAATCCTTCGGGATTCGGGTGGTCCGGTCGTCCTCAATTCGAGCCTCAAGGTGGCGAGTCTAGCACCCAAGTTCCCCCAACCATGGAGATGCTCGACGCCAAAATGGACGCCCTCGGCATTCAACAAAACTTCTTGTACTCCAAAATCCAACACTACCATGACCAAAACTTGGCCCGTTTCCAAGACGCAACTAGAGGCTTTGACAACTTCCGGGATGAGTACTATGAAGATCGCCAAGCCCAATTTGCCTACAACGCTTGGCTTGCCCAAAAGATGTTCCCGGACTTTCCATTCCCTCAACCTCCTCAAAGGTGAACCTTCTCCAACAATGCTCCAAACCCAAGTTAGTTTTCTCTTTTCCCTCTCTTTACTTTTTAATCAATGGGGACATTGATGTTTAAGTATGGGGTATTTGGTTTGGGAGATGCTACTTGTTTGTGTTATGTGTTTCCATGTTTGTGTGTGCTTTTGCATGTATGTATGTGTGTGTTTGCATGATTGAGTCTTTTTGTTTTGATTTTCATGATGGATGAATATCCTTGCTAAGATGTCCTAGGATAGTGATTATAAGCATCATCATGTAATTCCTTGTAACTTGCTTTGTGAGATTGCCTACCATGACTTTGATTTTCGAATTTTGAGCATATAATGAACATTAAGCATGCATAATTCTAGTGAAAGCAATCCAACAATTTGAACCTAAGTGAGAAATCTTTTGGCCACAAGGAATGTATGTTTTATTCCTTGGTTTTTCATGTGTGATTTTTACTCTTCCATATGCATTTATCACTTGACAATGGCATGCTTATTTGAAATTTGAAACCAATGAAGATGCATTCAATACTTGTTAGATCAAATGATATTGAACTTATTTTCATGAACCTATTTCTATCCTTTTCATCCTACCTATGCATGATCCCTTGATTTGAAGCCCCTTGTTTGAGCCTAAAGCTTTATTTCTAGCTCCACAAAAGCATCCTAGCCATAATAAGCTTGACCCCCATTAATCCGGGAATTAGGACTTAGAATGGGTGGTGATGTTGTTGTGGATGAGGGGTGAAAATGAAGAGATCGTGAAGGTGGAAGTGGAAGGAGTTGTCTCAAGAAAAGAACCGAGAAAGATGAAGTGTTGGCGAATGATGCACAAGTGTAGGAAAAATGGCCCTTTGCTGTGGGTCTCGGCCGACCATCTAGAGGTCGCGGCCGACCCCCACCAGGCCCTTCGAAAAGAAAAGAAAAAAGAAAAAAGAAAAAAAAAAGAGAGTTGTTTGAATAAGTGCTAGAGTCAAGGCTTCCTCAAAAGAGAAAGACCACTACCAAATATAAGGCCGAATGTAACACAAAAAATTGTAATGATTTATATGGGTGTTACATTAGATAACCTTTTGTAACACTTTATTTACATATGAAATGATACTGTCTATGGTAACGATTAATTGTAACGGTTGGGTCCTATGGTAACACATCGTTATAGCAAATGTAACGGTTATAAAAACAAATAAAAAAACATTAACAAATGTAACAATAGAGATAACAAATGTAATGGTATTAGATTCCTAAAAATTTGGCGAAAACTTCTAAAATAAAGGCGGTATGTTTAATTCAATCAAAAAAAGGGCGGTATGTTAAAAAGTGTACACAAACTTTTATCAAACACCCCAAAGGGCCCAAACCCTAGAGAAATCCCCAATTTTCTTCAAACCCCCACCTCCCGCAAAGGGCTCCTCCGCGTCTCCGCCCCGGCCTCCGACTCCATCTTCTGCCTCATCTGGGAGTAGATCTCCCTCCTCCACACCGGCTCCTTGGACGCCCGCTCCGACGCTGCCGCCTCCCTCGTCTCCCTCGCTCGCGACAACGACCGCTACGGCAGCCTCATCATCGAGGATGGCGGCGTCGCCCCCCTCCTCCGCCTCCTCAACGACGGCCGCCTCCTCGGCCAGGAGAACGCCGCCCGCGCCATCGGCCTCCTCACCCGCGACCCCGACAGCGTCGACCACATGGTCCTCGCCGGCGTTTGCTCCGCAGTCTCCGGCTCGCCGCCCAGTCCCGCGATCTCTTCGCCCACTCCTTCTCCATCCCGCCCGGTTCATGTGTTGCTCGATTCTGCATCGCTCCTGCTTAATCTTCTTCAGCAATGCAGGTTTAGTCTCAATTTCAGCCGTCTCCTACTTGTTTTCCTTGCTCGTTTTTCGCTTAATCGCCTTCCAATTTTGCTGTTTTTTTTCTTCTGAGTTTCCAATTTTCATTTTGAGTTTCCAATTTTGTGCGGTCTTGTTGCGCACGCGAGAACGATTCAAGTTAGCAACCTATCAGATCTGGCTACGGAAAGGGAAATTCACGAGTTTTTCTCCTTTTCTGGTTATGTTGAACATATTGAGATCCGTCGGTATGCTACTATTCGCCTAGTTTAGGCTAGTATCTATTTTATCGTTTGCCTAGGTCAATATGAGATTTGAAATATGGCGGTTTGGTATTGGAATCATGTGTGCAGAGTATCAGCGCAAGCGAAAACGGCTTTTGTTACGTTCAGAGAGGCCAAAGCACTTGAAATTGCTCTTTTGTTATTAGTAATTTGTGGATTCTGTACACTCATGTTGTTTGCTGTCTTCTGTACACTCATGTCGTTTGCCTAGGGCCTTTTATAATCCCCACCAATTCGTTGCCAATTTCCATCGTCATTGCCTTGGTTTTATAGTTATATGGTATATATACATATATATCCATTCTAACCCATGATTCAAATAAAAGATGATCATGTAGTCATGCAATGTAGTTTTTGCTGGAACGTTATTTCTACTCAGTCACAACCAATTTATATGATGATTCTGTTCTTCAGAATTTGATAATGATCCTGCTAAGTTAATAATCTCATAATGAAGATAAGTCATCATGCGCAGGCAAGAAGTCTCTCAACCGAAAAGCTGAGGGCGGTATATGTAGCAGTTAACTGTGTAATCTATATCATACAGGTAAATTTATTACAGTCTCTTGTGTTCAAGCTGCATCTTTCATTTGTATATGACATGTTCAGTAGGCAGTTTGTTCTTAAAAGGAGTGAGTTCTATATTTTCATCAATATATCATAATATTGTATATGGAATTGATTTCTTTCCTGGTATTTGTTTTATTCTTTGCCAGGGTTATATCTGGATATATTTGTGGCTAGATGATAGTAGTGTTTTGCAAGCCATTGCCCAAATATTTATTGCATGTTAGTTTTAAGGCTCTCATTACCTATATAAATAACCTGTCTTTGCCAGGGTGATGTTCTTTAAGCATTTAACTCGGTAAAAATGTAATTAGACAACCAGAAACAAAGAATAAGCACCAAAGTTCGGGAACAGAAGTACTCATTTAGAGAGGAGAAAGACAAGAAAATGAGCAGAAAACTATAATATGGGAAAACTGTTGCAATCTTAGGATCTTTTATTGAGTCAGATTTTGTAAGTTGCAGACTCAGACTGAAACTTGATTGATAAATAGACCTATGCATGGTTTGGTTGTAGATTTTGTAAGTTGCAAAATCAGATGCTAATGAATGACCCGTGTTTCTGTATTCCAGCCTGGTCATTTTCAAGATAAAACATATGATATAATGAGCGCTTTCCAGGTGTGTACTCACTTGGCTTATCTATATAAGGATTATCCTTGCCATTAAGTCCCATCATAAAATCCTTGCTTGCATTTGAGTTCTTTTCACTTTCTTAATGCACCATATGGGTTGCCTGTATTAGCTTTAGTTTTGTTCATGTGTTCTCGTGTCTTGGTCTATAATAGTGTGAAATATGCCCAGTCTACTTATTCTAATGATGATGAGCATGCCAGTTTCTTTTCTCTTATCATGAATTGTTTTTCCTCAGCATGGTGCAGTTTGTTTATTACTAGAAAACCTTCCTCACTGTTGTGTACTAAGCTAATTATTATTGTTCTTGACATTGATGCAGTGTTATGGAGAATATGTTGGTGTGTCTATCACTGATGAGCAAAGGATGGATGTAGTTCGAGATTCTTGTCCCGGAGCAGGGGCTTGTGGTGGAACATACACTGCAAATACTATGGCTTCAGCCATAGAGACTTTGGGAATGTTTATTCCTTACAGGTATAAGTGTCATTGTATGCTTGTATGTTTTGAGTTAATATCTTTGGAAAAATCTGTCCTCGGTTTATGATTACCTATTTTGACTTGTAAGTATCTGACAATGTTCCTTTCCTTTTTTACTTCAATAAAAGTTCTTCAACCCCAGCTGAAGACCCCTTGAATGCCATTTAGTTGGAAAGTACCTGTTGGAATTGCTGAAAATGGACCTTAAACCCCGAGACATAATTACTGAAAGATCTTTAAAAAATGCCATGGTGATGGTAATGGCCTTGGGAGGGTCCGCTAATGTTGTCCTGCACTTGATTGCTATCGCAAGGTAACCTATTCTGCCCCAGTTTGTTTGCCATTTTATTTTCTATTTTAATCATAGATATAAAGGTACCTATAATTCGTTCTTTGCAGGTCTGTTGGATTGGAATTACTTCCAGAAAGTCAGCGACAAGGTTCCTTTTCTTGCTGATCTTAACCCAAGTGGGAAGTATGTCATGGAACACCTTCTGTAATTCGTTATCTTCTAGCTAGCTAACTTACTATGTATATATAACTAGCAAATGATTATTGGCCATTTTTGCACTTGGATTTGAATGCTTGGCAATATTTTGTAATTCTAGATTGAAAGTTTGAGTAATGAATTAACATTTGAGTTAAACTGTTTGGTTGAATTTGTTAGAGATTTAATTAGATACAAAGTCGGCAAGTATATATGAATATATAAAAGGGATCACATTCTATTGTTATGGTGGCACATTTTACATAAGGTAACGGGTGTTCTTGAAATGGTAATGGTAGTAACAAAGGCAATGGAACATAACTAATGCAATGATTCTAACAAAGGTAATAACATAGAGAAAATGTAACGGTATGTTTATGTAATGGCATGTAGCTATTGTAATGGTAAGTTTTAAAATTATGAGCCCGTTACTTTAGACAAACAAAGTGTTACCTTAGCCCTAATGTAACCCCCCCCCCTATTGTAACAGACCAAAAGTTGGAAAATACCGTTACACTAAAGCTAATGTAATGAATTTGGGCCTTATGGTAATACTTTAAAGCCATTACATTCGGCCGGATAATTGGTAGTGGACAAAGAAGTAGGTGAAGTGAAGAAGGATGAGTTTTGAAAGCTTGAAGTGTTTGGTGTTTGGAGGAAGAAAGAAGAGTTGGTTGAGTGTAGTTGAGTTTTGAAGTCTAGGAGTCTAGGTTCCCGGATTCATTAGCACCACAAGACCAAAACTATTCCGCACCCTTTGAAATACCAAGCCCCATTACAACCCGGCCGAATCAAACTTCTTTGAAGTCTTCATTGAGCCACCTTAAGTTCTCTTGATGGTTTGACTTGTTTTGATTTCTTCGGTGGAGAATTTTGAATATAATTTCCATTGTCTATGAGGTATTGCATTTGGAATTGAGATTGAGTGCTTGATTGATACATCCTAAACACTTGAAAATGAGTGAAACGCATTGTCCTTGTGAGGTTGGATTGTTACTGCTTAGAATGCATACATGTGTGCTATGATATTGAAGTTGTTTGCTCATTGTTCTTCTTGCGCTTATTTTTCCTTAAGGGCATTCTTTGAGCTTGTTATTTGGTATTGATGCATGAGAGGTATTGCTTGAGGACAAGCAAGCTTAAGTATGGGGTATTTTGATGTCATGCTTTTTAGTTGATTTTCTAGGTAGTTTTCTAGCTCGTTTTGCATGCTTTCCCTTTGTGTTTGTGTGTTTTGCATAAGATTTCGACTCTCTTTCGAGAGTTGGAGTCGTTTGTGTGTTGTTTCGTGTTGTGTAGGTATTTGGAGCCTTTTGGAGAAGTTTTTCATGCATTTTCGGAGCTCTCTAGGAACCGCTAGTTTTCAAGAGTCAAAGTGTCAAGGAACCAAGAACCCAAAGTTGCAACCAAAGGAGCCTCAAAGGAGTAACAAATTCTCAAGAAAATCAAGGAGCAAAAGGGAAAAAGCAACCAACAAAAGTCCACCCAATCGGAGCAAGAACGAAGCAAAATGAAGAAAACCTCACATCCTGCAGGTGGTCGGCGCCGACCCCCATATGGTCGGCCGCGACCCCTCTCAGCATCCGAAAAGAAATCCGTGCGCTGCAAGTAACGCTTTTGGGCGGGATTTTTGAAACCCGAAAAAGCAGGCGGCTGTGGCAGTGCTGTGGCAGAGATGTGGCTGTGGAGGAAGCTTCCCTCCCTTGCTTTTGTGGGCTGCTACAAAGACCCATTTTGTCTCCCTTTCTAATCAGCTTTTCCAAGGAGGAAAAGGCTCAAGGGTGAAAGGAAGAGAGAGGAGAGAGTGGTCTGAGGAGGAGGAAGAAGAAGTGGAGTTTGAAGAAGAAGAAAGTGACGGTAGAGAAGAAGAGTGTGAGTGTGAGAGAGAAGTGGTTTGTAAGGAGAGGTAGTGAGGAAGAAAGCTTGTGTTGGTTGTGTTCTAGGAAGAAGACAACAATGGTGTTTGAAGAAATTTGTGAGTTTGCTTAAGTTTGCAAGTGGATCTTGAAATTAATTGAAGTTGTTTGCTTTGGATGATGTTTTCCTCTTCTTTCGTTGCTTGTGTGTGTGATGATGTGTGAGTAGTTAGTTTGCTAGGTGTGGGGTGAAGCCCACCAATAAAGTGCATTTGAGACCTTGAAGACCTAGATCCATGCTTGATTTGTAATCTCTGCCCATAAATCCCTCTTGTATGCTTAAAACCCTTGACGAAAGTTGGGGAATGTTCTTGTTTGCAAACTAATTGAAAGATTATCTTGCTAATTCGGACTATCCGGGTTGTGATGAAAGTTAAAACCCTTAGAAAACAAGTTGGATTGCATGTTAACACCTTCATGAAAATCGAGGTTTTGATGTTTTTCTTTTGTGACGAAAGTCACCCATGAGATTGTGAGTCGAGTAGGTCTTCCATCATTGTTTGAATGCATGCTCGTGGTGCCGTGAATCCCCTCCCCTAGTTGTTTTTCCTTGATTTTACAAAACCCACTTTCGTGCCCAAAATAGGTCGGCCGCGACCAGTTGCGGGGTCGGCCGCGACCTCCTCTGTAGTTATTTTCTTAGTGTTGTGAAGTTCTGTTTTAGGTCGGCCGCGACCTCCCTAGGGTCGGCCACGACCTATCCCTGAGAAGTGTGCTTTGCGTTTGTTTGCTTGTTTTGCTTTGCTTTGTTTTGTTTTGCTTTTGTAGCTCGATTGCTAGACTATAGAACTACTAGCTCCCGTGGACGATCCTGACTTGGCTATACTCAGCGGGGTCTTGACAAATTTTATTTGTGAGACTCTCTCAACACTTGGTATTCCACAGTAGCTTGATAACTTCCCCTTCGGCTGGCTTGGCATTGAAATTCTTTGGTACTACGCCATATGAAGCGAGACACAGAAATAAACCCAGAGTCAGATAATCTAGAAATCACGCTAGAACACATGTAAACAGAAGCAAGAGCGCTAAGATCTTACGGGTCGTATTCCAGGCATCTAAGAACACATCTTTGAAAATTTCTCCTAACTCTCCCAGGGAGCGTCTCTCTACAAAGAAATAACGAGATTGCCAACCCGAATTTGGGGCTTTAACGCCGGAAATCAAGGGGTCTTTGGTGTTTCTGGAATGCAGGGTGATTCTGCCAGGCCTAGTTGGAACTACCTTATATGCTACAAGAAATTCACTCACCGTCAAGGCAATTTTCTCCCTAGACGCGAGTTCATCTACACACCTAAGGATACGCCAGGTTGAGGGCATAATCTGAGATGGCGAGACTCCCAATTCCTTGAGAAAATCCCGAATAAAAGGGGAAAAGGGGAATTTAAGCCCTAATGCAAAGGGAAATTCAGTAAAGCAGATCCAGCCTGGGCGGATCCAGTCTATTAACTCGGTTCGCGGGCAGTAAGTAACAGTCCCGGCCGAAAAGCCGGCGGCGGCTACGATTTCGGCCACATCCGCTGGTTTAAGCTCGCAAGAAAACTGGTCTTGGGGCATTAGGGAGTTCGAGGGGGCGAAAAGCAAAGGCTCGGCCATGGTAGGAGAAGCGGGGAAGGTTGAAAGAGAGACGAAGAAAAACAAGTAAGCAGAAGAGAAGATGAAGATGAAAAGAAGGAGGAAAATTCGTACCTGCAACTTGAGATGACGCTTCTACAGAACAGGGATTAGGATGGGGCGTTTTAAATACACGCTAATGATGGCATGCAACGTGATTTTCAAGACGATCGGATTTGGCGTTAGAGTATTGGTTCGATTTGAACTGAATTTTGAATTTAAAATTCAATTTCAAAATCGAAAGGGGTATTGTTGGGCCCTGCAACCAACGGCCCACGATAGCCTCTAGGAAGCATTCAGGATAAGAAGCCTGTATTATCTAGTATGGGTATCTGGAAACACCCACGAGAGGTTAAGCCGAAGTTGTCTGAATCCATCAAGATACGCGGAAAAATCTATCTGTTTGTTAGAAGATAGATATTAGAATTGATTCGCAATCATCTAGATTCTATCTTATTTCGAAAATTATCTATCTAGTTATCTTTATATCTTGTAAAACATTCTATCTTTTAGGCCCCTATATATACATAGAGGGGGCCATACGTTGTAAGATTCACGCATACATACTTTCACACGAGTTTAATACAATTTTCGCATCTTTCGTACTTGATTCCGAGTTCGTATTGCTTTGTTCAAGCCCGATCTAGGCTAAGGAGTCACCAATCTAGCTTGGTTGATTTCTAGCTCTAACATTGACTGCATACCAACTACTGATTGTCTATACTATAAAAGAAATTGTGTTCCTAATTGATGTTCTCTTTGTGGTATTGAAGATGAAAACCTCAATTTTTTTCTATTGTTCATTTACCCAAACAATGATTGCAAGGCTTGAATGCAAAATAAACTATTCATTTCAATTAGTTTCATTCAAAGGATTTAAGGATAATTTATTTAATCAACGATAACTCTTAACCAAAATAGTAACTCCTTTTGTTTCCTTTAGTGTCTTATTTAATTTGGGGCCATTGGAATTCCAAAATGTTCAATCCTGCTCGTGTTGACTTCAATTTGCGCTCGTGTTGACTTCATGTAAATTCAATTAAAACTCATCCTAGAAGGAAAAATCATACTGTTTGAGGTAAGTTGTAGGTAAGTTGTTGGTTGATTGGATAAAATTTATTTTGATGCCATAAGACATTCTAATTCAACGAGATGGATTCTTATTTTGGGACCACAACAGTACAATTCTTCGGTGGGATCGAGTTTGGTGACAACCTATGTCAGTGTTACAGGCTGAAGCTTCCTCCCTTTTGGAGGCGGACAAGATTGTGATATCATAGAATATTACAATACTAATCACTGAGGGTGATAATTAGGTGGTAATGAATTCTTTAAAATGCTTGTGGAAATTAAGTGTCGTGGGAAATACAATCTATTATGAACATGATATGAGACACTTTATTTCACATATTCCTAATGCAGTTTTTTTTTCCATTGTTTCAGGGAGTGCAATTCAATAGTTGCTTTCCATTCTTCCAAAATTAATGTTTAATCTTTAATCTTTAATTCAGGTTAAAACGTTGTTGAATCAACAACCTTTGTTATTTGACTTTTTAAGATCATTCGCAGTGATGATTTAAAACGTTGCCGAATGCACACTTATAAATAAGTTAAAATAAGTTAAATGACACTTATAAGTATTTGGGAGAGTTGTTCGGCAATTTATAATTTTGTATACTTATTTGGATGAATAAGTATTCTATTACATATAAGTACGTACCTAAAAAAATAAGAAGCTACCCCTTGCTTTTTTGAAAATAAATATGCTTATTTTCTGAAAAAATAACTAATCAGCAAATCTTCCTACTGAACACTCACTTTCAGCATCAATATCATTTAACTTATCAGGATCTTAAATCAGTATCAACATCAGTACTTAAAATTAGTATAAGTATTAGTATCATGTAACTTATCAACATCAGTATCACCCTTAGGCTAACCTTGTAGTAGATCATCTTTTGAGAAAAAATTAATGGAAAAAAAATAAAAACTCAACTCTAACTTATTTAGCTAGAAATCCTTGAAATTTAGTATTACTTTACTGATAATATATTCAAAAAAATGGTGAAATTTGCCCACTTATAAAATAATCAAATTATACGTTTTATTTATTTATTTATGGTAGAATTAAACGTTTTATTTTTGAATGCATGTGTCACACACGTACGTATATAATACACAGAAAATGATTAAACAAAAGAGTACACGATAAAGTATAGATCCAATATCATGAACCTAAACTTATGGAACCTAGCTTAGTGAAGAGTGAAAGGGCATTATATTGTATCCGATTAAATTTGAGTGCACAAGAGCTCTAGGAAATTCTGAAATCCAGGAAGACGAGGTGTTTGTAATTATACATTAGAGGCACCATCCTTGCAGAATTGAGACACGCCCTTCCAAAGCTATGAGATGAGGAGAAGGGATGGGGGTACAAATGCAGGCAGCCCTTGTTTAAGCGCTTCCATGCATCCAAAATCAAGCTGTGCACGTGCTGCCTTGTGGCGTCGATGGATACACCGTTGTTCTTGTTCATGTAGCACTTAAGATACGACCCATCGTATCCGTCTTGACCTTCATCCTACACGCACGCACGTACGTATAATTCAATATATTATATGAGCATGTACTAATACTTGATTGTAAAAAATGATGAAAAAGTAGTTGTACGTACCTTGGCACTTCCCAAGTCATCGGAAAGACGAAGAATTGTGGCAACCGAAGAGATTATTCCGGGATCGTTATTCAAGAGTTGAACGATGTTAGGGTTGAGGGTTTCAGCTAGGAGATAGAATCCGTGGCACAGGACCTGGGAACCCCCGAGGTAACGCTTCCAATCTTAAGATACTCCTCCGTTGTAGGCAAGTTGCCAGAGTCGTTCCATCGTGCCTCTATCAGGGATGCCTTGCAAAAATCTTCCCACTGCAAACGTGCATATGCGTTATATATGATGTAGATTCTTCACACTTCATATATTAGGAATTATTAAGTAATGTGGTACGGTTAATGAAGTATATATGTACTGCTTTCTGTAAGGAAATTGTGGGGTTCCATCCATGCTTGATCCAGATCGTGTGGCCGATCTCGTTGGTGGTATCGAAAATAGCCCTCCATGTAGACCGCATGTATTCAGGCAACTGCTCTACCGCATCCAACTCCCACCTATGCACGTACGTATTGTTGAATAAAAAGATAGAGAATTTGTGGGCTTAACTTGAACTTTCATTCATTGCTTCTTTAGAATTGATCACGTACAAACCTTTATATAGATACATGTAACTACCTACTAGCTATCCCTAAAATGATGGCACTACCATGTACATAGCCCACTAATCTAAACACTAGCCGACTAACAACTTCCTAAGTCTAAGCCGCTCCACTAACCTTGCTAACAACTCTACGTAGCAACTTAATTATGATAATTAACAAATTTTATATTAAATTTGAATTATATTCCAACACCACCCCTTAATTCAAATTTTCTAAACTTGCATCTTACATTTGCCGTGAATCTGCACACTTCTCTTCTAATCATATTCTTTCAATCTTTCTTTTGTAGATGCTATTCTCATCTCAATCTTCAACTTCTTGTGGATGAACTCGCCGTCATCTTTTTCTTCTTTGTAGATGTATTCCTCGTCATATTGATTTCTTTGTCGGAGCACCTTCTCTCTCCGGCCGGTTTCCTTCTTGTTTGAATCCATCTTTTGATAGAGCACTTGTCTCCATCATCGTCTTCTTTAATGAAGCACCTCTCTCCATAGTTCCTTACGAGGAACTTCGATTTCTTTTTTTGTTTTTGTTTGGAGCACCATCTCTCCTTCTTCTTATGGAGCACCATCTCTCCATCTTCTTATAGAGCACCATCTCTCCTTCTTCTTATGGAGCACCATCTCTCCATGAAGTCTTTTTTTTTTTGTTTCTCTCTTGCTTCCCTTTAGAAAGCACACTCATAAATTTGTTTGAGCAATGAACAACCCACCCCGATCACCATCGGCTCTGATACCATGTTGAATAAAAAGATAGAGAATTTGTGGGCTTAACTTGAACTTTCATTCATTGCTTCTTTAGAATTGATCACGTACAAACCTTTATATAGATACATGTAACTACCTACTAGCTATCCCTAAAATGATGGCACTACCATGTACGTAGCCCACTAATCTAAACACTAGCCCGCTAACAACTTCCTAAGTCTAAGCCACTCTACTAACCTTGCTAACAACTCTACGTAGCAACTTAATTATGATAATTAACAAATTTTATATTAAATTTGAATTATATTCCAACACTTATGTTTAAGTTTATACAAGCTAGTAAGTAAACATGAAAAGATCCATGAATTTGTACGTACGTACGTACCTGTCGATGGCTGTTGTGAAGTGAGAGAGATGGTGGAGTTGCCCATAAACGTCGAACAAATCATCTACGATGTAGAGAAGTGAAATGTGCTTAGCCATCTGAATCCTCTCCGTCGAGAAATGTGGATCCGGCAGAGCTGCCACAGCCCACATGAACCATTGAAGGGGCTGCTCTCTTGCCAGTTTTAGCTCCTTTCCTAGACCAACCTCCTCCCACCATCTACACGTACGTAGTAACAATTACATATATGTATATATATTTATATATTAGCTTAATCATTAATACGTACGTACCTAGAAAAGTGGCGGAATTCCTCCTTGTAAGTGGTAAGAGCCACATCAAAATCCATTTTGGCTACCTCTCCAAGCTCATAATGACTAAGCCAGCCTTCCGCTCTACACTCAAGGTTGCCAAGGTAGTCCATGGCCATAAACTTGGCCAAGCTCTTGTGATAAGGATTCTTGAGTGTGTTATCGACGAGCACGCGGTCTGGGCCACCTTTACTGAGACTTTGAGCAAGTAGCTCCCTACAAAAAGCATTGGCTTCATCCAGTATGTCTTCTCCTTCCATGCTCACATGAGAAGCTTCGAACAAGCTCATCAATCCTTCAAGGTTGCTTCCTAGTCCACCTTGTTCGAATTTCCCCTTTCCATCTTTGAATCTTTCGAAGACATCTAGCCACACATAATACATACTCCGCAATTAGAACAGGATCAAGAACCTTAATTATGCAACAACGTACATGTGTATTAGAAACATATATATACGCTTCCGCACCAGGAGAGATATAGTAGCCTTGTTGTCGCAGCAACCGAAAACGAAGAGCAGTCTCATGAAGATGATGACCATGGTGGGTTGCAGTGGGTCTACTCTGGCCATTGACGCCATAGCCAGAGCATTCGACATACTGCTTCTCGAGAGCCTCTGAAATCTCATGTCGAAAGTGATGGTCGATCCCCAAGCGCTGGATGTGATCAATCGTTATCAAACCCTTGAAAGAGTTTGGTGATGCTAATTGTATTTGTCTTTTTAGCTTTTGTCTCATGTGGTCCACTTTTTCTGGACGGTGACCTTCATCGTACGCGTATTACAAAATATTATGTTTACCGAAAAATTAAATATATAGTTCAAATTCAAAGCTAATACTAGTCAAAACCATGACACAATATAATCATGCATCAGTTCCTGTAATTACGGGATTCTTAAATCTTCTCTTTCTAAAATTTCACGAGTAAACAAGACCATTTATAATACATGAACGAGATTTAATCTTAAAATTACAGAGAGAGGATTTAGAAAATCCTATAATTATACGAAACTGAGAATCACGTATGTGTATGTATAATTATATTATATCATATGCAGTATTATACCACGCCATATACATGATATTTTAGTGATTGTGTATTCTTGTACACAACCAAAAAAAACATCATGCATATATAACCTTTATAATCATATATTTAACGTATTAAAATCATGCATATAAATATATAATGTATTATAACCATGCATAACCTTTATAATCATATATTTAACGTATTAAAATCATGCATATAAATATATAATGTATTATAACCATGCATATAACTAATATGTAGAAGGCAAGGTACGTACGTACTGTAATTGCACGTACTTATATGTACTTTTTCACATCGGGATTTTGTAATTTTTCTTTTCTTCTATAATTTCAAGATTGAATTTCGTTATGCATTTTTTTTAAATCCAACGTTCCATATTTGTCCACGATACATGTACCTATATATATATATACACGTACTGAAACTAACAACTAATATAGAACGTACGTACCCTTCTAATAACCAAATCAAGAGATAATTGGCGTTCTACGTACCTATTGCTTTATATATTTGTTTTGGTCGAAATACCTATTGCTTTACGTGTATATTTTGTAATTCCACCGTTGTACTTGTTTTGGAAGATATAGCTAATAGCTAGCTAGCTAGCTAGCCAAATGCATGCAGTCTTAGCTAGCCATGAAACACAAACACTTAGAAAAACTGCCATACATGATCATTTTCCCTCTGGTAACTAGTAAGGGGAAAAAGCAAATTATCTATACTAATCTTAAAATTGTCCCTAAAGGGGGTCAAATACATGGAGATGCTTTCAATTAGTCCCTCCTTATTTACTTTCTTCCTTACCTTTACATGAAATCTAAAACCCTTGAAGTCTCCCTCATTTAATTCCTGCTTTAGTAGATAAAACTTACATTTTTTCTCTTAAATAAAAAATTTGACATTATTTTTATTTCCTAAAGCAAGAATTGGAATAAACATTATAACAAAAAAAATCAATAACAAAACAAAAAGCGAAACAAAAAATAAAATAGATTGATAGCGTATTTAAATGGACACTAAAGCAAAAAGGACATAATTAACACAAAAAAAACAAAAAAAAAACTAACATGTAATATACCATGATATTATTAAGAACTTCTAATATTATTAAGAATATATCATGACATTATTAAGAATTTCGAAGATTTATAATATACCATGATATTATTAAGAACTTCTAATATTTTCCTAACATGCTTTCCCCCGTTCATCGGACGGGGCAATGTTTTCTAGTCTTTCTTATTATTCGATAAAAAAATCTAAAACTTACATTAAACATCATTAGAAAATACCACTCCATAATTATTTCTTTATTGATTTTAAACGTACTCTTGTTTGCAATGACTCACATACCTGCATTGTTTTTGGTATTTAAATGTTTTATATTTTTGTACTAAATAAATACATCTTAATGTATTATTAAAGATTGGATCAAAAAGAAATGTATTATTAAAGATGCAATTAACTAAAAAAAAAACTAATATGTACAAGGCAAGGTAGGTACGTACTGACGGTACTGTAATTGCACATTGAGCATGTTTCCTTGGAACGTTGAATGACGAGAAAGGCAAGAATCGGCCAAAGCCAATGCAACTGCTGACAATCAAGACCATGGATCTTCTGCTCAAACACTATCTTCCGGATTAAATTACGATTAACGCTAACGGATGAAAACCTTGTAACTTTCGAAGGAATGGTGGAGTTTTCGCACAAAACAGCAACGAATCTTACTAGGAATTTATAGCACTCGCACCAGCTCGAAGCCAAGATATCTAGTACTGGCGTTGAAAACGACTCCGCAGACTGCATTTACAAGACCGCAAAATCAAAATGAAAGTTGTAGGATCTACGTGTGTTAGTATACGGATGTTGATCCTCCAGAGGGATCAACAAACCGGGCAGCGGAATATGAAAACAGTTCAAACAAGTTATTGTTCACACACAAGGATTCAAATCAAGCCAGCCTTTTGTTATTATTAAGTATGAACTTACAAACGCGAATCCTTGATCTTAAGGTATACACAATACCTTCTACCCAGACCTAGATCCCTCAGCGTCGGACACACTTGTAATTCGACTCAACGGACTTGACCCACACCTCTAACCCTCGTACACAACTCCGCCTAGAGTACTTCGTGTGTTCTTTACTCAAGCACACAGCTCTCTCAACTCTCTTGAAAAAGCGTTGGTAACAACCCTAATACAATGATCTATATATACTAATCGGCTAGAAGGAAATTCTATCCTAAAGTATAACGATCACCAAATCAGATATATCTTACTTAGGGAATAAGATAATATCTCCAACAAATTAACAAATGTTCGAGATCTTTCAAAGATAGGTAATTCGTTGCATCCGATCCCTTCACGCGCGTTTCCATAAATAAACTCCAGCTTTGCACGTTGATCCACCTTCCATATATAGCTTCTGCTTGCGCGCCAGCTATTTGATGATCCGGTTGATCCCATCGGATGTTCCTGCTCTGTTTCATGCTCAATCCAATCTGTTTGATCCTGAAACATGTAGCAAACCATATTAAATGTTTCTCAAGTGTTCAATCATCATCAAAACCTAACGGATCGATTGTCGGGACTAACCACCATCCAAACAATTTAACAACAATAATAACAAAGTGTAAGACGTTCCCCCTGAGTAGGATCTTCACCGAACTTACGATCACTAGTTAGCATAGTTCCCCCTTAGCATATGGCCGATCCCTCTGTACCAAGAACCAGTCGCATCTCTGCAATTTTCCTAACTTCCCCCTTTTGGCATCATCAAATAACTCAATTTGATCCTTATAGAACAATTTAACACATAAGCACACAACACTTAAGGAAAATAGCAAATCATTCATTACTTTTAAAGTTTGGATTACACAATCGGGAGCAAGCAAAAGATGGTTCCTGAACTATCACAAGAAAAACACAAAAACAGAGAAAAGACACTCAAAACTCAGATAATAGTAGGCTAGGGATCATAATGGGTGTTCACTCAAGCATGGGAGGGGGATTCATCTTTGCCTTCTTCATGGAATGGAGGATCATTCTTGAGCCGAGCCTTCTGCACATACAAGCTGACAAAAGTCTCCAATAGCTCTCTGATCCTGGACACTTCATCACCTATGCCCTGGAGGCTGTACCCATCAGGAACACCCTTCTTCTTAGGTGTCTTCTTCACAGCAGGGGCAGGTCGATCCTGGTGCACCATGCGCTCAAGGTTGTGCTTAGCCAGCGGGAACCCGAAAGACTGTTCCTCCTGAGGCTTGTAGAGACCTCGCTTTTCCAAGATGATCTTGACGAGCCCTGGATATGGGAGAGAGTGAGTCTTTCTGGCGCACTTGTCCATATGGAGAAGAATCAGCTTGGAGAGGTTGAGAGGCTCCTTCCTCAGAAACTGATCCAAAAGCACAACATCAGCTATGGTGGGGTTGTTGCGCTTCTCCTGTCGTGGAAAGAGGACCTTGGCTAAGTACTGGTGAGCGATCCTCACCATGAATGGCATATCAGTAGTGGCCATCCTGGCCTCAGCGGTACCAAAGACAGTCTCCATGATCTCGTCCTTGTCCTTGTCAGCAGGCCAGACTCCAGTCGTAGACTCGTAGGCAGCTCACTGATCCCCTCATTCGGAATCCTTAGCCATTCAGCAATCTCGTCAGTAGAGAAGACGAGAGACTTTGACCCTATCTTGGCAGCACCAGAGAGGCAAATAGGAGTAGAATAGCACTAGAAGGACGAGTAGAAGGATCGGACTAGTTTAGGATCAACAGTTACCTTGTCCGCAGATAGATGATCCCAGCCCTGAAACTGAATGAGCTCCTAGAGACTCGCAAGGTCATGTTCCTTGGCAAGTTCTTCTGTAATGATCAGGGGAGCGACAATTTTCCTGTCTTTTTTATCCTCAAAGGCCTGCTCCTCAGGCTCTGTGGACTCCTCTATTAGGGCAAGGATCATCTTGCCCTTTTCTTCTTTGGTTTTGGTTCGGCTGCGGGTGGCCCGGCCTGAGGAACGAGAGGTGGAGGTTTAGCCTTTCTGCTTCTTTGTCTTGCGTTTGGGCACCGGAGTTTTCAAGTCTGAGGCCGCCTCCACAATTTCGTCCTCATCGTCTTCTTCGTCTCTCTCCCTTTTCTTGGAAAGAGACTTGCTTTTGGAGGGGGAGGCCAATTCTTTCTCCACCTCTTTCATGGAGACCTCAACTTCGGCCTCTTTCTTCTTGGCCTCCTCCTCTTCGGCCTTTTCCTCGGACCTTGAGGGAACCTCCTCTTGATCCTTCGTCACCTTGGACGGCTCTGCCTCGGCTGCCGCCTCTTTGCCAATATTAGCCACGGAGTCCAAAGAGAGCATGGGGAGAGCCTCCGTAGCTTTGGCAGACTTGGACTCACTCTCCTTTTGAGCAGAGAGTTCGGCAATCTTAGCCCTGAGGGCGGCAATTTCTGCATCTTTGGTTTGGGAAGCCATGGATGATTTTGGTTAAGCTTGGGTTTGGGGAAGACAATTAGGGTTTGGAGAATTTGGTGTAATCAGACGGGGAAAGCAGAGAATTATAGAGCGCAGGGATTTGGTTAAGGCAAGAGAGATTTTACGCAAGATAGAGTGAAAGGGATTCGGTGGGATATTGGGTGAGATATTTATGGGAATGGAAAGAGGGAAAAGATATGGATAGATATGGGAAGATTTTTACCTCTAACGGATCTCTCCAACGGCCAAAATTCAGACTGATCCCCCAACGTTCACAAATTTGCACCAACGGCTCCCTGCAACTCTGTTTTCAAAATCTGCGCAATAATTGTTCCCCAACGGCTCTATTTCTGCACAAACATTCACCCGGTAACGGTAACAAAGCTTCTCCTCAATTTTTACTAGCCGTTACACTTGATTGCAATGCTCCTTAGACTGATCCCAAACACTACACAACTCAGAATGATCCTTTGGACTGATCCTACACATATGCTTGAGTGAATGAAAAGGGCAGGTTTTGGATAGCAAATAGGTAACAAAGAAAACTCACACGCATATCCAAAACACATATATTTCACACAAGCAAGGCACAACAAATGATCCAGATAAGTAAATCCCGTAAAAGAAGGTATCAAGAAAAATATGCTCATAGGAAACATTTACCTGGATCAAGGCTTGAGACGGTCTATGACTAACTATCATTTCGGCTTATAGCAAGGGATAACAAGATCAAGTTAGTCATTTTGGGATCAAAGAAAGGTTTTCATGCTTTTAATAATGATAGCTCAAGATTTTGAATGAAAGCAGCATGGATCAATAATCAAAACAAGTAAATCATCATGAACGCACATAATAAAGAAGATAGCACTTAACAGTGTTGTTCCCCCTGGATCAGAGAGTTATTTTAGCCAGTCATTGGGGGAATAGAGGACCGGGACTTGACTAGTTCATGGTGATCATGCCTAGGAGTATCCTCAGATGCTCAAAGGGTTTTCTATCCAATGCCTTGGTGAAAATGTCTGTCACTTGGTTTTTGGTCCTACAATGATCCAACTTAACAAAACCTTTATCAACATTGTCTCGTAGAAAATGGTGGCGAATTTCAATATGTTTAGTACGAGAGTGATGCACAGGATTTTTGGAAATATCTATGGCACTTGTGTTATCACATCGAATGCTAGTAGTTCCAAGAG
The DNA here is from genome assembly GCA_963924305.1 of Polygonum maritimum. NCBI lineage: Eukaryota > Viridiplantae > Streptophyta > Magnoliopsida > Caryophyllales > Polygonaceae > Polygonum > Polygonum maritimum. Next base: position 23,395,499 of record OZ002729.1, read on the forward strand.
ACATACCATAGTCCTCCAATTGCTGTTTTAGCCATAGTACCTGGGAACAACACGCTGTAGCCGCAACATACTCTGCTTCGGCCGTGGACAAAGCAACCGTGTTCTGTTTCTTAGATCCCCAAGAAACAAGACAAGGTCCTATGAATTGTGCCATCCCCGATGTACTTTTTCTATCCACAATGTGCCCAGCATAATCAACATCTGTGTATGCGAGAAGATCAAACTCGAAGATCCTGGGGTACCAAAGACAGAGATTGGTTGATCCCTTCAGATATCGAAAGATCCTTTTCACCTCCTTGAGATGAGACTCCTTAGGATTTGCTTGAAACCTGGCACAAAGACAAACACTAAACACAATATCTGGCCGACAGGCCGTTAGATATAACAAGGAACCAATCATTCCTCGATACGTCTTCTGGTCAACACTGATCCCACCTTCATCTGCATCCAAACGAGTGTTAGGAGAAATAGGTGTATCAATAGGTTTTGTGTTACCCATGCCATATTTTTTAAGCATTTCCTTGATATATTTTTGCTGTGGATTCTTGTTCCCTCCTTTTCCTGCGAAAATTGAAGACCAAGAAAAAATGATAGTTCCCCTATCATACTCATGTCAAACTCGCTACTCATAAGGGTTTTGAATTTGTCAACAAGAGTAGGGTTAGTTGAACCAAACACAATATCATCAACATATACTTGAACCACAAGGATCTCACCTCGTTGTTCCAGAAGGAACAACGTTTTGTCGATTGCACCACGTCTATACCCATTAGCCAAGAGAAACTGAGTGAGCCTATCATACCAAGCCTTGGGAGCTTGCTTGAGCCCATACAACGCCTTGTCTAACCTGTACACATGGTCAGGACAATCGACATCCTCGAATCCAGGAGGTTGCTCCACATACACTTCTTCTTGAAGGATCCCATTTAAGAACACCGTGTTCACATCCATTTGGAACAGTTTGAAGCCTTTGTGAGCTGCAAAGGAAATAAGCAGACGAATTGCCTCGATCGTGGCAACAGGTGCATAGGTCTCGTTGTAGTCGATCCCTTTCTGTTGGTTGTAACCTTTGGCAACCAGTCTCGCCTTGTTCCTCACCACAACTCCACCATCATCAAGTTTGTTCCTAAAAACCCATCTGGTTCCAATTGCCTTCTTGTGCTTTGGTCTCGCTACGAGTTCCCACACCTTGTTCCTCACAAACTAGTTTAACTCGTCTTGCATTTCCACAACCCAATCCAAATCACGAAGAGCTTCATCGATCGTCTTGGGTTCTACAAAAGAGATAAACGCATGGAAAGCAAAGAAACTACGGAGTTGGGATCGAGTACTTACACCTTCCTTCTCTAATGGAGTCAAGAGATTATCAAGTGGATGAGCTGCTCACTGTTGATAATTCCGGACTTGAATTGATCCTTCTGTTGTTGTACCTTCTGCTTGTTCCCCCTAAGCTTGTGGATCACTTTGAACATTGGTTGAAGAGGGATCAGGAGTGGGATCAGAAGAGACACCATCTTCAGGACCTTCATCGTACACAAGGTCTCCATCAAGTGATGGCATCGATGCATTGGATGCACCATCATCATCATTTGGTGGAACATCATTGGCCTTTGTGGAATTATTAGCATTTGAGCTTCCCCCACTTCCACCTGTCCGTCTTGGTCCTTCATCCTCTTCATTTGAATCTTCCGTCTGGAAATGTAGTGCGGGATCAAGAGATGAGGTGTGATGGTTTCCAGCCATAGTCTTTTCATCAAAGACCACATGTATGCTTTCCTCCATCTTCCTTGTTCTCTTGTTGAAAACCCTGTATGCCTTGCTATCAAGTGCATATCCCATAAATATGGCATCACTCATGGGATCAAACTTCCCGAGAGCATCCTTGCCATTATTATGTACAAAGCACCTGCATCCAAAGACTCGCAAGTGTGCAATATTAGGTTTTCGTCCCCTAAGCAGTTCATAAGATGTTTTCAAAAGAATTGGACGAATCATAGCCCTATTAAGGATATAGCAAGCCGTGTTGACGGCTTCAACCCAATAGACTTGTGGAAGTCCACTATCAATCAACATGGTCCCGGACATGTCTTCCAGGGTCCTGTTCTTGCGCTCTACCACTCCATTTTGTTGAGGTGTATGAGGGGCAGAGAAGTTATGAGAAACTCCATTGGTCCTACAAAATCGTAGGAATGAAGCGTTCTCAAACTCTGTCCCATGATCCGACCGAATAGCACCAAGCTTCTGTTCTACACGAACCTCCAGTTGTTTGACAAGCACCTCAAACTCTTGGAACGCCTCGCTCTTGTTCTTGAGAAAGATGGTCCAAGTGTACCTAGAAAAGTCATCAATAATAACAAAGATATATTGACTCCCGGAGAAACTGACCACCCTCATTGGTCCACATAAGTCCATATGGAGCAATTCCAGGGGACGCGTTGTGCTCACAACATTCTTCGACTAGAAGGAACTACGGGATTGTTTTCCTGTAACACAAGCATTATAGGCTGATCCCTGGTCTTGTTGAACACAAGGTAATCCGGTTACTAGGTCCTGTTTGAAAATCTTGAACAAAAGGTGAGAGCTCGCGTGTCCAACACGCTTGTGCCATAGGGCACTAGTATTAGCAATTGTTACCAAACAAATTCCCTGAAGTGGTTTGAAAGAAGGATCAAGAATGTAAACATTGTTGAACCTTTTACCTTTGAGCACCACTTCTCCATTCTTCCTGTCTTTTACAAGACACTCCTTGGATGAGAAGATTACTTCATTGTTTCCTTGATCACAGATTTGAGCAATGCTAAGTAGATTCAATCCAAGATCATTCACGAGCTTCACGTCTTGCACTTGCACACTATCATTGATCCTTACTGCGCCCGTCCCTAAGATTTTGCCTTCATTCTTGTTGCCAAAGGACACTGATCCTTTAGCACTTGTGTTTAGTGAGTTGAGGTTGTTACGATTACCGGTCATGTGGCACGAGCATCCACTATCAAAGTACCACCTGTTCTCCTCACTCACAACACCCTGCATTTAAAAGATTAGTCCTTAACGACCCAGACAAGCTTCGCTTGACTAGGTCGAGCAAGATACTGATACTTTCTTCGTTCCTCAGGACTAGCTTCATAAAAATCAAGCAGATTCACAACATTGCATGCATTTTGAGAAGCAAGTTTCTTGATCCTAGGTACATCTTGATTAGCACGCTGAGAATTCCTAGGGGGTCTACGAGGATTGTTCCTAGGTCCATTATTTCTAGGTCTATTGTTCCTAGGTCCATTGTTCCTAAGAGCTCTATTCCTAGCAGGTTTGCTCCTAGAGGCTTCCTGAGAGGTACTAGCTTCATTGGTCTTATTCTCACTCTTCTCAACTTGAGACTTTCTCTTCTCACAGTCAGCTTTCCTATGCCCCCCATCACCACAGTACCAACAAGTCATAAAGTAATCTCCCATGTGATACTTAGGGTGAGGTTTCTGAATTCTCCTCTCATTGATCCTATCCTTGATGAGGTCCTTAGGCTCACTTCCCTTGGATTATTTTATGAACATTTTATGGGCTGGTTTACCTACATACGACTCAGAGTCCTCACTCGGGTTTTTCTCCTCACCTTGCTCTAAAACCTGAATTATTTTAGTCAAGTGCAAGTTCCTATCCTTAAGACTCCGTAGTTCCCTACCCCTCTGTTCATACAACTCAGTAGCATCAAAGTTCTTATGAGCCCCATCCTTCTCTTTGTCTCCTGTGTAACCTATTCCAAATCTCTGGGGAACAAAGGTAGGACCTACATCAACAACTTCCTGTTTACCCTTAGCAATATCAAGTTTCGTCAACAAAACACCTTTTTCGGTATTTAAAGCAACAATTTCATCATTTAGTTCATCAATCGTGGTAGTCATGTTGAGAATCTTAATTTCAAGTTCAGGATAGTGTTTGCAAGGATCAACAGATTTTTCAGAGGCATTTTCAAGAGATTCTTTTAGTTCATTGCACATGTCATTAGCTTTAGTGAATTATATTTGAGCATCAATGATTTCATTATGCAATTCAGTGATCAGTCTAATCAAACTTTTCTTGGACAAGTCATTTAAGGAGTCAAGGAAATCAGAGTCAGGTACCTCAGATGAAGATGAATCTGGCGTAGCAATAGCCATTTTGCACGTGTGGTGCTCTTCTTCTTCTTCTTCATCTGATCCCCAGCATGCAGCAAAAGAACTTTCCTTGTTCCTTGGCTTGTTAGACTTTTCTTCCTCTGGTCCTTTAGGGCAGGACTTAGCATAATGACCTTTATCACGACACCGATAGCAGGTGACGTCCTTGATGTCTCTAGCTTCATCATTGTTCCCACGGCGCCCACCAGAATTGTTGGGGTGACCTGGAAACTTCTCCTTATTCCACAGCCTTCTCATCGCTCTAGTGAAAAGAGCAGTTTCATTATCAGGATCAATAGTATCCTCCTCTCCTTCCTCTACTATGTAGCTCATAGCCTTCTCAAGTTTGAGAGCTAGGGACTTAGTCGATGTCTTCCCTTCCCTGTTACAATTCCTTTCAATTTCATATTTTGTTAGCTTAGCAAAGAACTCATGCAGCTTGAGAGATTTGTTCTTATCATTTTCATGGAAGGTTAGACAACTATGTTCCCAATCACCAGTAAGTCCATTGATTAACACTCTAACTTTAGTCTTAGTCGAAATTTTATCTTCATCAAGACCTAGACTAATCATCTTAGTATCAAGAGTAGTAAATCTAGACTGGTAAGAGGATACAGTTTCCCCTTCCTTCATTGCGAAGGTGAGGAACTCCTTCTGGGTGGCAAGGACCAAGTCATCCTTCATCTCAGTAGTACCATTGTGGATGTCGCTCAGGGCTTCCCACATTGCCTTGGCATTTTTCAGATTGCCAACCTTGTTCTTGTCCTCCTTGGTGATCCCACACGTGATGAAGGTCTTAGCAAGGAAGTTGGCTTCCATTGCCTTGAAGTCATCTGGTCCTATGAGCCTGGGATTAGCTTTCTTATCATCAGTAACTTCAAGATCTCCCAGTTCAATGGCCAGCCAGGATTGGAAGTTCTTTCTCTTGATCCAATCAGACATTGAATCTTGCCATTGATTGTATTGGCCAAGGAGCAACAACGGGGGTTTGGTGTTAGAGACACCAAGTTCTTGGACTTGATTACTCATCTTCAAACCTGTTTGACACAAACACACAATCTAGAGCACGCAGGCTCTAATACCAATTGTAGGATCTACATGTGTTAGTATACGGATGTTGATCCTCTAGAGGGATCAACAAACCGGGCAGCGGAATATGAAAACAATTCAAACAAGTTATTGTTCACACACAAGGATTCAAATCAAGCCAGCCTTTTGTTATTACCAAGTATGAACTTATAAATGCGAATCCTTGATCTTAACGTATACACAATACCTTCTAGCCAGACCTAGATCCCTCAGCGTCGGACACAATTGTAATTCGACTCAACGGATTTGACCCACAACTCGGCCTAGAGTACTTTGTGTGTTCTTTACTCAAGCACATAGCTCTCTCAACTCTCTTGAAAAAGCGTTGGTTACAACCCTAATACAATGATCTAATATACTAATCGGCTAGAAGGAAATTCTATCCTAAAGTATAACGATCACCAAATCAGATATATCTTACTTAGGGAATAAGATAATATCTCCAACAAACTAACAAATTTTCGAGATCTTCCAAAGATAGGTAATTCGTTGCATCCGATCCCTTCACGCGCGTTTCCATAAATAAACTCCAGCTTTGCGCGTTGATCCACCTTCCATTAATAGCTTCTGCTTGCGCGCCAGCTATTTGATGATCCGGTTGATCCCATCGGATGTTCCTGCTCTGTTTCATGCTCAATCCAATCTGTTTGATCCTCAAACATGTAGCAAACCATATTAAATGTTTCTCAAGTGTTCAATCATCATCAAAACCTAACGGGATCGATTGTGGGGACTAACCACCATCCCAACAAAAGCCAAAAAAAAAATAATGGTAAAAGAATAAAAGTATATTCTAATAGACTCATGGCGATGAAAATGATTTTTAAAATGTAAACTATAAGTAAATACGTTTGGTTACATTAGTAAGATCGATGGTACAAGATTAGTATAAACTCAATCTAGAAAATAAGGCAAAATAATATTGATGGAGTGATATTTTTATAAATTATTACGGATAATCATTTTTTAATTAACATAATTATGTTTGCAAGTATAGTAAAATGCAAGAAACAAACAAGTAAGAGCGTCGTAAAGACGGCATCCTTGGCAACAAAATAACAAGTAGATTAAAATGCAGAAACAACAAAGTAAGGATGCAAGCAATTCATAGGAGAACCCTAGTTTTGACCAACTAGTCTTAGTGTGTAAGCCTCTACCTCCTAAGAGGATTTCTGAATGACTTCTTTATACTTGTTTTATATGTGAGTCTCTTGAGTTATTACACAAGCGAAGATCACACTTCTCCCGACTACAAGATTCCGTCCGTACAGTCTCCTAGTGAATTTCCTTTTAGCCCTAACTTTAAGTAGCCTAACATAATAATAACAAATACAATGAACTCAGACCTCACGTGTTCCTTAGTCCTTAGGGAATACAAACACTCTTGTTTGGAAACAAATTTGATCTTTAGGGGATTTCTTCTCCTAGATCAAGCTCACTCTCACCTACTTTGTTCTTGGGGTGTTCTTAATGATCTTGATTCTCCAACAAGAGTGTAGAAGAAGTCACATCACCACAAACACAAATGAGTGTATTTATAGGCGATGTGATGGGGTTCCCTTCCTAGGACCCTTTTTCCCTTCTGGTGTCCTCAAAGACAACTTCAGAACCTGTCACTTTCTCTTACGTTGTATAGATACAAACATTTATCTTCATCTAAAAGGCAACTCTCTTCCTTTGATGGGGAGCTTCGACGTGTTTCTTGGGATGAGATTGGGAAAGCGACATCTTTTGGCTTCATGTCTTTTATCTCTGACACCTGAAGCTTCTGAGGATTATGGCTGCCCATAATGATATCTTGTCAGGCAACCTTGACTTTGTATGAATTTGAACCTTTTGGAGTTTGAGCGTCAGTTTCCTTCTCGTTAGGGACGATTTCCCTATCTCACAGGAAACTAGTTCCTGTTCAATTTTCCTTGAAGTTCTGGGCGTCCCTAAGCTCGAGGGACGACATACCCTTATTAGTCTTTTCACATGATGAGCGTCCCTGGAAGCATTGTTGGGAGTAACACTTGGACAAGTATTAGATTTCATGGAGTTTGTCATTATCAAAAGCAGGGACGGAGATCGTTGACTTGTGCATCGTTTAGACAAGTTCATTCATCCCATACTAAGAAACCTTTTCTTCCAACTGCTGGAAAAAGATCATGTAGTGACAGTGGTTTAATTGAGAGAAGGCTTGAATTCCAGCTTCTTGGTAGGCTTAGGAGATGCAACTATGAATAGTAGACCCGCGACCGCAAATTGAGCCTAAAACTCGCCATGCCAAGTTGTTCTTCCATGACCGTTTCAAGCAATTTCGCTCGTGGATTTGTGTCAAAAGAGCCTTGTACGTGCCCCCGTCATTGTCAAGTCTCAATATAGTATTTGAGCCAATTCATATATTGTTAAGAGAAATTTGCACTAAACCACCCGTTAAATAGGCGAATTTACAAATAACCACCCGTTATACAAAATTTTGTTTTAAACCACCCAAAACATCAATTCCGTTAACAAATAATCACCCATGGCGTTATTCCGTCAAAAATGCCGTTAAATCTTAAACTTTGACAATTTTACCCTTAATTTGGTCAACTTTGACCACTTTGGACCCCACTCCCTTTCATTCCTCTCTTCCTCACTGCGTCTTCTTTGATCTTCGACCTCCCCTGCTTCTTTCTTTGGGATTTGGAACGCCGGAGGTCTCCTCTCGCCAACCCCTCTCAGTCCCCACTCTGGTTTTTGCGCGGCTTCAAACCACCGCTGATCCCGGTCGGACGGAGCTCTCATCGACTTCTCCGCTCCAAATCTGAGCCCCACGCTTCGCCGCCCATTCTCAACGGCCGGCCAGCCTCGTCGCTCACCTGCGACTCACCCCGACGACCTCGCTTCCCCTCACGAAACGCCAGATCTGGGACTATAGCCCTCCGGCCAAACCCGACCTCCACCAGATCTTAACTACTTTCGCCGGCCCGACTCCTCTCTGCCCCTGTTCAGATCTGGTCGCCACTCGCCGAGCCCGACTCCTCGCCCCGATCTCCGGACTCGCGACCACCGGATTTGGGTTAACTGTTCGAGAATTCCGGCTCGCCGATGTCAGATTCCGGCGTCGTGGAGTTCTGCTCGCAGACGAGCGTGTACGGGCCAGGGATGGATGTGACAAAGGCGGAGCTGGTGAGCCGGACGAATTGGCGCCGCCAAGAGAAGACGGAGATGGTTGAATTCAAGGCTTGGGGACTCGGACGTCCGAGCAAATTTCCAGATTGCGAAGTCGAGAAATTCAAGCGCATATGGAAATGAGAACGGGAAATTTTTTAGGGTTTTTGAATGGGAAGCTTGAAATTGAATTGCTGAATTGTTTTAATTGTGGAAGATGAACATACACACAAATATAATGAGGGTTTTGGCGGCAGACAGAAACGAGAGTTTGGAGATGGAGGATAAGGAAGAAGGGTAAGGTGTTGGGGGTGGGGGTTGAAGAAAGACGATTTTGATTTTTTTTTGATTTTTTTTTTGTTAAAAATGCTCAAATTGTTGGGTATTATGTAAATTGTTGGAACAGTTGAGGGCAAACGGGTCAATATCCACAATCTAACGGTATTTTTTGACGGAATAACACCATGGGTGGCTAATTGTTAACGGAATTGAAGTTTTGGGTGGTTTAAATCAAATTTTTGTATAACGGGTGGTTATTTATAAATACGCCTATTTAACGGGTGGTTTAGTGCAAATTTCTCTATTGTTAATTAACATTGTTATCATGGATAATATTAAGGAACATCATATCTTTTATTTGAGAGAGAAAATATCAAAGGATTAATAATTTATAATTTCTTTGAGTGGTTACAAAGGAGTTTGAGCTTAACCTTTTTATAAGTAACGGTCGATACTAATTTGTTTCGTTTAAATATATATCGACCTTGGTTCACATTCAATCTTCAAGTGGATCTCGTTCACACTAGGCTTATGTAGTTTTCGTCTCAAATCTCAAATTCAAGTTGTTCTCTCTTCTATTCGATAATCATGAAATTGTTTGTCGTTATGGTATCCTTGTGTTAAAAACAAACTTTTTTACCAATAACCAAGCTTAAGTTTATTATGCTATATAGATGGTGACCATTGTTGTTATACTTGTTATTTTGTTGCATTATTACTTGTAGTTAGGTTTCCAATAATGTGTGACATCGATTGTTTCAAGTCTCTTTTCTAGATTTTGTCAGGATTAGTTTAGACTTGGAACGTGAGGGATGAATCCTAGATTGCCTTTATGTAATATATGTTCCTTGGGAGAGGTATGACTCTACTTATAATTGAAGGTCCGATGTAATATATGTCCCTGGCTGACTATGTCTTGAACAATGTCAAACTATGCATTCGTCCGATGTTTTAGAGCGATGCCACCTTATAATTGAAGGTCGACTAAGTCATTCACGATGCCACAAAATCTATAGGTCTGCTAAAGTTTGGCACTATATCACACCAAGGTACTATTATTTTTGTCTCCTCTTAAAGGTGAGCTTATCCATAGAAAGTATCCCTCTTTAGGGCATGCCACAACTAAAAGTCACTAAGTGAAGTGCAATATATGTTTTATAACTAATGGAAGCTAGTGCCTCAATCAAAGTGCAATATATGTTTTATAACTTAGAAAACCAATTTGACTCATTGCTACGAACGATTCTATTTTTTAATTTAGACATGCATGTCATATATGCTATGAGGGTGATAATAGGTTTATGTAAAAGATGGAGGATTTTCAACTATGGTTCAAATTTTGAAAGTTCCCTACAATTCATTGACACATATCTTTCTTAGAACCTACTTTAATGTAGTGCCATACTTCCATGAAATATCGTATTTCTTTATCCTTGAGTTATCTCGATGCCTTCATTAACTTCATTTGATGACCTTGTTAGCCCGATGCCTTTCTCTCAAAGAGTCATATAGTTTCCGCTTGAAGGAACCCACGACTGTGGTGTACAAACTGGCCATCTTTTATGTTGTGTAGGATGACATCATGTTTGACCTTTTCTTAGAACCAAGTCGCATTCTACCATGTGTTTACGCATTAGCCTATCATCCCTTCTTTCTTTCCCAACTCGGCTGGCTAGTATTTCTTGCATCATATGGAAATAATCAAGAAGAAGGGACAAAGTCGTGGAGGATTGAAGTCAAGGGCTAGAGAAGGAAGGAAGGAAGGAAGGGTTAAAGCTTAGAGATGAAGACAAGAAGTTTGAAGGAAGGAAAGTTTCAAGATGATTGGAATATTTTTGGCTCCAACACGCTGCTTTAAACAACCTTTAGAGTGGATGTTTTATTCCACTACTCTCTCATTTTAAACAAATTATCATTATATACCGTCTATGTAATTGATTTTGTAATCAAACTTTTGGGGGAATCCTTTCATAAAGAATCAAGTTATTTATTTCTACTCATGTGTCAGGTTACCTATAGCCTTGAGTCACTTCGCATCGTGAAATCACACGTCACTCGCAGTAATAGTCATGGTTTGAAAATAGTGATGTTACACAAACCCTAAACCCTACACAAATGAAGTAAGTTCAAGAAAGAAAGTACACATGTTATTGACTACAAGTGTTTGATCTCGACGTTGGAGCGAAAATCTGTTCCAATTGAAGGGAGTTGAAGAACAGTCAAGGTGTTAAGGTTTGATCTTTTGTGCTTTGGTTAATGTTGTTGACTTAGAAAATTAATTGATAGTCTCGTTAGTGTTTCTACTACTTGGAGTCTGGTAGAAATAGAGAGGTTCGGGTCTAGCCATTTGGGTTTCATAAAGATTTACATACATTGCTAGTTGCTTATCATGAGATTCCTCAATAAAAAAATTACATCAGCAAAATACACACACAGACCTCTAAACTTGCGATAAATAGTCATTTTGATGAACCCTTAATTTTCAACTTTTCCAAATTAAGCCCTAAACTTAACAATCGCAACCTATTGGGTCACTGATCGATGATTTTAACAGACGACATACACATACGAGATCCTGAACTTTCAACTTTGTCAATTTGGCACCTGAACTTAACATTTGCTACCTATTGGATCCTTGATTGATGATTTTCATGGGAATTTTTTTGTAGTGTGTAGCATGTGTGTCATGTCATACATTTAATAAAATAATATAAAACATACAAACAATAGGAAAAAGAGAAGGAGAATAAAATCTCAAATCTCCTAATAAGCTAATTTATTTTTTAACCTTTTCAATGTTTTCAAAGTCCAAGAGTTATGGCAAATCTGGAGAGATCTCATCGGCGACATTTCTTAATTACGATTGAGTTTCTTGCCACACACCGACGTCATTAAGTCTAAGTTCGTCATGTCGCCCTCCTCTACACCTAACGTGTGTCCTCACCTTCCTGGCTCGTTGGCATGAGGATATCCTTTTGTCGGAATTTTGTTTGCAATGGCCCAATTCCTTAGATCTGGAAAAATGAAGGGTGTTGAAAGAAAGAAAAAAGAAAGGATATGAGAAATAAAATTAAAAAAAGGGAAAAAGAGAGATTATTGCACTTTAGTTAAGTGTCCAAGGACCCAATAGGCTATAGATGTCAAGTTTAGGTGTTAAATTAACAAAGTCGAAAGTTCAGTGTCTTAAATGATTATTGTTTAGGGGCTTATAAAAATCATCGACCAAGAAGTCAAAAAGTCGTAATTGATAATGTTCAGGGGCCAAAATGATAAAGTTAAAAGTTGAGGGTTCGAAATTGTTGGGACGATATTAAGGACGCTAGTCATTAATATCTAAACCAATAATGATCGTCCCTTGTTTTGATAATGACAAACTCAAATGTATTTAACAAGTTGTCCAAGTGTTGATCTCAGGTAAGGTCCAGTGAACGCACATGAGCGAAAAGGACAACAAGTGAACGACAGTCCCTAAGCTGTAGGGACGCACGTCATCAGAACTTCCAAAGCTAAACGTAATTGGCCAAGTCCCTGCGCAGATAGGACGGCGTCCTCGTCAAGAAGGGACGCGCGCCAAAATACGGACGAAGTTCAAATTCAAATCAAGGCCGCCCCAACATGATTACATCACGTTCGGCCGTAGTCCTCAGAAGGAAGCTTCCCTTGTCTGGGCACGTGTAGACAACTCCAAGGATGTCGCTTTCCCAGCGATGGTCCCTATCCACGCGGAGGCTTCCCAAGCGTCAACAGAGTTGACTTCCTCAAGATGCTCATCGCACCGTTGATGGAAGATCAAGGATCCTGCCAAGCATCAGAGGACGCTAGAGGACAAGAACCACTTCCGCTATAAATACCCCCCAAAGGGTATGCATAGCGGTGTGGACTTTGAAGACTTTCTCTCAAGCTCTCCTGAAGCATTCAAGAACACGAACGAAGATCAAGAAGATCAAGTGAGCTTGAAGCAAGAGAAAGAAAGTCCAACCACATCAAATCCAAAACAAACCACAAAATAGTTAGAGTTGTAGTTTGTCTTTCACAACGAACCGTGAGAGACGTGAGTGATAGCTTCCTTATAGCTAAGAGAGTTAGGTTACTTTGTTAGGTGGAAGGAGTGTTACTAGTGAGGCCAAGGACGGACGCTTAGCTCAGAGAATTGTAATGACTCGCCTAAGTTGTAAGGACTCTCTCTTAATAAGATAAGGACGGCTATTGAAAATCCTCCAAGCGGAGGTAGAGGTTTACCCATAAGACTAGTTGGTCTTAGTGGGGTTCCTCTATAAATACTCGTGTCCATTATCTCATTGCGTTTCCTGTTAAGTCTAAATTCCGCTGCACCTAAGGACGCCCTTAACCCAGTTAAGGACGCCTTCACTAACAGACTTACGATCCAACAATTGGTATCAGAGCAGGCGCTCTAGATTAAGTTTGAGTTGCAGGAAACATGGAGATGGAACCTATAGGTATCTCAAGTGCAAAACCACCTCGCCTGACGGACGGCAACTTCAATAGGTGGAAGACAAGGTTCGAATGCTTCGTGCATAGTCAAAACTACCAATGCTGGCTGGTGATAAAGAACGGCGACCTCGAAGTTCCTGCTGCCAAGAAGGACAAGGAGGCAGATTGGGGTCTTGAAGAGTTCAAGCTTATGGAAGCAAATGCAAAGGCCATCTGTTTTCTACAGACGTCCCTCTGTGAAAGGGACGCTACTCGTGTGAGCAATCTCCTAACGGCTAAGCTTCAATGGGAAGCTCTGGAGAAGTATCATGTTGGGACGCCTGAGATGAAAGAAGACGTCCAGTTGGAAGCAAAAAGGGACTTCTACAAATTCAGGATGTTCACAAATGAGACCATCACCGACTACTCCTTTCGCTTTGAGGCCCTTCTAACTAAGTTGAAAAACTTGGGTGTCAAAGAAACGGAGATTACTCAGAGGATGAAGGTTCAAGTCTTGATAGATGGACTCACGAGACCATGGAACTTTGATAGGATGACGTTCAAAGAGAACCAGGCCAACAAGGGACTGTCCATGGATGAAATCTATGGAAAACTTAAAGGGTACGAAGCAAGAAGAAACCAAGATCTGGCAGAAATGGGAAAGAGTCCCCAGAATGAGCTGGCTTTAACTCTCGCGGCTAGGACGCCAGAGTATGAGCAATACTATCAAAGGCAAAGAGAGATAAACTCAATGCTAGAAGCCAAGACTCAAGAGCACCAAGAAAATCTTCGTCTTCAAGCGTTAGTGGAACGCAAAGGGAAGACCGAAGAACAAATTTCTGAAGAAGATGAGCTAGCACTGTTGCACAAAACTCTTCGTTCTTGGTACAAAAGAGGCAAAGTTCCAAGAATGAAGATGCCCTACAAAAAGGAATCTCGCAAGCCTACAGATGCAGAAATGAAGGAAATAGTTTGCTACAAATGCAACAGAAAGGGTCACATGGCCAAGAAATGTACCACAGGCCTATCATCAAAGGAAATGAAGGAAAAGGCGCTTGTTGGTTCATTTGAGGGTGCATGGGACGACCTTGACTCAAGTGATGAAGAGCCAGAAAATCAAGTGGCTTACATGGCTATGGAAGACGCCCCAGAGGACGTCTCTGAAACTGAGCAAGAGGTAACCCATGAAACCATGTTAAACTCTCTTGAAAAATGTTCAAAACCAAAGCTCATTAAATTGATAACCCAAATCATGCAAGAGAGTTATGCTATGAAACAAAGTTTTGAGGAAGCTGAATCCGAGAATATTGTTGTGGAATGTGAGAATTGTAGTACCATGTCTTTTCAACTAGAGTCCTCTCAGGAAGAAGTCAAGTCCCTTAAGAGTCAGATTGTGTGCTTAAAGCTCGAAAATGCTAGTCTTAGGGACGAGGTCAAAGTTCTAGGAAAGAGTCCGATGACCGAAACTGTTAACCCAATAGTTTTTGTTCCAACTAGAAAAGGACTAGGGTATGAATCGGGATCAAAGAACTCTCTCCCTAGCGACTTTGAAGCTAGCAAGACTACTGAATTAGAGCTTGAGAGGGAAAAGACAAGGAATCTAGAAGAACGCATTAGAGTTCTAGAGAGTGGTGAGAAAGGACAAAAGGACTACTACACAAATTCTGTCAGTCGCAAAATCTAGAAGAATATTGCTAAGGGAAAAGGATCTAAGGTAGTGGACCCTGAGAAAATGAAAGAGAATAGAATTCAGCGTCCTAACAAAAAATACTATCTTGGAAACTATTATAGGACGTGCTGGCATTGTGGCAAAGGTGGTCACTACCAGTATGAGTGTCTTAAGCTGAAATAAGATCTTGAAAATGGAAAGAAGGCTAGAAATGGACGAGAGAATGCTAAACCTAAATCTTCTGATAGGACGCATGCTAGTGTGCCAAATGCTAAAGCTCGTTCTCCTAGGACGCATGCTAGAAGATCAAATGATGTAAATGTTTATGATCATTTGCCTATGAAGAAGTTTTACCCATGTAACGAACCAGGTAGGGTCACCTTTCTTGGGTCGCAAAGAACTAACTCTTCTTTTCAGGTGGAAGTGAGAGGAAGCCCGTGGATCATCGATAGTGGTGCTTCAAATCATATGACTGGAAGCCAGATCCATCTCACTTCTATCCAAACAAATGCCATGGGAGGAACTGTCTCGTTTGGCAACAAGGGCAAAGGAAAGATCAAAGGGACGGGCACCGCAAAGCTGAATCAATCCATCAGTGCGTCCAAAGTTAGTCTTGTCGAAGGACTAGGTTTCAACCTCCTCAGTGTCTCTCAAATATGTGATCAAGGTGAAAACCTAGTCACATTTGACTCTAAGGAATGCCTAGTCATCAACAAGAAAACAAATCAAGTCATTCTCAAAGGGACTCGTGAAAACAATGTCTACGTCTTCAATCAAAAATTCAAGCCTGCATCCAAGTTGTGCTTATCTGTTTCCGCTGTGGATGCCGATCTCTGGCATCGACGTCTAGGACACGCGGGACCTAGCACAATCTTCAAGCTTCATCAAAAGGATCTTGTAAGAGGTCTTCCCAGAATTGATCCTGAGCAAATTGAGCAATGTGAAGCATGCATCAAAGGGAAGCAGACAAGATCGTCCTTCAAATCCAAAAATGAAGTGAGCACAAAGAAGCCATTGGAACTTCTTCACATGGATCTGTGTGGACCCATGCAAACCCAAAGCTATGGTGGAAAAAGGTACATGTATGTCATTGTAGATGATTTTTCAAGATTCACTTGGGTTCTATTCTTATTGTCAAAAGCAGATGCCTTCGGGATGTTCAAAATCTTCATCAACCAAGTAGAAGTTGCTCTTGGGACGAGCTTGAAAGCTCTAAGGTCAGATCATGGAACGGAGTTTAAAAACTCAGAGTTCCTTTACTTCTGTGACCAACAAGGAGTCTCTCACAACTTCTCCTCTCCTCGAACTCCTCAGCAAAATGGTGTTGTTGAAAGAAAGAATAGGACGCTGGAAGACATGGCAAGGACGATGCTTTTGGCCAACGGCGTCCCCAAACACTTCTGGGCAGAAGCCGTTGCCACCGCAACCTACATTGTCAATCGAGCTATGATTCGTCCATTGCTCAAAAAGACATCCTATGAGCTCTTGAATGGAAGAAAGCCAAACATTTCACACCTCAAAGTCTTTGGGTGTAAATGCTTCATTCACAACAACGGCAAAGACAACATCGGCAAATTTGATGCCAGGAGTGATGAAGGAATATTTCTTGGGTACTCCCTCACAAGCAAAGCCTATAGAGTCTTCAACAAACGGACTCTTAAGCTCGAGGAAAGTATCCATGTAGTATTCAAAGAAAATGCTTCTCTCAAGAAAGAACCAAGTAAGAAGGAACGTCGCTCCTCTTCTAGGGAAGATGATGAAGATGATGAAGAAGAACCAAAAGGCTCCTCCAACAAATACTATGTTCCTGGGAACACCCCTGAGTCTCGCGTCGAGGTCTCAATGGGAGTTCCTAGTGAACAACAAGAGCCTTCTCAAACTTGGTCGCTAAACCAAGTTGAGGCCGGTGAATCAAGTCAACAAGGAGAAAGACACAGTGTGGACGCTCCAGCTGAGGGGGAACACACTGAGCCAACAAATGAAGAAGACGGATTTGACTCTGATGAGTCTAATTGGACGGACCCTAGGTGTACTCCTGCCAGGGACGCTACCCATAAGGGATCCAACCTTTCAAGACTTCATTCAACAGATCAAATCATCTCAGACATCTCAAAAGGAGTCCAAACAAGATCAGCTGTGAATCAGTCCCTCAACGCCAACATAGCGTTCTGTGCCTTCAACGCCTTTGTGTCCTTAGTTGAACCTAAGAACATAAAGGAAGCACTCCAGGATGCTGATTGGATTCAAGCCATGCAAGAAGAACTCAATCAATTCGAGAGGAACAAAGTTTGGACCCTCGTCCCTAGACCGAGGAACAAAAACATAATAGGGACGAGGTGGGTCTATAGAAACAAGCTTGATGAAAGTGGCCGCGTATCAAGGAACAAAGCAAGGCTTGTGGCTCAAGGCTATAGGCAAGAGGAAGGGATCAATTATGATGAGACCTTCGCTCTTGTCACTAGAATTGAAGCCATTCGCCTCCTCATCGCCTATGCCGCCCACAAGGGGTTCAAGCTATTTCAAATGGATGTCAAGACAGCCTTTCTCAATGGCAAGCTTAAAGAAGAAGTGTACGTCGCTCAACCTCCAGGATTTGAGGACGCTGATCACCCTGATCATGTGTACTTCTTGGACAAGGCACTCTATGGGCTCAAGCAAGCCCCTCGTGCATGGTACGATAGGTTTGCGTCCTTTCTCTTGTCCAACGGGTACACACGAGGTAACATCGATAAAACATTATTCTTAAAGAAAGTCCTTAAAGATGTTTTGATTGTCCAAGTCTATGTCGATGACATAGTCTTTGGAAGCACTAACATGAGACTTGTAGAGGAATTCAAGAACTTGATGAGTAGTGAGTTTGAGATGTCCCTGATAGGAGAACTCAACTTCTTCTTGGGACTCCAAATCACCCAGCTCAAAGATGGGACGCGCATTCACCAACAAAAATACATCCGTGAAATGCTAGAGAAGTATGGAATGAACTCTTCAAAATCCATTGATACTCCCATCTCCCCCAACACTCGCCTTTATGCTGATGAAGAAGGCAAGAGTGTAGATCAAAAGCTTTACAGAGGAATGATAGGGTCCTTGCTGTATCTAACGGCAAGTCGTCCCGACATCATGTTCGCTGTGTGCTTGTGTGCTCGTTTCCAAGCAAATCCAAAGGAGTCCCACATGCAAGAGGTCAAGAGAATCTTCAGATACCTCAAGGGACGAGATGACCTATGCCTATGGTATCCCAGAAGAACGTCCCTAAATCTGGTGGCGTACTCTGACGCAGATTACGCTGGCCATGTGGTGGATAGGAAGAGCACATCCGGGATGGCACAATTCCTTGGCTCATGTCTTGTATCTTGGGGATCCAAAAAGCAAAACTTCGTGGCACTCTCAACCGCGGAAGCTGAGTACGTTGCTGCTGCTTCGTGTTGCTCACAAGTCCTATGGATCAAGTACCAACTTGAAGATTATGGTACGTTCCTCAATACAGTCCCTATCTTGTGTGATAACACCAGTGCTATAAGTATTGCCAAGAATCCTGTTCATCATTCTAGGACGAAGCATATTCATATAAGACATCACTTTCTTCGTGATAATGTTGAACTTGGATTAATTAAGGTAGATCATGTTAGGACTGAGGACCAAGTGGCCGATATTTTTACAAAAGCACTTGATAGACGTTCCTTCGAGCACCTCCGACTGCTCTTGGGGATGATAACTTTCAAATGATCAAGTCCCGTTCTATTATTCCCTCCATGATTGGCTATGTTTTTTTGAGAACTCGTTTTAAAGTAATGTATTCAATTAAAGTCATCTTTAAAGGACGCTAGTCTAAGACATATGTTTTGCTTGTGTTTTTGAACGGTATTCAATTCGCTTTTCATCTCAAAAGAGTATCCCTGATCAAACTGCCCTCATTATAAGCCGAAATGATGGAAACTCTAAGCATACCTAAGCCGAGAATCTTGCAAACGCGTCCTATGAGCGTTCTTTGTTTTATCTTTACGGGACGTACTTGCTTGATTTTCAAAAATGGTTCTAAGTGATCTAAGGGACGCGTGTTAAGAGCTGAGAGTTGTCCGTACAGAGTTCTAAGTTCAGAGGTTGAGATCAGTGTCTGGGACGCCGTGGTTCAGTTCAGTGTAGTGAAGTGTTGCGTGTTGAAAGGACGCCAGTCCTTTGCAGTTATGAGAAGTTTGAATGTTTGAAAATGGGAAGGTGAACCGTCTTAGAGAAGTTTCAGCGAAGATCTCGGGATATGCGCAAACAGTGCTCAACAGCTGTGTTTCTTAGCAAAGAAGAAAGCCACGTGTGGGAAGGCGGGTGGAGGAAGCCGAGTGTAAAGACCCTGTTACCTCTGCCCGTCCAACTTCGTCTTCTTCCTATAAATACCCACCTGTGCATTCCGAAACATCTTCTTCGCTCCTCTGTTGTTTACTCACTTATAGAAATCTCTCAAGATCTACAAAATCTTCAAACGCATCCCGAAATCTCATCCTCAACCCTACTTCTCCTCTATATAAACCCTCTCTCTCAAATGGCCAACACCAGAGCTTCCAAAAACCCTTCACCATCGTCGGCGGCGAAAAACCCTAGCTCCTCGAGATCTCCTCCGGTGAAAGGCCGGTCATTAATGGAGTCAAGAGGCAGACCTTCCGGCCGCCACGACCCCCCTCGCCACCATTCTTCTTCTCAATCCACCCAGCGCCGCCACTCCAACACCCCTCCCCAGCCCCTTCGCTCCCAACCTCCACAACAAAAACAACAACCCCCTCGCTCTCAATCCAAACAAAGTCAAAAGCGGTTTTCATTTCTAGAGAAGCCCTTCAAACTTGAGCCTGAGCCAGATAATATCAGTGGCTCAATTGGACGGCTCCCCTCTCAACCCAAACGCCGTCCTCCCCTTGACCCTCTCATTGAGGACTGGCTTGAAAAAGAGCCAAGGACGCTCGCCAACATCTGTCTTAGGGCGTCCGCTCACGAACATCCTCCTAAAGTCCAAAGACTACTTCACTACTTCATGATAACGTACGTCAAGCCCCGCCTTGCGGAAACCAACAACTCCAACCCTCCATTCATGGGGCCAGGCATCATTTCTGACTCGTTTGGTGGAACCGTGGACGAGCTCGCCAAACTGCTCCCCGATATAATGGAGTTCGTCGTGGCTCCTGCGGGCTCCGTCCCATCTCAAAAATGAAAAAGGCCTTCCTCTCCCCCTCCTTCCACAACGCTCCAAATAAAAGGCCCTTCCTCCTCTCCACCAAAAGCAATCCCTTCTTCCCCTCCTCCCGCCCCAAAGAGACGCTTGAAGACGGCTGCTGAGCTCGAGGGCGTGACCGAGCAACAAATGGCCGCTATCCGCCTCTCGGAGCTTGCAATAGAGAAAGAGGAGAAGGCCAGGCAAGAGCAGGCCGAAAAGGACGCCATTGCTGCGGCGATCGAGCAGAGTTTGCAAGACGTCCCTCGTCTTCCTCCTCCACCACCAAGGATAGAGGACGTCACTCCCGCTCCTGCTCCTGCGGCTTCCTCCGATCCACTTCAGGCAGAGATCGAGGCGGACTTGGCAAAGCCCATGCCAACCGCTCAACAGGCGACTCCTCTCGTACAGGTCCCGGCCAAGGACGCTGTACCAAAGGTGATTACTCTTGAGGACTCTCCTGCCAAGAGGCCGCCTCCTCCCCCTGCTCCGCTCAAAGTGAAGCCCATATCCATGGCTCCGCCAAGCTCCTCCTCTGCCCCTGCTACAAAGGCCAAAATAAGAACTCCCTCTCCCTCTCCTCCCAGAGCTTCAACTCCTCCCCCTCCTCCGCCCGCTCAGGCTGTCGAGGAAACTGCTCAAGTCCAAGGGACGCCTCCTTCAACCGTCCCTACCGAGTCCTTGGCACGGACTCCAGTAGTGGACGCGCCACCTACAGAACAGGCGTCCGCTGCTGAGGACACGGAAATGGTCGAGTCCCATGAGCAAGGGGACGAGGCCTCAGACGAAGAGGATGCTCCTCACCAGGACGAGGACCCTGAAGACGAGGAGGGAGACGAAGATGAAGAAGACGCCGGTGATGAAGTGATTGTGAGCAACGGCAGTAAGCAGAAACGATTGAAGAAGATTTTGTCGCCGCTCCTGTTCACCGCCCAGTTCCTAGAGGAAAATCAACGCGAAGAGTTTCTGGAACTGCTTGAGTTTCAGGGATGGACGCACCTAGGCACCGAGGCCGCAGAAGTCGACCCCGAACAGGTTCTCCGCGTTTACTCCAAATTTGAAATCTCAGAATTAAAAGGGAAGCCTCAAGGGACGTTTGAAATTGATGGGGACGAGTACTCAATTGCTGAGGGTACCGTCCGCAATATGCTAGGCCTGCGGCCCTCTCCGCCAGACGCCATGCACGACCTTCCCAACAAGAATTTTGGTCGTTTCTCCCAGGAAGAGATCTTCAACAGAATATTTAACGGGAGACAACCAATAGCTAAGGACAGGGTTGCTCACTGTCTCTCCAAGACGGGCGTCCTTACGCATCACTTCATTGTGCGCATGGTCGTCCCCCGCCAAGAAAAGAAGTCGATAGTCCAGATCACTGATAGTATCTTGCTGGACGCCTTCTAGAACGCAAGCCGATCAATTTGCCGCGGGTAATCTTGGAGCACATGGGCAAGTGCACAGGTGGCAGGC
The DNA here is from genome assembly GCA_963924305.1 of Polygonum maritimum. Lineage (NCBI taxonomy): Eukaryota > Viridiplantae > Streptophyta > Magnoliopsida > Caryophyllales > Polygonaceae > Polygonum > Polygonum maritimum. The sequence goes on from OZ002729.1 coordinate 23,416,908, forward strand.
ACTCTCTTCCTTTCCCTGGCTTGGTCAAGCAGATTCTTAAGCAGCAGGGCCTCTATGCTCCGAAACAAGAACAATCCTTTGGCATCCACTGGGACGTTAGGCAAATCTCCCTGCCCCCAGTTGGAAAACTCCGCTGTGATGAGCCACTCCCATCAGTTAAACGCCAAATGGAAAAGGAAAGGAAAGAGGCTCAGAGGAAAGCTAAGGCTGCTGCCGCCGCTGCTGCTGAAGAAGCTCAAGGTGATCCAGAGGCTGAGAATTTGCAAGTAGTTGGGACGCCGGCTGAGGACGCTGCTGATGAAGAGGACGAGCTCGATGGTATGATCGTCCCTGAAGAGGCCGAGAAGCACTCTACGAAGTATCTGATGGGCATGATGATCGAGAACCAGTGCATGATGATTGATCTAATTCAGCAGGTTCACGACACCCTCCACACCCACACAAAACTTCTTGAGCGCAACAACGAGCTCCTTGCACAGAACAACCATCTTCAGGAGCAACACCTCAAGGCCCTTGGCAAGCGTCCCCGAAAATGATCACCCTCCCTCTTCCAACCCCTGAAACAATTTATCTTTTCTTTTCTTTGATTTTGCTAAGACAATGGGACGCTGTCCCCGTTTTGAACAATGTGTTTGCGTGTCTGTAATGATCGTACTTCCCTTGCTTTATGAATGCCATTCATTACATCTGTACTTCATTTTGCCTAAGCGTTCTTTACTTTAGTTATGACTTTGTGCTTACATACTTTTCAACTTGTTCTCCTTTTCGATGATGCCAAAAGGGGGAAGTATAGTTTTGTAGAGATGCGATTGTCTTTAAGTTGTTATAGAAACCATGTGTTTAGGGGGAATTCGGCCAAGTCCAAAGGACGCTAGTAGAAAATAAAAGAGAACGCACTTAAAAGAATGTGTTGCATGGCAACCTAAGCTGAAAAGAAAATCTAGTGTAGTCTCTCATGCTAAAAGCTTTACTTCTGTGCGTATTATCTGAAAGAGTTTGTCATCATCAAAAAGGGGGAAATTGTTGGGACGATATTAAGGACGCCAGTCATTAATATCTAAACCAATAATGATCGTCCCTTGTTTTGATAATGACAAACTCAAATGTATTTAACAAGTTGTCCAAGTGTTGATCTCAGCTAAGGTCCAGTGAACGCACATGAGCGAAAAGGACAACAAGTGAACGGCAGTCCCTAAGCTGTAGGGACGCACGTCATCAGAACTTCCAAAGCTAAACGTAATTGGCCAAGTCCCTGCGCAGATAGGACGGCGTCCTCGTCAAGAAGGGACGCGCGCCAAAATACGGACGAAGTTCAAATTCAAATCAAAGCCGCCCCAACATGATTACATCACGTTCGGCCGTAGTCCTCAGAAGGAAGCTTCCCTTGTCTGGGCACGTGTAGACAACTCCAAGGATGTCGCTTTCCCAGCGATGGTCCCCTATCCACGCGGAGGCTTCCCAAGCGTCAACAGAGTTGACTTACTCAAGATGCTCATCGCACCGTTGATGGAAGATCAAGGATCCTGCCAAGCATCAGAGGACGCTAGAGGACAAGAACCACTTCCGCTATAAATACCCCCAAAGGGTATGCATAGCGGTGTGGACTTTGAAGACTTTCTCTCAAGCTCTCCCGAAGCATTCAAGAACACGAACGAAGATCAAGAAGATCAAGTGAGCTTGAAGCAAGAGAAAGAAAGTCCAACCACATCAAATCCAAAACAAACCACAAAATAGTTAGAGTTGTAGTTTGTCTTTCACAACGAACCGTGAGAGACGTGAGTGATAGCTTCCTTATAGCTAAGAGAGTTAGGTTACTTTGTTAGGTGAAAGGAGTGTTAATAGTGAGGCTAAGGACGGACGCTTAGCTCAGAGAATTGTAACGACTCGCCTAAGTTGTAAGGACTCTCTCTTAATAAGATAAGGACGGCTATTGAAAATCCTCCAAGCGGAGGTAGAGGTTTACCCATAAGACTAGTTGGTCTTAGTGGGGTTCCTCTATAAATACTCGTGTCCATTATCTCATTGCGTTTCCTGTTAAGTCTAAATTCCGTTGCACCTAAGGACGCCCTTAACCCAGTTAAGGACGCCTTCACTAACAGACTTACGATCCAACAGAAATGACTATTCATCACAAATTTAAGGAGGTTCGTGCCTATTTCGCCAAACTAGATACCCTCTCTCTTGTATATTACACGGACATTTTTTGTTATTCCCTTTTTTAACGAACAATTCTATAATTATTACTTAAATGTCATACGTGGCTTACTTCACGTGTTAAGGTCATTTACGTTGCAAAATGAAATTTGTATTTGAATGTTTCAACAGTCGTTGAATAAGACCTTCCTTTTGCCCCTTTCTTGCGCTCTTCTTGGTTGCTTGACCCCTCCTTCTCGGCCGATTGTTTGTCCTTTGGCCCGGGGGTGTTGGCGTTCTCGCGATTTCGTTGATGTGATCAGCCCCTTTTGCTGTGCCTTTCCCGCTGCCTCCGTTGAACTGGTGGTGGTTGGTGCTGCTCCCACCTTTTGGAACCTCGTCTCCTCTTTGCTGGAGGTTTGGGGGTTCTATGAACCCGTTACCTCTCCAACAGTGGCTTCTTCCCCAGGTAAGTGGCCGGAACCCTTGTATATTCATTTCATCGATCAGGTTTTTCTAGCGTCTCCTACTTGTTGTTGTATGGATCTCTTGGTGGCCTTGTGCTTCTTGTGTTCCTGCTTTGGCTTGACTCTTAGTTCCAGGGTTTCATTGGGCCCCTGGTTTCGGATCTGGGTTGTGTGTTCTAGTTCTTCTTACATCTTTGGTTTCCTTTTCGTGTGTGGTTTTTTCCTGCATACTATTAGGTTGTGTAAGATTAGCGTCTTTTGCATCCCGTTTTCTGCTTTCCATGTTATTCATCCTTGTGCTCTTCATGTTGACTTTGTGATTTTAGATCTCTCTTCTTCTCTGCATCTTTGGTGGAATCAATTTGTTGGGCTTCTTTGTCAATTTAATATCTTTGATTGCCATCTATGCTGGATCTTTAGTATTGAAACTTCAGATTGCTCTATTCTGCTGGATTTCTACGTCTGTCGTGTTATCAACTCTCCTATGTTCCTTCATCGTTTTTTCATGTCCTTCTTTGTTTGTTATTGGTTTATTATCCTTCCTTGTTGGCGTCTCGTTCTGCTGTGGGTTCGTTCTTTGTTTCAGGGCCCTTGCTGCTGTCTTTGGTTGTCTGGCCTTGTGTCTATGGTGGTGCTTTTCCAGATGTTACTTTATCCTTTATTGCGTGGCTCTGCCCTTGATACTGGTATTACCCTTCTTCCCTTTCACTCTCACAAACTTTTCACCTCTCCTACTCCACTTATATTGCTCTTCCCGTACCTGAATGACTGCTTTCATTCATGTAGGGGTTGTGAGTTATATTTTTGGGGTTCTAGGGTGAATGAAAACTACTTTGACCCCTTTGTCTTTATGACAATGAAACTTTGGACCAATATTGGCTGGTTACAATCTCAACAGTATGGTGAAACTTGGAATGACACATACTATATGTTATGTGGGATCTGTATGACCACTGTTTCCTTCATATTTGGTAAGCCTTCCAGCTTTCTTATTATTAATCTGATATTTCCCATTCACAAGTCATCTACAACTACAAGTTTTAGTGATCAATTAACAAAACTGATGGAAATTTTGCCCTGGAACTCTCATTACTATAACTTGCTAAGTGCCACTTGCTCTTCTTGTCTGCAAGGCTTGATGACTATTGCTTGTTGGCTTTGGCTCCTTCACTCTAGTGAGGTTGTCGCTCGGCCTTCTTCTGCACTGCCATTTCTTACAAAGTCATATGATGAAAATTTGGTGCCCCTGGTTGCTCAGGGGTTCCTTATGAGACTTTATCAATCAACTTATAAATCATGCTTACTTACTCCTATACTAATCAACTCCATTGTGATGAACACTTTTCTTATAACATCTTATATGACCCATAATATTAGAATATTACATATCCATCAAGCTCAGTTAACTTTGTATGTCTCTTTAAATTCTATTCAATACCCATTATATACTCCTCATCTAATTATACATCAAATTACCTTGACTTGTTTTCAATTATATCTAATCATAGATTACACCTTTACTACTCTATATAACTTTCTTTATTTACTTGACCAAAGTTTTCACATCAATGTTAACCAATTTATCAAGATCTTCTTTCCTTTTATTACACCTATCTCATATCTATCAATGTGTTTCGTGAACTTCAGGTTCTTGTATCAACTAGTTCTACACTGTTCAAATGCACATTTTATGTTAATAATTGTTGAGGATTTTCTCATGGATGCTGCTGATGTTGTGTTAGTGGTAGCTATGTGTATGTTCTTCACTACTACTTCTCATTTCTGCATGCCTTGCTACTCCTATATGAACCAGTTGCATAGTATCTATTTTATAGCTTGCTTTGCTATGATTCCTAAATACCAATATTGTAGTCCCTTTCCTCTGTGTTGCAGGTGTTTGTGGTTTGGCATGAACATTATGGATAAAAACTTTCACACATTCAACCTACATGTTTGTGCTCCTTCCAGGACCAATAATGTTTCACGCCATCTTAGAAACCTGCATTGGTTGTTGGTGCAGTTTTGGTTGTTCAAAACTTCTCTGTACACTTCTTATTCACTACTAATTGTTAACAACAGTACTACTCAATCATGGTGGTTTTATACCAAATTTTAAATCACTTGTAAATGCTCCTTTGTGCTTCATGTTAAACTAAGATATACCATGTCTCATTTCATACATTTCTGTCTGTGTATTAATATTGTACCTCATTCAAATCAGGTTTGCACTACTTTGGTGTCATCCATTATGTTTAATCCTACCTATACCTCGTCTTGTTTACACTACCACTATGTTCATGTTAATCTTTGCCATTTATCTCCTAGACTCGCCTCTAGGAGTACTCCTTTAAAACAGTTTTTGCAACTCTCTATGACCAGTTTCGATCCAAAAGTTGGTTTTGATTTCTGCTTGGTTTGGTTTATTTTGTGTATTCCTTCTGCTATTGTTATGCCAAAAATCCTGAAAAGGATGATGAAAATTTCGTTGACAATTCTCTATGACCAGTTACGACTCAAACCATTTTCATGAGCTGTGCATTTTGGAATGTGCGGGGATTAGGAGGCCCAATTTCTGGGATGAAATTGCCTTCCTACGAAAATTACACAAATTACAATTTTTATGCTTAGTAGAAACAAAATCAGATACTCCACCATCGGATGCCATTATTAAAAAAATCGGATTCCATGAATGTATATCATCTCCTTCGGATGGTACCAAAGGAGGTATTGCCTTGTTCATTTACCAAACAGAATTTACCAAATCATGTACCCTCGTTATGCAAACCGCTAATAAAATCATCATGAAAGTCAACAATCCGTTCCACCCGTACCTCCTCATATTTGTTTATGCACCTTCTCGAGAAGAAAATAAACCTGTTTTTTGGTCCACGTTAGAATTTGAGATTACCCAATATCAACTACCGTTCCTCTTAATAGGGGATCTTAATGAAATTGATTCCCCCATGGACAAGTTCGGGGGTGTCACCCCGTCTCCAAGCAAATTCAATCGCCTTAGAGGCTTCCAAAACAAAATGAACGCTCTAAACACGAGTTTCTCGGGTTTCCCGTTTACTTGTAGGAGAAATACAACATCAACGGATAATACCTTTGAACGACTTGATCGAGTTCTTATTCATTCTGACCTAGTCACATCTTTACCCGCTCTCAAAATACACCATCACCCTTTTACAACATCTGATCACTGTCTCATTTCATTTGATTTAGGGATCAAAAAGAAATTCCGTAAATATCCTTTTCGATTTGAAAACGCTTGGATCGATAAACCATCTTATGCCCAGCTTGTAAAAAAGGTTTGGCAATATAAACTTTCAGGATCTTTTATGTTCAAAGTCTCAATGAAAATGCAATTGCTCAAAAAATACTCAAAAGATTGGTCCAAACGTTACATTAATAACAATTTCGAACAACTCAAGACTTCTGAAAGACAACTGCAAAAGTTACAAAATGACTTACTCCATGACCCTTATAACCAAACTATCCTCATCAAACTATAACAACATCTTAACAAATATAATGCATTAATGAACTTCGATCATAAATTCTGGCAGCAAAGAGCCAAAACAACACATTTACAAAATGTTGATAAGAATACAAAATACTTCCAAACAATTTCGAAAATTCGAAGATTCAAACAAAACATTACGACTTTTCAAACACATGATGGGCTGACTCTTTCAGATCACGATTCAATATCCGCAAATATTACCTCGGAGCTAGCCTCCAGATTCCATTCCAACTCAAATATGGCTATTAATCTTCAAGATTTGGACATCATTCCTTCCCTCATCTCTAAACAAGATAATATCTCAATTTCGAAACAAACTTCTCCATCTGAAATCAAAACGGCTATCTTTGACCTAGCACTAAACAAAACTCCGGGACCTGATGGTTTCACAGCTGAATTTTTCCAACACTATTGGCCGACTGTTGGTACGTCGGTTATTCGCGCGGTTATAGCGTTTTTCCATTCGGGATCAATGCTGACTGCGGCAAATAAAACCTTTATCACTTTAATCCCTAAAATTGATACGCCAAACTCGATAAATCATTATAGGCCAATTAGTCTTTGCAATACCATATACAAAGCAATTAATAAGGTTCTATCAAACAGAATTCAACATATACTGCCATCAATTATTCACCCATTACAGAGTGCCTTTGTCAAAGGTCGCTTAATTCAAGATAATGTACTCATTGCTCACGAAAATTTTCACTCCTTCCACAAAAAAAAGAAGGGACGTGTTGGTTGGATGGCCATCAAATTAGATCTTGAAAAAGCTTATGACAAAATCAATTGGAATTTTATACACCTTGTCCTTACTAAGTTCGGTTTTCACCAAAATTGGATTCATCTTGTTATGACATGTATTACTACTTCCTCTTCGTCGGTTTTAGTTAATAATGAACCAGGAACCGAATTTACTCCCACTTGTGGTATACGCCAAGGAGACCCCATGTCTCCATTCATATTTGTTTTATATTGAATACTTGACTCGTACTCTTCAACAAGAAGCAAGCCTTACCCCTAATCATGTAGGAATCAGGCTAACTAAGAATGGGGTTGTTATTCCTTTTCTTAGCTTTGTTGATGATACAATAATTTTTGCAAATGCTACTACACAAAATATGGAACATATTAGGACAATTCTTCAAAAATTTACCCTCGTATCAGGCTTATCCATTAACTATCACAAAAGCTCTTTACAAACTTCAGCCAATATTTCACAACCAACTGCAACTACCCTTGCCAGTTTACTTAACATTCAGATTTCTTCTACCATGGAAAAATATCTTGGAATCCCTAAATTTCTATGTTCTCTGATGCTGTTTCAAACCTTAAAAAACAACTTTCTCAATGGAAAGCAAATTCAATATCACAAGCGGGTAGGGTCATCCTTATCCAATCGTGTCTCCTCAGCAAAGTTAACTATCTTATGCAAAGCTTTATGCTCCCACAAGGTGTGCTCAAGCAGATTGACGCTGTTTGTAAATCATTCTTTTGGAACAAATACACACCAAATCACCATCCCTTGATCAGTTGGGAGCGAATCTGCTCCCCCAAAGAAAATGGAGGTCTCGGCCTCCGCTCAGCTGAAAATACCAATATATCATTACAAATGAAGTTACTTTGGAAAATTGTTACACAACCTCTAAACATTTGGGTCCAAGTTATTACAGAAAAATACCTGAAGAATGATTCCTTATTCGATTATAACAAAAATAAATGTTCCTGGCAATTTGGTAGACTACTAAATATCAGAAATACATTTTCTAAAGGCCTCCGTTGGCTTTTGGGTAATGGAGAAAATATTAAATTTTGGACGGACCCTTGGATTCCAAACGTACAATTATCAACTTTTATTGATAATTCAAATCCCAATATTCCTGTTTCAAGTTTTTTCCTCCCCATTAAAAACTGGGATTTTCAACTACTACAACAAATACTTCCATCACAAATAGTCAATATTATAGCAACAATTAGAATTCCCTGCACAAATACTCCGGACCGCCTTATCTGGTTGCCTGCAACAGATGGGAACTTCTCGGTCCAATCGACAGCGTCTCTATTAGCACCAATTTCGGATCCGTTCAGTTATGACTATGACTGGATTTGGAAATCTAAACTAACACCAAAAATCAAAAACTTCCTTTGGAAATCTTGTGCAGATTGCCTTCCAACAACAAATAGAATTAATCGATTTTATAATTCAGTTCCGAATTTGTGTTCACTTTGTGAATTGCAAGATGAAAACCTAAATCATCTCTTTTTCCATTGTCCGTTTACCAAGTCAATGATACTAAGACTGCAAAAATTACTAAATTACAACTTCAAAATCATATCACACGGTCATTTTAACCAAAATATTCAACAAACATTTCAAAATAATGATCATATAACATTCCTTGCTTTTCTTTGGTGGTTCATTTGGGCACATAGAAATGCAAAAATTTTTGACCCATCAAGAATTACTAAAAAAACAATTCTTTCTGATTTAGCTTTCTCAGGTGCCTTAACCTGGGAAGGCTGTCAAACTACCACTACGAAAATCAAGAATAAATCAAAAAGGAAAAATCATATGAATTGGAAAAAACCTCCTACTCAATGGTCCAAATTAAATTTTGACGCATCCAGGCTTACAACTGGATCAACACATGCTGGGTTCATCCTTAGAGACCACAATGGTTATATCACTTCCTTAGGTCGTCAGCAACTTCAACCCATGACAATTGTGCAAGCTGAAGCATCTAGCCTTCTCCACGCCCTTAGAAATATTGACTTCTCTAATATTCACAATCTTATTATTGAAGGCGATAATTTGATTGTAATTAATTCTTTAAAACGTACCTGGAATATTCCTTGGGAGATTCACTCTATTTTAGCTGACATAAGAAATATTCTCTCTAGTATTACTTCTGTGGTCTTTTATCATTGTTTCAGGGAATCAAATGTTGCTGCTGATTTCTTAGCAAGAAGACACATCAATCTTCAAAGTCTCAATGCAGCTCTACCACTTCATCCTTCGTCCTTATCGCTTTCACATTTATCTATAACACAGTCAAGGTGTTTGTTGAGTCAACAACCCTTGCTGCTTGATTTTTTAAAAATCATCCGACGTGATGATCTAGGTTATCCTTGTAACTAAAAGGTAGCCTAATTTTGGCTTGTTCGAGCTAGTAGCTCCGCAATAAAAAAAACAGTCGTTGAATAAGTTAATGCACGATAATTACGTTCATAATTACTTGCTCACGTAGATAGTCTCATTCAATGTACGTCCTTCTCTCTATTCAAGCGATAAAATTGATTTACGTTTGGGTGGAGCTATGCGTAGGGCCAACCGCCGTTGATAACTAAGATCCCGTTTGACTATAATATAGGGAAATGTAAACGGAAATAAAAATGATCTAAATAATTTTTGGTATCATGATAAATTAATCTAACAAAATCTTTTAATATTTGAGTTTTTTTAAATGTGAGGTAAAAGAGAGTGATTTCTTTATTTTGTTACCCATCCCTTTAGTATAAGAACTAGCAGATGACCCGTACCTTGTACGGGGATGTTATCTTTTGGATTATAAAATGCCATAACTCTTGTATATCATCATATATAAATAAATTTTATTTATATATTTACTTTTGTTATACATACATAAACATATATTTAAATAATTGAGCAAGAATGAAATAAGATAAGATGCATTATCACATTTTATTAACAATTCATACAAATCTTTTGGCATTTAAATTAAATTACGTGAACTAAATTATATAACAAAATCAATAAGTTTAAATAAAAACTGGGATCAATATATTATAATATTAAAGATATAGATAATATATACTAAGTTAAATAGAAAACCAAATATCTCGTATATATGTTATTGTTTTTTTAAAAAAACAATTAAATACTAAATATATAAATATGTAATGAAAATGTTAACGAATTATTATCTTATTTAAGAAATGTATCTTTTTTTCTCTATAGCGTAATCAATATCCAATATTAGTGATGTACATGGTAAGTATAACATCTACTTTTTTATTAATATTTGAATATGATATGATAGTAAATATGTATTTAATATATTATTTTAATAGAATGAATATTTGTCTTAATTATAGTGGTAGAATTTGCTACCATTGATAATTTTAAAAAATACCATAATAAAATTACTAAAAATAATTTAAATTTAATATGATATTTGATTAAATGGGTAATATTGAGATTATGATTTATAAATTATGAAAAAAAATTATTTTTTCAAATAAAAGGTTTATGATAGATCTATGTATTAAGCAAATGTGTATAAAGATAAGATAGAGATTTATATATTTGGATAAAATTATTAATCAAACAACTTATAAATTATAAGATAGAACTAATATCTTAATTAAGTATGTATAAGATTATGATAAAATCAAGATTTAATAAGATAGATTTTTTTTAAAAGAGGTGATGTGACGCAATGTGGTGACAGAATTTGCTTCAGCTTTAGTATATAGTAATAGATGATTGAGGTGGATGAAAATCAAATTTTTTTTGGTCAGTAAAGGGTGAGCGGATGGTGTAGGACAGGGAAGCCCCAATGGCTCAGAGAGCTCTTAGAAGGAGATTTACATATGTCTCACCTCAAAGAGACTAGTAGGGGATCGAACCTGCAACATGTCAGACCGATACACTGTCATGCTCCACTAGACCAATCTCTTGAGTTGAGAAATTAATTTCTTATGAATAAGAGGTTAGGAGACATGATAAGAATCATAAGATATATTTTTGTCAATCTATCATAACATTAAAATAGACTAAATTCACTATTATTTCAGTTACGTTTCTACAATTTATAACGAAACGGGGCCTAAAATTATTTGCACTTAGATTGGACATCAACTAATTAATACTACTATTTTATTGTTCAGATTCGGCCCACTGCTGGGCCATAGCCATTGACCCATGACCTTGTTATCCCAGCTGGTCGTTGAAAACAAATGCACAAAGGTAGTTGGCCGATTTTGGTGTTCACAAACAAAGTGGCTAATTTCTGAGTTTCCGTTTCCAGGCTAATTCCGAACATCCTTGAGTCACTGTGGCTAATTTCTGAGTTGTCCGGTTTTCCATTTCACAATGGCTCATTGGGACAACCCTTGTGATTAGACCCGTCAAAAGCCGTTCCGATTCGTAAATCTGACCCGACTCAATCAGAAATTTTTGGGTTTCAACCCAAATATTTAGACACGTGACCCAGTATCAACCCGACTCGAGTAAAACCCGAACCTGTTGGGTCGAACCCGATTTATTATAGTTTATAATATTTTACAATATATATAATTTATTTTGAAGATTATGTTATATTTTCTCCGTCCTTTTATATTTGTCCGTCTTTCCGCTTAGTCATCCCGAAAAATTGTACATATTTCTATTCTTTCTATTGTTCTCTCTACACTTTTGCACTTTTAACCTTACATAATTATAATCACCCTTTTTACATACTTTTATCCACGCTTTCTTGCCCAATACATTCCTCCAACTACTCATCTCCATTTAATACATATCAATTCAGTACATGAAAATAAAAACATTGTTTGAGCAAAAAAAAAAACTATTTTTTCAAATTCATTGCATTTCCATCAAATCAATACGCACATAACACCACATTTGACGGACGAAAATCTTCTGTCCCCCCACACGTCCCACCCGCACATCCCACTCCTTCCTATTGGTCGATGTTATTTATTTCGGTAGAATTAAAGGGAAAATATAGGGGGGGGACCCATAGTTTCAACCAATAGGAAGGGAGGGACACGGGAGTGGGACGTGCTAAGGGGACAGAAGATTTGAATCTACATTTAACATGCAAAAATTCGATGGAATTTTGTGGAGCTCCATTGATGGGCTATTTTGGAGCTGGTTTTGGGCCATGTTTGGACATTTGGCAGCTCAACCACATTTTTTACTTGTTTGTGATTGGCTGTAATCACAAGTTGTGCTTCCCTCTTCCTCACGTGCCACAACTGACACAAAATCTTCCATTTTCCTTGTCTTAATCCTTGTGGTAATCTACTTTATAAACAAACTAAAATGGACAGAGGGAGTATTTTATTATTAAAATATTTAAAAATATTATTTTATTATTTAAGTAATTTTTCATTTAAATTTTGATGAAAAAATGGATACTCTTGATCCGTTGGGATGATCCAACCCGACCCAAAAATCTGCATCGATCCGACCCGATTGACCCGTGACCCGTTACCGACTTGAACCCATTTCAACCCCAACCAGATATGACCCGACCCGAACCCGACCGACCCAACCCGATTGACGATCTACTTACGATGAAGATTAAGTTTATATATTAGATTTTTTTATAACTAGTTTTTGTATAATAAAACTTGATTTTATATATGCTATTAGTTCACTTTTTCATTTTGTCTGAATTCATTTTTTTTTGAATGAGTTTAATTTATATTTATTAATTTTTTACATAAATCTTATTATATGTATGCAAAAATTATAACTACATAAAGTTAGATGGAACCATAGAAACAAGTTGGGCTCCCACACCCTTTTAAAAAATTTAATTTTATATATGAAAATTTTAATTTATATATGTTTTCATTTTTGTGGAAACGAATGAAAAAAAAAAATTAAATTATACAAAAAGTTAAGAAAATTAAGAAATTCAAAAAAAAGAAAATTATACTTTTTGTTACAAAAAAGCTTTTATAACCCTTAATATACGGTAGTTCAATTTATATAAACTAAAATTTTACTTTTTTGCATGTGACATGTTTAATTTATTTATACTTTGAGTATTCATATGTGATATTTTATTGATCATGTGTTCATGAATTAATAATGTTGGGACGCTATCAAGTACGCTTGCGTACTTGGTAGTGTGCCCACACAAACCGTCCCTTAGTTTTGATATGACAAAATCACTTTGATTCTAATAAATTTGTCCAAGTGTTCAGGAACGGCAGTGACAAAAAGGAAGTAAGGACCAACAAGAGACTACTTGAGCAAGGACGGAGTCCCAAGCAAGTAGGAACGCAAGCAGAGAGTCCTTACTCACTAGCAGACAGGATGACATCACTCGACAACATTTAATCATCCAAGGACACGTGGAGACCGATCCTGTAGCAGTGTCCAACACTACGTGGCGGACGATCCTGTAGCAGAGTTCATCAACACGTGGCGGCAAATCCTGTAGTGGAGTTCATCACACACAGCTGGATACAGGAAGCTTCCTCATTACCGCCCTACTACGTGGAGGAAGATCCTGTAGCCACGTCCTCGAAGGGCATGATCGTCCGAAGGAGAAAGATGCCCTTCTGATTCAGGCTATTTTGTATAGGTTAACTCTTGTATTTTGAGATGATTTTGAGAGTGTTTAGGTTAGTTTTGAGCGTTATTGGAATATGAAGACCGAAGACACAAGTTATGAAGAATCAAGAGTTAAAGAGCTTAAAGACGAAGATTCGCCACTGCAAGGATATCGCGGTCGTGTTGTCTAGGACGCGGGCGCGATGGCGTGAAGAGACGGACCAACCAAGACCATGAAGGCCGCAATCGCGGTAGAAACCGACTCAACTTTGACGACTGAAAACCGCCGCGGGCGCGGTGGTGATGCCGCGGTCGCGGTGCCGGCCGACTTTGGGACAGACGAAATCTTGGCGTTTCTATCTTGTTTCCTTTCTTATCTTTCGGTTTCCTTTCTTATCTAGTCCGAAAAGGTTGTACTTCTAGGCTATTTAAGGGGAACCTTTCTAGGTTTTTGGATATTGAATTCACAAGACAATCAATTGTTCTTTCAATAAAGATTAGAGTTTTCTTTGTAATGGAGAACTAACTCTCCTCTTGAGTTTATTCGATCAAGGAAGCTTTATTATGAAGTTGTGAAATTCTGGTAACGTCTTTATCCCTAGGTCTTTATTGATACTCTTGTGCTTAATCCCATGATCTATGTTTGATTTTATGAGCCTGATCAACTTGTTTGATTGACTTAGATCTATCGTTTGAATTAGGATTGGTTGTTGTCTATGCATCTTTCCTATTTCTCGAAACAACTCTATTCTAGGACCGTGAACTAGTTTAGGGAAGAGTATTCAATGGTTTAATTGTGCATGAGACTCGTAGCTTGATTGCATGATTTGATTTCCTAATATCCCTGTTCTCTATGCTAATACTAGGTTAAGCGTCCTTGCCTAGGGTTATAGAATTGCTTGGACCGTGGACTTGCGATTGTTTATGATCGGGATTGGAATTGACCTAGGCATATAAAGAGGTGGATGAATTCATGATCAACTGATTAATAAAGTGGAATTGATTGGATAAACTCTACTTGATAACTTTGAATGAAACCAACTTTCAAAACCCCCATTTTGAGTACTTGCATGAAAACCATAAAATCTGACTGGAAACTGATTCCTTTGGGTTCGCCCCCTTACTTGCTCACTATACTGTTATTTGCATGTTTGGGATTTATTTTTGATAAGGGAACAACGACTCTGCCCGAGTCAAATTTTGGCGCCGTTGCCGGGGAATCCTTTTTCTTGTTTTGATTGTGTGCGTTTTTGTGCTCTGCGCCCAAACCGCGCCCGCGGCCACCTCGGCGTGACCGCGGTTCGCGCGCAGAATCTTCTCTTGGGTTCGGACCTAACACATGGTCCGTACCCGGTCTACTAATACTTCCCCTGTTCGTTTTGATCTAGAAATTGACAAGACTCTTCGGAAGATAAGAAGTGCCCCCAGACCTTCTACATCCTACAATCTTCTTGAATCTCTCTCTCTCTCTGACTCTGAACCAGAGGACGTCATGGCAGAACAAACTATTCGCCAACCCACGGCGCCCGATCTCCAGCAACAGCAGCTCGCTGTTCAATTTCCCGAACTCACGGAAGGTGTGAAGTTCGAACTGAAGTCCGGGCTCATCCACCACTTGCCCAAATTCCACGGGTTGAGTGGTGAAGACCCGAACAAGCATCTCACTGAGTTCCACGCGGTGTGCGTGAGTATGAAGCCCACTAATGTAACGGAGGATCAAATCAAGCTCCGGGCTTTCCCTTTCTCTCTAGCGGACACCACCAAGGATTGGCTCCTTTATTTGGTGCCAGGCTCTATTACTACTTGGGCGGCCATGAAGAGGGCGTTTCTTGAGAAGTACTTCCCCGCTTCCAAACAAACATCTATTAAGAAGCAGCTCAGCAGTTTGGAGCAGGGGGAGGACGAGAACCTCTATGATTACTATGAGCGCTACACGAGGCTCATCGCGAGTTGTCCCTACCATGGCTATCTTGCCAAGGATCATATTTGCTACATCATTGAGGGACTCTGCGACAATGAAAAGAGGCTCGTGAATGCATCTTGTGGGGGTAGTTACGAGAACTTAACCCTTGCAGCAGCTTTTCAGAAAGTTGAGATCTTGGCGGAACAAGCCCGCAATCAGAGGTCCAAGACCAATGTGAGCTCCGTCAGTGTGGTGATTGAGTCCCTGAATGCTGAAGTAAGGGAGCTCAAAGATCTTATGAAGCAGCTGCTCACGAAGAAGACGGCTCAACAAGTCAATGCTTGTGGTCTTTACTATGACGCGAGCCACCACACAGATCAATGCCCTACTATTCAAGAGACCGAGGAGTCGGTCAATGCTATTGGCAATTATGGTGCGCCTAGGCCCCGGAATGATCCTTTCTCTATTACCTACAATCCGGGGTGGGCAAACCATCCTAACTTCCGGTGGAGCAACCAGCAGCAACAAGAGCCACCACAACAGCAGCAACAGTACGCTCCTCAAGGCCAGCAACAACAATTCCGTTCCAACAACTATGCTTCGAGAGCGCCTGCTCCGTCTCAAAATGATGCTATTACTGCCCTCTTGAAGGAGAACCAAGAGACGAGGGCTGCTGTAAAGAATCTTGAGACTCAGCTGAGCCAACTTGCGACCATGATCAATAGGCTCGAGTCTAAGGACTCCGGGAAATTCCCCTCTCAACCGCTCAATCATAAGAAGAATGTGAGTGCCATGAACTTGAGGAGCGGTAGAGCATTGACGAGTCGGGAATCACCCACTAGTGATAAACCACGACCGCGTTCCCCTGGCCGCAACCGCGCCAGGGCAGCAGAAGACGAAGACCAAGTCTCTGTTGGAAATCTGCGACCGCGCTCTCCCCTCTGCGCCCGCGGAAATCCAACAGAGGACTCAGACCATGAGAGCCGTCAAGCGCCGCGACCGCGGAGCCGAGACCGCGCCCGCGGTAAGGAAGCAGAGCGGAACTTTGGGGCTTTGCTCGATTATGCAATTAAGAATTACTCGCCCTCGCGCCCGCACTCTCCTAGACGCGACCGCGCCCCAATAGCAGAGGAGGACGACGGCTATGTGGCTCAACCACTTCCCCCTTTGAGCTCTTTCAAGCCCTCTCCCCCATTCCCCGAAGCTCTCAAGGACACGAGGAAGCCGGCACATGACAAGGAACTCTTCGAGACCTTCACCAATTGCCAGGTAAATGTTCCTCTCATAAATCTTATCCAAGGTGTCCCTCGTTTTGCTAAATTTAGGAAAGAGCTTTGTACGATAAAAAGAAAGAATAGGACTATTCCTAAAATTGAGAAAGTAGCTCTAGTTGAGAAAACGCAGGATAGCAAAACTGAGACTTGTAATTCCCTACTCCAAAAGCAATTACCTAAAAAATGCTCAGACCCAGGAAGATTCACCGTCCCTGTCACTATTGGAGAAACTAAAATTGAGCGTGCTATGCTAGATTTAGGTGCCTCCATTAATGTTCTTCCAGCTTGCATGTATGATAGGTTAGGCCTTGGTCCCTTAAAGGAGTTCGATATTGTCATTGAGTTGGTTGACCATTCTAATGTGCGCCCGAAAGGGTTAGTTGAGGATGTTCTAGTGTAGGTGCATGGTTTAATCTTTCTTGCAGATTTCTATGTGATGGAAATAGGTGAAGGGCGTTATGACCCAGTTCTCTTACTTGGTCGCCCATTCATGAAAACCGCAAGAAGGTTATAGATGTTGCTAATGGATCCCTTTCCATATCTCATGATGGCAACGAAGTCCGAATTCATGTTGATGAGGACCCATATTGATCATATCCACGTCGAGCCAACGACGTTAAACAAAAGCGCTGCTTGGGAGGCAACCCAAGGATTAGTTAGATTGTTTTTCCATTCTTAGCTTAGTATTTGTTTTGTTTTTAAGCTAACATGCAGGTACTAGGTCCGAAAGGACACGCCTGGCGTGATACCGCACCCGCGCCGCCTTGGCCGCGCCCGCGGTGGATCACCAGCGCGCCCCGACGAACAGGTACTAGCCCGTGCTCGCGGCAACCATACTGCGTCTCGGTTTTAGCTCGTTTTTATTTTGAAAAAAAAAACAGAAAAAAAAGGAAAAAAAAAAGAGGACTTTTTGGTCCCACTATATATCTATATCTTCCATCAATCTACATCCATGGAGCACTTGTGACTCGGCTAAAGTTAGATATTTTGAAAAAAAAAACAGAAAAAAAAGGAAAAAAAAGGAGTACTCGCATTCGCTTATTGTAGTTAGCATAGTTAGATATTTGCTTCAGATTTTTGATTTTCTTCTTTTCATGGAGCACTTGTGACTCGGCTAAAGTCGTCGTGCCAAGATCAAAGATAAGTAACCCAAACAAACAAACTAGTATAGTAAGCAAGTAAGGGGTCGAACCCTAGAGAACTTGAGGTATTTAGCCTAATATTTGTATTAACTAAGAACAAAGAAGGGGTTTTTATGCAAGAGTTTCAATCACCAAAGCAAGAAGACAAATCGACAGTTTCACAAGATCAATCAAAGTACTAAAGACAGGTTCATTCAACAAATCCACTTTAAAAGAGTCGTTTGATCATTTATTGACACCAATTCCTTTTAATCCAATGGTTAATTCCAATCCTAATCTTGACTAATCTCCTGTCCACGGTCCAGGAAATACTTAACAATGATAGAGGACGCTCAAATCAATATTAGCATTAAGAACAAGGATATATAGGATGCATGCAAGAGAAACCAAGCTACGAGTCAATTTCACAAGCAAACAATCAATTCTCTTCTTAAATCCTAGTTGCATAGACACAGATCTAGGTTTAAGTTGTTTTCACAGAATAGGTTTGTCCACGGTCCAAACCCGTCCCAACAGTAGAAGATCAATCAATTCAATAGGTTAATTACTCCTAGAGAAACAATCAATAATCATGTAATTAAGCACAAGAGAATCAATAATAACCAAAGGAATAGGAAAAGGATTTAGAATCTCTCAAACTAATCAATCAAAGCTTCGTTGATGAACAAACCCTAGAGAGGTTTAGTTCTCCATAATCTTCATAAAACTCAAGTCTTCAAAAACAAAGGTTCCAGAATAGTTACAATCCTAAAGAGATTCCTCCTTAAATAGCCCAAGGAACATGCTCCACGGGATAGATAAGGAAAGAGGCAAAAGATAGAAAAGGAAACAAGATAGAAAGATTTCGGCCCGCTTCGGATTCGGCATCACCGCGGTCGCGTCGCCATCACCGCGCCCGCGCTATCACAACAGAGAAGAATAGCTTGTCTCGGCGGCCACCGCGGACGCGTCGTCTAGGCCGCGGTCGCGGAATCTCGAAAGAATCGCTGGTGTCACTTCGGAGGCTGTTTTGACCATCTTCCGCTTGGAATCTGACTTCGGTGTAAAAAGATGAATTGAAGCCCTTGAAGTTAGCTTTCCAATGGCACCGGAATCGGCTCAATCCGACCTCTGTAGCTCAAGATATAGCCTTCACAATCAAGTGGTGTCGCGCATACAGCTCAAAACGCCTTAAAACTCTTGATTCTTGAATTCTTGTGTCTTCGGTCTTGATATTACAATTACGCACAACTCTAACCTAAACACACTCAATATAGCCCTAAAATACAAGAGTTAACCTATACAAAATAGAGCGAATCAAATTCCCCCATACTTAGATCTTGCTCGTCCTCGAGTAAGCTCAAAACAAATATATCAAGGTAGCACATCTAAGATCTCAGGAAATACAAGGGAAGATAAAAACACTCAACTCACAACCCAAACCCAAAAATAGAGAGAAATCATGAGCATAAAACAATAAAGCTCAAACACACACCTCACAACATAGATATAACACTCAAGCTCTAAAACATGATAGAGAGCAACCTAGGATCTACCCAAATCTAACATGTAAGCCCCAAAGTCCCCAAGCAAGAATGATCCTAAAACACTCGAATTTTTCCGCTCAATTCTGCTTAGGCGCCCTTTCGGGTTTTCACCTAACCGCTCTTTTCATTTTTCAAAAGGGTGTGCTCACAAATACTCACAATCACTCATAAACCTCATATTACCCCAGCCTAATGCTGGTCCAGGTTTCCTGCTAATTACCTGAGCCGCCCTTTCGGGTTTTCGACTCATCCCAGGATTTATATGCCTTTTTTCAATTTTTATGGCTTTTTCTATCTTTTTTCTTTTCTTTCTTTCTTTATTATGCAAAAAGGTATGGTGCAAGTGCTCCATGAAAAGAAGAAAATCAAAAATCTGAAGCAAATTCTAACTACGCTAACTAGGATAAGGGAATGCGAGTACTCCCTCCCCCATACTTAAATCCTTCATTGTCCTCAATGAAGCAAAGAGAAAGGATAGAAGCAAGGAAGAAGGAAATCAGAAGACTCACAATCGATGAAGAGAGGTGGAATGGAAGAACTCTTCAAAGGTGGTAGAAGAATGGAAGAAAAGCTTTCGGAATCACCATTTCTGTAGGCCAACCGCGGGCGCGGATGTACGGGCCGCGGGCGCGGAATCAACATAGTGAGAGAAAACGTCAACTTCTAGAAGGAAACCGCGGGCGCGGGCGGTGCGGCGCGGGCGGTGCGGCGCGGTCGCGGCCATGGTGCAGTCTCGTGCACTTGACTTCTCTTGAACCGGATGATGTGCAATAAACCTTCGTATCTTGGCTCGTCTCTCGGGAGATGGATAAATACTTGAACTCGAGCCGTGGAGAAGAGAACTCTCGGGGGAACAAAGCTCCCCCATACTTAGGCTTTTACACATAGCCAATACAAAAATAATTCCAAAGATGAATGAAAAGAAATATAAAAGGTGGTGGAAAGATATATGGAAAATAGGAGATAGATATATGGATAGAAAGAATGATGGTAAAGATAGAAGGATGGAAAAGATATATGGAAAGTAGAAGATAAATGCCCGAAATCTTTTCCTTTTTTTTTCGATTTTTTTTTTTTTGCCAGACCCGGCCTCACCGCGGGCGCGGTTTGTGCACCGCGACCGCGGTGTCTAGTACCTATACGTCGGGAGTTTCTGTATTCGAAACGCGACCGCGGTTGCGCAGCCGCGGGCGCGGTTCAAGCACAGAACGTTCTTTCGAACCTAGTACCTGCATGTTAGCTCGATTTTTTTTTACTTAGTCAATAAAAATATTAATACAAGAAAGAAACCAAAGTTCCCCGGCAACGGCGCCAAAATTTGACTCGGCTAAAGTCGTCGTGCCAAGATCAAAGATAAATAACCCAAACAAACAAACTAGTATAGTAAGCAAGTAAGGGGTCGAACCCTAGAGAACTTGAGGTATTTAGCCTAATATTTGTATTAACTAAGAACAAAGAAGGGGTTTTTATGTAAGAGTTTCAATCACCAAAACAAGAAGACAAATCGACAGTTTCACAAGATCAATCAAAGTACTAAAGACAGGTTCATTCAACAAATCCACTTTAAAAGAGTCGTTTGATCATTGATTCACACCAATTCCTTTTAATCCAATGGTTAATTCCAATCCTAATCTTGACTAATCTCCTGTCCACGGTCTAGGAAATACTTAACAATGATAGAGGACGCTCAAATCAATATTAGCATTAAGAACAAGGATATATAGGATGCATGAAACCAAGCTATGAGTCAATCTCACAAGCAAACAATCAATTCTCTTCTTAAATCCTAGTTGCATAGACACAAATCTAGGTTTAAGTTGTTTTCACAGAATAGGTTTGTCCACGGTCCAAACCCGTCCCAACAGTAGAAGATCAATCAATTCAATAGGTTAATTACTCCTAGAGAAACAATCAATAATCATGTAATTAAGCACAAGAGAATCAATAATAACCAAAGGAATAGGAAAAGGATTTAGAATCTCACAAACTAATCAATCAAAGCTTCGTTGATGAACAAACCCTAGAGAGGTTTAGTTCTCCATAATCTTCATAAAACTCAAGCCTTCAAAAACAAAGGTTCCAGAATAGTTACAATCCTAAAGAGACTCCTCCTTAAATAGCCCAAGAAACATGCTCCACGAGATAGATAAGGAAAGAGGCAAAAGATAGAAAAGGAAACAAGATAGAAAGATTTCGGCCCGCTTCGGATTCGGCATCACCGCGGTCGCGTCGCCATTACCGCGCCCGCGCTATCACAACAAAGAAGAATAGCTTGTCTCGGCGGCCACCGCGGACGCGTCGTCTAGGCCGCGGTCGCGGAATCTCGACAGACTCGCTGGTGTCACTTTGCAGGCTGTTTTGACCATCTTCCGCTTGGAATCTGACTTCGGTGTAAAAAGATGAATTGAAGCCCTTGAAGTTAGCTTTCCAATGGCACCGGAATCGGCTCAATCCGACCTCTGTAGCTCAAGATATAGCCTTCACAATCAAGTGGTGTCGCGCATACAGCTCAAAACGCCTTAAAACTCTTGATTCTTGAATTCTTGTGTCTTCGGTCTTGATATTACAATTACGCACAACTCTAACCTAAACACACTCAATATAGCCCTAAAATACAAGAGTTAACCTATACAAAATAGAGCGAATCAAATTCCCCCATACTTAGATCTTGCTCGTCCTCGAGTAAGCTCAAAACAAATATATCAAGGTAGCACATCTAAGATCTCAGGAAATACAAGGGAAGATAAAAACACTCAACTCACAACCCAAACCCAAAAATAGAGAGAAATCATGAGCATAAAACAATAAAGCTCAAACACACACCTCACAACATAGATATAACACTCAAGCTCTAAAACATGATAGAGAGCAACCTAGGATCTACCCAAATCTAACATGTAAGCCCCAAAGTCCCCAAGCAAGAATGATCCTAAAACACTCGAATTTTTCCGCTCAATTCTGCTTAGGCGCCCTTTCGGGTTTTCACCTAACCGCTCTTTTCATTTTTCAAAAGGGTGTGCTCACAAATACTCACAATCACTCATAAACCTCATATTACCCCAGCCTAATGCTGGTCCAGGTTTCCTGCTTATTACCTGAGCCGCCCTTTCGGGTTTTCGACTCATCCCAGGATTTATATGCCTTTTTTCAATTTTTATGGCTTTTTCTATCTTTTTTCTTTTCTTTCTTTCTTTATTATGCAAAAAGGTATGGTGCAAGTGCTCCATGAAAAGAAGAAAATCAAAAATCTGAAGCAAATTCTAACTACGCTAACTAGGATAAGGGAATGCGAGTACTCCCTCCCCCATACTTAAATCCTTCATTGTCCTCAATGAAGCAAAGAGAAAGGATAGAAGCAAGGAAGAAGGAAATCAGAAGACTCACAATCGATGAAGAGAGGTGGAATGGAAGAACTCTTCAAAGGTGGTAGAAGAATGGAAGAAAAGCTTTCGGAATCACCATTTCTGTAGGCCAACCGCGGGCGCGGATGTACGGGCCGCGGGCGCGGAATCAACATAGTGAGAGAAAACGTCAACTTCTAGAAGGAAACCGCGGGCGCGGGCGGTGCGGCGCGGGCGGTGCGGCGCGGTCGCGGCCATGGTGCAGTCTCGTGCACTTGACTTCTCTTGAACCGGATGATGTGCAATAAACCTTCGTATCTTGGCTCGTCTCTCGGGAGATGGATAAATACTTGAACTCGAGCCGTGGAGAAGAGAACTCTCGGGGGAACAAAGCTCCCCCATACTTAGGCTTTTACACATAGCCAATACAAAAATAATTCCAAAGATGAATGAAAAGAAATATAGAAGGTGGTGGAAAGATATATGGAAAATAGGAGATAGATATATGGATAGAAAGAATGATGGTAAAGATAGAAGGATGGAAAAGATATATGGAAAGTAGAAGATAAATGCCCGAAATCTTTTCCTTTTTTTTTTCGATTTTTTTTTTTTTTGCCAGACCCGGCCTCACCGCGGGCGCGGTTTGTGCACCGCGACCGCGGTGTCTAGTACCTATACGTCGGGAGTTTCTGTATTCGAAACGCGACCGCGGTTGCGCAGCCGCGGGCGCGGTTCAAGCACAGAACGTTCTTTCGAACCTAGTACCTGCATGTTAGCTCGATTTTTTTTTACTTAGTCAATAAAAATATTAATACAAGAAAGAAACCAAAGTTCCCCGGCAACGGCGCCAAAATTTGACTCGGCTAAAGTCGTCGTGCCAAGATCAAAGATAAATAACCCAAACAAACAAACTAGTATAGTAAGCAAGTAAGGGGTCGAACCCTAGAGAACTTGAGGTATTTAGCCTAATATTTGTATTAACTAAGAACAAAGAAGGGGTTTTTATGTAAGAGTTTCAATCACCAAAACAAGAAGACAAATCGACAGTTTCACAAGATCAATCAAAGTACTAAAGACAGGTTCATTCAACAAATCCACTTTAAAAGAGTCGTTTGATCATTGATTCACACCAATTCCTTTTAATCCAATGGTTAATTCCAATCCTAATCTTGACTAATCTCCTGTCCACGGTCTAGGAAATACTTAACAATGATAGAGGACGCTCAAATCAATATTAGCATTAAGAACAAGGATATATAGGATGCATGAAACCAAGCTATGAGTCAATCTCACAAGCAAACAATCAATTCTCTTCTTAAATCCTAGTTGCATAGACACAAATCTAGGTTTAAGTTGTTTTCACAGAATAGGTTTGTCCACGGTCCAAACCCGTCCCAACAGTAGAAGATCAATCAATTCAATAGGTTAATTACTCCTAGAGAAACAATCAATAATCATGTAATTAAGCACAAGAGAATCAATAATAACCAAAGGAATAGGAAAAGGATTTAGAATCTCACAAACTAATCAATCAAAGCTTCGTTGATGAACAAACCCTAGAGAGGTTTAGTTCTCCATAATCTTCATAAAACTCAAGCCTTCAAAAACAAAGGTTCCAGAATAGTTACAATCCTAAAGAGACTCCTCCTTAAATAGCCCAAGAAACATGCTCCACGAGATAGATAAGGAAAGAGGCAAAAGATAGAAAAGGAAACAAGATAGAAAGATTTCGGCCCGCTTCGGATTCGGCATCACCGCGGTCGCGTCGCCATTACCGCGCCCGCGCTATCACAACAAAGAAGAATAGCTTGTCTCGGCGGCCACCGCGGACGCGTCGTCTAGGCCGCGGTCGCGGAATCTCGACAGACTCGCTGGTGTCACTTTGCAGGCTGTTTTGACCATCTTCCGCTTGGAATCTGACTTCGGTGTAAAAAGATGAATTGAAGCCCTTGAAGTTAGCTTTCCAATGGCACCGGAATCGGCTCAATCCGACCTCTGTAGCTCAAGATATAGCCTTCACAATCAAGTGGTGTCGCGCATACAGCTCAAAACGCCTTAAAACTCTTGATTCTTGAATTCTTGTGTCTTCGGTCTTGATATTACAATTACGCACAACTCTAACCTAAACACACTCAATATAGCCCTAAAATACAAGAGTTAACCTATACAAAATAGAGCGAATCAAATTCCCCCATACTTAGATCTTGCTCGTCCTCGAGTAAGCTCAAAACAAATATATCAAGGTAGCACATCTAAGATCTCAGGAAATACAAGGGAAGATAAAAACACTCAACTCACAACCCAAACCCAAAAATAGAGAGAAATCATGAGCATAAAACAATAAAGCTCAAACACACACCTCACAACATAGATATAACACTCAAGCTCTAAAACATGATAGAGAGCAACCTAGGATCTACCCAAATCTAACATGTAAGCCCCAAAGTCCCCAAGCAAGAATGATCCTAAAACACTCGAATTTTTCCGCTCAATTCTGCTTAGGCGCCCTTTCGGGTTTTCACCTAACCGCTCTTTTCATTTTTCAAAAGGGTGTGCTCACAAATACTCACAATCACTCATAAACCTCATATTACCCCAGCCTAATGCTGGTCCAGGTTTCCTGCTTATTACCTGAGCCGCCCTTTCGGGTTTTCGACTCATCCCAGGATTTATATGCCTTTTTTCAATTTTTATGGCTTTTTCTATCTTTTTTCTTTTCTTTCTTTCTTTATTATGCAAAAAGGTATGGTGCAAGTGCTCCATGAAAAGAAGAAAATCAAAAATCTGAAGCAAATTCTAACTACGCTAACTAGGATAAGGGAATGCGAGTACTCCCTCCCCCATACTTAAATCCTTCATTGTCCTCAATGAAGCAAAGAGAAAGGATAGAAGCAAGGAAGAAGGAAATCAGAAGACTCACAATCGATGAAGAGAGGTGGAATGGAAGAACTCTTCAAAGGTGGTAGAAGAATGGAAGAAAAGCTTTCGGAATCACCATTTCTGTAGGCCAACCGCGGGCGCGGATGTACGGGCCGCGGGCGCGGAATCAACATAGTGAGAGAAAACGTCAACTTCTAGAAGGAAACCGCGGGCGCGGGCGGTGCGGCGCGGGCGGTGCGGCGCGGTCGCGGCCATGGTGCAGTCTCGTGCACTTGACTTCTCTTGAACCGGATGATGTGCAATAAACCTTCGTATCTTGGCTCGTCTCTCGGGAGATGGATAAATACTTGAACTCGAGCCGTGGAGAAGAGAACTCTCGGGGGAACAAAGCTCCCCCATACTTAGGCTTTTACACATAGCCAATACAAAAATAATTCCAAAGATGAATGAAAAGAAATATAGAAGGTGGTGGAAAGATATATGGAAAATAGGAGATAGATATATGGATAGAAAGAATGATGGTAAAGATAGAAGGATGGAAAAGATATATGGAAAGTAGAAGATAAATGCCCGAAATCTTTTCCTTTTTTTTTTCGATTTTTTTTTTTTTTGCCAGACCCGGCCTCACCGCGGGCGCGGTTTGTGCACCGCGACCGCGGTGTCTAGTACCTATACGTCGGGAGTTTCTGTATTCGAAACGCGACCGCGGTTGCGCAGCCGCGGGCGCGGTTCAAGCACAGAACGTTCTTTCGAACCTAGTACCTGCATGTTAGCTCGATTTTTTTTTACTTAGTCAATAAAAATATTAATACAAGAAAGAAACCAAAGTTCCCCGGCAACGGCGCCAAAATTTGACTCGGCTAAAGTCGTCGTGCCAAGATCAAAGATAAATAACCCAAACAAACAAACTAGTATAGTAAGCAAGTAAGGGGTCGAACCCTAGAGAACTTGAGGTATTTAGCCTAATATTTGTATTAACTAAGAACAAAGAAGGGGTTTTTATGTAAGAGTTTCAATCACCAAAACAAGAAGACAAATCGACAGTTTCACAAGATCAATCAAAGTACTAAAGACAGGTTCATTCAACAAATCCACTTTAAAAGAGTCGTTTGATCATTGATTCACACCAATTCCTTTTAATCCAATGGTTAATTCCAATCCTAATCTTGACTAATCTCCTGTCCACGGTCTAGGAAATACTTAACAATGATAGAGGACGCTCAAATCAATATTAGCATTAAGAACAAGGATATATAGGATGCATGAAACCAAGCTATGAGTCAATCTCACAAGCAAACAATCAATTCTCTTCTTAAATCCTAGTTGCATAGACACAAATCTAGGTTTAAGTTGTTTTCACAGAATAGGTTTGTCCACGGTCCAAACCCGTCCCAACAGTAGAAGATCAATCAATTCAATAGGTTAATTACTCCTAGAGAAACAATCAATAATCATGTAATTAAGCACAAGAGAATCAATAATAACCAAAGGAATAGGAAAAGGATTTAGAATCTCACAAACTAATCAATCAAAGCTTCGTTGATGAACAAACCCTAGAGAGGTTTAGTTCTCCATAATCTTCATAAAACTCAAGCCTTCAAAAACAAAGGTTCCAGAATAGTTACAATCCTGAAGAGACTCCTCCTTAAATAGCCCAAGGAACATGCTCCACGAGATAGATAAGGAAAGAGGCAAAAGATAGAAAAGGAAACAAGATAGAAAGATTTCGGCCCGCTTCGGATTCGGCATCACCGCGGTCGCGTCGCCATTACCGCGCCCGCGCTATCACAACAAAGAAGAATAGCTTGTCTCGGCGGCCACCGCGGACGCGTCGTCTAGGCCGCGGTCGCGGAATCTCGACAGACTCGCTGGTGTCACTTTGCAGGCTGTTTTGACCATCGTACGCTTGGAATCTGACTTTGGTGTAAAAAGATGAATTGAAGTCCTTGAAGTTAGCTTTCCAATGGCACCGGAATCGGCTCAATCCGACCTCTGTAGCTCAAGATATAGCCTTCACAATCAAGTGGTGTCGCGCAGACAGCTCAAAACGCCTTAAAACTCTTGATTCTTGAATTCTTGTGTCTTCGGTCTTGATATTACAATTACGCACAACTCTAACCTAAACACACTCAATATAGCCCTAAAATACAAGAGTTAACCTATACAAAATAGAGCGAATCAACTTGCACCATACTTTTTGCATAATAACGAAAGAAAGAAAAAGAAAAAGATAGAAAAAGCCATACAAAGTTGAAAAAGGCATATGAAATCCTCGGATGAGTCGAAAGCCCAAAAGGGCGGCTCAGGTAATAAGTAGGTAACCCGCACCAGCATTAGGCTGGGGTAATATGAGGTTCATGAGTGATTGTGAGTATTTGTGAGCACACCCTTTTGAAAAATGAAAAGAGTGGTTAGGTGAAAACCCGAAAGGGCGCCTAAGCAGTATTGAGCGGAAAATTCGAGTGATTAGGATTCATTCTTGCTTGGGGACTTTGGGGCTTACATGTTAGATTTGGGTAGATCCTAGGTTGCTCTCCTTCATGTTTTTAGATCTTGAGTGATATATCTTGTTGTGAGGTGTATGTTTGAGCTTCATTGTTTTATGCTCATGATTTCTCTATATTTTTGGGTTCGGGTTGTGAGCTGAGTGTTTTTATCTTTGCCTTGTATTTCTTGAGATCTTAGATGTGCTACCTTGTTATAGTTGTTTTGAGCTTACTCGAGGATGAGCAAGATCTAAGTATGGGGGAATTTGATTCAGGCTATTTTGTACAGGTTAACTCTTGTATTTTGAGATGATTTTGAGAGTGTTTAAGTTAGTTTTGAGCGTTATTGTAATATGAAGACCGAAGACACAAGTTATGAAGAATCAAGAGTTAAAGAGCTTAAAGACGAAGATTCTCCACTACATGGATATCGCGGTCGCGTTGTCTAGGACGAGGGCGCGGTGGCGTGAAGAGACGCACCAACCAAGACCATGAAGGCCGCGGTCGCGCTGTCGGTGGCGCGGTCGCGGTAGAAGCCGACTCAACTTTGACGATTGAAGACCGCCGCGGGCACGGTGGTGACGCCGCGGTCGCGGTGCCAGCCGACTTTGGGACGGACGAAATCTTGGCGTTTCTATGTTGTTTCCTTTCTTATCTTTCGGTTTCCTTTCTTATCTAGTCCGAAAAGGTTGTACTTTTAGGCTATTTAAGGGGAACCTTTCCAGGTTTTTGGATATTGAATTCACAAGACAATCAATTGTTCTTTCAATAAAGATTAGAGTTTTCTTTGTAATGGAGAACTAACTCTCCTCTTGAGTTTATTCGATCAAGGAAGCTTTATTATGAAGTTGTGAAATTCTGGTAACGTCTTTATCCCTAGGTCTTTATTGATACTCTTGTGCTTAATCCCATGATCTATGTTTGATTTTATGAGCATGATCAACTTGTTTGATTGACTTAGATCTATCGTTTGAATTAGGATTGGTTGTTGTCTATGCATCTTTCCTATTTCTCGAAACAACTCTATTCTAGGACCGTGAAATAGATTAGGGAAGAGTATTCAATGGTTTAATTGTGCATGAGACTCGTAGCTTGATTGCATGATTTGATTTCCTAATATCCCTGTTCTCTATGCTAATACTAGGTTAAGCGTCCTTGCCTAGGGTTATAGAATTGCTTGGACCGTGGACTTGCGATTGTTTATGATCGGGATTGGAATTGACCTAGGCATATAAAGAGGTGGATGAATTCATGATCAACTGATTAATAAAGTGGAATTGATTGGATAAACTCTACTTGATAACTTTGAATGAAACCAACTTTCAAAACCCCCATTTTGAGTACTTGCATGAAAACCATAAAATCCGACTGGAAACTGATTCCTTTGGGTTCGACCCCTTACTTGCTCACTATACTGTTATTTGCATGTTTGGGATTTATTTTTGATAAGGGAACAACGACTCTGCCCGAGTCAAATTTTGGCGCCGTTGCCGGGGAATCCTTTTTCTTGTTTTGATTGTGTGCGTTTTTGTGCTCTGCGCCCAAACCGCGCCCGCGGCCACCTCGGCGTGACCGCGGTTCGCGCGCAGAATCTTCTCTTGGGTTCGGACCTAACACATGGTCCGTACCCGGTCTACTAATACTTCCCCTGTTCGTTTTGATCTAGAAATTGACAAGACTCTTCGGAAGATAAGAAGTGCCCCCAGACCTTCTACATCCTACAATCTTCTTGAATCTCTCTCTCTCTCTGACTCTGAACCAGAGGACGTCATGGCGGAACAAACTATTCGCCAACTCACGGCGCCCGATCTCCAGCAACAGCAGCTCGCTGTTCAATTTCCCGAACTCACGGAAGGTGTGAAGTTCGAACTAAAGTCCGGGCTCATCCACCACTTGCCCAAATTCCACGGGTTGAGTGGTGAAGACCCGAACAAGCATCTCACTGAGTTCCACGCGGTGTGCGTGAGTATGAAGCCCACTGATGTAACGGAGGATCAAATCAAGCTCCGGGCTTTCCCTTTCTCTCTAGCGGACTCCGCCAAGGATTGGCTCCTTTATTTGGTGCCAGGCTCTATTACTACTTGGGCGGCCATGAAGAGGGCGTTTCTTGAGAAGTACTTCCCCGCTTCCAAACAAACATCTATTAAGAAGCAGCTCAGCAGTTTGGAGCAGGGGGAGGACGAGAACCTCTATGATTACTATGAGCGCTACACGAGGCTCATCGCGAGTTGTCCCTACCATGGCTATCTTGCCAAGGATCATAGTTGCTACATCATTGAGGGACTCTGCGACAATGAAAAGAGGCTCGTGAATGCATCTTGTGGGGGTAGTTACGAGAACTTAACCCTTACAGCAGCTTTACAGAAAGTTGAGATCTTGGCGGAACAAGCCCGCAATCAGAGGTCCAAGACCAATGTGAGGTCCGTCAGTGTGGTGATTGAGTCCCTGAATGCTGAAGTAAGGGAGCTCAAAGATCTTATGAAGCAGCTGCTCACGAAGAAGACGGCTCAACAAATCAATGCTTGTGGTCTTTGCTATGACGCGAGCCACCACACAGATCAATGCCCTACTATTCAAGAGACCGAGGAGTCGGTCAATGCTATTGGCAATTATGGTGCGCCTAGGCCCCGGAATGATCCTTTCTCTAATACCTACAATCCGGGGTGGGCAAACCATCCTAACTTCCGGTGGAGCAACCAGCAGCAACAAGAGCCACCACAACAGCAGCAACAGTACGCTCCTCAGGGCCAGCAACAACAATTCCGTTCCAACAACTATGCCTCGAGAGCGCCTGCTCCGTTTCAAAATGATGCTATTACTGTCCTCTTGAAGGAGAACCAAGAGACGAGGGCTGCTATAAAGAATCTTGAGACTCAGCTGAGCCAACTTGCGACCATGATCAATAGGCTCGAGTCTAAGGACTCCGGGAAACTCCCCTCTCAACCGCTCAATCATAAGGAGAATGTGAGTGCCATGAACTTGAGGATCGGTAGAGCATTGGCGAGTCGGGAATCACCCACTGGTGATAAACCACGACCATGTTCCCCTGGCCGCGACCGCGCCGGGGCAGCAGAAGACGAAGACCAAGTCTCTGTTGGAAATCTGCGACCACGCTCTCCCCTCTGCGCCCGCGGAAATCCAACAGAGGACTCAGACCATGAAAGCCGTCAAGCGCCGCGACCGTGGAGCCCGGACCGCGCCTGCGGTAAGGAGGCAGAGCGGAACTTTGGGGCTTTGCTCGATTATGCTTTTAAGAATTACTCGCCCCCGCGCCCGCACTCTCCTAGACGCGACCGCGCCCCAATAGCAGAGGAGGACGACGGCTATGTGGCTCAACCACTTCCCCCTTTGAGCTCTTTCAAGCCCTCTCCCCCATTCCCCGAAGCTCTCAAGGACACGAGGAAGCCGGCACATGACAAGGAACTCTTCGAGACCTTCACCAATTGCCAGGTAAATGTTCCTCTCATAAATCTTATCCAAGGTGTCCCTCGTTTTGCTAAATTTATGAAAGAGCTTTGTACGATAAAAAGAAACAATAGGACTATTCCTAAAATTGAGAAAGTAGCTCTAGTTTAGGAAACGCAGGATAGCAAAACTGAGACTTGTAATTCCCTACTCCAAAAGCAATTACCTAAAAAATGCTCAAACCCAGGAAGATTCACCGTCCCTGTCACTATTGGAGAAACTAAAATTGAGCGTGCTATGCTAGATTTAGGTGCCTCCATTAATGTTCTTCCAGCTTGCATGTATGATAGGTTAGGCCTTGGTCCCTTAAAGGAGTCCGATATTGTCATTGAGTTGGTTGACCATTCGAATGTGCGCCCGAAAGGGTTAGTTGAGGATGTTCTAGTGTAGGTGCATAGTTTAATCTTTCTTGCAGATTTCTATGTGATGGAAATAGGTGATGGGCGTTATGACCCAGTTCTCTTACTTGGTCGCCCATTCATGAAAACCGCAAGAAGGTTATAGATGTTGCTAATGGATCCCTTTCCATATCTCATGATGGCAACGAAGTCCGAATTCATGTTGATGAGGACCCATATTGATCATATCCACGTCGAGCCAACGACGTTAAACAAAAGCGCTGCTTGGGAGGCAACCCAAGGATTAGTTAGATTGTTTTTCCATTCTTAGCTTAGTATTTGTTTTGTTTTTAAGCTAACATGCAGGTACTAGGTCCGAAAGGACACGCCTGGCGTGATACCGCACCCGCGCCGCCTTGGCCCGCCCGCGGTGGATCACCAGCGCGCCCCGACGAACAGGTACTAGCCCGTGCTCGCGGCAACCATACTGCGTCTCGGTTTTAGCTCGTTTTTATTTTGAAAAAAAAATAGAAAAAAAAAGGAAAAAAAAGGAGGACTTTTTGGTCCCACTATATATCTATATCTTCCATCAATCTACATCCATTCTATCCACCTTCTATCTTTCCATCTTCTATTTATTCTTTCAATTCATCTTTGTAATTTCCATTCTTTAGCTATGTGAAAAGCCTAAGTATGGGGGAGCTTTGTTTCCCCGGGATTTCATCGCCACGGCTCGAGTTCATATGTTGATCTATCTCTCGAGAGACGAGCCAAGATACGAAGGTTGCTTACACATCACTCTGTTCGAGACAAAGTCAAAAAGCATCGTCCCTACATATGTACCGCGCCCGCGCTTCATCAGCCGCGCCCGCGGTGACCACCCAAGGAAGACTTCGCTCTCTACCGATATTCCGCGCCCCTTGTGCCACGCCCGCGGTGTGCCTGCCGATTGGAAATACGGAGCTTTGCATTCTACCACCTTTGAAGAGTTCTTCCATTCCACACCTCTTCATCGTTTGTGAGTCTTCTGATATACCTTCTTCCTTGCTTCTATCATTTCTCTTTGCTTCATTGAGGACAATGAAGGATTTAAGTATGGGGGAAGGAGTACTCGCAT
Organism: Polygonum maritimum; assembly: GCA_963924305.1. Taxonomy (NCBI): domain Eukaryota; kingdom Viridiplantae; phylum Streptophyta; class Magnoliopsida; order Caryophyllales; family Polygonaceae; genus Polygonum; species Polygonum maritimum. The sequence continues at coordinate 23,449,821 of OZ002729.1, forward strand.
TCGCTTATTGTAGTTAGCATAGTTAGATATTTGCTTCAGATGTTTGATTTTCTTCTTTTCATGGAGCACTTACACCATACTTTTTGCATAATAACGCAAGAAAGAAAAAGAAAAAGATAGAAAAAGCCATACAAAGTTGAAAAAGGCATATGAAATCCTCGGATGAGTCGAAAACCCGAAAGGGCGGCTCAGGTAATAAGCAGGTAACCCGCACTAGCATTAGGCTGGGGTAATATGAGGTTCATGAGTGATTGTGAGTATTTGTGAGCACACCCTTTTGAAAAATGAAAAGAGTGGTTAGGTGAAAACCCGAAAGGGCGCCTAAGCAGTATTGAGCGGAAAATTCGAGTGATTAGGATTCATTCTTGCTTGGGGACTTTGGGGCTTACATGTCAGATTTTGGTAGATCCTAGGTTGCTCTCCTTCATGTTTTTAGATCTTGAGTGATATATCTTGTTGTGAGGTGTATGTTTGAGCTTCATTGTTTTATGCTCATGATTTCTCTATATTTTTGGGTTCGGGTTGTGAGCTGAGTATTTTTATCTTCCCTTGTATTTCTTGAGATCTTAGATGTGCTATCTTGTTATAGTTGTTTTGAGCTTACTCGAGGATGAGCAAGATCTAAGTATGGGGGAATTTGATTCAGGCTATTTTGTACAGGTTAACTCTTGTATTTTGAGATGATTTTGAGAGTGTTTAAGTTAGTTTTGAGCGTTATTGTAATATGAAGACCGAAGACACAAGTTATGAAGAATCAAGAGTTAAAGAGCTTAAAGACGAAGATTCGCCACTACATGGATATCGCGGCCGCGTTGTCTAGGACGAGGGCGCGGTGGCGTGAAGAGACGGACCAACCAAGACCATGAAGGCCGCGGTCGCGCTGTCTGTGGCGCGGTCGCGGTAGAAGCCGACTCAACTTTGATGATTGAAGACCGCCGCGGGCGCGGTGGTGAAGCCGCGGTCACGGTGCCGGCCGACTTTGGGACGGACGAAATCTTGGCGTTTCTATGTTGTTTCCTTTCTTATCTTTCGGTTTCCTTTCTTATCTAGTCCGAAAAGGTTGTACTTTTAGGCTATTTAAGGGGAACCTTTCCAGGTTTTTGGATATTGAATTCACAAGACAATCAATTGTTCTTTCAATAAAGATTAGAGTTTTCTTTGTAATGGAGAACTGTTGGATCGTTAGTACTGAGGGACGTCCTTTACTTTGGTAAAGGCGACCTTAGGTTAGGCGTCCCTACGAGGAGTAGGGGCGTCCTTGAGTAATGCAGCGGAAATTAAGTACTAAACAGATAAAAGATGAACGCAGAGAATTATAGAGGAACCACTCAAGACCAAGTAGTCCTTGAGTGTAAACCTCTACCTCCTTGGAGGATTTTTGAATAGTTCTTTCCTTTCTATTGAACGTCCTTACAGTTGTACTGGCGAGTCTTTACAGTTCTCTGGCACTTAGCTTTTCCCTAAGTCCACTAGTAAGGGACTCCTCTAAGCCTACAACTTAAGCGAGTTCAATCTACTAAAAGACTCCATTCCTACGTTCTGCAGTACTTCGCAGAACTCTCTCTCTCTCTTTTTGGGTTTTCTGTTACAAACTGTTTTTGTGATTTGGTTACAAGTCTCACTCGATCTAACACAAGTTCTAACACTGTTCTTGAGTTCTTGAGTTAGTTCTTCGTGTTCTTGAGTGAGTCGCTTTCCTCTGATTCTCTCTGAATATTCCTGAAAGCGTTAACGTCACAATAAATGCCTTGGGGCTATTTATAGGACTTGGGGAAGGGCGTCTTTTCTCTGGGACGATCATGCCCTTCATGGACGTGGCTATAGGATCTTCCTCCACGTAGTAGGGCGGTGATGAGGAAGCTTCCTGTATCCAGCTGTGTATGTTGTACTCCGCTACAGGATCGGCCGCCACTAGTTGATGGACTCTACAACAGGATCGTCCGCCACGTAGTGTTGGACTCCACTACAGGATCGGTCTCCACGTGTCCTTGGATGATCAAATGTTGCCGGGTGATGTCATCCTGTCGGCTAGTGAGTAAGGACTCCTTTCTTGCGTTCCTACTTGCTTAGGACTCCGTCCTTGCTCAAGTAGTCTCTGGCTGGTCCTTACTTCCTGTTAGCTAGCGTCCCTAAGCTTGTGGGACGCTCATACACACTTGTTGTCCTTTTGATCACTGGCGTTCCTGAACACTTGGACAACTTTATTAGAATCAAAGTGAGTTTGTCATATCAAAACTAAGGGACGGTTGTGTGGAACACTAACAAGTACGCAAGCGTTCTTGATATCGTCCCAACAATTTCCCCCTTTTTGATGATGACAAACTCTTCAGCAAAATAGTTTTGACATTGGAACTTAGCATGCATGAAAACTTATAAGCGTCCTCTAACACTTAGAGAGATTTTAATGTGCACAAGTTTTCAATCTTTGATTCTCTAGCTTTTGGATTTTAAGGAAAGAGTCGCGTCCTAGAAAAGATTTTCTAAGCGTTCTCTTTTATTCTAGCATGAGCAGCGTTCCTTAGACTTTTCACTTAATAGTTCCCCCTTAAAACTTGCTTATTCTAGATAACTATTTTATAGCGCATCTTTGCAAAACTACACTTCCCCCTTTTGGCATCATCGAAAAGGATAACAAGTGATAAGGACGTTACCACAAACACATAACTAAAAGCAGTGGAACGCTTAAACAAACATATGCAAGCAAACAGTGAAATTGCCATTCAAACAAAATTAGAGTTATTACAAGCCAAGATCATAGTGTTTGAAGTTCAAAAGAAGCAAAGGCGAAATAATAGGGGATTAAAAGGGGTGGTGGCAATCACTGAGAATGGTTGTTGTCTTGATAAAACTTGAGCAATTGCTCTTGAAGTTTAGCAGCCTTGGAGAACGCAGATGACAAGTCCTTTAAGGCAGAGAAGATGAGGCACTGATTGTCCATAATGGCACCCATGAGTTCTGCTGGAGGATGCTGAGAGATGTTTGCAGGAGCAGAACGGGGCAGAGGACCTAAACTCGATGAAGGAGCATCCGTGGGAAGAGCTGGAGAAGAGGGAGTCCCTAAGAGCATTTGATCAAGGGTTATAAGATCTACGGCGGGCTCTTGATCTTGAGGGGACTCTTGAGGCGTGGAATTAAGCCTTGCGGCCTCAGCCTCAGCAGCTAAGCGTTCTTCTTCGGCTTATAATGAGGGTTGGGTGATCAGGGATACTCTTTTCAAGACAAAATAGAGAAAATTTGAATGGCGTTCCAAAGTAGCAAACACATGAAATTTTAGACTAGCGTCCTTGCAAAGATGAATTTAATGCATAACAGTTCTTTAAACACTTAGAATCTACAAAACATAGCCAATCATTGAGGGAATAGTAGAACGGGACTTGCTACTTAAAAGTTATCATCCCCAAGAGCAACCTGAGATGCTCAAAGGGACGTCTATCAAGCGCCTTAGTGAAAATATCAGCTATTTGGTCTTCCGTTCTTACATGCTCCATACTAATGAGTCCTAGTTCAACATTATCACGCAAGAAATGATGCCTTATATGAATATGCTTTGTGCGTGAATGAAAAACAGGATTCTTAGAAATTTCAATAGCACTTGTGTTATCACAACGAATGGGAATAGTTTCAAGATTGATACCGTAGTCCTCTAGTTGATATTTGATCCAGATAACTTGGGAACAGCACGAAGCAGCAGCAACGTACTCGGCTTCCGCAGTTGAAAGCGCCACAGAGTTCTGTTTCTTAGATCCCCAAGAGACTAAGCATGAACCAAGGAATTGTGCCATTCCTGAGGTGCTTTTCCTATCAATTACATGACCCGCATAATCAGCGTCCGAGTAGCCAATTAGCTTGAAGGACGTCTTCCTAGGGTACCAAAGGCAAAGATCGTCGCGTCCTTTGAGGTAGCGAAAGATCCTCTTGACTTCTTGCATGTGGGACTCCTTTGGATTAGCCTGGAAGCGTGCACATAAGCAAACGGCAAACATAATGTCGGGACGGCTTGCGGTCAAGTAGAGCAAAGAACCAATCACCCCTCTATAAAGCTTTTGATCAACGTCCTTTCCCTGTTCGTCTGCGTAAAGACGCGAGTTTGGAGAACAAGGAGTGGCAACAGGTTTGGACGTGTTCATCCCGTACTTCTCAAGCATTTCACAGACATATTTCTGTTGGTGAATGCGCGTCCCTTCCTTGAGTTGATTAATTTGAAGTCCCAAGAAGAAATTGAGTTCTCCAATGAGGGACATTTCAAATTCACTACTCATTAAGGACTTGAACTCATCTACAAGCTTCATGTTAGTACTACCAAAGACTATATCATCAACATAGACTTGGGCAATTAAAATGTCCTTGTGAACTTTCTTTATAAACAAAGTTTTATCAGTTGAACCTCTAGTGTACCCATGAGACAAAAGAAAGGACGCAAACCTGTCGTACCATGCACGAGGGGCTTGCTTGAGTCCATAGAGCGCTTTGTCCAGGTAGTACACATGATCTGGGTGAGAGGCGTCCTCGAAGCCAGGCGGCTGAGCAACATACACTTCCTCCTTTAGCTTTCCATTGAGAAAGGCAGTCTTGACGTCCATTTGAAATAACTTGAATCCTTTGTGAGCGGCGAAGGCAATGAGAAGACGAACGGCTTCAATTCTAGCAACAGGAGCAAAGGTCTCATCATAGTCTATGCCTTCCTCTTGCTTGAATCCTTGAGCCACCAGTTTTGCCTTATTCCTTGACACACGTCCACTCTCATCACGCTTATTTCTGAACACCCATCGCGTCCCTATGATATTTTTGCCTTTGGGACGTGGGACGAGAGTCCAAACTTTGTTCCTTTCAAACTGATTGAGTTCTTCTTGCATTGCTTGAATCCAGTCAGCGTCCTGGAGTGCTTCTTTGATATTCTTTGGCTCCACCATAGAAACAAAGGCATTGAATGCACAGAAAGCTAAATTTGCACTCTGGGACTTGCTTGCAGCTGACCTTGTTTGAACTCCTTGAGAAGGATCAGAAACAATTTGAGAAGTTGGATGGTCCCTAGAGAAACGGGACTCCCTTTGAAACAAATGAGAAAATCTTGGATCAATGTCTCCATCAGAATCATCACTTCCACTTTGAGCATCGTCCTCAATGTGTTCCCCCTCAGAGAGAGCGTCCACACTTTGACGTTGCTCGCCTTGTTGACTTGATTCAGCTACATCTTGTTGAACTGGGGATTCACTACGAGAGGGAACTCCTTGAACAACACTGGGAGCGTCCACTGAGACTTCTTCAGGATTTGGAGATGTGTCCTTAGAGACATAGTATTTTCCAGAACTCCAATCTTCATCTTCAGAGTCGTCCTGTTGTTGTGAGGAAGAACGTTCTTTCTTACTTGGTTTTTCTTTGTGAGAAGAACTTTCTTTGAATACAACATGAATACTCTCCTCAAGCTTTAGAGTCCTTTTGTTGAAAACTCTATAAGCTTTGTTGGTAAGAGAGTACCCAAGGAATATGGCTTAATCACTCCTTGCATCAAATTTTCCAAGTTTTTCTTTATCATTGTTGTGAACGAAACACTTGCATCCAAAAACTCTGAGATAATCAATGCGAGGCTTCATTCCATTCAACAACTCATAGGACGTCTTCTTCAATAGAGGACGGATCATGGCACGATTGATGATATAACATGCTGTAGCAATAGCTTCCGCCCAGAAGTACTTTGGAACGCTATTTGCCAAGAGCATAGTCCTTGCCATATCCTCTAGCGTCCTGTTCTTTCTTTCCACAACTCCATTTTGTTGAGGAGTCCTTGGAGCTGAGAAGTTGTGAGAGACTCCATGTTGATCACAGTAGGCCAGGAACTCTGAATTTTGGAACTCCGTTCCATGGTCTGATCTTATGGCTTTGAGAGGCGTCTCGAGAGCAACTTCCACTTGTTTGATGAAGACTTTGAACGCATTGAAGCAATCTGCTTTGGTTGCCAAGAAAAGAACCCAAGTGAATCGAAAAAAATCATCTACAAGAACGTAAATGTACCTCTTTCCACCATAGCTCAACGTCTTCATGGGTCCACAAAGATCCATATGAAGCAGTTCCAGAGGCTTCTTTGTGCTTACTTCGTTCTTGGATTTGAAGGACATTCTTGTTTGCTTCCCTTTAATACAGGCTTCACATTGTTCGACTTTCTCAAGATCGATGCGGGGAAGTCCTTTCACAAGATTTCGCTGATGTAGCTTAAGGATTGTGCTTGGTCCAGCATGGCCAAGTCGGCGATGCCAGAGATCAGCGTCCTCCTTTGATGCAGATAGACACAACTCTGATTTAGGTTTGAACTCTTGATTGAAGATATAGATATTGTTCTTGCGAACTCCTTTGAGAACAACTTTGTTGGACTTCTTGTTGATGACTAGGCACTCCTTTGAGTCAAATGTGACTAGATTTTCACCTTGATCACACATCTGAGAGACGCTAAGAAGATTAAAGCCAAGTCCTTCAACAAGACTAACATTTGTTGCTTTAATGGACGGGTTGAGAATAGCAGTTCCCGTTCCTTTGATCTTTCCTTTGCCCTTATTGCCAAACGAGACAGTTCCTCCCGTGGCACTACTTTGGATAGAAGTGAGATGGATCTGGCTTCCTGTCATGTGATTTGAGGCGCCACTATCAATGATCCATGGGCGTCCCCTCACTTCCACCTGCCATAACAAAGTTAGTGTTTGGCGACCCAGGCAAGGTGTTCCTTACCTGGTTCGTTACAAAAGCAGAACTCTGGTTCTGGCATGTAGTCATTAATATTCACATCATTTGAAATAGCATGCTTGCGAAAAGAGTTCCTAGAGCGTCTAGAACGCCTAGGATTAGCCTTAGGAACGAACTTATCATTTTCATTGTTAGTCCTAGCAGCTTTTCCATTTTCAATATCTTCCTTGAGTTTTAAGTAGTCATACTTGAAGTGATCTCGTTGTCCACAGTACCAACACGTCCTATAGTAAGTACCAAGATAGTACTTCTTATTTGGACGCTGAATCTTGTTTTCTTTCATCTTTTGAGGATTACAAACTTTTGAACCGTCCCCATTAGCAATCTTCTTGTAAATCTTATGACTGGTGGAATTAGTGTAGTAGTCTTCCTTTCCTAATTCTCCACTTTCTAGAACTCTAATTCTTTCAAGAAGGTTTTTAGTTTTCTCTCTTTCAAGTTCCAGTTCAGAAGTTTTGCTTGCCTCAAAGTCACTAGGAAGAGAGTTCTTAGTGTCAGATTCATACCCTAGACCTCTCTTAGCTGGGACAAAGACCATTGGTCTCACTTCTTCAACTATGGGACTCTTACCCAAAACTTTCACTTCTTCCCTAAGATTAGCGTTCTCAAGTTTGAGACACATGATTTCAGTTTTTAGGGACTTAGTTTCATCACATGAGGACTCTAGTTGAATAGTCATTGTACTACAATTTTCACATTCAACTACAATGTTTTCATCTTCAAGTTCATCCATTCTTCTTTTCATAGCAAGACTTTCCTCCATTATTTTACCAATGAGTTTAAGTAGTTTTGGTTTTGAACATTTTTCTAAAGAACGCATCATGGAATCATGAGTTACCTCTTGTTCATTGTCGGAGGCGTTCTCTTCAACAACTGGGGCGTCCTCTACTGCCATGTATGCAACTTGATCGTCACGTTCATCATCACTTGAACTGAGATCATCCCATGCAGCTGTACATGCTCCAATGAGAGCTTTCTTCTTGTCTTTGGAGGACGTTCCCATAGTGCACTTTTTGGCAAAGTGTCCTTTCTTGTTGCATTTGTAGCATGTGAGTTCCTTCATTTCAGCCTCTGTGTACTTGGGACTCTCCTTTTTGTAGAACTTGCTCTTACTACTATGCTTGTTCTTCTTGTTATAGTACTTGAAAGCCTTGTGAATAAGAGAAAGTTCCTCATCTGAGTCAATCTCTTCCTTTGGCTTTCTTTCTTTTTCTTTGGGACGCAAGTTCTCAAGTGTTTCTTTGTTTTGCATCATCAATGCTAGATCTCTTTGGCCACGTAGGTACTCGGCGTACTCTGGTGTTGTGGACGCCAAAGCAAGATCAGTTTGAGGATTCTTTCCTAGCTGAGCCATGTCAGAGACTCTTCTTTCTTCGTACTGCCTGAGCTTCCCATAGATCTCTTCCATGTCTAGAGTTTTGTTGGCTGTGTTTTCTTTGAACGTTGTCCTGTCAAAGTTCCAGACCCCGGTCAAACCATCAATGACCACTTGAACTCTATTCCTCATGGAGATTTCTGTTTCTGGGATGCCCAAGTTCCTCATCTTGGTGACAAGGGCCTCAAAGCGGTATGAGTAGTCGTTCACCGTTTCATTTGGCAGCATGCTAAAAGCATAGAACTCTTTCTTGATTTTCAGCTGGACATCCTCCTTCATTTCAGTGGTTCCCACATGGAACTTCTCAAGAGCTTCCCACTGTTGTTTCGCTGTAGGCAAGTTACCAACTCGAGTGGCGTCCCTTTCGCACAAGGACGCTTGAAGAAAACAGATAGCTTTTGCATTGGTTTCCATCAGCTTGAACTCATCAGGACCCCACTCGTCCTCCTTATCAGCTTTGTCAGCGGGAACCTTGAGATCTCCCTTCAAAATAACCTTCCAGCATTGATAATTTTGACCTCTGCAGAAATTTTCAAACCTAGTCTTCCATCGGTTGAAGTTGCCGTCCGTTAGGCGCGGAGGCTTTACAAAAGAGATTCCAATAGGTTCCATGTCCATCTTTACCTGCAACTCAGTAAGAATCTAGAGCGCCTGCACTGATACCAATTGTTGGATCGTTAGTACTGAGGGACGTCCTTTACTTTGGTAAAGGCGTCCTTAGGTTAGGCGTCCCTACGAGGAGTAGGGGCGTCCTTGAGTAATGCAGCGGAAATTAAGTACTAAACAGATAAAAGATGAACGCAGAGAATTATAGAGGAACCATTCAAGACCAAGTAGTCCTTGAGTGTAAACCTCTACCTCCTTGGAGGATTTTTGAATAGTTCTTTCCTTTCTATTGAACGTCCTTACAGTTGTACTGGCGAGTCTTTACAGTTCTCTGGCACTTAGCTTTTCCCTAAGTCCACTAGTAAAGGACTCCTCTAAGCCTACAACTTAAGCGAGTTCAATCTACTAAAGGACTCGATTCCTACGTTCTGCAGTACTTCGCAAAACTCTCTCTCTCTCTTTTTGGGTTTTCTGTTACAAACTGTTTTTGTGATTTGGTTACAAGTCTCACTCGATCTAACACAAGTTCTAACACTGTTCTTGAGTTCTTGAGTTAGTTCTTCGTGTTCTTGAGTGAGTCGCTTTCCTCTGATTCTCTCTGAATATTCCTGAAAGCGTTAACGTCACAATAAATGCCTTGGGGCTATTTATAGGTTTTGGGGAAGGGCGTCTTTTCTCTGGGACGATCATGCCCTTCATGGACGTGGCTACAGGATCTTCCTCCACGTAGTAGGGCGGTGATGAGGAAGCTTCCTGTATCCAGCTGTGTATGTTGTACTCCGCTACAGGATCGGCCGCCACGTGTTGATGGACTCTGCAACAGGATCGTCCACCACGTAGTGTTGGACTCCGCTACAGGATCGGTCTCCACGTGTCCTTGGTTGATCAAATGTTGTCGGGTGATGTCATCCTGTCGGCTAGTGAGTAAGGACTCCTTTCTTGCGTTCCTACTTGCTTAGGACTCCGTCCTTGCTCAAGTAGTCTCTGGCTGGTCCTTACTTCCTGTTAGCTAGCGTCCCTAAGCTTGTGGGACGCTCATACACACTTGTTGTCCTTTTGATCACTGGCGTTCCTGAACACTTGGACAACTTTATTAGAATCAAAGTGAGTTTGTCATATCAAAACTAAGGGACGGTTGTGTGGAACACTAACAAGTACGCAAGCGTTCTTGATATCGTCCCAACAAGAACTAACTCTCCTCTTGAGTTTATTCGATCAAGGAAGCTTTATTATGAAGTTGTGAAATTCTGGTAACGTCTTTATCCCTAGGTCTTTATTGATACTCTTGTGCTTAATCCCATGATCTATGTTTGATTTTATGATCCTGATCAACTTGTTTGATTGACTTAGATCTATCGTTTGAATTAGGATTGGTTGTTGTCTATGCATCTTTCCTATTTCTCGAAACAACTCTATTATAGGACCGTGAACTAGTTTAGGGAAGAGTATTCAATGGTTTAATTGTGCATGAGACTCGTAGCTTGATTGCATGATTTGATTTCCTAATATCCCTGTTCTCTATGCTAATTCTAGGTTAAGCGTCCTTGCGTAGGGTTATAGAATTGCTTAGACCGTGGACTTGCGATTGTTTATGATCGGGATTGGAATTGACCTAGGCATATAAAGAGGTGGATGAATTCATGATCAACTGATTAATAAAGTGGAATTGATTGAATAAACTCTACTTGATAACTTTGATTGAAACCAACTTTCAAAACCCCCATTTTGAATACATGCATGAAAACCATAAAATCTGACTGAAAACTGATTCCTTTGGGTTCGACCCCTTGCTTGCTCTATACTGTTGTTTGCATGTTTGGGATTTAGTTTTGATAAGGGAACAACGACTTTTCCCGAATCACCTTCCCAAGTCTTATAAATAGCCCAAGGCATTTATTGTGATGTTAACGCTTTCAGAGAATATTCAGAGATAATCAAAGGAACGCGACTCACTCAAGAACACTAAGAACAAGCTCAAGAACACCCAAGAACAGTTCTAGGCTTGTGTTAGATCGAGTGAGAATTGTAACCCAAATCACAATTTGTTTGTAACTCAGAAAACCCAAAAAGAAAGAGAGAGTCCTACAACGTACTGTAGGACGTAGGGATAGAAGTCCTTTAGAAGATTAAACTCGCTTAAGTTGTAGGCTTAGAGGAGTCCTTTACTAGTGGACTTAGGAAGAACGCTAAGTACCAGAGAACTGTAAAGACTCGTCAGTACAACTGTAAGGACGTTTAATATAAAGGAAGAAGCTATTGAAAAATCCTCCAAGGAGGTAGAGGTTTACACTCAAGGACTACTTGGTCTTGAGTGGTTCCTCTATAAATCACTGCGTTCATTATTCACCTATTTAGTTTTAAATTCCGCTGCACAACTAAAGGACGCCCTTACACCTCATAAGGACGCCTGACCAAGGACGTCTTTATCTAAGTAAAAGACGTCCCTCAGTTATACTAACGATCCAACAATTGGTATCAGAGCAGGCGCTCTAGATTTTGTTGAGTTGCAGGTGCAAAATGGACATGGAACCTATTGGAATCTCTTTTGTGAAGCCTCCGCGCCTGAGGGACGGCAACTTCAACCGCTGGAAGATTAGATTTGAAAACTTTTGCAGGAGTCAGAACTATCGATGCTGGAAAGTAATCATGAAGGGTGACCTCAAAGTCCCTGCTGACAAAGTTGACAAAGAGGACGAGTGGGGTCCTGATGAATTCAAGCTGGTGGAAACAAATGCTAAGGCAATATGCTTCCTTCAAGCGTCCCTCTGTGAAATAGACGCCACTAGAGTTAGCAATTTGGCAACAGCCAAACTACAGTGGGAAGCTCTCGAGAAGTACCACGTAGGAACTGCTGAGATGAAGGAAGACGTTCAGCTCGAAATCAAGAGAGAGTTCTATGCTTCTGGGCGGAAGCTATTGCTACAGCTTGCTACATCATGAATCGTGCCATGATCCGTCCTCTTCTAAAGAAGACGTCCTATGAGTTGTTGAATGGAAGAAAGCCTCGCATTGACTATCTCAGAGTTTTTGGATGCAAGTGATTTCTTCACAACAACGACAAAGAAAGACTTGGAAAGTTTGATGCAAGGAGTGATGAAGCCATTTTCCTTGGGTACTAACTCACAAGCAAAGCATACAGAGTTTTCAACAAAAAGACTCTTAAGCTTGAGGAGAGTATTTATGTTGTGTTCAAAGAGAGTTCTTCTCACAAAGAAAAACAAAGTAAGAAAGAACGCTCTTCTTCACAACAGCACGACTCTGAAGACGAAGTTGAAGATTGGTCCTCTGGAAAATACTATGTTCCTAAGGACGTTACTCCAAATCCAGAAGAAGTCTCAGTGGACGCTCCTAGTGTTGCTCAGGGAGTTCCTTCTCATAGTGAATCACCAGTTCAAAAAGATGTGGCTGAATCAAGTCAAATAGGTGAGCAACGCCAAGGTGTGGACGCTCTTTCTGAGGGGGAACACACTGAGGACAATGCTCAAGATGATAGTGATGATTATGATGGAGATATTGATCCAAGATTTGTTCAACTATTCCAGAGGGAGTCCCGCTTCTCTAGGGACCACCCAACTTCTCAGATTGTCTCAGCTATCTCTCAAGCAGTTCAAACTAGGTCAGCTCCAAGCAAGTCCCAGAGTGCAACTTTGGCCTTCTGTGCTTTCAATGCCTTTGTATCTATGGTGGAACCAAAGAACATCAAGGAAGCACTCCAGGACGCTGACTGGATTCAATCAATGCAAGAAGAACTCAACCAGTTTGAAAGGAACAAAGTTTGGACCCTCGTCCCTCGCCCCAAAGGCAAAAACATCATAGGGACACGTTGGGTGTTTAGAAATAAACTTGACGAAAGTGGACGCGTGTCAAGGAACAAGGCAAGACTGGTAGCTCAAGGATTCAAGCAAGAGGAAGCATAGACTATGATGAAACATTTGCTCCTGTTGCTAGAATTGAGGCCGTCCGTCTCCTTATTGCCTTCGCTGCTCACAAGGGATTCAAGTTATTTCAGATGGACGTCAAGACTGCCTTTCTCAATGGAAAACTCAAGGAGGAAGTGTATGTTGCTCAGCCCCCTGGCTTCGAGGACGCCTCTCACCTAGATCATGTGTACTACTTGGACAAAGCGCTCTATGGACTCAAGCAAGCCCCTCGTGCGTGGTACGACAAGTTTGCGTCCTTTATTTTGTCTCATGGGTACACAAGAGGTTCAATTGGTAAAACTTTGTTCATTAAGAAAGTTCACAAGGACATTTTAATTGCCCAAGTCTATGTTGATGGTATAGTCTTTGGTATTACTAACTTGAAACTTGTAGATGAGTTCAAATCCTTAATGAGTAGTGAGTTTGAGATGTCCCTCATTAGAGAACTCAATTTCTTCTTGGGACTACAAATCAACCAACTCAAGGAAGGGACGCGTATTCATCAACAAAAATATGTCCGTGAAATGCTTGACAAGTACGGGATGAACACGTCCAAGCCGGTTGCTACTCCTTGTTCTCCAAATTCGCTTCTTTACGCAGATGAACAAGGGAAGGACGTTGATCAAAAGCTTTATAGAAGAATGATTGGCCCTTTGCTCTATTTGACCGCAAGCCGTCCCGACATCATGTTTGCCGTTTGCTTGTGTGCACGCTTCCAAGCGAACCCAAAAGAGTCCCACATGCAAGAAGTCAAGAGGATCTTTCGGTATCTCAAGGGACGTGATGATCTTTGCCTTTGGTACCCTAGGAAGACGTCCTTCAAGCTTGTTGGCTACTCGGACGCTGATTAGGCTGGTCATGTGATTGATAGAAAAAGCACTTCAGGAATGGCACAGTTCCTTGGTTCATGCTTAGTCTCTTGGGGATCTAAGAAACAGAACTCTGTGGCGCTTTCAACTGCGGAAGCCGAGTACGTTGCTGCTGCCTCTTGCTGTTCACAAGTCATCTGGATCAAATATCAACTTGAGGACTACGGTATCAATCTTGAAACTATTCCCATTCGCTGTGATAATACAAGTGCTATTGAAATTTCTAAGAATCCTGTTTTTCATTCACGCACAAAGCATATTCATATAAGGCATCATTTCTTGCGTGATAATGTTGAACTAGGACTTATTAGTATGGAGCATGTAAGGACTGAAGACCAAATAGCAGATATTTTCACTAAGGCGCTTGATAGACGTCCCTATGAGCATCTAAGGTTGCTCTTGGGGATGATAACTTTTAAGTAGCAAGTCCCGTTTTACTATTCCCTCAATGATTGGCTATGTTTAGTAGATTCTAAGTGTTTAAGGACTGTCATGCATTGAATTCATATTTGCAAGGACGCTAGTCTAAAACTTCATGTGTTTGCTACTTTGGAACGCCATTCAATTTCTCTATTTATCTTGAAAAGAGTATCCCTGATCACCCAACCCACATCATAAGCCGAAATGATGGGAACTCTAAGCTTACCCTAGCCGAGAACTCTGCAAAAGCGTCCTATGAGCTTCATATTTTCTTTTACGGGGCATACTTGCTTTGTTCTCAATTAGTTCGCAAGGTGATCACAGGGACGGTTGCATAGGTTCTTGGTTTGCTAAAAGAGGTAAGTTTTGCTAAGTTTGTGAGAACGCCAAGTGTTTGTACGAGCGGACGCCAGTTCAGTTTTGAGAAGAAGTTGAAGAGTCAGAAATTTGAATTTTTGAACGTTTGAACAGTGACCGTCTTCCCTGCTCTCAAATCGCTCTGCCCTCTCTCTAGATTTCCGACGAGTTTCTCTCACTAAAATTCAGTCAGAAAATGTCTCAACTACTAGGGAACGTGGCCGGATCTTCTGCCGGTGGTAAAAGGCGAAAGCTTGTGAAGTCCCACACTATTAAGGCTCGCAAACCACCCGTTCTGGATGACTCCTTAGTTGATTTCATTAACAAGAAGCCCAAGACGCTCTACAGACTGATAAGAGAGCGAATGGAAAGGAAGGACATCAAGGAGAATGAAACAAAAACAAGGAACTATGAGAAGTTCCTAGAGAGGTTTGTCCTTCACGGTCATCACAAAAATGACTACAAGGACTTGCCCGGAAGAATGGAGGACGTGCTCTTCTTTTAAATATATGGAGGTGAGAATCTCTCAAACTTGCTTGATCTGATTCCTGACCTCCACAACTGCGTCCTACCTGACTTCCCTATGTACCTAAGCGACTCCCCTGCTTTTAGAATGCTTGAGAATCGTGTCCCAAGTCCTTCTCCCCCTCCTCCTCAAATTCCTACCATAGCCACCAAGAAGCTCTTACCCTCAAAACGCCCAGCTCCACAGTCCCCACTCTCAAAATCTTTAAAGCCTTTTTCCTCCTCCAAACCCACAGAGATTGTGGACAAGTTTCCGCCACATATTAAAGAGGGACGCTCCAAAAAGATTCATGATCCAAGGCCTCTCAAAAAGGCTAAGTCTTCCAACGTCCCCTCCTCAAAACGGCCTATCCCCTCAAAAGGCCCCTCCAAAACCTCAAAGAAGTCAAATCTTGCCCCTCCCCCTTCTCTAAAAATTGTCCAACTACCAACTCCTCCTCCGTCCCCCCAACCTTCAAAAGAAAACGCCCTCATTCAATTTTGCCCCTCCCCTTTCAACTATGCCCAATTCCCTTCAGCCCCAGCTCACATCTCTCCCCCAAAGGACCCCGAGACCCCAAGGTCCCGCCGTCCTTCTTCAGAGTCTGGCCCAGAGGACGCCGAGAAACGTTCTACTCTTGCCTACACATTAAGACGCCGTAAAACCGGTGAAACGCCCAAGGTATTGGTCCAGGAAGCTGTTGTTCCGGAGCACATCTCCACCTCTAGTTCCTCCACTTCAAGCTCTTCTGAGAGGAGTAATCAGGGAACGCCTTCCGGTGAGTCCTCCCCCTTCGTTGATATAACAAAGGACTCCAATGATGAGGCAGAAGGTGTTGAGAATGCTCCGACTGCAAAAGAGGCCGAAGTAATTGAAGTTGTTGAGGACGCTGGTGAGCACCAGGTCGCTCAAAAGGACGCCGAGCCCACTCTCTCTGATGAGCTCGAGCGTGATGTTGTTGAAATCCCTCCTTACAACCAATCCCTTCCCATTCTTAATCCCCTCCCAACTCCTCAAGAAAACCCCTCCCCCTCAATCCAAACAGAAACCCAAGTTCATGCAGACACTGAGCCCTCCATTGAAAATCAAACAGAGGCTCAGGACGCTGAAGAGATGTCCCAAGGCAGAGCTCCGTCTGAATCCGAACAGGCCGCAGCTGGTGGCAATGATGAAACAGCTCAAGGCACAGAGGACGCTCCTGCCTAGGACGATGCTGAAAATGAATTTGAGGACGCTGATGCTGATGAGGACAGTTCTGATGATGAAGACTCTGAGTCCCCGAAGCGTTCCAAGAAGAAGAAGAAACGTGATGATGAGCCAGCCAATATTCTAGGCCCCTTGGTCTACTTTGAAGAATGGCTTGCATCATTCACTGAAAAGGACGTCAGGGAATTCCTAGAACTGCTCCGCTTCCAAGGATGGCTAAGTATTGGACCAGCGCCCGCCGAAATTAATAATGATCAAATTCGGGCATTCTTCAAGAGTCTCTGCTACAAGTCCAAGGACGGCTCACTACACTTCAAGATAGACGATGAGAAAGCATCAGTCACTGAACGCCAGGTCCGCGCCTTCATGGGACTAAGCACTCAAAAGCCGCCGTCCAATGCTTTAAGCTCCCTTCCTGAGATTGGCATTGAGATGACAGATGATGAAGAAGTGGCGCTTCTTGAAAGAATTTTCCAAGGAAAACGACCCTATGGGACGGACAGAGTTGCTCATGTGTTGTCCAAGGTTGGTGCAATTGCTCATTACTTTATTTGCAGAGCAGTCCTTCCACGGCAAGAGAAGCGTTCAGTAGTACAAACGCATGATATCATCTTGCTAGACGCATTTCTCGACCGCCGCGCCATTAATCTTGCCAGAATTGCTATGCAACATATGGCTAAGTGTGGGAGGAAGCGACATGCCTTGCCGTACCCTGGTCTAGTCAAGCTGATTCTCAAATCTCAAAATGCTTATGATGACAACGCCCCCACTGAGACGCTGGGACTGACATGGAATAAGAAGAAAGGACTGCTGGAAATAAGGCACAATGAGGAACTACCGTCAATCAAAAAGCAGTTAGAGGCTGAAGCAGAGGAAGCTAAGAAGAAAGCTGAGCAAGAACGCCTCGCCCAGGAAGCTGAACAAGAGCTTCTTGCCTTAATGCATCAAGAGCCAGCTTTTGAAGACGAGCCCGCTGTAAACTTTGCTGCTCTTGATCAAATGCTGATGGCATCGTCTCTTCCTTCCTCCTTACCTCATATGGATGCCCCATCTTCAAGCTCTGGTCCCGCGCCTATTCCTGCTCCAGCTCATCCTGAACAGCACCCTCCCTCAGAACTCATGGCTGCAATTCTTAACAATCAGTGCCTCATTCTATCTTCTCTCAAGGACTTGTCAACGGCATTCACTAAGTCTGCGGAACTTCATGAGAAGCTACTTAAGTTCTATCAAGACCAAAGCCGCCCTCCTCAGTGATCGCCGTCCCAACCTTTAATCCCTCATTATTTTGCCTTTGCTTCTTTTAATTTCAAACACTTTGCTCTGGGTTTGTAATAACCGTACTCTAATTTTGTTTGAATGGCAATTCAATTGTTTGCTTGCATGTGTTTGTTTAAGCGTTCCACTGCTTCTAGTTATGTTTTTGTGCTAACGTCCTTATCACTTGTTATCCTTTTCGATGATGCCAAAAGGGGGAAGTGTAGTTTTGCAGAGATGCGCTATAAAATAGTTATCTAGAATAAGCAAGTGTTAAGGGGGAACTATTAAGTGAAAGGTCTAAGGAACGCCATGCTAGAATAAACAAGAGGACGCTTAGAAAGTATTCTAGGACGTTACTCTCTCCTTAAAATCCAAAAGTTAGAGAATCAAAGAATGAAAACTTGTGCTTACTAAATTCCCTCTAAGTATTAGAGGACGCTTATAAGTTTTCATGCATGCTAAGTTCCAATGCCAAAACTGTTTTGCTAAAGAGTTTGTCATCATCAAAAAGGGGGAAATTGTTGGGACGCTATCAAGGACGCTTGCGTACTTGGTAGTGTGCCCACACAAACCGTCCCTTAGTTTTGATACGACAAACTCACTTTGATTCTAATAAATTTGTCCAAGTATTCATGAACGCCAATGACAAAAAGGACAACAGGTGTGTAGGCGTCCCTTAGGCTTAGGGACGCTAGCTAACAGGAAGTAAGGACCAGCAAGAGACTACTTGAGCAAGGACGGAGTCCCAAGCAAGTAGGAACGCAAGCAGAGAGTCCTTACTCACTAGCCGACAGGATGACATCACTCGACAACATTTAATCATCCAAGGACACATGGAGACAGATCCTGTAGCAGAGTCCAACACTACGTGGCGGACGATCCTGTAGCAGAGTTCATCAACACGTGGCGGCAGATCCTGTAGTGGAGTTCATCACACACAACTGGATATAGGAAGCTTCCTCATCACCGCCCTACTACGTGGAGGAAGATCCTGTAGCCACGTCCTCGAAGGGCATGATCGTCCGAAGGAGAAAGACGCCCTTCCCAAGTCCTATAAATAGCCCAAGGCATTTATTGTGACGTTAACGCTTTTAGAGAATATTCAGAGAGAATCAAAGGAAAGCGACTCAATCAAGAACACTAAGAACAAGCTCAAGAACACCCAAGAACAGTTCTAGGCTTGTGTTAGATCGAGTGAGAATTGTAACCCAAATCACAATTTGTTTGTAACTCAGAAAACCCAAAAAGAAAGAGAGAGTCCTACAACGTATTGTAGGACGTAGGGATAGAAGTCCTTTAGAAGATTAAACTCGCTTAAGTTGTAGGCTTAGAGGAGTCCTTTACTAGTGGACTTAGGAAGAACGCTAAGTACCAGAGAACTGTAAAGACTCGCCAGTACAACTGTAAGGACGTTTAATATAAAGGAAGAAGCTATCCAAAAATCCTCCAAGGAGGTAGAGGTTTACACTCAAGGACTACTTGGTCTTGATTGGTTCCTCTATAAATCACTGCATTCATTATTCACCTATTTAGTTTTAAATTCCGCTGCACAACTAAAGGACGCCCTTACACCTCGTAAGGACGCCTGACCAAGGACGCCTTTATCTAAGTAAAGGACGTCCCTCAGTTATACTAACGATCCAACAAATAAGATACCTCACCATTATTCATGGAATTAGTTATTTTTATAGTTATATGCATGGTTATAATGTATTATATGAATAATTATAAAGATTTATATCCTTGTTATTTTTACTAATTGTATCAAAAAAATAATAATTAATATGCACTTAGCTCATCTATACAACCAATAAAATCATCCATATAATGTGTTTGGTCATGAATAGCCATTTTAAAAATAATTCATCACTTTTATCATTCATTTCTCCTTCACATCATCTCATATTCCTTTCATTTTATTATGTGATACCCACCTAAATATCAATGAACCCTTGAGACTCATCTGTCTACTTTCCAACTGCTATTAGAGCTGTCAAAACCTGACCCGACCCGAAAAAACGACCCGAACCGATCGGAAATTTATGGGTTGAAACCCGACCCGAATAGTAGCGAGCAAAGGAAAATACCGAACCCGATTAACCCGAACCCGACCCGACCCGACCGACTGGATGTTTTATATATATGTAGAATAAATATACTTTGTTTTAAATATTATAACATATTTTATTATAAAAAACATTATAAATAAAATATTATTACAAAAATCTATTAAAAATAATATTTTATTATTAAATATTATTATTTAATCATAATATTATTTTAATAATGATTAAAAATTCAAAAACTTCACTTGTTAGGTTGATCTGAACCCGCACAACAACCCGTCAAGACGCGACCCAACTTGACCTGTACCCTGATTGACCCGAATCCACACTCAACCCGAACCATAAAAGACGGAACCCGAATCCACCCAACCCGACCCATTTGACACCTCTAACTGCTATACACTATTACTGTATACCCTTGGTTAATTAATTCACAATATTTATTTACGTAATAACTAATAACACATCACTAATTAAATCTAAATATTTGTATAACTAATTAAGCATCAATAATTTATTCTAAATATTATTTTTCACTAATTAAACATGTTATATTAATTTTAATAAATTACTACTTCAATTGAAAGCCTGTATTAATGATACCTTCCCCCCAATTTTTCTAATATCCCTTCTCAATTTCAATGATTTCTTCCGTATCGTCGAGCGATACCTATCTCATAATTTTAAGTTATTTTCTTTTTCTTTCTTTGTGTGATATTACTTGATATATATGCTTCTCCCCTTGATATCCATGACCTTATAACCATGCATGTAAGTAACATATTTTTACTTCCTGGGATATTGTAGATTTTTATTTGTTTCCTATAATTTAAAGATTAAATTTGTTTCATTTCTTCTTTTTAGATCCAACACTTTATATGGCCATCTATTGTGTATCAATGTAGTAGTTGTTTTATTAGAAGCTAACCCTTCTTTTGTAAATTGTAAACATCAACCACAAACACATATATATATATGAATTTCAAAAAGAAATATGTGAACTACAATAACTTCTATTAAGGATCAGATTAATACATGTAAGAGCACAACTTTAAACATACTTTGTTAGGAATCAAATTACTACATATAATAACATTATAACACATAGTTAACACAAAACCACAAACATCCTTTTAGAATTCAAATACTTCTGTTTTGAGTTCATGTATTTTCTTTATGGTTCACCATTTACAATTTGCCAGTGACCACCCGTATGATAGGCCATATTTCGCTAAACCACCCGGATGTTTGGATATTATTTTGGACCACCTGTATGATGGTCTCCGTTAACAAAAAACCACCCCAAACGAGATTCAGTTAAAAACCCGTTAAACGCGCGTGGCCACGTCCACGTAGTATTTTAATATATTTTTTTTCTTTTACACATTTCAACACTTAAAAAATACCAAAAAACACAATTTTTTTTAAAATTTTTATTTTCTTTTATTCTGTTTAAATAATGAATTGTTGTTTTTCATTTTTTATCTGTAAATTTTTGAAAACTCCATTTTCACAAAACAAAAACCCTTTTCACCAAAAGGAAAAATATAACCCAAAACACCCGACACCTGTGACGACGACGAAGATTTTGAATTCATGTGGTTCCGGCTAGGAATGGTACTACCAATCGACGCAATCGTCCTTAGCATCAAAAATCAAACAAAACTAAGATCAAGTTTATTAGCTCAGACATATGGGAGTACTACTAAGCATAAATTGGACAGACTTAAGAAAATCACATGGTTTCTCAGGCCGGGGGGCGAGGAGGTCGGTGCCGGTCCGGTGTCGGGTGTTTTGGGTTATATTTTTTTTGGTGAAAAGGGTTTTATTTAATTTTTTTGTGAAAATGGAGTTTTCAAAATTTTAAATATTAAAAATGAAAAAAAGAAAAAAATTAATTATTTAAACGAAATAAAAGAAAATAAAAATTTCAATTTTTGTTTGGGTTTTTTAGTATTTTTTAAATGTTAAAATGTGTAAAAGAAAATAAAAATTATTAAAACGCCACGTGGCCACGCGTGTTTAATGGGTTTTTAACGGAATCTCGCTTATGGTGGTTTTTTGTTAACGAAGACCATCATACAGGTGGTCCAAAATAATATCCAAACATTCGGGTGGTTTAGCTAAATATGACCTATCATATGGGTGCTTTCTGGCAAATTTATCTAAATATTATACATTGTTGGATCGAGTGTTTCAACACAAACAATGTTATCGTAAGGGGAAAAATGAACTCGGCAACGGATATAAAACACTTAGTAGGTGACAATTGACATGCTTATTTATAATGGAAACCTCTACAGGACCAACTAGTTGTATAAGAGAAAAATCTCTCTCACGTTAGAAGAGTATGAATGTTCTCTTATTAAAGCCATTACACAAACTTCACAAGCAAACATGGACTTCACAATAGTCTAATCTCTTCTCTAGATCTAGCAATATCAAAATGAGTTCTTCAAACTAAGAAAGTGTATAGCAAAAACTAAGAGAAATTACCAAATGTTCTTTTACATCTTCTTCACAATTTCTCGAACTCTTGGAAGACAATTGTAATCGGTCATATTTCTAAGACTCGACCTAGTTAATTTTTATACTCTAACCCACAAAAAATATGTTCCAGCCCCAACATATAAGCCGCGCAATTTATCCTATGATAAAACATATTTCCATCTTAAAACTCTATCATATCTTGAAATTTTTTATCTTGTTCTCCAAATAAGATAACGAAAATCTCCGTGACCTGTTCTTGCGTTTCCGAGCTTAATCTAGGTTGTAAACACGCTTAAATGAGGTTTCCATTGATCACTTTATGCACTTACATACTAAGAATAGTAACCAATCAGTGCATACACAATGTTGTTCCCTCGCATCAACATTTACTTATTATTGGTTATTTTTCCTACAATTCAAGACATCTAAACACAATGTTAAATGATAGTTAGTTGTCATTGAGAAAATAAGATAACCATTGGCATTGTTCTGTTCCTATGGTAAATGTGGAACTATTCCCACGATAACAATGGTTATCCAACATACATGATGATAATATGTTACATACATGATCAAAGTGCTTATATACATGATAATAGTGATTATATGCATATTGACTCGGCTAAAGTCGTTGTGCCAAAATCAAAGATAATAACCCAAACAAGCAAACACAAGTATAGCAAGCAAGTAAGGGGTTGAACCCAAGAGAATCAGTTTCTTAATCAGATTTTAGTTCGTTTCATGCAAATCAAACAAGGGGGGATTTGAGAGAGGTTTCAATCAATTTTAACATGCAGAGTTCATTCAATCAATTCCACTTTATTAATCCGTTGATCATGAATTCATCCACTTCTTTATGTTCCTAGGTCAATTCAAATCCTTGTGTTAATTATTCGCTAGTCCACGGTCCTAGCAAAACTATGATATGAACAAGGACGATTAATTCAAATCATGCAATTCACACAAGGAGAATAGGAAATCGAATCATGCAATCAAGCTACGAGTCTCATGCATAAAACAACCATTGAATACTCTTCCCTAATCTAGTCCACGGTCCTAGAATAGTGTTGTTTCGAGAATAGGAAAGATGCATAAACAACAACCAATCTTAATTCAAACAATAGATCTAAGCCAATTTAACAAGTTGATCAGGCTCATATAATCAAACAAAGATCTAGATATGAAGCACAAGAGTATCAATAAAGACCTAGGGATAAAGAAGTTACTAGAATTTCACAACTTAATAATAAAACTTCTTTGATTGAATAAACTCCAAGGGAAATTAGTTCTCCATTACAAAGAAAGCAAACAGTATTATTTGATATGAATTGAGATAAGAGATGGATACCTAAAACCTGAGGCAGGCTCCTCCTTATATAGCCCAAGGAACATGCTCTCCGAGATAGATAAGGAAAGAGGCAAAAGATAGAAAAGGAAACAAGATAGAAAGATTTCGGCCGCTTCAAAATTCGGCACCACCGCGATCGCGGCGCTCCCACCGCGCCAGCGGCGGGTCTATCTTCGGGTTGGTAACGTCGGCTTCTACCGCGACCATGACCATGGCGGCGCGACCGCGGCCTTCACGGGTGTTTGAACATCGTCGCCTTCCTTCTCCGCGACCGCGGCATGGGCACCGCGCCTGCGGAATCTAGGCAGTGGCGAACTTGTCTTTCAATTTAGCTCTAAAAACTCTTGATTCTTCACAACTCGTATCTTCGGTCTTCGTATTAGTTATAACGCTCAAATCTAACCTAAACACTCTCAATAACACTCTAAAGTACAAGAGTTAACCCATACAAAATTGGCCGAATCATATTCTCTCATACTTGGATCTTGCTCGTCCTCGAGTAAGCTCAAAACAAATATAACAAATCAGCACATCTAAGATCTCAGGAAATACAAGGGAAACAAAAATGCTCAGCTCACAACCCGAACCCAAAGATATAGAGAAATCATGAGCATAAAACAATGAAGCTCAAACACACACCTCACAACAAGATATAACACTCAAGCTCTAAAAAGTGTAGAGCAACCTAGGCGCCCTTTCGGATCTATAATGTAAGCCCCAAAGTCCCCAAGCAAGAATGATCCTAAAACACTCGAATTTTTCCGCTCAATTCTACTTAGGCGCCCTTTCGGGTTTTCATCTAACCGCTCTTTTCATTTTTTACTAGGTGTGCTCACAAATATTCACAACACTCATGAACCTCATATTATCCTAGCCTAATGATGGTCCAGGTTACTTGCTTATTACCTGAGCTGCCCTTTCGGGTTTTCGACTCATCCTAGGATTTAATATGCCTTTTTCAATTTTTTATGGCTTTTTCTATCTTTTTCTTTTTCTTTATTTCTTTATTATGCAAAAAGGTATGGTGCAAGTGTTCTATGAAAAGATAAAAATCATAAATCTGAAGTAAATCTCTAACTACACTAACTAGGATAAGCGAATGCGAGTACTCCCTCCCCCATACTTAAAATCCTTCATTGTCCTCAATGAAGAAGAGAGAAAGGATAAAAGCAAGGAGAAAGGTAGATCAGAAGACTCACAATCGAATGAAGAGAAGTGGAATGGAAGAACTCTTCAAAGGTGGTAGAAGAATGGACGAAAGGATCTTTGGAATACCGTTCTGGAGGCAAACCGCGGGCACGTTATGGGTGGCGCGGGCGCGGAAACATGTCAGAGAGCAGAAGTCAGCGTCGGGTGGACCACCGTGGGTGTGGCTGATGTGGCGCGGTCGCGGTTCTCGTGCAGGGACAAGGTCTTGACTTCGTCTCGAACAATGTAATGTATGAACAACCTTCGTATCTTGACTCGTTCTTTGGAAGATGGACAAATACTTGAACTCGAGCCGTGGAGAAAAGAACTCTCAAGGGAACAAAGCTTCCCCATACTTAGGCTTTTACACATAGCCAAAAGAATGGAACTCTAAAGGTGGATGGAAAGATAGAAGATGGAAAAGAATGGATATAGATAGCAAGAAGATATAGATAGAATGGGACCAAAAAGTCCTCTTTTTTTTCTTTTTTTTTCATCTTATTTATTTATTTATTTATTAAAACGAGCTAAAACCGAGACACAGTATGATTTCCGCGAGCACGGGCTAGTACCTGTTCATCGGGGCATCACTGGTGGTCCACCGCTATTGGATCATTAGTATAACTGAGGGACGTCCTTTACTTTGGTAAAGGCGTCCTTTGGTCAGGCGTCCTTACGAGGTGTAAGGGCGTCCTTTAGATGTACAACGGAAATGTAAACTAAACAGGTGAACTTAGCATATAATGAACACAGTGATTTATAGAGGAACCACTCAAGACCAAGTAGTCCTTGAGTGTAAACCTCTACCACCTTGGAGGATTTTTGAATAGATTCTTCCTTTCTTATTAAACGTCCTTACGTTGTACTGGCGAGTCCTTTACACTTCTCTGGTACTTAAACAACGTCCTAAGTCCACTAGTAAAGTCCTCCTTTAAGCCTATAACTTAAGCGAGTTTAATCTTCTAAAGGACTTCTATCCCTACGTCCTACAGTACTTCATAGGACTCTCTCTCTTTCTTTTTGGGTTTTCTGAGTTACAAACAAGTTGTGATTTGGGTTACAATTCTCACTCGATCTTGCACTAGCCTAGAACTGTTCTTGAGTGTTCTTGAGCTAGTTCTTCGTGTTCTTGAGTGAGTCGCTTTCCTCTGATTCTCTCTGAATATTCTCTGAAAGCGTTAACGTCACAATAAATGCCTTGGGCTATTTATAGGACTTGGGGAAGGGCGTCTTTCCTCTTCGGACGATCATGCCCTTCGTGGACGTGGCTACAAGATCTTCCTCCACGTAGTAGGGCGGTGATGATGAAGCTTCCTGTATCCAGCTGTGTGTGATGGACTCCGCTACAGGATCTGCCGCTACGTGTTGATGAACTTTGCTACAAGATCGTCCGCCACGTAGTGTTGGACTCTGCTACAGGATCGGTCTCCACGTGTCCTTGGATGATCAAATGTTGTCGAGTGATGTCATCATGTTGGCTAGTGAGTAAGGACGCTCTGCTTGCGTTCCTACTTGCTTGGGACTCCGTCCTTGCCCAAGTAGTCTCTTCCTGGTCCTTACTTCCTGTTAGCTAGCGTCCCTAAGCCTAGGGGACGCTCACACACTTGTTGTCCTTTTTGTTACTGGTGTTCCTGAACACTTGGACAAATTTATTAGAATCAAAGTGAGTTTGTCATATCGAAACTAAGGGACGGTTGTGGGCACACTACCAAGTACGCAAGCGTCCTTGATAGCGTCCCAACAATTTCCCCCTTTTTGATGATGACAAACTCTTCAGCAAAATAGTTTTGGCATTGGAACTTATCATGTATGAAAACTTAGAAGCGTCCTCTAACACTTAGAAGAATTTCTGTAAGTACAAGTTTTCAGGTTATGCCCATGAGCATTTGGAAGAGGGCTAACCTTGGTGAGATTGAGCCGGTTGACATGTCTCTCACAATGGCCGATTGTTCAACTACAAAAGCCACGGGAATTTTGGATGATGTCCCGGTTAGAGTGGGGAAGTACTTCGTCCCCGACGATTTTGTGATCCTTGATATGAAGGAAGATCCTTTGGTTCCTATCATTCTATGAAGGCCATTTCTAGCCACGGCAGGAGCAAAATTTGATGTGAAGAATGGAAAGGTGACCTTTGAGATTGGAGAAGACAAAGTTGAGTTTCACTTTAATAAGGCTCTAAATGTACCGGATGCCTTGGCAATTTTGAAATTGGAAGAGAATGCCAAGAGGAAAAGAGAGGAAGTGGAAGCACAAGAGAAGAGGCACCTTTGAGGAGCAATGAAAGGGTCATTGCCCAAGTTCAAGAGAGAGAATTGATGGATCCATTTGAGCACCAAGAGGAGTCAAGAAACAATGAGGAGAGGAGCAAAGAAGAGTATCCTTCCTTGTATCCTTTTGATGTTGGAGATTCTTATATTTGCTTGAGTGATCTAAAAGATGATTTAGGAGATAGTTATATATTCTTGAGTGATTTGAAGGAAGATTTGAGCTATGATGTTATTGAATCTCCTAGAAATTCTTTAGATGCCTTTGATGTAGGAAAGAAAGATCAAGATGAGAAGGTACAAGAGGTGCAAGCCTATGCTTTGGATGAGAAAGGTGAAAGAGAGTTCGAGGGCCATGCCTATATCAACCACATGTGGTGGTTCTACGGCTATGAAGGCAATGGCAATGCACATGACTATGGTGACCACTTCACCATCTTCCATCCACCATGAAGGTTGAGGTTAGAAGTCAAGCTAATGACTTAAAAGAAGCGCTCCTCGGGAGGCAACCCGAGCTTAGTAGGTTCATTTTCGTAATTTTAGTTTAGTTTCCTTAGCTTAGTTTAGACTTTCTCTAATCTCTCCCTAGCATGTATTTTTGTGGATTAGTGGTGTTATGTGTGCTTCATGATTGAGTAGAGGTAATGGTGAAAATAATAAAGGGATTTATGGGAAATGAAGTAGCAAGGTTGGAGTGATTTTTGGTGGTCGGACCAAACCGGGTCGAGGTACCCAGCACATCGGGCCCGACTTAGGTAACTCGGTCCGCCCAACTCGGTCAACTTTGGTCAAGAGTTGTGGAAAATACCAACTATACCCCTCTGACCTAGATTTTGTTTCTTTCCCATTTAAAGCCCTTCCCGCTTACCTAACTTCATCTCCCTCATAACATCCCCAAAAAATACCCATCTCCTTCACCAACACCAAAATCGGCCCCCCCTCCATCACACTCGATCCACCCTTGCTAGCCCTCAACCATCTCGATCCAACACCACAAACACTCCCAAACATCAAATCCAAAGAGAAAATCCCAAAACCTTCATTGTTCTTCACATCTCCTCTTGACCTAAGTGGAGAAAGTTGGGTTCTAAGTAGATTGTTTGCTAGCAAGTCTAGATCTCTTCAATTTTGGTATGTGAATCTCGATTCCTATCTAATTCCTTGTGAATTTCATGCTTTCATTGCTTGAATTGAGTGTTGCCATGTTTGAATGAGTTTAGATCTTGAGCATCAATGGTGTTTTGCATGCATAGAGAATTTGATCTTAGTTCTTGATTGTGCATGATTGAACCTCCTTAGAACTTCGATTGATGAAGATAAATGGTTGATATTGGATTGTAGGAGGATGATAGGTTGATTTTGGGTAAGCTTGTATGAGAAGACGAGTTTAGAACCGAACCGAGATACCCAGGTACCTCGGGCCAGACATAGAAGAGTCGGTCCATCACTTCGGACCGAGGTTGAGAGCACCTCGGGCCCGATGTCTAGAGTTCGTCGGTCCTTGTTCTAGTAGTCTATCTCTTGTGTTGACATTAGGATTCATGAGCTTGATTGTTGGGTATAGCTTGATTATCATGATATATCAACTAGCTTGACCATTGTTTTGTGATCCTTTGTTCATGTATGTTGGATTTTGTGAGTTAAGTGTCTAGAGGATAAGTATGGGGTTATTCTTGTGTGATGAGTTGTGAGTTGATAAGTATGATATTGTTGAGGTTGTATAGATCTTATCATGTAGTTCTTTGCTTTGAGTATGTAGGTACTATGGAAACCCGAGCATCTTCTTCACACATGGAACGGCCCTCAAGGAAATCAAAGAAGTCAAAGAAAGCACCAAGGATGGATGATGTGAGGTTTGATGATGATGATATGGTTGAAAGTTTTGAGCGGTACATGGGTCTAGCTCACCACACAAGGTGGCTAGATTGGGAGTCTATAAGGAAGATGGGGATGGATGTAGCTCTCCCCCGTTGCTACGCTCACATTGGCCTTGACGTGATGTTAAGGTGGAACAACACCCACTACCCCGCCTTGACATCGGAGTTCATGGCCACCTTCAAGTGCACCTATGAAGGAGTAGAGGATAATGATGACATGATCACCTTTCAATTGGGCAATGAGACACAAGAGCTTTCTCTTCGGAACTTGGCAGTCTATCTTGGGTTCCCTTTTCCAAGAGACGAAGCTTATGTGGACAATGAAAAGGTGAATTACCTATGGAGGCATGTAGCGGGGAGGAGTGAGATGAGGAAGGGAGCTTCTACAAATGAGATCGCTAGCCCTCTCTTCCGGGTGATGATTCGTGTATTGGGATGTGCCATCGATGCCCGGCACGAGTTAAGCAAGCCAATGAAGGAAGAAGCTATGTTGCTCCATGAGATGCTATTCCAAATCGAAAAGCCATTGAACCTCACTTGGGAGTGGGTGAAAATGGTTAGGGACTTCCAAAGCTCCTCATGGATTTACTTTGGAGGGATGATAGCTCGTTTGGCTAGTCGTCTCGAGGTTGATCTATCCAAGTACATGCCGGCACCGAATGGAGTGGAGTACATGAATCTCAAGTACTTCAAGAAAGCCAACATCATCAAGGAGAAAGTCACCACCGGCATCACCACACATCTAGCACCTAACTCAAACTTTGACAAAGTGGTCATTCCTTTGGGGCCAAGACTCTTTGACCTTTCTAGCTATTACAATTGGTTCCAAGTTTGGGCCGGGAAGGAGAACCGGTTTGGAGAACCGGAAGGGACAATTGAGTGTAGACGTCGTACCCAACACATTCGTTTTACCACTCCCCAACCTTCTCCGGAGTCCGATGATGAGCACAACAACTTTGAGTTTGCTAGAAGAGAGGCCATGGACGTTGACACGCCTCCCGAAGAAGATGAAGGTTACCAAGGTTTGCTAGCCAACCTCCAAGCAAGAGACCAAGCTCCCACACTACTGGACCGAGATGCAGGGCACCTCGGGCAAGACGTTCACCAAAGTTGGTCCGATGCCGCTTTGCCCGAGTCGGTCCCGAGTCGGTCCCGAGCCGCTTTGAGAGAGGAGAAGGAAGCGGAGCTAGGCAAGAGCAACCACACTATGGAGGGTATGAAGGTTATGCCCAATGGTATGGGCCCGGAATGGTCTTCCCCGAACCTCAACAACCGGTGGACATGACCTTTCTAGCCAACCAAATGGCTCACCTTCAACTCCAACAATCAAGCATGCTTCAAGAGGCCCACCAAATCAATCTCCAACAACAACAAATGAATCTTCAACAACAACAAATGAGTCTTCCAAGCTCAATGTGAGGAAATGAACCGGAATCTTGCTTACACGAGGCGTGACGTGGACGATTTGAGGACGGTGGAGGACCAAAGGTGGAGGGTTCAAGAGAGCTTCAACGAGTGGATGGTCGGAAATTACCCTTCCCGAGAGGACCCATGGATGCGCCCTACACCTCAACTCCAACCACCAAGTCAAGATCCTTACCAAGCCCAAGTGTACGAGCGGGAGAGACATGCGAGGCTCCAAAGAGGAAGCCGCCGAGGGCGTCCTTCCAACTAAATCTAGACATGCCATTCAAGAATAAGAAATTGTGAGCTTTTCTAATTCTCTTCTCTTTTATTTTGAGTTTTGATTTCTTTGTTTTGACGAGGACATCAAAATTCTAAGTATGGGGTGGGGTTAGTTGCTCATAGTTTCATTTGTAGGTTTCTTGAGTTTTGTTCTTAGTTTGTTTTGGGATGTTTTCTTTTGGATAGTGGCATGGTATGAATGACAATTGAGTTTGATATGGCTTGAATGGATGAGTTGGTTTTGTTTTGAGAAACTTTTTTGCAAAAATTCATAAAAATTTGAAAATTTTCGTATGAGAACAACAAAAAGATTTTGCTTTTGGACTAGGAATTCCCATCTTAGATGTCTAAAGAAGGCTAATGATGATGTGAGCATGTAAATTCCTTTGCATATTTTTGGATGGTTTAGCCTCTAAATGGATGTTGTTTTTGATGTGATGTGATATCTTGCATGTTTTTATTGAGCACATGAGTTCTAGGATGAGTTTTGATGCAACCAAGTTTGAGTGAACCTTGTGAGTTGATTTTTGGCCATTTTAGGGATACTTGTTCATTATTGCATATCCCTCATGTTTCTTGTGAATTAGCCCATGCATGCTTAGTAAAACTTGCTATTACGGTGCTTATCTATTTTCCAAGACCAATATGTGAATTGTTCTATGCATTGTCACATTGATTTGAACTTTATTTTATTAAGTCACAAAATGTTCCATATCCTACCTTGAAGATAAACCGTTGTTTGTAGCCCCGTTTTTAGCCTAGCCTTTGTTTGAAACCCCTCAAAAATATGATTCCTAGCCTATATGACTTGACCCTTATGGGATTGGACTTTAGTGAGAGGTTTGGGAATGTATTTGGAGAGTTGAGATTCTCTTTGGTGAAGGGCAAGAAATGGAGTTATAAATCAAGTGGGTAGTGCATCTTTATTGAGCAAAAAGTGAGAAGAAAAGAAAGAAAATGCTGGAAAAAGAAAGTGGATTGAAAGTGATGAGTGTTGGTGAACGAAAAGTGGTCCGACCGAGTTACAAGAGACATCGGGCCCGACGTGTAGTGAAAGTCGATCCTATGTGCAAAAGTTTGAAAAATCCAACAAAAAGTATAAGTGCAAAGATGAAGTGGAATGTTGAGTGAAAGTTTGGGTTGAGAAAAGAAAATTCAAAGTCTTTTCGATGAGTGAAGTTGAAAGAGGAATAATTGGTGAAGTTGGTAAGAGATTAGGAAGTTCAATCCCCATTGTAAGCACCACAAGACCAAAATGATTCCCACCTTGAGAAATACCAAAAGCCCCATTACAACCCGGCCGAATGGAACCTCTTTGAGGACCTCCATTGAGCCAAGTTCATATTATTTGTGTGCATTGTAATAGGCATCTCTAGGTGGAGGAATTGGTGATATTAGCTTCAATAGTAAAGTCTTTACTAGCATGATTCTTGAGTATGAGTGTTCCTTGCTAGACCTAAAACACATTATGAGTGATACACATTTTCATATCCCTAAAGTGAGGCTTGGTTACATTTAACTTTATTCCTTGAGTGATCATGTGTGATGATGCAATCTTGTTTGAATATCTATCACTAGTGCTTGATTGATTTTTCATATGAGGCTTTACTTGAAGATTATGCTTCGGTCTTGCTTACATTGTTATTGCTTGAGGACAAGCAAGTTTAAGTATGGGGTATTCTGATGTCTCTCATTTTGTTGGTGTTTTAGTAGTTAATTTCCCTTGTAAATAGGTGTCTTTTGTTCCTTTCTTTGCTAGTTTTGTTCCTTTTTAGCTTAGATTCCGATTTTCTATGAGATTCGGAGACTATGCGAATTTGTTGCGTTTTGTAGGTGATTTGGCGTGTTTTGAGGAGGTTTCGGAAGGAGTCCCTAAGGAGGAGCAAGGCATGAGCACAAAGGGGCGGAAGAGCCGAGCGATCAACGAAGAGGAGCTCAAGAAAAGCCAAGAAGAGAAGAAGACCGAGGCCAGGATCGAGGTGCCCAGCAACTCGGGCCCTGAGATCGACTCATGGAGACCCGGACCGAGGTGTGGCAAGTCAGGCCCGAGGTTGCTCCGTGTCGGTCCAAGTCGGCGAAGTGAAGATTGGGCACCAAGGCACACAAATGTGATCTACCACTTTTGCCCCTCTTCCATTTTTGGATATTCTTGGCCCCTAATTAAAAGGAGAGAAGACAATTAGAGGATTATCTAAGCTTAGACACAATTAATCACTCTCAAAGGCTCAAGGAAGACTTAGAGAGCAAGGAGGAAGAAAGGAAGGAGGAAGAAGAGGAGAATTCGGTGGAGGATAGTGAGATCTAGGAAGAAATTGTGAGTTTGAACTTGTTTTGATTTGCAATTTGTGGATTTGAGTTTGGACCTTGTGATTTCCCTTTGAATTGAATGAGATTTGGCTTTGATTTAAGTTTGATGATTGAGATTTGTTTGCTTTGTCTTTTGATTGCTTTTTACTCTTTCCTTATGGAGTAGATTCCATAATCTTGGGCTATGGGGGAAACCCCTAGCTAGGTTTGGGTGTGAACCCCCAATTCCATAGCCTTGAGTGTTTGATCTAGGAATCCTCTCTACATAGAGCTATAATCTCTTGTGAAAGCAAGGGATCAAGGGCTTGTGATTGGCAAGAGTGAGTGAAAGCAATCTTTTGCCTATCACTTGAACTTGTATCGAAATGGGAGGTAAAATTCCCTAGGGTCGATATGTAGAGTGGTGGGATCGAAGGCGAACAACCTCGATTCTACGAGGATCAACACTTATTGGCTGAATTGGGGTGGAATTACCCACATCTAGTTAGGGAAGGAACCCAAAAACCCAAGACCGATCTCTCCTATTGCCTAGTCCGACTTACCCAGACCTCGGGCCCGACTTCAATCTGTGTCGGTCCCGTGCAAAACCTTCGTCGATCCTTCTCGGGCCGAAGTGACCCATGTCGGTGGTGCACTCAACGAACGAACTCCCGAACGAACTCCCGAGCGTTCGACACCCTACCTTTTTGGTGCACTCAACGAACGAAATTCATGGAATAACCCTTCAATCTTTTGATTTTCCTTGTTTTACCCTTTCTTTTCCTATTTTAAGTCTTTTTGGTGCACTCAACGAACGAACTCCCGAGCGTTCGACACCCTACCTTGTACTACTACAGGGTTCGGTTATAAATTTGAATTTTGAGACCCTCCGATCCGGACACCCATCAATGGGCTCAGCCCAATGGGCCGAACTGGGCGAGGGCTCAGCCCGATGACCAAAAAAAAATCTATCCCTACAAAATGCTATATCTGTCGAAATCCCCAAGTGGGTGACATCCTGCCTTATACTATACTTTCATACTAAATTTGTTAGGTAGTAATTGAAAACTAAAAAGATGACATATAAAATAAACTACGGAAATTTCACGTGGTAACCCCGAGGTTTAACATTATTCATGAAGTGTACCAAAGTTTGACATATTTCATGAGGTAACCTTGAGATTTATACGAAATTCATGGAATAACCCTACAATATATACAAAATTTGTCACATGCTCAAAAGGTTAAAATTTGTATTAATCTTAAAATTTGTGAAATTAAAAAGAAAATTGAAAAGGGTTTGATGATTCTTCAAGTATAATTTTATCCGATATTAATATTAAATAATAAATATTATAATAAAATAAATTTATTTTTCCTATTCATATTATTATATTATAAATTTATTAATAAAAATAATCATATAGTTTATTTTTAAATTGAAAATATTGAAATAAATAGTTTAAAAACTGAACATTTCATTACATTACTTAATTTTTTTTTTACATAAATAATTTCGATAGTAAAAAAATTTCAAATTTTGATATTTTACATTAACTATTTTATGAGAAAAGAAATTTTGTATGATATAAATAATGAAAAAATTTTAGTGGTCAATTGGTCATTGATGAAAACTTTAAAATAGTTATCAACTCAAATAGATGCATTGTATTGCCTATTATTTTGTAATAGATTAATAAATAAGTTAAAACTATAATGATAAAATTAAATTTCTTTATTTAATTATAGTATATAATCTTAAGGTAATAGATAAGGCTATATTACAAAAATCTTATAACATTTTAAACTAATATTTATAAACAACCTTTTAAATCTATGTTATTAAATTAAATAAATGCATTTTCTTGAATTTTCATGGATCACGTTGACTAGTGAATAGTTTAAATTATTCACATTACCAAAATTAATTTACCTCATAAAGGAAATAAAGTAACTATCAAAATAGTAAAATATTTACATTATAAGTTATTTGTACAAAACTTTCCTTAACTAAAACAATAGGAATTTTGAATTTTAATTACTTATATCATCAAAGTTTTTAATGTAAATTTAAACTATTTGATCATTCTTTGTTAAATAAAGAGGTTATATTATTTTCATCAATAAATTTTTATTTTAAATAATAACTTAAATAAGAAATTTAAAATTATACGAGTACAATCTTAAGATTTTTTGTATTTTTTAAAATCGTTTTTCACAAGTTTAATATTTAAAATTAATATTGACGTTTTTGGACATATGATAAACTATGTGCATAACATAGGGTTTTTACGTGAAGTTTATATAAACCTCAAGGGTACAGTGTGAAATATGACAAACTTTCGTACACCTTATGAATAACACTAAACCTCAGGGTTACCGTGTGAAATTTCCGAATAAACTACAATTCTTCATCGATGGCCGAAAAGAATAAAAATCTTTATATTTGTCTTAATTTATAAAATATATTATATCTATTATATAATAATATTGGTTGAAACGATAGAAAAATAGTAAACTTCTAACATTATATTTCAAAATACAATATTCATGCAAATTAATAGCAAATTATTTTATTAAAATTTAAGAATGTTTCAAAATTATTTTCTATATATTAAATAAATGATAATTAAAATAGAAAAAAATAAAAAATGTTTCGTACGTAGCACGGGAAATCACGCTAGTTTATTTAATTTTTTTGTAGAAAGACTGCCAATTTAGGAATGCCAAAAAACCGAAACATCAAGATATATATTCTCGAATTGAAGTTCCTAAAACAATAACATGGCATTGGACTTGGAGGATTAGTTGAAAAATGAAGTCCTATAATTTACAAAGGCATTAATGACCCCACGAATACCAAAACAACAAGATCAAGAAGAAACAACTCTTCTGTTTCGCTCTACCTTGAAGGCCATGAAAGGTTTGTCTGTCTTGGTGACAGGGCATCTTGGTCCCCATTCTGTGTGGGTGTGTTTTTCGTTTTCACATTTTTAATTCCATAATTATACATTATAATATTGCAAAGGAGAAGTGATATTGGCGTTGGACCTAGAGCTTAGAATTGAAATTGTATAAACAAATTGATCTTCCAACTGAAATGGTCAAAACCTCAACCATTTTTTGTTGTAATGTTCTGTTCTTCCAACCACTAGAAGTCAAGAAAGGAGATAGTACCGAAGCTTCTAGCAACACACATCAAATTCTTTTCACAATCAAACTAGGATTATAGATTTGTCAAAATTAGATGGATAACATATATATACTTGAAACACGTAATTCAAATCGTACCGAAGCTAATTAACGTTCTAAAAACAAAATAACATATACTCGACCAAAACTAATTAACGTGCTAATTACTTTACTCCATGGCATCAAGATTGTTTTATTATCAAATTCAAAACAAGTACAAACGTATGATAAAACATTAATTATATAATTATTAGTTTTAGATTCAACCAAACACATTATAAGTTTTTCGACCAAAAACACATTATAAGTTTTTGATCATACGTAATCAGATTGGAACGTAGCTAGAGCAATATGCCGGAGAAGACGCGCACTCTACGCCGCAAACAACGCCCGGATCTGTCCACGGTACAAAAATTCTTCGGAAGCATCTCATTAAAATTGTCAACAAAAGTTTTCTCAAGGAAATGAAATTTAATATAGTAGTTTATGGATAGGCTTACTTCCCGAACATTAACCACCCGTATAACAGTTTATGTTTCACTTAATCACCCATAATTTTTGAAATCTTACCTACACGTAAATTTTGAATTTTTTGTTATTTATTGCCCTCTCCCCAATTTATTCTTTACTCTTATATATATTATACATACTATTATGTTATTATTTATTTTATCCACCCTATCTTTCTATGATCTATCTAATGTAAAGTTATAATTTTTTTGGCATTTCATGCCTTCAATTGAATTCCCTTAAATTAAATCATATTATAATCAATCTAATATGCTATATTTATTATGACACTATACTAGAATATTTGTTATTATTATCATTATTATTTCATTCTATTTATTATTTTAGTAAATTTATTACCTATTATATTGTTATTATTACATATTATATGTTATTACTTTATACTATACGTAATATACTTTCTCTTATTAAATTCATTTTAATTAAAGTGGTATTAATTGTTGTTGACATTATTAAATGTCATATATATTTATATATATTTACTCTTATTGATAAGTACGTAGATATATTATATATATATATATTAAATATTATCTTAATGAATAAATTTTTGAGTAAATGTTGCAGCCTAAAAATGAAACGTTTTTTTACTTATTTTATAATCATTCATTTTCTTATTATTAGTTTAGACTATAGTTTATGTTATTCAATTATGTTATGTTTGTATGCATTATAAAATTTTATTTTTTGGAAATTAATTCTATAAAATGATTGAGATCTCGATTTTTCTCACTAAACAATTAAATGTTATATCATAAAAAGTTATAAGATTCTTTTCTTAATTTCATTATTACGTTAGTTTTTGGATAACTAATGTCGGTATTATAACTGAAAACTTACAGATTAAGGATATAATTGTTTGATATTCAAAAAAATAAAATAATAATGTCATTAAAATTATTTAACTAAAACATTACTTTGTTTGAATATAAAAAATAAGCGCAACTATATATATAAACAACAATCATACAAAACTAGCAAAATAGTATTCAACTATCGTTCCAGGCAATGTTGAGAGTAGGTGTCTAGTTATTTACAATAGTCCCTTTAATTGGTTCCATTAAAAAACATCCACCCTGTTGGATCGTTAGTACTGAGGGACGTCCTTTACGTTGGTAAAGGCGTCCTTTGGTCAGGCGTCCTTACGAGGAGTAGGGGCGTCCTTGAGTAATGCAGCGGAATAAAGTACTAAACAGGTAAGTAATGAACGTAGTGAATTATAGAGGAACCACTCAAGACCAAGTAGTCCTTGAGTGTAAACCTCTACCTCCTTGGAGGATTTTTGAATAGTTCTTTCCTTTATATTGAACGTTCTTACAATTGTACTGGCGAGTCTTTACAGTTCTCTGACACTTAGCTTTTCCCTAAGTTCACTTGTAAAGAACTCCTTTAAGCCTACAACTCAAGCTAGTTCAATCTACTAAAGGACTCTATTCCTACGTTCTGCAGTACTTCGCAGAACTCTTTCTCTCTTTTTGGTTTTTCTGATTACAAACAGTTTTGTGGTTTGGGTACAAAATCTCACTCGATCTAACACAAGTCTAAATACTGTTCTTGAGTTCTTGAGTTAGTTCTTCGTGTTCTTGAGTGAGTCGCTTTCCTCTGATTCTCTCTGAATATTCTCTGAAAGCGTTAACGTCACAATAAATTCCTTAGGGTATTTATAGGACTTGGGGAAGGGCGTCATTTCTCTGGGACGATCATGCCTTTCGTGGACGTGGCTACAGGATCTTCCTCCACATAGTAGGGCGGTGATGAGGAAGCTTCCTGCATCCAGCTGTGTATGATGAACTCCGTTACAAGATCGGCCGCCACGTGTTGATGGACTCTGCAACAGGATCGTCCGCCACGTAGTATTGGACTCCGCTACAGGATCGATCTCCACGTGTCCTTGGATGATCAAATATTATCGAGTGATGTCATCCTGTCGGCTAGTGAGTAAGGACTCCTTTCTTGCGTTCCTACTTGCTTGGGACTCCGTCCTTGCTCAAGTAGTCTCTAGCTGGTCCTTACTTCCTGTTAGCTAGCGTCCCTAAGCCTAGGGGACGCCCATACACACTTGTTGTCCTTTTGTCACTGGCGTTCCTGAACACTTGGACAATTTCATTAGAATCAAAGTGAGTTTGTCATATCAAAACTAAGGGACGGTTGTATGGTACACTAACAAGTACGCAAGCGTCCTTGATAGCGTCCCAACAATTTCCCCCTTTTTGATGATGACAAACTCTCCAGCAATATAGTTTTGACAATGGAACTTAGTATGCATGAAAACTTAGAAGCGTCCTCTAACACTTAGAGAAAATTTCAGTAAGCACAAGTTTTCATTCTTTGATTCTCTAACATTTGGATTTTAAGGAGAGAGTCACGTCCTAGAAATGCTTTCTAAGCGTCCTCTTTTATTCTAGCATGTGCGTTCTTTAGACCTTTCACTTAATAGTTCCCCCTTAACACTTGCTTATTCTAGATAACTATTTTATAGCGCATCTCTACAAAACTACACATCCCCCTTTTGGCATCATCGAAAAGGATAACAAGTGATAAGGACGTTTGCACAAACACACAACTAAAAGCAGTGGAACGTTTAAACAAACACATGCACACAAACATTGAAATGCCATTCAAACAAAAGATAGAGTACGGTTGTTACAAACCAAGAACTTAGTGTTTGAAATAAAAGAAGCAAGAGCAAAATAATGATGGATTTAAGATGGAGGACGGCAATCACTGAGGACGGCTCTGGTCTTGATAAAACTTGAGAAGTTTATCATGAAGTTCAGCCGACTTAGAGAATGCAGAGGACAAGTCTTTGATGGCGTTGAAGATTAGGCACTGGTTGTCCATAATAGCGCCCATGAGTTCTGCAGGAGGATGCTGGGCAAGATTAGCAGGGGCAGAACGGGGCATTGGACCTGAACTTGAAGAGGGAGCGTCCATAGGAGGTTCTGAAGGAGGAGAAGGAGCCATTAGCATTTGATCAAGGACTGCAAATTTAACAGCTGGCTCTCCTTCCTGAGCGAACTCTTGAGACATAGAGGCGAGACGTTCTTCTTTAGCTTCAGCTGCCAGACGTTCTTCCTCAGCCTTCTTCCTGGCTTCTTCAGCCTCAGCTTCTAACTGTTTTAGCACGGAAGGCAACTCTTCATTGTGCCTGATCTCTACCAGTCCCTTCTTAGCGTTCCATTTTAGTCCAAGCTCTTCAGAAGGAGCGCTTTCATCGTAAGCATTTTGGGACTTAAGAATCAGCTTCACTAGACCCGGGTACGGCAAGGCGTGACGCTTCCTCCCACACTTAGCCATATGTTGCATAGCAATTCTGGCAAGATTTATGGGACGGCGTTCTAGAAGAGCGTCAATCAGAATGATGTCATGTGTCTGAACAATTGAACGCTTCTCTTGCCTGGGAAGGACGGCGCGACAGATAAAATAATGTGCAATGGTGCCTACCTTGCTCAACACATGAGCGACCCTGTCCAGTCCCATTGGCCTTTTTCCCTGAAACACATGTTCAACCAAGGGCAGTTCTTCATCAGTTGTCTCAAATCCGCCTTCTGGAAGGGAGCTTAGAGCGTTGGACGGGGGCTTTTGAGGATTGAGACCCATGAAGGCACGGACCTGGCGTTCATTAAATGAGGCTTTCTCACCATCTATCTTGAAGTGGAGAGAGCCATCTTTAGACTTGTAACGCAGATCCCTGTAGAACGCTTTCACCTGCTCTTTGTCAACTTCTGCAGGCGTTGGCCCAACGTTCAACCAGCCTTGAAACCTTAGAAGGTCAAGAAACTCCTGAACTTTGTCATCTTGGAAGGAGGAGAGCCATTCTTCGGAGTAAATCAGGGGGCTGAGAACTTTGACGGGGGCGCCATCAGGCTTGCGTTTTCTTTTACCCTTGGGAGACTCAGAGTCCTCACCATCAGAAGAACTGTCATCAGCGGAGCTGTTGGGATGCTATCAAGAACGCTTGCGTACTTGTTAGTGTTCCACACAATCGTCCCTTAGTTTTGATATGACAAACTCACTTTGATTCTAATAAAGTTGTCCAAGTGTTCAGGAACGCCAATGACCAGAAGGACAACAAGTGTGTATGGGCGTCCCATAAGCTTAGGGACGCTAGCTAACAGGAAGTAAGGACTAGCTAAAGACTACTTGAGCAACGACGGAGTCCCAAGCAAGTAGGAACGCAAGAAAGGAGTCCTTACTCACTAGCCGACAGGATGACATCACTCGACAATGTTTGATCATCCAAGGACACGTGGAGACCGATCCTGTAGCGGAGTCCAACACTACGTGGCGGACGATCCTGTTGCAGAGTCCATCAACACGTGGCGGCCGATCCTGTAGCGGAGTTCATCATACACAGCTGGATACAGGAAGCTTCCTCATCACCGCCCTACTACGTGGAGGAAGATCCTGTAGCCACGTCCATGAAGGGCATGATCGTCCCAGTGAAAAGACGCCCTTCCCCAAGTCCTATAAATACCCCCATGGATCATTGATAGTGGCGCCTCAAATCATATGACAGGAAGCCAGATCCATCTCACTTCTATCCAAAGTAGTGCCACGGGAGGAACTGTCTCGTTTGGCAATAAGGGCAAAGGAAAGATTAAAGGAACGGGAACTGCTATCCTCAACCCTTCTCAAGCTCCACAAGAAAACCCCTCCCCCACAATCCAAACAGAATCCCATCTAGTCCCAACGGACGCTGAGCCAACCACAACAGAAATTCCGACAGAGGCTCAGGACGCTGAGGGCACGTCCCAAGGACAAACCTCAGGTGCCGATCAAGCCACAGCTGGTGGCAACGCTGAAAAAGAACAAGGCACAGAGGACGCTTCTGACAGTGACTCGGAGAAAGCTGAGGACGAGTCAGATGATGATGAGGACTCTGAGTCCCCCAAGGGCAAGCGCAAAAGGAAGAACGCTGATGTGCCCGTTAAAGTCCTGAGCCCTCTCATTTACTTTGAAGAGTGGCTAGCCTCATTTGACGATGCAGCCGTTCAGGAGTTCCTCGAGCTTCTGAAATTTCAAGGATGGCAGAACGTTGGACCAGCGCCGACCACTGTTGACAAAGAACATGTAAAGGCGTTCTACAGGGATTTGCGCTACAAGGCAAAAGATGGCTCCCTCCACTTCAAAATTGAAGGTGAGAAAGCTTCAGTGACAGAACGCCAAATGCGCTCCTTCCTGGGTCTAGGTCCACGCAAGCCACCGTCCGATGCTCTTAGCTCACTTCCTGAAGGCGGCTTTGAAACGACAGATCAAGAACTGCCTCTGGTTGAGCACATATTTCAGGGTAAAAGGCCGATGGGACTCGACAGGGTAGCTCACGTTCTGAGCAAAGTTGGCGCAATCGTTCACTACTTTATTTGTCGCGCCATTCTTCCAAGGCAGGAGAAGCGTTCAATTGTGCAAGCACACGACATAATCCTAATTGACGCTATCCTAGAACGCCGTCCAATCAACTTAGCCAGAATTGCTATGCAACATATGGCCAAGTGTGGAAGGAAGAGGCACGCCTTGCCTTACCCTAGAGTCGTAAAGGCAATCTTGCAGTCCCAGGACGCTTATGATGAGAGTGGTCCTTCTGAAGAACTCGGCTTAAAATGGAATGCCAAGAAAGGACTTGTTGAGATAAGGCATAATGAAGAGCTCCCGTCCGTTCTGAAACAGTTAGAAGCTGAGGCTGAAGAAGCTAGACTGAAAGCCGAAGAAGAACGCTTAGCTGCTGAGGCTGAGGCCGCAAGGCTTAATTCCACGCCTCAAGAGTCCCCTCAAGATCAAGAGCCCGCCGTAGACCTTACAACCCTTGATCAAATGCTCTTAGGGACTCCCTTTTCTCCAGCTCTTCCCACGGACGCTCCTTCATCGAGTTCAGGTCCTTTGCCCCGTTCTGCCCCTGCAAACATAGCTCAGTATCCTCCAGCAGAACTCATGGGAGCAATTATGGACAACCAGTGCCTCATCTTCTCCGCCTTAAAGGACTTGTCATCTGCGTTCTCCAAGGCTGCTGAACTTCAAGAGCAACTGCTAAAGTTTTATCACGACCAGCGCCGTTCCCAGTGATTGCCACCACCCCTTTTATCCCCTATTTTGTAGCTTTTGCTTCTTTTGCATTTCCAACACTATGACATTGGTCTGTAATAACTCTGATTTTGTTTGAATGGCAATTCCACTGTTTGCTTGCATTGTGTGTGTTTAAGCGTTCCACTGCCTTTAGTTATGTTTTTGTGCTTAACGTTCTTATCACTTGTTATCCTTTTCGATGATGACAAAAGGGGGAAGTGTAGTTTTGCAGAGATGCGCTGAAAAATAGTTAAAAGGGGGAACTATTAAGTGAAAGGTCTAAGGAACGTCATGCTAGAATGAACTAGAGAACGTCTAGAAAATTCTAGGATGCTTTTCTCTCCTTAGAATCCAAAAGTCAGAGAATCAAAGAAGGAAAACTTGTGCTAAATGAATTTTCTCTAAGTGTTAGAGGACGCTTTCAAGTTTTCATGCATGCTAAGCTCAAACGCCAAAACTATTTTGCTGAAGAGTTTGTCATCATCAAAAAGGGGGAAATTGTTGGGACGCTATCAAGAACGCTTGCGTACTTGTTAGTGTTCCACACAATCGTCCCTTAGTTTTGATATGACAAACTCACTTTGATTCTAATAAAGTTGTCCAAGTGTTCAGGAACGCAA
This sequence comes from Polygonum maritimum, assembly GCA_963924305.1. NCBI lineage: Eukaryota > Viridiplantae > Streptophyta > Magnoliopsida > Caryophyllales > Polygonaceae > Polygonum > Polygonum maritimum. Next base: position 23,492,676 of record OZ002729.1, read on the forward strand.
TGACCAGAAGGACAACAAGTGTGTATGGGCGTCCCATAAGCTTAGGGACGCTAGCTAACAGGAAGTAAGGACTAGCTAAAGACTACTTGAGCAACGACGGAGTCCCAAGCAAGTAGGAACGCAAGAAAGGAGTCCTTACTCACTAGCCGACAGGATGACATCACTCGACAATGTTTGATCATCCAAGGACACGTGGAGACCGATCCTGTAGCGGAGTCCAACACTACGTGGCGGACGATCCTGTTGCAAAGTCCATCAACACGTGGCGGCCGATCCTGTAGCGGAGTTCATCATACACAGCTGGATACAGGAAGCTTCCTCATCACCGCCCTACTACGTGGAGGAAGATCCTGTAGCCACGTCCATGAAGGGCATGATCGTCCCAGTGAAAAGACGCCCTTCCCCAAGTCCTATAAATACCCCCAAGGCATTTATTGTGACGCTAACGCTTTCAGGAATATTCAGAGAGAATCAGTAGAAAGCGGCTCACTCAAGAACACGAAGAACTAACTCAAGAACAGTGATAGAACTTGTGTTAGATCGAGTGAGACTTGTAACCGAATCACAAAAACAGTTTGTAACAGAAAACCCAAAAAGAGAGATAGAGAGTTCTGCGAAGTACTGCAGAACGTAGGAATAGAGTCCTTTAGTGGATTGAACTCGCTTAAGTTGTAGGCTTAGAGGAGTCCTTTACTAGTGGACTTAGGGAAAAGCTAAGTGCCAGAGAACTGTAAAGACTCGCCAGTACAACTGTAAGGACGTTTAATAGAAAGGAAAGAACTATTCAAAAATCCTCCAAGGAGGTAGAGGTTTACACTCAAGGACTACTTGGTCTTGAGTGGTTCCTCTATAATTCTCTGCGTTCATCGTTTATCTGTTTAGTACTTAATTTCCGCTGCATTACTCAAGGACGCCCCTACTCCTCGTAGGGACGCCTAACCTAAGGACGCCTTTACCAAAGTAAAGGACGTTCCTCAATACTAACGATCCAACAGGAGCCCTCTGACTCTTCTTCATTAGCGTCCTGGCCAGCAGCGTTCTCTGTGCCTTGTGTGTTTTCATCATTGCCACCAGCTGTGGCTTGATCTGCACCAGAAGGAGCTTGTCCTTGGGACGTGCCCTCAGCGTCCTGAGCCTCTGATTGAATTTCTGTTTGTGGCTCAGCGTCCGCAGGGACTTGGTGGGATTCTGTTTGGATGGAGGGGGAAGGGTTTTCTTGAGGAGTTGGAAGGGATTTAGGAGAGGGAGGGATTGGTTGTAGGGAGGGACTTCATGAGCATCACGCTCGAGCTCGTCAGAAAGGGTGGGCTCGGCGTCCTTTTAAGCGACCTGGTGCTTACCAGCGTCCTCAGCTTGTTTTTCAGCAGGAGCATTCTCGACTCCTTCCGCCTCGTCGTTAGAGTCCCCAACGACATCAATGAATGGGGAGACTTGACCAGCAGGCGTTCCTCTTTGGCTCTCAGATGAGCTAGAGGAGGAGGAGGAGATGTGCTCGGGCTCCGGACCGTCCTTGGCTAGCAACACTTTAGGCTTTTCACCAGCTTTGCGTCTGCGAAAAGTGTGCTCAAGAGTTGAACGCTGCTCTACCTCTTCCGGGCCACTTTCTGAGTAGGGACGGCGGGACCTGGGGATCTCGGGGTCCTTAGGTGGAGATATGTGGGCCGGGGCAGAAGGGAAGTTGGCGAGGTTGAGGGGAGAATATGGTTTAGGAGGAAAAGGAATGAGGGCATTTTTCTTTGAAGGTTGAGGGGACGGTGGAGGAGTGGGGAGTTGGACAATTGATATGGGTTGAGGAGGAGGAGTGGATTCCTTGGAGAGGTTGGATTTTCTTTTGACTGGGCCTTTTGAGGTGCTTTTGGTAATGGGGACGCTGGAGGACTTGGCCTTTTTGAGGGGCCTTGGGTCATGGGCCTTTTTGGAGCGTCCCTCCGTTATGTGGGGTGGAAACTTGTCCACTATTTCAGTAGGTTTGGAAGAGGAGAATGGTTGTGATGATTTGGAGAGAGGAGAAGATGGAGCTGGACGCTTTAGCAAATTTTTTGTTGTGACTGTGGGGTCTTGAGGGGGAGGGGGAGAGGGACTTGGCACACGGATTTTAAGCATTTTGTAAGCCAATGAGTCTTTAGGGTACATTGGGAAGTCTGGGAGGACGGCGTTGTGCAAGTCTAGTATTAAATCAAGTAAAGGACCAAGATTCTCACCACCAAACTGCGAAAAGAAAAGAACGTCGTCCATCCTCCCCGGTAAGTCCTTGTAGTCCGTGTTGTGGAGGCCTCTGATGACGAACCGTTCAATGAACTTCTCATAGTTCCTTGTCTTAACTGCGTCCTCCTTCACGTCAGGTCTGTCCATGCGTTCCCTTATCAAGTTGTACAGGGTTTTGGGCTTCCTGTTGATGAAGTCCACCAGAGATTCATTAAGGACTATAGGTTTTGGCTTCTCTATATGGTGGGACTTCACCAATCTTCTTCTCTTCCCGCCGGTAGAAGATCCGGCCACGTTCATCAGTCTTTGAGACATATTCCGATGAGTTTTAATGAGAGAAAATTGCCGGAATGCTAGAGAGAGGTCAGAGCAAATGTGAGAGCAAGGAAGTAGGTGAGCGCAGTAAATTCTGAAAGCGACTGTTTTGGCCTTATATAGAGGACGCGGTGACACAAACTGTAATTACCACTGTTTTACTGTGCGACACGTGTCAAAACTTCCCCCTTAAGATTTAAGCAAAAGCAACGGTTACTGTTTACACTTTCAAAATTCTGACTCTTCAACTTCTTCTCAAAATTGAACTGGCTTCCTCTCTTACAAACACTGAGCATTCTCTCATACTTAACAAAAATTTACCTCTTCAAGCAAACCAATAACCAATTCAACCGTCCTTGTGATCACCTTTCGAACCATTTGAGAACAAAGCAAGTACATCCCGTAAAAGAAAAATATGAAGTTCATAGGACGCTTTTGCAGAGTTCTCGCCTAGGGTAAGCTTAGAGTTCCCATCATTTCGGCTTATAATAAGGGTTGGGTGATCAAGGATACTCTTTTCAAGACACAATAGAGAAAATTTGAATGGCGTTCCAAAGTAGCAAACACATGAAGTTTTAGACTAGCGTCCTTACAAATATGAATTCAATGCATAACAGACCTTAAACACTTAGAATCTACTAAACATAGCCAATCATTGAGAGAATAGTAGAACGGGACTTGCTACTTAAAAGTTATCATTCCTAGGAGCAACCTGAGATGCTCAAAGGGACGTCTATTGATTCGCTCTATTTTGTATAGGTTTACTCTTGTATTTTAGGGCTATATTGAGTGTGTTTAGGTTAGAGTTGTGCGTAATTGTAATATCTAGGCCGAAGACACAAGAATGCAAGAATCAAGAGTTTTAAGGCGTTTTGAGCTGTCTTCCCGACACCACTTGCTTGCAAAGGCTATATCTTGAGCTACAAAGGTAGGATTGACTTGATTCCGGTTCCATTGGAAAGCTAACTTCAAGGGTTTCAATTCATCTTTTTACACCAAAGTCAGATTCCAAGCCAAAGATGGTCAAAACAGCCTCCAAAGTGACGCTAGAGGTTCTGTCGAGATTCCGCGACCGCGGTGGCTGCCGAGACGAATTGTTCCATTCTGTCGTGAAAGCGCGGGCGCGGTGGAGTCGACGCGACCGCGGTGATGTCGGATCCGTGATGGCCGAAGATCTATCTTCTTTCTATCTTCTTATCTTTTCTCTTTCCTTTTCTATCTTTTCTCCTTTCCTAATTAGATTAGGGGAGCATGTTCCTTGGGTCTATATAAGGAGGAGTCTGCCTTAGGTCTCATTCTACATTCCAATTCATAATTCATAATTAGGTTTTCAATTCTTCTTTAGTTATGGAGAGCTAGTCTCCTTGGGTTTGTTCAAGGGAGAAGCTCTGATGTATGAACTCGTGAGGTTTTGGTAATTGATTTCTATCCTTTGGTTGATATTGATTCTCTTGTGCTTCATCCCATGATCTATGCTTGATTTTATGAGTCTGGCCAACTTGTTTGATTGACTTAGATCTATTGTTTGATTTAGGATTGATTGTTGTCTATGCATCTTTCCTATTTCTCGAAACGACTCTATTTTAGGACCGTGGACTAGTTTAGGGAAGAGTATTCAATGGTTTAATTGTGCATGAGACTCGTAGCTTGATTGCATGACTTGATTTCCTAATATCTTTGTTCTCTATGCTAATTCTAGGTTAAGCGTCCTTGCTTAGGGTTATAGAATTGCTTGGACCGTGGACTTGCGATTGTTAATGATCAGGATAGGAATTAACCTTAGGTGTGAATGAAATCAATGGATGAATCTATGATCGAATGATTATTAAAGAGTGGATCTTTTGAATGAACCTACCTCTTATCTATTTATCTATTTGTTTGTTATTTGTTTCCTAGGTTAGTTTAGATATCTCTTTGATTTACCCCCATATCTTTAGTTGATAGATTTATTAATACTAGAAGTCGTTAGTTCTCTTGGGTTCGACCCCTTACTTGATTACTATACTTAGTTTGTTTGTTTGGGTTATTTATCTTTGATCTGGGCACGACGACTTTAGCCGAGTCATCTATCAAGCGCCTTAGTGAAAATATCAGCTATTTGGTCCTCAGTCCTTACATGCTCCATACTAATGAGTCCTAGTTCAACATTATCACGCAAGAAATGATGCCTTATATGAATATGCTTTGTGCGTGAATGAAAAACAGGATTCTTAGAAATTTCAATAGCACTTGTGTTATTACAATGAATGGGAATAGTTTCAAGATTGATACCGTAGTCCTCTAGTTGATATTTGATCCAGATAACTTATGAACAGCACGAGGCAGCAGCAACGTACTCAGCTTCCACAGTTGAAAGCGCTACAGAGTTCTGTTTCTTAGATCCCCAGGAGACTAAGCATGAACCAAGGAACTGTGCCATTCCTGAAGTGCTTTTTCTATCAATTACATGACCAGCATAATAAGCGTCCGAGTAGCCAACAAGCTTGAAGGACGTCTTCCTAGGGTACCAAAGACAAAGATCGTCGCGTCCTTTGAGGTAGCGAAAGATCCTCTTGACTTCTTGCATGTGGGACTCCTTTGGATTTTCCTGGAAGCGTGCACATAAGCAAACGGCAAACATGATGTCGGGACGGCTTGCGGTCAAATAGAGCAAAGAACCAATCATTCCTCTATAAAGCTTCTGATCAACGTCCTTTCCCTGTTCATCTGCATAAAGACGTGAATTTGGAGAACAAGGGGTTGCAACAGGTTTGGACGTGTTCATCCCGTACTTCTCAAGCATTTCACGGACATATTTTTGTTGGTGAATGCGCGTCCCTTCCTTGAGTTGGTTGATTTGAAGTCCCAAGAAGAAATTGAGTTCTCCAATGAGGGACATTTCAAACTCACTACTCATTAAGGACTTGAACTCATCTACAAGTTTCATGTTAGTACTACCAAAGACTATATCATCGACATAGACTTGGGCAATTAAAATGTCCTTGTGAACTTTCTTTATGAACAGAGTCTTATCAATTGAACCTCTAGTGTACCCATGAGACAAAAGAAAGGACGCAAACCTGTCGTACCATGCACGAGGGGCTTGCTTGAGTCCATAAAGCGCTTTGTCCAAGTAGTACACATGATCTGGGTGAGAGGCGTCCTCAAAACCAGGTGGTTGAGCAACATACACTTCCTCCTTCAACTTTCCATTGAGGAAGGCAGTCTTGACGTCCATCTGAAATAACTTGAATCCTCTGTGCGCGGCAAAGGCAATGAGAAGACGGACGGCTTCAATTCTAGCAACAGGAGCAAAGGTCTCATCGTAGTCTATGCCTTCCTCTTGCTTGAATCCTTGAGCCACCAGTCTTGCCTTGTTCCTTGACACACGTCCACTTTCATCAAGCTTATTTCTGAACACCCAGCGCGTCCCTATGATGTTTTTGCCTTTGGGACGAGGGACGAGGGTCCAGACTTTGTTCCTTTCAAACTGGTTGAGTTCTTCTTGCATCGCTTGAATCCAGTCAGCGTCCAGGAGTGCTTCTTTGATATTCTTTGGTTCCACCATGGAAACAAAGGCATTGAACGCACAAAAAGCTAAATTTGCACTCTGGGACTTGCTTGCAGCTGACCTTGTTTGAACTCCTTGAGAAGGATCTGAGACAATCTGAGAAGTTGGGTGGTCCTTAGAGAAGCGGGACTCCCTTTGAAACAATTGAGCAAACCTTGGATCAATCTCTTCATCAGAATCATCACTATTATCTTGAGTATCGTCCTCAGTGTGTTCCCCCTCAAAGAGAGAGTCCACACCTTGGCATTGCTCGCCTTGTTGACTTGATTCACCCATATCTTGTTGAACTGGGGATTCACTACTAGAGGGAACGCCCTGAACAACACTAGGAACGTCCACTGAGACTTCTTCAGGATTTGGGGTAGCGTCCTTAGGAACATAGTATTTTCCAGAGGACCAATCTTCACCTTCGTCTTCAGAGTCGTCTTGCTGTTGTGACGAGGATCGTTCTTTCTTACTTGATTTTTCTTTGTGAGAGGAACTTTCCTTGAACACAACATGAATACTCTCCTCAAGCTTTAGAGTCCTTTTGTTGAAAACTCTATATGCTTTGCTGGTGATAGAGTACCCAAGAAATATGGCTTCATCACTCCTTGCATCGAACTTTCCAAGTTTTTCTTTATCATTGTTGTGAACGAAGCACTTGCAACCAAAGACTCTGAGATAATCAATGCGAGGCTTTCTTCCATTCAACAACTCATAGGACGTCTTTTTCAGCAAGGGACGGATCATGGCACGATTGATGATGTAGCATGCTGTAGCAATAGCTTCCGCCCAGAAGTATTTGGGAACGCTATTTGCTAAGAGCATAGTTCTTGCCATATCCTCCAACGTCCTATTCTTCCTTTCTACAACTCCATTTTATTGAGGAGTCCTTGGAGCTGAAAAGTTGTGCGAGACACCATGTTGATCACAGTAGGCCAGGAACTCTGAATTCTGGAACTCTGTCCCATGGTCTGATCTTATGGCTTTGAGAGGCGTCTCAAGGGCAACTTCCACTTGTTTGATGAAGACTTTGAACGCATTGAAACAATCTGCTTTGGACACCAAGAAAAGTACCCAAGTGAATCGAGAAAAATCATCTACTAGAACGTAAATGTACCTCTTTCCACCGTAGCTCAGCGTCTTCATTGGTCCACAAAGATCCATATGGAGAAGTTCCAAAGGCTTCTTTGTACTTACTTCGTTCTTGGACTTGAAAGACGTTCTTGTTTGCTTCCCTTTGATATAGGCTTCACACTGTTCAACTTTCTCATGATCAATTCGGGGAAGTCCCTTCACAAGATTTCGTTGGTGTAGCTTGAGGATTGTGCTTGGTCCAACATGGCCAAGTCGGCGATGCCAAAGATCAGCGTCCTCCTTTGAAGCAGATAGGCACAATTCTGATTTAGGCTTGAACTCTTGATTGAAGATATAGATATTGTTCTTGCGAACTCCTTTGAGAACAACCTTGTTGGACTTCTTGTTGACGACTAGGCACTCCTTTGAGTCAAATGTGACTAGGTTTTCACCTTGATCACACATTTGGGAAACGCTAAGGAGATTGAATCCAAGTCCTTCAACAAGACTCACATTTGTTGCTTTGATGGACGGGTTTAGAATAGCAGTTCCCGTTCCTTTGATCTTTCCCTTGCCCTTGTTGCCAAACGAGACAGTTCCTCCCGTGGCACTACTCTGGATAGAAGTGAGATGGATCTGGCTTCCTGTCATATGATTTGAGACGCCACTATCAATGATCCATGGGCGTTCCCTCACTTCCACCTGCCAAAACAAAGTTAGCTTTTGGCGACCCAGGCAAGGTGTTCCTTACCTGGCTCATTACAATAATAGAACTCTGGTTCTGGCATATAGTCATTTATATTAACATCATTAGAAATGGCATGCTTTCGAAAAGAACTCCTAGAACGTCTAGGACGCCTAGGATTAGCTTTGGGAACGGACTCAGCATTTTCATTTTTAGTCCTAGCAACTTTGCCACTTGCAATATCTTCTTTTAGTTTCACACAGTCATATTTGAAGTGGTCTCCTTGTCCACAGTACCAATACGTCCTATAGTAAGTTCCAAGGTAGTACTTCTTATTGGGACGTTGGATTTTGTTTTGCTTCATCTTTTGGGGATCACACACTTTTGAACCGTCCCCTTTTGCAATTTTCTTATAAATTTTATGACTGGTAGAATTAGTGTAGTAGTCCTCTTGCCCTTTTTCTCCACTTTCTAGGACTCTAATTCTTTCAAGAAGATTCTTGGTCTTCTCTCTTTCAAGTTCAAGTTCTGAAGTTTTGCTAGCCTCAAAGTCGCTAGGGAGAGAGTTCCTAGTGTCAGACTCATAGCCTAGTCCTCTTTTGGCTGGGACAAAAACTATAGGTTTTACTTCCTCAACTATGGGACTCTTTCCCAACACTTTCACTTCTTCCCTAAGCTTAGCGTTCTCAAGTTTGAGACACATATGTTCAGTTTTTAGGGACTTAGTTTCTTAACATGAGGACTCTAGTTGGATGGTCATGGAACTACAGTTTTCACATTCAACCACAATAATTTCATCTTCAAGTTCATCCATTCTTCTTTTCATAGCAAGACTTTCCTCCATGATTTTACCAATGAGTTTAAGGAGTTTTGGTTTTGAACATTTTTCTAATGAACGCATCATGGAATCGTGAGTTACCTCTTGTTCATTGTCGGAGGCGTTCTCTTCAACAGCTGGGGCGTCCTCCACTGCCATGTATGCAACTTGATCTTCACATTCATCATCACTTGAACTGAGATCATCCCATGCAGCTGTGCATGCTCCAATGAGAGCTTTCTTCTTGTCCTTGGAGGACGTTCCCACAGTACACTTTTTGGCAAAATGTCCTTTCTTGTTGCATTTGTAACATGTGAGTTCCTTCATTTCAGCCTCTATGTACTTGGGACTTTCCTTTTTGTAAGACTTGTTCTTGTTGCTATGCTTGTTCTTCTTGTTATAGTACTTGAGAGCCTTGTGAATAAGAGATAGTTCTTCATCTGAGTCAATCTCTTCCTTTGACTTGCTTTCTTTCTCTTTGGGACGCAAGTTCTCAAGTTTTTCTTTTGTTTTACCTTGCATCATCAATGCTAGATCTCTTTGTCCACGTAGGTACTCAGCGTACTCTGGTGCTGTGGACGCCAAAGCAAGATCAGTTTGAGGATTCTTTCCTAGTTGAGCCATGTTAGAGATTCTTCTTTCTTCGTACTGCCTAAGCTTCCCATAGATCTCTTCCATATCTAGAGTTTTGTTGGCTGTGTTTTCTTTGAAAGTTGTCCTATCAAAGTTCCAGACTCCAATCAACCCATCAATAACTACTTGAACTCTGTTTCTCATGGAGATCTCTGTTTCTGGGATGCCCAAGTTTCTCATCTTGGTGACAAGACCCTCAAAACGGTACGAGTAGTCATTGACCGTTTCATTTGGCAGCATACTAAAAGCATAAAACTCCTTTTTGATTTTCAGCTGGACGTCCTCCTTCATTTCAGCGGTTCCCACATGAAATTTCTCAAGAGCTTCCCACTGTTGTTTTGCTGTGGGGAGATTGCTAACTCTTGTGGCATCCCTTTCGCAGAGGGACGCTTGAAGAAAGCATACTACTTTGGCATTTGTTTCCATCAGCTTGAATTCATCAGGACCCCATTCGTCCTCTTTGTCTTTCTTGTCGTCGGGAACCTTGAGGTCACCTTTTCTGATCACGTTCCAGCATTGATAATTTGTGCTTCTACAGAAGTTCTCAAACCTGGTTTTCCAGCGGTTGAAGTTGCCGTCCGTCAGACGCGGAGGCTTCACAAAAGAGATCCCAATAGGTTCCATGTCCATTTTTACCTGCAACTCAGTAAGAATCTAGAGCGCCCGCTCTGATACCAATTGTTGGATCGTTAGTACTGAGGGACGTCCTTTACGTTGGTAAAGGCGTCCTTTGGTCAGGCGTCCCAACGAGGAGTAGGGGCGTCCTTGAGTAATGCAGCGGAATAAAGTACTAAACAGGTAAGTAATGAACGCAGTGAATTATAGAGGAACCACTCAAGACCAAGTAGTCCTTGAGTGTAAACCTCTATCTCCTTGGAGGATTTTTGAATAGTTCTTTCCTTTATATTGAACGTTCTTACAGTTGTATTGGCGAGTCTTTACAGTTCTCTGACACTTAGCTTTTCCCTAAGTTCACTTGTAAAGAACTCCTTTAAGCCTACAACTCAAGCTAGTTCAATCTACTAAAGGACTCTATTCCTACGTTCTGCAGTACTTCGCAGAACTCTTTCTCTCTTTTTGGTTTTTCTGATTACAAACAGTTTTGTGGTTTGGGTACAAAATCTCACTCGATCTAACACAAGTCTAAATACTGTTCTTGAGTTCTTGAGTTAGTTCTTCGTGTTCTTGAGTGAATCGCTTTCCTCTGATTCTCTCTAAATATTCTCTGAAAGCGTTAACGTCACAATAAATGTCTTGGGGTATTTATAGGACTTGGGGAAGGGCGTCATCTCTCTGGGACGATCATGCCCTTCGTGGACGTGGCTACAGGATCTTCCTCCACGTAGTAGGGCGGTGATGAGGAAGCTTTTTGCATCCAGCTGTGTATGATGAACTCCGCTACAGGATCGGCCGCCACGTGTTGATGGACTCTGCAACAGGATAGTCTCTAACTGGTCCTTACTTCCTGTTAGCTAGCGTCCCTAAGCCTAGGGGACGCCCATACACACTTGTTGTCCTTTTGTCACTGGCGTTCCTAAACACTTGGACAATTTCATTAGAATCAAAGTGAGTTTGTCATATCAAAACTAAGGGACGGTTGTATGGTACACTAACAAGTACGCAAGCGTCCTTGATAGCGTCCCAACACACCCATAAGCTCCCTCCCTTACATTCAGTCCATAACTTATGACATGTGATTTTTTTTCGTTTTCTTGCCTGAGTGTAAATAAAGTTTTTTTCCAACTAAACCTTATGCCCGATATAAACAATTTGAGACCCACCCCTCCATCTCCTTGTCTTCTTTGATTAGTCATTGTTCATGTAAGAAGAGGTTGTTGGGGAAAATTCCAAATGATCGTTCTTGTAGAAGATAGAAAAAAAAAGAAACTAAAGCAAAGACAACAAATTTGTTCACTTAGTTCGTCCCAAGGACCACCTACGTTTGGGGGAACTACCAAGCCAAGGATTCTCCACTAGATGAGAGGACTTAAGGGTTACAAGGACACTGATCTTTAGATCTACCTGATCTACGCCTAACCTCTAAATCTCACTTTTAGGATTTTCTCTCAATGCTTTTGGTAACACACAATTACAATAATCCAATCGAGTATAAATAGAGAAACTAGAGCTACAAGATATCTTTTTTCCTATGAAAAGATATCTCCCGAAAAGGATAAAATCTACCCCACGAATCTCGCGGAACACGGCCCAAAACGTGGAACACGGCCCAAAACGCGGCCAAGGCCAAAGACGCGGCCGCGTCTCGGGCGCTCCTTCTTGCGCTTCGGGAGTTGGTGTTCTGTGCCTAAGGCGCGGCCTGCCACAAGTCTACCCGCGCTTTGCTCGGCTGCGACAAACCACGGCCTGGCCACGCCAAAGCGCTCCCGAGGTCCTAAGCTCGTTCGTCTTCTCCTTGTCTTCGGTCCTTAGCTCGTTCGTCTTCTCCTCGCCTAATCAAATCTGACTCAATACTCAGCATAGGCTTTATCTCCTTCGATGTAAACCCATTGCTCGGTCTTCTAAACATTCATGTGCATTGGATCCTTGCAATTGTAAGTTCGTAATGTTGATGCATTCTAGCGCATTGTCCACTGTGTAATTTAGGGTTTGCAAGACCGATTTCGTTGCATAATAAGGATTTTTGTAACAATATCATATACATTTAAATTTAAGAATATAAATTGATTTAGGGTTCTTTATGCAATTGCAAACTTGAATTGGATTGTAATTCTTTATGAACAAAAATTGGATTCTTTGAATCGTTTTTTTCTTTAGGGTTGGTTCGACTTGCAATAGGTGCACGGGTAGCATGTTAAATACAAGCTCTACATTGATACATTCAATCTGGCCCAAAAGCAACAACAAATTCGAAAACCTAGCATGATGGTGTTGACAAAGAAGAGCTAATCGCTTTCTTGATTTTTTAGCGAACTCTTCAATCTCACTCCTCTATACACTCTTATGTAACCCCATTAGGAGATCGCGAAAATAGAGCTCAATTGCCTAGGATTGAGCATCGGTTCGAAACCGACCAAAACCGAACCGAACCGAAACCGAAATTTCGGAAAATTGTAAACCGAAAACTGAACCAAAAATGGTCAGTTCGGTTCGGTTCAGTTTTGGCTTTGGGTGGGTCGGTTTTTACATAGGCCGAGCAAAACCGAACTGCGCAGGAGGAGGGGAGAAGACCGCATGAGGAGGGGCATAGAGAATGATGGCACAAGCTAGTGGACGGCGAATCCTAAACTAGTCCATCTCGACCGTCAAGTGAACTCGACCATCTAGCCCATCTCGACAAAGCCCGAACTGGACGAGGGCGAGAGGAGTCGAGGTTGAGCGTTGCTTCTGTGGACAACAAGAGGACGATGGCGACTCGCCGGATTCTGTTGTCGGTTGAGAGGCGGCGCCGGTTGCGGGTTGGTGAGTAGGAACATAGGATTGACAGGTTAAGGATTGAAGCAGAGGAGACTCGAGAGAGGGGAGTCGAGGCCGGCGACTGAGCAATGAGCTAGGATAGTCGAGGCCGGTAACCGGGCGACGAGGGGAGTCTGGAGTCAAGGGAACTCGGAGAGAGGGAGGGAGATTTGGGATGTTGTGAGAAGCCTCAAGCGGCGCTGGACATCCCCCCAATGGTGATTCACGCGCGCAACAACTCAACCCTAAGAATCCTAATTAGAGGAAGAGGAAAATAGTAAAATATTTTTTTTAGAAATTCGGTTTAAGCGAACCAAAACGAGAAAAAACCGAACCGAATCGAAACCGAAATTTTCAAATTCCTGGAACCAATGTCCAAACCGATTATCCTCGGTTTCATCTTGGTTCGGTTCGGTTAAAATTTTTGGTCTTATCGGTTCGATGCTCAGCCCTACAATTGCCCTCGGAGCTCAATCGCCCAATATGAACAACTCTGTGAAAATATCACCCCAATACTCAAATAGCTGTAATGTAAAAGATGTGGATGTGAAATTGTAAGTATGAGTGGACAAATATGGGTGTCACTATGGCACGAAAACGAAAAAACAAAGTGAAAAATCTCACAATAATCCTCTTTTCAATTATCAATTCTAAAAATATACCCCTATCTAATATTATTTTCAAAATTATATCTTTTAATTGAAAAATACAAAAACACCCCTATTAATTAAGTAATAATTAGTAATCATCAATTAATTAAAGAACTCTCATCCAAAATATGTAGTTTAGAGAAGCCTTCCAACGCATTCTGGCAACTACGAACGCACCACCAACGACTCCGACAAGGTATGTATTGTACTTCCTGATCAACTAGGGTTACATAAAATTGAAAATTTTTGAACCGATTACAATTGAAAATTGCCGAACTGCTTGTACGAAAATAACTTGATTACTGTTTGCCGAACTTAGATTACTTACTGTTTGCCGAACTGTTTGAACTTTGATTATTGCCGAACTATTTGAACTGTTTGAACTAGGGCTGTTCAACGGTCCGGGTCACCCGTAACCCGGACTGACCCGACCCGTAAATTACGGGTCGGGTGCCCGACCCGTTAATTTACGGGTCGGACCACGGGTCAAAAAATCTATGATTACGGGTTACGGGTCGACCCGTAAACCCGTAATATTTTTTTTAAAATTTTATACTAGAGACAGTAGTAGAGAGTAGAGACAGTAGAGTTGCTTTTACTTTTAGGGTTGGACAGAATGTTAACCCGTAACCCGGCCGCCGCTCTCCAAGTCTCCAATTCTCCAGCGGACTTCGGCAGTTCGACGACCTCACCTTCTCAGATCGGCGCCCTCTCCATCTCCGTCGGCGGCCTACTTCGACGTCCCGTGGCGGCGGCGTGAGCCCTAGTCCCGACGTCTCAGATCTGAACCCGAGTCCTGTGCTCCGTTCGCTCAGATCTTCTCATCGGGTCGTCGGCGGCCTGAGCCCTAGTCCTGACCCCGGCCCCGCTCGAGTCCCCCGCTCCTCACTCGAGTCCGACCCCGTTCTCAGATCTCGCTCAGATCTTCACCCCGACCCCGTTCTGAAATCTCGCTCAGGTTCAAAAATGAGGGACTGTAAATCATTGTCTAACTATTATGCTTGGAATGGAAGTGTGATGATGACGATTCTAGTTTCACAGTAATGTTACTTGCGCAGATCTGCAATGGAATTGCAATTCCATGAAAAATACCTCTAATTGTTCTTTTCTTTCTCACAAAACCTTTAAACCCCTTTCCTATATGTGTACTTGGAAATACTTTGTTGCCTTTACAACAAAAAACAATCCTAATTAAGGTGGATCGAACTCCAAACAGAACCAATTCGGAGGTGAATCAAAGACTCAACGGACTAAACGGGTCAACGGGTTGACCTGAGACCCGACCCGTAAAACCCGTAACCCGTAAACCGGGTTACGGGCCGGGTCTTCTTTCTGCTCTCGCAGGTTTCGACAATGATCCTTCCGCAGGTTCACCTACGGAAACCTTGTTACGACTTCTCCTTCCTCTAAATGATAAGGTTCAGTGGACTTCTCGCGACGTTGCGGGCAGCGAACCGCCCACGTCGCCGCGATCCGAACACTTCACCGGACCATTCAATCGGTAGGAGCGACGGGCGGTGTGTACAAAGGGCAGGGACGTAGTCAACGCGAGCTGATGACTCGCGCTTACTAGGAATTCCTCGTTGAAGACCAACAATTGCAATGATCTATCCCCATCACGATGAAGTTTCAAAGATTATCCGGACCTGTTGGCCAAGGTGATAGACTCGTTGAATTCATCAGTGTAGCGCGCGTGCGGCCCAGAACATCTAAGGGCATCACAGACCTGTTATTGCCTCAAACTTCTGTGGCCTAAAAGGCCATAGTCCCTCTAAGAAGCTAGTTGTGGGGCGGAAGCCCCGCATAGCTAGTTAGCAGGCTGAGGTCTCGTTCGTTAACGGAATTAACCAGACAAATCGCTCCACCAACTAAGAATGGCCATGCACCACCACCCATAAAATCAAGAAAGAGCTCTTAGTCTGTCAATCCTTACTATGTCTGGACCTGGTAAGTTTCCCCGTGTTGAGTCAAATTAAGCCGCAGGCTCCACTCCTGGTGGTGCCCTTCCGTCAATTCCTTTCGGGTCAGGATATCCTAATTTACGGGTCAACGGGTCGACCCGTAACCCGTAAACCGGGTTATGGATCGGGTCGGGTCGACCCGTTGGACAGCCCTAGTTTGAACTTAGAATTTGATTACTAAAATTTGAAAAGCCTGAACCAAAATTGCCGAAATGTTTGCAAGGGATAAGATTTGCCTACTAAGCAAAAGTACGTGCACGTGTACTAAGCAAGACTGCAAGAGTAAGAGTTTTAAGATTGTCGAACAGTTTGAATCATATGCAAGCCAATGTACATAAAAACAAGATTAGGGTTACTTAAAAACAAGTTTTAAGATTTTCTTATAATGAATAAATTTTATGTAGGTTGATCATGAAATTTATGTAGTAGTATTTTTTAGGGAAATTCCTTTTGGTGCTCCTAAGGTTTTGTTTTTTCCTTTTGGTGCCCAAGAAAAAAACTTATTCCTCTTGGTACCCCTGAGGTTTTGGCTTTTCCAGTTCATGCCCCTCTCCGGTTCAAATTAGTTAATTTCAAGTTTACCATTATGTTCATCATCCTTAAATTAGTAGGATTCAACTCTTAAAACACTTAAATTCATAACCAAACTACATCAATTTGGATTTTTAAACAATCCTCTATTTTAAGGGGTTGTTTACAAAATTGTTTAAAAATTCAAATTGATGTAGTTTGGTTAGGAATTTCGATGTTTTAATAGTCAAATCCTACTACTTTAAGAGTGTTGAACATAATGGTAAGCTTAAAATTGGCTAATTTGAACCGAAGAGGGGCGTCAACGGGAAAAGCCAAAACCTTAGGGGTACCAAAAGGAATAAATTTTTTTCTTGGGCACCAAAAGGAAAAGGCAAAAACTTAAGGGTACCAAAAGGAATTTCCCTATTTTTTATGTATTTTGATTAGGGTTACATTAAAATTAGTTTTAAGATTTTCTTACAATAAATTAATTTTATGTAGTTTGATCATGAAATTTATGTAGTAGTGTTTTTATGTAGTTTGATTAGGGTTACATAAAAATTAGTTCATTCATTTGCTTACAATAAATTAATTTTATGTAGCTTGATCATTAAGTTTATGTAGTAGTGTTTTTTATGTAGTTTGATTAGGGTTACATAAAAATTAGTTTTAATATTTTCTTACAATAAATTCATTTTATGTAGTTTGATCATGTATTTTATGTAGTAGTGTTTTTTTTATGTAGTTTGATTAGGGTTACATTAAAATTAGGTTTAAGATTTTCTTACAATAAATTAATTTTATATAATCTGCGTAAATTTTATGTAATACATTAAAATTATTTTAATACATTAAAATTAATGTAACAATTTTTTTCTAAATTAATGTAAAACATAAAAATGCATGACCTAATTTACATAAATTCTCATGTACTTAAAATTAATGTAACAATTAATGTAACATATACACAAAGTTACTCTACATAAATTAATGTAATACTTAATAAAAAAGACTAAATCTACATAAATCTTATCTACATACATTTAATGTAACAATTTAACTTACATAAATTATTCTACATAAAATTTGATGTAACATAAAAAAAATATAATGCATTAATATAATAAAGAACTTACTTTACATAAAACACTCTACATAATTTTTAATGTAACAAACCCTAGAAAAATTAATGTAACATACCCAAAACTTGTTTGCAGATCTACACAGGTTGCGAATTGCAACCTAGGCAGTGGAGGGCCAAGTAAGGCGGTGGGGCAGCCTACGGGAGGATGGTGGCTGACGTTAGGGTGACGGCCAGAGGGAGGAAGGTGGTCGGCGGGAGGATGGTGGCCGCGGAAGGAAGGTGGCAGGCGTAGATCTATAACGGCGATAGGGATGCGACGGTAGGGCGACGGCCGGCGGTAGGGCGGCGGTCGGCACGAGGGCGGCGGGAGGATGGTAGCCGGCGGGAGGAAGGTGGCAGGCGTAGATCTGTAACGGCGGTAGGGATGTGACGGTAGGGCGACGGCCGGCAGGACGGCGGCGGTCGGCAGGAGGGCGGAGGCCGGTGGATGGAAGGTGGTCAGCGGGAGGAAGATTGTATGATGGAGAACTACGTAAAAACTGAAGAAGGGAGGTTTTCAAATCTACGTAAATTAATTTTAGAGGGAAATTTTGTCCAATTTAATGTAATAGGTTATTATTGGCCAAATTATAGTCTAGGGGTATATTATTAGAATGAATTAGTGAAAATAGGTTATTGGTGTCTTTAGCCCAAAAACAAGATGGTTCGTGGGGAGTTGTTTTTTAGGGATCCCATTAAATCGACATTCGGAAATTTTACGTGGTACCCTCCTGTTTAAGACAGTTTCACATGGTATCTAGTTAGTTTTAAATTTTTCCGTGGTGCCCCTCACATTTAAACAAATTTTGCCCCATGCCCACCACACTAATAGAATGTTAATTTTTTTTTTTTGTTTTTTTGGATAAAAAATATCAAACTTGTTGCTTATATTAAGCTAATATGCTTGTATATTGAACGGCGGTAGGGATGTGACGGTAGGGCGACGGCCGGCAGGACGGCGGCGGTCGGCAGGAGGGGCGGAGGCCGGTGGATGGAAGGTGGTCAGCGGGAGGAAGATTGTATGATGGAGAACTACGTAAAAACTCTAGAAGGGAGGTTTCCAAATCTACGTAAATTAATTTTAGAGGGCAATTTTGTCCAATTTAATGTAATAGGTTATTATTGGCCAAATTATAGTCTAGGGGTATATTATTAACATTAATTAGTGAAAATAGGTTATTGGTGTCTTTAGCCCAAAAACAAATACCATGTCATATGTTTTGGACGGAATATAAGGAAGATGGCTCGTGGGTAGTTGTTTTTTAGGGATCCCATTAAATCGACATTCGGAAATTTTACGTGGTACCCTCCAGTTTAAGACAGTTTCACATGGTATCTAGTTAGTTTTAAATTTTTCCGTGGTGCCCCTCACATTTAAACAAATTTTGCCCCATGCCCACCACACTAATAGAATGTTAATTTTGTTTTTGTTTTTTTGGATAAAAAAATATAAAACTTGTTGCTCATATTAAACTAATAGGCTTGTATATTGAAAAGAGTTGATAAGAAAGGGTGAAAAGTTATAATTATTTTAAAACCAAAGTTTTTGTGTTTATCCAAAAATTAAATCATCATTATTTTAAAACAAAAAAGAGTGAAGTTTACCATTAAGTTTTTATCATTATAAAAAAAAATTAATCAAAGAGTTGATAGGAAAAAGTGAAAATTTATCATATTTTAAAACCACAATTAATATTTTTATCCAAAAACAAAGTTATCAATATTTTTTTTAAAAAAAGAGTGAAATTTACCATTATATTATTTATCATTATTTTAAAATTTGTTTTTGAAGAAAAGAGTTGATAAGAAAAAGTGAAAAAAATATCATTATTTTAAAACCAAAATTTATGTTTTTATTCAAAAAAACAAAATTCAACTTTCAATTAACATAATGATAACAAAAACACAAGATTATCATTGTAGAAAAGAGTTTTTAAGAAAGAATGAAATGATATCATTATTTTAAAATCAAAATTTATGTTTTTATTCAAAAACAAAACCAAAAAAACAAAATTTAGCTTTATATTAACGTAGTGAGCATTAGGCAAAATTTGTTTAAACGTGATGGGCACCACACAAAACTTTAAAACTGGTTGGGCACCATGTGAAATTGTCTTAAAATAGAGGGCACCATGTGAAATTTCCGTTAAATCATTTTAAAACTGGTTGGGCACCATGCGAAATTGTCTTAAACTAGAGGGCACCATGTGAAATTTCCGTTAAATAATTTATAGAGCTAAAGATGGACAAGTGAAATACAAATAATTAAGAAGATAGTTTTTTGGAATAGAGCCTTATGTATATGAATATAAAACTTTTAAGCTTAGAGACAAACTAGCAAATGACCCGCACCTTGTACGGGGTGTTATTTATTTATATAGCATCTAATCTTTTTATTGAGATTTAATATGATATGATAGTAAAAAATATATTTACTCCGTAGTATATTATTTTAATAGAATGAATATTTGGCTTAAATATAGTGGTAGAATTTATTACCATTGATGATTTTTAAAAATCCCATAATAAAATTAGGAAAAATAATTTATAATTAATATGTTATTTAATTAAACGGGTAAAATATTATGATTATACTTATAAATTATGACTAAATAAAAATATTTTTTTAAATAGAACCTTTACAATACCTCTATGTATTAACTAAATGAATATAATAATAAGGTTGAGATTTATATATTTGGATAGAATTATTAATTAAACAAATCAAATTCTAAGATGGAACCAATATCTTAATTATGTATAAGATTTAGTAAGATAAATTTTTAAATAAGGGGGTGATGTAGCGCAATATGATGGTAGAATTTACTTCCATTTTAGTATATAGCTAAGATAGATTACTAATAGTAATATTAATAGATAGATTTAATAAAAAAAATATAATTATTTATAGATATAGATATACCATATATAATACATTACATAGTATATATCTTAGCTAAATTTGTTAACATAATATATTATATGTTAACATATACACTAACATGCTTTCACGTATTATACTATTATATCAATACAATAATATATTAACATGCTTTATTATATATGTGTATAAAATTAACATGCTTTTACGTAATATACCTTTACATGATACATTAGTATGTTTTATTATATCTCTAAAATATATCTTTATGTAAGTAGTAGCAAAAATAAATATGGTAGAAAAAGATAAAATTTCCAATTCAATAAAGGATAAAAGAATTTATATAAAATATATTATTTTCATAAAAGGTGTGATGTGGCGCAATATGGTGGCAGAATTTGCTTCAGCTTTAGTATATAGTAATAGATATTGATTAACAACGTTCCACATCTTCAAGAGAGGACCAAAAATAGTATATTTTTTGTTCCTTTGATTGGTAAGCTCATGAAAAGAGTGAATCTCCATAGTATCCTACAACAACAACAACAACAACAACAACAATAAGATTTAGAATAAAAACAAAACTAAATCATGCATATATAAATCATGATGAAAAAATATATACCTTTGATTGGCAAAGTTATCTCAAAAAAAGTTTTAGAAGAATGAGCGGATGGAAGGTGTATTTATAGGAAAAAAGTTCTAGATGGGTGAGGATTAGGAGAATATTTAATAAAGATAAATTAAGGTATATCTTACCTAAAAGATAAAAAAGATCAAATCTCCATGCCAATTTTTTTAGAAGCGTACCTTTGATTGTAATTTTGATGGGTAAGTGTTATTTCCATGCTAAAGCTAATTTTTTGTACGTAATACAAAATTTAAATATTTTTTCAATTTAATAGATACCAAAAGATAAAATTTTCAATAGAAAGATAAAATTTCCAATTGAATAGATGACAAAAGATTATTTTTTGGAAAAGATAAAAAATTGTACATGCTAATTATAAATTTCCCAATTTAATAGATGACAAAAGAATTTAAATAAAACATATTATTTTAATAAAAGGGGTGATGTGGCGCAATATGGTGGCGGAATTTGCTTCCGCTTTAGTATATAGTAATAGATAGTTTTTTCCGACCAAAAAGAAAGAGACAAATAGTTTTTGTGGTCTCTGCTTCCAATGTTCATAGGCTTTCTAACCGTGTAGGTCTGAAAGCACCTTCTTAATTATTATTAACATAGCTTTTTCGCCTTCAATTTGTCAAAACAATTCATGTCAACGAGTTTTTAAAGTTAATTTATGTGTTTAGAACAATAAATAGGCTATAGGATGCTTTGAGTGTAGTCTGTCTTTGCTCATAACAAAATGATTAATACCAGCAACAGTACTGTACAACTATGTGTATGTCGGTTTTGTTTCCATCAGAGTTGTTTATATGTTTATCGATCCGCGACCATTTTTATGGTGTTATATATCTGTGTAAATAACCGTATGTACAATTCTTACAAGAACCACGTAAACCTGAATACTGAAGTGACGGGTTCCAAGTTACTACAATCAGTTTTAGTTCTTAGCTTAAGTAATGCATACTTGAACTAAAACATGGTTTTGGTGGTCATGTATTTTTCGTCTTATACAAACTTGGATTAATTCTTGACTTAGGTCAATGTAGATGGCCTACTTTTCACCAAAACTGACCACATCATCACAGTATCACACTACAAGAATTTTGCTGAACAAGATATCAAAGTTAAGTTAAGAGCAAAGCCTAGGCAAGTACATGACATCCTCTGAACAGCAAAGCTTTGCAGCCAATTGAGGCTGCTGTTTCCTACCAAATTGCCTCTCTAATTCCAAAAACTCCAAACCCATTTGCTTCAAAACGTGGCTCCTCACTCTCTCATCTCTTGCATTTACATACTCAACAACTTGCTTCTTCCTAAACCTGGTTGCTTGCCCATATCCCCACCAATTCGCCACAATCTTCAGATGATCATATACACACTTTGATGGATTGTTCAGCTTCAAATCCTGGTAAATCAGAGCCTTGAATCGGGCTGCAACCGGGAAGTTGACATTTTGAGCTAGATGGATGAGAACTTGAGGCGAAAGCTTCTCATAGTTTAGTGCAGAAGCGACCCTCGTTCTGTCTTCGTCACAAATTCCTTGTTGAACCTATTTTAGAATTGAAGAGGAGCATATAACATTAAATTAACAATAATTCAAGTGTTAATTTTGAAAAGTAACAAAGCAATGCAGGGTACCTCAAGATACATATCAATGGCATGGTAGATTCTATCACATGAATCTCTTGCGGAATCCGGTAACGCCACAACCACTGCTGCAAACTTAGACGGATTCAAGGAGGCGTCAGGTGCAATTTCCATTGCATACAAGTCCATTAACCGTCCCATTCGCTTCAAAGGAAGTAGCTTCCACCGATTCTCGTGCTCAAGAAGGAAGATCTTCAGTAGTCTTATAGCCATATTAACGTCAAGCTCTTCCACTCCGAGAACGAACAAGAAGATCATCTAGTGTCGCTTGGTCAAGCTGAGATCCTATCAGTAACTCCAACTTCTTCATGAAGCCTTTAGTTAGCTTCAAATGAGAAGCTTTCCTTAATGTATGGAACAACAGTTTGATGGGGATACATCTCTTATCGAGGATTGAAAGAAGGTTGATCACCCCTTGGAGGATTCTAACTCTTTGATCACTTATCTTGGTACCAAAAAGCCTAGATTTTTGGTAACACAAGAGCAACTTACTTATGACCGAATGCTCGAACTTTTCGGCTAGCATTCTGTTGACCACCATTCTTATGAGATCAATCTCTAAGAATGAGAGGTCATCAAAATACCAGCAGCTTTTGGAGATGCCGTTAGTTTTAGTACTAACCGTGGTCCTCGAGTCACATGAGGAACGAAAGCTAGTGCATTTGGAGGAAGGATCAGCTGCTAATAAGGCCAGCCTTCTTACTAACTCATCCACAAGTATATTTTGAACAAGGGAAGCGGAGGAATCCATTGACAAGGATTTATTTTGCCCTTGCCTCAGAGAATCTAAGAGCTCTGACCACGTCCAGAAGTCAAACCCTTGTAGGAATTTCTCTGTTTGAGTTAACAAACCAGGTTTCCCATGTGGGCTTTTGTCCATTTCCATGTAATTTGCAGCGCTGTTAAGAATGAGAATGTTTGAGTGGGAGATCTCAATGTCTCCTTTGTTGTAGCAGAATCTTGTGATCAGCTCAAATCCATCTGGGCCACCTGGGAAATCTTGTAATGGCACTTTTACTTTGTTTTTCCATTGTAATCTGCTTAGTTGTCCACAGAAAGATGACAGAATACTCTGCATATGAAGAACCGAACAAAATAACCAAGTAAATGGAATATTTGTTAGTCGAACTGAACAAGAGTAGGTTTAGGAAGCCTCAGAGGTCTCAATTATATATGCACAGAATCATCAAAAGAAACATTTAGAAGAAATTAAGAAATATTTTTTGAGATAAGCAGAAGTACCTTGTTTACCCAGAAGGTTTCTTGGCCATTGACATCAACTTGAAGATCACAAGTTCACAACAACTCTCCATTTTTGTCAAGGGAGAAAAGCTTTCCCTGAACCTAGGAACAGTTGAAGAAGAAATCAAAAGATAAATGGAGATATGAAGATTTCAGAAGTTGTCAAAAAGAAGCTTTCTTTTGAAAGAAATGTGTTAGTGTGTGATTTTTATTGGGATGGCCAATATGAACAAAGAGACAAATTTATTCCTATTTTTCCCTTTTTTCATGCGGGAAAAGACCAAAGAAATCAAAGAATGAGAAGCTGCTTAAGTTTGTCATCATAGCATGTAAATATTTAATGGAAAACTGAAGACATTGTTTGACTGTTTCAATAAACAAATGACAATGAAATCCATTGTGGTTCAACCAACCCTACCAATTGTATTCGACTAACAATTACTCGTTCCATTATATAATGGAAATTTTGAACAAAGATTAAAAACTAATTGAAAAGTGGATATTTTAAAGAGTTTAGTATGAGTATCATGACACATTGGGGTAAGAAGAGACGAGACGGGGATAAAAAGTGTAATTAGAAAGATTTGATGAGAGTAATATAATAAAAGTATAAAAGATATAGATAGAAAGTAGAGGGAACCGGGTGGGGAGTCCATTTCTCCCACTTTTCAACACTCTCTAATCACGTCTTATAAAATATACACTAACTAGTCACTATAAAACCCCCCTACCTATATTTCCAACACTCTCTAATCTCTCTCTAATCACGGGTGGGGAGTCCATTTTGTTTTCCTTTTTCTACTTCCTTTCTCTTCTCTCTCTTCCTCCATTTCCCTCTCTCCCTTTCTCTATATTTCTCTACTCTCTCTTCTCTCCCCTCTCCCCCTCTTTGTTTCTTCCTCCAGATCCGGTAGGCGGCGGTGGCGGCAAGCGTTGTCGGAGTCGTACAAGTCGAAGGAAGAGGTGATAGACACAAAGATGGCGTTGAGCAAGGTGGTTGGCCGAGGTGGGCAGCGTCGTTGAGGATAGATCTAGGTTTCTAGATCTAGATCTAGAACCGCCCTTCTACCGTCGGCACCGTCCACTACCGCGAGTAAAGAAGAGGGATCCACTTATGTGACAGGTTTGTTATTTATGGGTTTTGTGTTTGACAGGTTTGTTATTTATAGTTTTGTACGTGACAAGCTTGTTATTTATGGGTTTTGTGTATGACAGATTGTTTTGTTGGTGATGGGGTTTTTGTTTATGAGTTTTGTGTGTGACAAATTTATTTGTGTGTGACAGGTTTTATGTGTGACAAATTGTTTTGTTGGTGATGGGGTTTTTGTTTATGGGTTTGAGTGGTGACAAGTTTTTGACTTATGTGTTTTGTTGGTGACAAGTGAATTTATTGTGTTTTTATACGTGGTGCCATGTTGTTTTTATGAGTTTTGTATGTGGTGACAAGTTAACGAGTTTTTTGTTTATGGGTTTGGGTGGTGACAAGTTTTTGCTTATAGTTTTTGTAGATAACAAGTGGGTTTATGGTGTTTTTATGGGTTTAATTTGTTCATATATTAATTTTAGGCGAAAGTGCATAAGTGCCCCAATATAAGTTGGAAAAATAAAATTTACCCTTCTTTGTTTTAAATGGCAAGCAATACCCTTTTGGATTTTTTGCTATAACATTTTGTACATATTTTTAAATTAACAATACTTAATTTAATAAATTTTCACTCAAATTCTTTTTTAAGGATATTCAATTCTATCATATACCTTGTTGGTTTCTCTAGTTACACAATTAGGGTTTACAAGAATGGACAAGAAGGGTGTGGTCGGTGTGGCCGCAGAGGGTCTTGACGAAGTCGCCACCAGAGCGGGCGTCCTAGACATGGAGGGTGTTGTCGTCGGAGGCCGAGCAAATGTAGCGGGAGTCGGAGGGCCAGGCAAGGTCGGAGACGCCGGAGGAGTGGCCGGTCAGGGGGTGGGTAGGGCAGATGGTGCAAACGGTCAGGGCGTTTCTGCCACGACCATTTATTTAAGGTGCCGAATTCGCGTAATACAGATGTCAGACGGATTACTAGGAAATCAATTATGATGGCCTTTTGAGATCAACTATTTGGCAACACAAGGTGACATTCGCAAAGCTGACAGTAAGTTTTATAGTCTTCAATGTTATATGGATTACTACGATTAAATTCTTGTTTAGGCTCTTTTATTAAACCGTTGTCTTGTTCTTCCACATGTTTAACTATGGATTTGTCTCAATTCTCATTGAAATTGGCATGTATTTATTGACCATTGGTTACACGCTTCAAAATTTATCTGCGTCACCTTGTTTAACTTACTGCTATGCAGAAACTCTAGAACTACTCTACTGGTAAATTCTTGAAGCTATACCAGGGCCACAAGAACAGCGTGTACTACATAGCATCGACCTTCTCAGTGACAAACGGAAAATACATTCTGAGCGGATCGGAAGACAAGTGTGTATATGGGATCTTCATGGGAAGTCCATGGTACAAAAGCTTGAAGGTCACACCGATACTATCGTTTCGGTTTCATGCATCCCAAAAGGAGAGTAAAATTGCTTCTGCTGGTCTTGACCTTGGTAGGACTATAAGGAGACGGGTTAGGGTTGGAGTGTCAGATTCGTGGTTGTTGTGGTGGTGGTCGGAGTGTTGTCGGCGGGGCCGAAACAAGAGGAGCTTTGGTGAAGAGTTAGGATGTTATTTTTACCGTCACCAACTAGATATCAATTTCAACAACTAGAACAGTCGATGAAGATGGAAGAAGAAGACATTTTGTTATTCATTTTTTAATTTAATTTTGTTATGTAAATAAAACTAATTTTGTAATGAAAACAAAAAATAGAGAGAAATGGGGGCAATTTTGCAATTAAAATAGATATTTGTTCTTTATTTTTGGGCAGTGATGCAAACAAAATGGAATGTGGACATTTTTATTATTTTGAACTTATTTTAGGGGATTAGGTCCTATAGAGGCTTAATTTTAATCATGGCATATTAGCTCAAATGGTAGAGCAACGTGCTTAGCACACGGTAATGTTAGTTCAAATCCTGCATAGGCTTAATAATAATTTGTGATAATATGTGGTGACAAGTTCAATTACAATTTGTGTCACTAGTTCTGCTGGTGACAAGTTTTAATACATGGTGACAAGTTTTTTAAATAGGGTGACAAGTTGTTTGTGCATGGTGATAAGTTTTTTGTAAATGGTTGATGGCTTGCATTTAGCTCATACTTAGGATGCATATTAGCTCATGTTCCATTATGTTTTGGTTTGCTTTTCTTCATGTTAGGCTAGACTTTTAGTTGTCTTCGGTTTAGTATCTTCGTTCAGACTCTACGCTTTGTTCGTTGTGAATGTCAGGTGAATTGGAGGAGAATGGAGTGATGGTGATACAGGCTATTTTGTATAGGTTAACTCTTGTATTTTGAGATGCTTTTGAGTGTGTTTAGGTTAGTTTTGAGCGTTATTGTAATACGAAGACCGAAGACACATGTTATAAAGAATCAAGAGTTAAAGAGCTTAAAAGACGAAGATTCGCCGCTGCATGGATACTGTGGTCGCGTTGTCTATGACGCGGGCGCGGTGGCATGAAGGGACAGACCATCGAGAACCATGAAGGCCGCGGTCGCACTGTCGGTGGCGCGGTTGCGGTAGAAGCCGACTCAGCCTTTGACTTGCGGAGACCACCGCGGTCGTGGTGGTGACGCCGCGGTCGCGGTGCCGGCCGACTTCGAGACGGGCGAAATTCTATCGTTTCTATCTTGTTTCCTTTCTTATATTTCGGTTTCCTTTCTAATCTAATCCGAAGAGGGTGTTCTTTGAGCTATTTTAGGGGAACCTTTCTAGGTTTTTAGGGAGATTATTATTCACTTGTCAATCAATTGCTATTTCAGTAAAGATTGGAGCTTTTATTGTAATGGAGAACTAACTCTTCTCTTGAGTTTATTCGATCAAGGAAGCTTTATTATGAAGTTGTGAAATTCTGGTAACTTCTTTATCCCTAGGTCTTTATTGATACTCTTGTCCTTCATCCCATGATCTATGTTTGGTTTTATGAGCCTAATCAACTTGTTTGATTGACTTAGATCTATCGTTTGAATTAGGATTGGTTGTTGTCTATGCATCTTTCCTATTTCTTGAAACAACTCTATTCTAGAACCGTGGACTAGTTTAGGGAAGAGTATTCAATGGTTTAATTGTGCATGAGACTCGTAGCTTGATTGCATGATTTGATTTCCTAATATCCCTGTTCTCTATACTAATTCTAGGTTAAGCGTCCTTGCCTAGGGTTATAGAATTGCTTGGACCGTGGACTTGCGATTGTTTATGATCGGGATTGGAATTGACCTAGGCATATAAAGAAGTGGATGAATTCATGATCAACGGATTAATAAAGTGGAATTGATTGGATAAACTCCACTTGATAACTTTGATTGAAAACAACTTTCAAAACCCCCCTTTTGATTACTTGCATGAAAACCCTAAAATCTGACTAGAAACTGATTCCTTTGGGTTCGACCCCTTGCTTGCTCACTATACTGTTTGTTTGCATGTTTGGGATTTATTTTTGATAAGGGAACAATGACTTTGCCCGAGTCAGATGGAGATCAAGAAGAATAAAAAAGCCGACATTAGCTCGAAGACGGAGTCAAGGAGAGGCCCAAGAAGACGCCACAAGAAGCAAACCGAAGACCAAGCAAGATAAGAGTCGAAGAACCAAAGTAAGGGAACGAACCCGGGGAACCAAACCCTGACCTGGCCAAGGTCGGTTCCCCTGTCCAAAGCCGAGCCAAGGCAAAGAAAATAGCCCCTGACCCGGCTGGTTCACGACCAGGGTCGTGGCCTGGGTCAGGGCTGTTTTGTGCGCGTGTGGTTGTGCGACGTTTCCAGGGTCCGACCCGGTTGGGTCACAGGCCGGGTAGGAGCCCAGGTCTCGCCACGGCTCCTCCTTTTCCTCTTTTAGGTATTTCCTTTTGGGGTTTTTGTATAACTATATTCTTCCTCGTTTTGGAAGGGAACTTTTACCCAATTTAGGACCCTAGATTCTCCAATAAAGCTCTTTTTATATTTTTGGGAGATTGAAGAAAGTTGTTGGAGATTGTTGCCAATTCAATCAATAGAATGAACTTTGGTATGATTTTCCTTCTCTCTTCTTCCTTTCTCTTATTCTCCATGATTTGCTAGACAAGTAAATCCTAGGGTTTGGGGAAAACACCATGGATTCTAGGTAGAACTTTGGATTGCTTGCATGAATTGAGACTTGATCGTGGTCTGTTTCAATCCTATGTGCCTAATGCCAATTTGATTGTGATTTGAGCCTTGTTGATGATTGAAACCGAGAGGTTTGGTTGTTAATAGGAAGTTAGGTTTGGGATTTTTGTTGAGAGACCTCATCCCTCACTTGAAGAATAAGATTGATTGATTGAGAACTCCTTGATATGAAAATTGATTGGGAAATCTCTTGAGAGGATCAATTACTGATAGAGGCTTGAGTTGGATAGCTCACTCAAGCCATGACGGTGGATGAGGGCTTGACCCGATTTGTAGCCCTATAGCTCCCAAAGGGCCTAGTCTTGGGTTGTCAAGCCACAAAAGTGGATGATTTACCGTATTCTAGGCACAATTGTTTGATCCCATAGGATTAGACAATAAAATTAGGTAGTTGCCTCCAAACCATAGTTTAATCAAGATTCATGCATGCTTGCAATGTGTTGCCTAGGTTCATAGTGTGCGTACCTTGACTCTAGGATTACCTTTCCCTTATTGAATTTGCATCATCTTGTTACTTGTTTTCTCCCTTTTACTTAGTTGTTAGTTGAATTCCATCATTTCAATCCACAATTGCTTCAGATATGCCTAGCTACATGTTTGTCGGTTCAACCAATTCTACTTAAGTCCTAGAGATCGACACCTTGATAATACTATATGACCCGTACACTTGTGGTGTGGGTGTGGAACCTATCAAGTTTTTTGGCGCCGTTGTCGGGGACTTTTGTTAGTTTTGGTTGTTTCCTACAACCGGTAGACTAGGTCCTTTTTGTTATTGATTTTATTTTCTTTTGTTTGTGATTTCGGAGTGTTCGGTTATTTATGCGAAGAGTCTTGAACGCTCCACTTGTTGATTTTGATCTCGATATTGAGCGTACTTTTCGTAGAAAACTCTATGCACAAAGATCTCTAGATATGGCGGACGAGGTTCAACAAGCTCAATATTTGCAAAATGCTTTTGTCGCTCTTCAAAATCAGTTGGCTGCCGCTAATGCTCAGATTGCTCAGTTAACTCAAAATCAAGCAGCTCAAGTCAATGGGCTACGTCTTCAAACTCTAGCCGATTATATGAGACCCGCTCAATATGGTCTAGTGTCCGGTGTTGTCTATTCAGTGGTCCGGGCCCGAAACTTTGAGTTGAAGCCTTCTTTGATCAATATGGTTAAACAAAATCAGCTTGGGGGTCTTCCATCCGAGAATCCTCACCAACATATTACCACTTTTCTAGAGTTGATGGATACCGTCCAAATTCATAATGTCTCTCAAGATGCTGTAAGAATGAGGGCCTTGTCTTTCTCTCTAAGGGACAAGGCCAAGTCAATGCTGAAGACACTTCCTCAAAACTCTATCTCTACTTGGGATGAGTTAGCCTCTGCTTTCTTGAACAAATATTTCGCACTAAAGAAGACTTCCGAAATGAGGCAACAAATTTGAAACTTCAAGATGAAAGATGGAGAGTCATTCTTTGAGGCTTGGGAGAGATTCAAGGAATTGCTTGTGTTGTGTCCTCATCATGGACAATCTAAGATTGCACTTATTGATGTGTTCTACAATGTTATTGATATCTCAACAAGATTGCTCTTAGACGCCTCATCCGGTGGTGGTCTTTCTAATTTTCAAGAGAATGATGCTTGGGATTTGATTGAGAAAACCGCCTTGCACTCTCACAATTATTCCAATGTGCGAGCCACTACTAGTGTTAAGAGGCATGCTGGTGTCTATAAGGTTGATGAGACCACTCAATTGAGAACTCAAATTGACATGCTCACTCAAAACATGAAGCAACTTGAGACCACTACCGTTGTGAAACCGACTTCCAAGGCTATTGTAAATTTTGTGGGTCGGGGAATCACCCTATTTCGGCTTGTCAACTCAATCTAGCTTAAGGAGAAGATATTAAAGGGGAAGTGAGTTACATGAGAAACTACAACCGAGGGTCAAGGAATGATCCTTACTCCAACACCTATAACCCCTGTTAGGCAAAGCACCCAAACTTCTCTTACAACAACTACAAGAACCCCTCTCCCTCCTCCTACAACCCAAAACAAGCCCAACCAAGAGGTCCTCTGGGGTTCAATCAACAAGCCCCACAAGCTCTTCAACCCAAATCTTCATTTGAGATGCTTGTAGAGAATATGGCCAAAACGGTGAACCAACTCACCGAAGATGTTCGAACTCAAGGAAAGAGGTTGAAGATGCTAGAGAATCAAGTTGCTCAACAAGCATTGAATGCTCCTAGGCCTCAAGGGCAACTTCCGGGGCATCCCGAGGCCAATCCTAAAGAGCAATGCCGAGCGGTTACTCTTAGGAGTGGTAAGGAACTTCAAGAGCCTATACCGGAAAAGCATCAAGTTTTAGAAAAGTCGGGAAGCAAGCCAGCCGAAGAAGAAAGGCCCGAGCCTAAGTATGTTGCTCCACCGCCTTACAAACCACCTCTACCTTTCCCACAAAGAAAGGTTCAAGTGGCAAAAGAGCAACAATTTGGGAAGTTTGTAGAGATGATCAAGAAGCTTCACATAGACATCCCTTTTGTTGATATGCTCACCAAGATGCCCACTTATGCTAAGTTCTTGAAGGAGATCCTTTGCAAGAAAAGAAAATTTGATGACTTTGAGACCGTGGCTTTGGCGGTTAATCATGTTGATAAGATGCCGAGTAAGTTGAAAGATCCCGGTGAGTTTTCAATACCGGCCGATTTTGGTTCATATGCCTATGATTGCCTTTGTGATCTTGGTTCTAGTGTGAACCTCATGCCCTTGTCGATTTGTAACAAGCTGAATTTGGGTGATCCTATTCCTACTAAGATGTGTCTCATCATGGCCGATAATTATGTTGCTCAACCCGTGGGCATCATTGAGGATTTTCCGGTACAAGTGGGCAAATTCTTGATATCGGGAGATTTTGTGATTCTTAATATGGAGGTGAAAGACAAGACTCCCAACACCTTTAGGAGGCCCTTCTTAGCTACCGCGCGGACAAGCATTGATTTGACGGATTGGAATATCTCATTGCTCATTGGAGATGAGAAGATGGAGTTTGAACGTCGCAAGGAGAACCCTATTGAGCCAAGCATGAATCTTGCTCAAAAAGCGGTTCAAGTGGATAGTTGTAGTGTTGAAATCGAGCCTCCTAACAATGAGACCTTGGCAAATACCGCTCAAGTGCACCAAGAAGAGGTCACCAAGCTTAGAGACCACAAGAAAAAGAAGAAAAAGGATAGAGCCAAAGTTGAGCTTAAGAGTGGGGACTCCGTAATGCTTTTTAATGAGAAATCTATAATGTTCTCGAGGAGTAAAGAAACGAGATGGTCCAGACCGTATAGGGTGTCAAGGGTCTTACATGGTGGAAGAGGTGAAATTTGGCACAAGAATTCTGGAAATTTCAAGGTCCAAAACCGCCGGTTGAAGCTCGTGTTAGCTCTTGATGCAATAGAGGTTGGGTCCGACAAGCACAAAGATCCAAGCACTTGAAAGGAGTCATGGTGAAGCTAACGACCTTAAACAAGCGCTTCTTGGGAGGCAACCCAAGATTTTCCTCTCATTTGTCTTTGTTTTGTAGGTTAAATTCAATAAAACTAGAAGTTGAAGTTGTGGTTCCAGAGTTTCACCCGCCCGGGTTCATGGTCGGGTTGTTAACCGAGTCGAGAAAGTGAAGCAAGAGTGAATTTCCTGAGTCGGACCTTCCCGGGTTACAAGCTGGGTGGCAATCATGAGTAAAATTGTGAGCAGGGGGCGACTTTCCAGACCCCGACCCGCCCGCGTCACGGGCCGGGTCGGCCCCCCTTCTACTCCCTCTTGCGTTTTCTTTCAAACCCGACACTACCCAGCTCATTTTTCCTTCTTGCCTGGCCGAGACACACCTTCACAGCTCCCTTTCTCATTTTCACTCGTTTTTCCCAGCTCATTTTTCCTTCCCAACTCCTCCCTTTCCGCCCTCAACTCCACCTGCTCACGCCGGCAGTCCACAACTCCCAGCTCATCTTCACCCAGCTCCTCCATTGCTGCACCGCTCGTCACCGAGCTGCAACATCTCCCCTTCCTTGTGCAACTCGGTCAGCTTACCGGAGCTCCGCCCACGCTGCCGGCCGACCGCTTTCCTCAATCCAGCCACCCCTCCTCTCCTTCCCCATTGGTGGTTCTAGGTACAATCTTCTCACCTTTTCTTGTGTAAATTCTAGATCTAGGTTTTCAAATTTGGGTAAAATTTGTTGGATTTAGGTAGAGATTCATTTTAAATGGCGTACTCATAATGTGCACAAAGAAGTTTTAGACTAGCGTCCTTGGAAATATGAATTCAATGCATTTAAGTCCTAAAAAACATGAAATCAACTAAACATAGCCAAACACTAAGGGAAATAGTAGAACGGGACTTACTACTTAAAAGTTATCATCCCCAAGAGCAACCTGAGATGCTCAAAGAGACGTCTATCAAGTGCCTTAGTGAAAATATCAGCTACTTGGTCCTCAGTCCTTAGATGCTCCATGCTAATAAGTCCTAATTCCACATTATCACGCAAGAAATGATGTCTAATATGAATATGCTTTGTGCCGGAATGATGAAAAGGATTCTTAGCAATACCAATGGCACTTGTATTATCACAAAGTATGGGAACGGTCTCAAGAGTCATACCATAGTCCTCGAGTTAATACTTGATCTAGAGGACTTGTGAACAACACGAAGTACCAGCAACGTACTCGGCTTCCGTAGTTGAAAGCGCCACAGAGTTATGTTTCTTGGATCCCCACGAGATAAGGCATGAACCAAGGAACTGTGCCATTCCCGAAGTGCTTTTTCTATCAATGACGTGACCAGCTTAATCAGCGTCCGAGTACCCAACGAGCTTCGGGGACGACTAATTTGGATACCACAAGCAGAGATCGTTACGTCCCTTGAGATATCTGGAGATCCTCTTGACTTCCTGCATGTGGGACTCCTTTGGATTCGCTTGAAACCGGGCACACAAGCAGACGGAAAACATGATGTCTATACGGCTTACGGTCAAGTATAGAAGCGAACCTATCATCCCTCGATAAAGCTTCTGATCAACACTCTTTCATTATTCATCTGCGTAAAAAAGCGAGTTGGGAGAACAAGGAGTAGCCACAGGCTTGGACGTCTTCATGCCATACTTCTCGAGCATCTCTCGAACATACTTCTGTTGGTGAATGCGCGTCCCATCCTTGAGTTGGTTGATTTGGAGCCCTAGGAAGAAGTTGAGTTCTCCTATGAGCGACATCTCGAGCTCGCTACTCATCAAAGACTTGAACTCCTCTACAAGTTTCAAGTTAGTACTTCCAAATACTATGTCATTGACATAGACTTGGTCAATTAAAATATCTTTGTGGACTTTCTTAAAGAACAAAGTTTTATTAATTGAACCCCTAGTGTAACCATTTGACAAGAGAAAGGACGCAAACCGGCCTGTCGTACCACGAGGAGCTTGCTTGAGTCCGTAGAGAGCCTTGTCAAGGTAGTACACATGATCTGGATGCTTCTCGTTCTCAAAGCCTGGAGGTTGAGCAACGTGCACTTCCTCTTTCAGCTTGGCATTGAGGAAGGCAGTCTTAACGTCCATTTGAAACAACTTGAACCTTTTGTGAGCGGCAAAGGCAATAAGGAGACGGACGGCCTCAATTCTAGCAACAGGAGCGAAAGTCTCATTATTGTTAATTCCTTCCTCTTGCTTGAATCCTTGAGCCACAAGTCGTGCCTTGTTCCTTGAAATCCGTCCACTTTCACCAAGCTTGTTTCCGAAAACCCAACGCGTCCTTATGATGTTTTTATCTTTAGGTCTTGGGACGAGGGTCCAAACTTTGTTCTTCTCAAACTAGTTGAGTTCTTTTTGCATAGCTTGGATCCAACCAGCGTCCTGTAGTGCTTCTTTTATGTTCTTAGGTTCAACCAAGGACACAAAAGCGTTGAAGGCACAAAACGCAATATCTGCACTCTGGGACTTGTTTGCAGCTGACCTGATTTGGACTCCTTTTGAACTATCTGAGATGATTTGTTCCTTTGGATGATATGTTGAAAGACGGGACTCCTTTTGGAAGAGTTGGGAGAACCGGGGATCAATACTGTGATCGGTCCGGGTGTGGTGGTCAAAATTTAGATTTATAAACCGAACCTCACTTGTAGTAAAGAGGTAGGGTGTCGAACACACGGGAGTTCGTGTGTTGAGAGTACCCGAAAGACTAAAAAGATGTAAAAGAAAGGCAAAATAAAGGAAAACGGAAGAAATCACCTCGGACCGACACTAGTCACTTCGGTCCGAGGGTGGATCGAGGTTGTTTGGCCGGGACCGACTTGGTTCAACGTCGGGCCCGATGTACTGGTAACTCGGTTTGTCAAAATTGGTAGATCGGTCTTGGGATTTTTGGGTTCCCTCCCTAACTAGACTTGAGTAATTCCACCTCAATTCAACCAATAAGTGTTGATCCTTGTGAGATCGAGGTTGCCCACCTTCGATCTCTCCACTCTACACTTCGACCCAAGGGAGTTTCCACTCACCTTCGATGTTAGGTCTAGCAATTGGGTAAGAGACCGCTCCCGCTTACTCTTACCAATCACAAGCCCTATGTCCTTTGTTCCCACAAGAGAATTGAAGCTTAGTGTAGAGAGGATTCCTAGATCAAGCACTCAAAGGCTATGGAATTGGGGTTTCCTACCCAATCCTAGCTAGGGGATTCCCCCATAGCCCAAGACTATGGAATCTACTCCATAAGATAAGAGTAAAAAGCAATCAAATGTAAAAGCAAGCAAATCTCAATCATCAACATCAATCCAAACTCAAATTGCATTCAATTCTCAAAGGGTTCACAAGATCCAAGTCTTAATTCTACTAAAACCAAAGCAAATCAAGTACAAAATCACTAGAACTCTCTCTAGCTCCACCGATTTCCTCCTCTTCTCCTTCTCCTTCCTTCTCCTTGCTCTCCAAGTCTTCCTTGAGCCTTTGAGAGTGATTTTGTGTGGGATTCTTGTTGGATGATCTCTAATCTCTCTCTAATTATGCTTTTCTCTTGATTGGGGACCAAGGAATTCCAAATTAGAAGAAGGGCAAAATTGGAAGCTCACCATAATTGTGCTTTGGGGCCTAATCTTCACAATTGCCGACTCGGACCGACTTCCTAGGGACCTCGGGCCCGACGTTGGGAACGTCGATCCCTTGCACTGGTTGCTCGATCTCGGGCCCGACTTGGTGGTGTTCGGTCCTGGGCCTCGATCCTTGTCTCTTCTTGGCTTTCCTTTGGTTCCTCTTCATTCTTGGCATGGCTCTTCCGCTCCTTAGCTTGGCTCCTCCATAAGCTCCTCCCAAATGTCCTCATTCTTGCCATTTTACCTACAAAACAAAGCAAACTCGCAAAGTTTCCGAATCTTAAAGAAAACCGGGAACTAAGCTAAGAAGGAACGAAACTAACAAAGAAAGGAATGAAAAACACATATTCACAAGGGAAATTAACTACTAAAACACCTCCAAAATGAGAGACATCAGAATACCCCATACTTAAACTTGCTTGTCTTCAAGCAATAACAATGTAAGCAAGACTGAAGCACAATCTTCAAGTAAAGCCTCATATGAAAACACAAGTAGGCACAAGTGATAGATATGCTAGCAAGATTACATCATCACACATGATCAAGTATTCAAGGAATAAAGTCTAATGCAACAAAGCCTCACTTTAGGGATATGGAAATGTGTATCACTCATCATGTGTTTAGGCTTAGCAATGAACACTCAAACTCATAAATCATGCAAGTAAAGGCTTTATTATTGAAGCTGATATCACCAATTCCTCCACCTAGAGATGCCTATTACAATGCACACAAAGAATATGAACTTGGCTCAATGGAGGTCCTCAAAGAGGTTCGATTCGGCCGGGTTGTAATGGGGCTTTTGGTATTTCTCAAGGTGGGAATCATTTTGGTCTTGCGGTGCTCATAATGGGGATTGAACTTTCAAGTCTCTCACCAAACTCACCAAATTGTTCCACTTTCAACTTCACTCATCCAAAAGACTTTGAATCTTCTTTTCTTTTTCTTTCAAGCCTCATTTCACTAAACATTCCACTTCATCTTTGCACTACATTTTTTGTTGGATTTTTCACACTTCTTTCCACTTAGGATCGACTTGCACACTAATTCGGGCCCGAAGTGCACTTATCCTCGGTCGGTACCCTTTTTCTTCACTTAAGCACTTTGCTTTCAATCCACTATTTTTTTTCCAACATTTCTTTCTTTTCTTTACAACAAAGATGCACTACCCACTTGGTTTATAACTCCATTTCTTGCCCTTCACCAAAGAGAACCTCAACTCTCCAAATATTCTTCCAAAACCTCTCACTAAAGTCCAATCCCATAAGGTCAAGTCATATAGGCTAGGAATCATATTTTTGAGGAGTTTCAAACAAAGGTCTAAGGCTAAAACGGGGCTACAAACAATGGTTTCTCTTCAAGGTAGGATATGGAACATTTTGTGACTAAATGAAATAAAGTCCAAATCAATGTGACAAAGCATAGAACAAATCTCATATTGGTCTTGGAAAATAGATACACACCGCAATAGCAAGTTTTACTAAGCATGCATGAGCTAATCACACAAGAAAATGAGGGATATGCAATATGAACAAGCATCCCTAAAATGGCCAAAAATAATCTCACAAGGTTCACTCTAGCTTAGTTGCATCAAATTTCATCCTAGAACTCATGTGCTCAATAAAGACATGCAAGACATCATATCACATCAAAAACAACATCCATTTAGAGGCTAAACTATCCAAAAATATGCAAAGGAATTTAGATGCTCACATCATCATTAGTGTTGGGACGATATTAAGGACGTCAGTCGTTAATATCTAAACCAATAATAATCGTCCCTTGTTTTGATAATAACAAACTCAAATGTATTTGATAAGTTGTCCAAGTTT
This sequence comes from Polygonum maritimum, assembly GCA_963924305.1. NCBI lineage: Eukaryota > Viridiplantae > Streptophyta > Magnoliopsida > Caryophyllales > Polygonaceae > Polygonum > Polygonum maritimum. The sequence goes on from OZ002729.1 coordinate 23,530,207, forward strand.
TGATCTCAGGTAAGTCCAGTGGACGCACATGAGCGAAAAGGACAACAAGTGAACAGCAGTCCCTATGCTGTAGGGACGCATGTTACCAGAACTTCCAAAGCTAAACGTAATTGGCGGAGTCCCTGCGCAAGATAGGACGGAGTCCTCATCAAGAAGGGACGCGCGCCAAAATACGGACGAAGTTCAAATTCAAATCAAGGCCGCCCCAACATGATTACATCATCGTCCGGCCTTAGTCCTCAGAAGGAAGCTTCCTTTGTCTGGGCACGTGTAGACAATGCCAAAGACGTCGCTTTCCCAGCAATGGTCCCCTACCCATGCGGAGGCTTCCCAAGCGTCAACAGAGTTGACTTCCTCAAGACGCTCATCGCACCGTTGATCAAAGATCGAGGATCCTGCCAAGTCTCAGAGGACGCTAGAGGACAAGAATCACTTCCGCTATAAATACTCTCCAAGGAGTATGCATAGCGGCATGTGTGTGCAAGAGTGGACTTTGAAGACTTTCTCTCAAGCTCTCCCGAAGCATTCAAGAACACGAACGAAGATCAAGAAGATCAAGTGAGCTTGAAGCAAGAGAAAGAAAGTCCAACCACATCAAATCCAAAACAAACCACAAATCAAATAGAGTTGTAGTTTGTCTCTCACAACGAACCGTGAGAGACGTGAGTGATAGCTTCCTTATAGCTAAGAGTGTTAGGTTACTTGTTAGGTTGAAAGGAGTGTTACTAGTGAGGCTAAGGACGGACGCTTAGCTCAGAGAAGTGTAACGACTCGCCTAAGTTGTAAGGACTCGCTCTTAATAAGATAAGGGACGGCTATTGAAAATCCTCCAACGGAGGTAGAGGTTTACCCATAAGACTAGTTGGTCTTAGTGGGGTTCCTCTATAAATACTCATGTCCACTTATCTTGTATTCTGTTAAGTCTATTTTCCGCTGCACTAAAGGACGCCCTTAACCCAGTTAAGGACGCCCTCATTAACTGACTTACGATCCATCAATTGGTATCAGAGCAGGCGCTCTAGATTTTTTTTGAGTTGCAGGTACAAGATGGACATGGAACCTATTGGAATCTCTTTTGTAAAGCCTCCTCGTCTGACGGACGGCAACTTCAACCGCTGGAAGATCCGCTTCGAGAACTTTTGCAGAAGTCAGAATTATCAATGCTGGAGAGTGATCATGAAGGGTGACCTTACCATCCCTGATGACAAGAAAGACAAAGAGGACGAGTGGGGTCCTGACGAATTCAAGCTTTTGGAAACAAACGCTAAGGCTATATGCTTCCTTCAAGCGTCCCTCTGCGAAAGGGACGCCACCCGAGTTAGCAATTTGGCAACAGCCAAACTACAATGGGAAGCTCTTGAGAAGTACCATGTGGGTACGGCAGAGATGAAGGAAGACGTCAAGCTTGAAATCAAACGAGAGTTCTATGCCTTCAGAATGCTTCCTAACGAATCTGTCAAGGACTACTCATACCGCTTTGAAGCTCTTGTGACCAAGATGTGAAATTTAGGCATCCCAGAAGCTGAAGTCTCAATGAGAAACAGAGTCGGAGTAGTCATTGATGGGCTTACAGGAAAATGGAATTTTGATAGGACTACGTTCAAGGAGAACACAGCCAACAAAACCCTGGATATGGAAGAGATCTATGGGAAGCTGAGAGGCTATGAAGCGAGAAGGGAAGCTGATATGGCTGAATTGGCTAGAAACCCCCAGACAGATCTTGCTTTGATGACGTCAACTCCAGAGTACGCTGAGTATCTGCGCCACCAAAGAGATATTGCCCTAATGGTGGAAGCAAATAAAAATGAGAATCGTGAAAGGATGCGTGCTCAAGCTTTGAAAGAAAAGGAAAGCAAGACTAAGGAACAGCTGGAAGAAGAGGAAGAGATTGCCCTTCTACACAAAGTTGCTCGCTTATGGGGTAAAAAGGCCAGAGATTCCAAGAAACACAAGATGCCTTACAAAAAGGAGAGTCCCAAGTATACAGAGGCAGAGATGAAGGAACTTACTTGCTACAAATGTAACAAGAAAGGACACTTTGCTAAAAGGTGTACTACGGGACTAAACTCAAAAGAAATGAAGATGAAAGCTCTCTTGGGAGCGTGCGAAGCCGCATGGGATAATGTGAGTTCTGATGATGAAGAACCAGAAGGACCAGTGGCGTACATAGCCGTAGAGGAAGCCTCAGATGATGAGCAAGTGGCGTACATGGCTGTGGAGGACGCCCCAGTCCTTGAAGAGGACGCTTCTGAAAAGGAACAAGAGGTAACTTGTGAATCCATGATGAACTCCTTAGAGAATTGTTCCAAAACCAAACTTATTAAGCTCATTAAAAGAATCATGGAAGAAAGCGTTGTTATGCAACATAGAATGGATGAACTTGAACTTGAAAGTGAAAATAGGCTAGTTGAATGTGAGAACTGTGCTACAGTTTTGGTACAACTAGAGTCCTCGTATGTCGAAGTTAAATCCCTGAAAACTGAAGTGATGTGCCTTAAGCTAGAGAACGCTAAGCTTAGGGAAGAGGTGAAAGTGTTAGGGAAGAGCCCGGTAACTGAGGTAGTTCAACCAATGGTGTTTGTCCCAGCCAAAAGAGGACTAGGATACGAGTCTGACACTAGGAACTCTCTCCCTAGTGACTTTGAGGCTAGCAAAACCTCAGAACTTGAATTAGAAAGGGAAAAGACCAAGAACCTTCTTGAAAGAATTCGAGTCCTAGAGAGTGGAGAGAAAGGTCAAAGGGACTATTACACTAACTCCACTAGTCATAGATAAGAAGATTGCTAAGGGGGAAGGTTCAAAAGCTTGTAACCCTCAAAAGATGAAAAAGAACAAAATCCAACGTCCCAACAAGAAGTACTACCTTGGTACTTACTATAGGACGTGTTGGTACTGTGGAAAAGGAGATCACTTCAAATATGATTGCCTGAAACTGAAGAACGACATTGAAAGTGGCAAAGCTGCTAGGAATAACATTGAAAATGATAAGTCCGTTCCTAAGGCTAACCCTAGACGTCCTAGACGATCTAAGAGTTCTTTCAGAAAGCATGCTATTTCAAATGATGTGAATATAAGTGACTACATGCCAGAACCAGAGTTCTATTTCTGTAACGAACCAGGTAAGGAACACCTTGCCTGGGTCGCCATACACTAACCTTGTTTTGGCAGGTGGAAGTGAGGGGACGCCCATGGATCATTGATAGTGGCGCCTCAAACCATATGACAGGAAGCCAGATCCATCTCACTTCTATCCAAAGTAGCGCCACGGGAGGAACTGTCTCGTTTGGCAACAAGGGCAAAGGAAAGATCAAAGGGACGGGAACTGCTATTCTCAATCCGTCTATCAAAGCGACAAATGTTAGCCTTGTTGAAGGACTTGGCTTCAACCTCCTAAGCGTCTCTCAAATGTGTGATCAAGGTGAAAACTTAGTCACATTTGACTCAAAGGAGTGCCTCGTCATCAACAAGAAATCCAACAAAGTCGTCCTCAAAGGAATCCGAAAGAACAATGTCTACATCTTCAATCAGGAGTTCAAGCCAAAATCTGAGTTGTGCTTATCTGTGTCAAAGGAGGACGCTGACCTCTGGCATCGCCGACTTGGCCATGCTGGACCAAGCACAATCCTCAAGCTTCATCAAAGAAATCTTGTGAAAGGTCTTCCCCAAATTGATCCTGAGAAAATTGAACAGTGTGAAGCATGTATCAAAGGGAAGCAGACAAGAACGTCCTTTAAGTCAAAGAACGATGTCAGCACAAAGAAACCTTTGGAACTTCTCCATATGGATCTTTTTGGACCAATGAAGACGTTAAGCTATGGTGGAAAGAGGTATATCTATGTCCTTGTAGATGACTTTTCTCGATTCACCTGGGTTCTTTTCTTAGCTTCAAAAACAGATTGCTTCAACGCATTCAAAGTCTTCATCAAACAAGTGGAAGTTGCGCTTGAGACGCCTCTCAAATCCATAAGATCAGACCATGGGACGGAGTTTCAAAACTCAGAGTTCGTGGCCTACTGTGATCAACATGGAGTCTCTCACAACTTCTCAGCTCCAAGGACTCCTCAACAAAATGGAGTGGTGGAAAGAAAGAATAGGACGCTGGAGGATATGGCAAGGACTATGCTCTTAGCCAATAGCGTCCCCAAGTACTTCTGGGCTGAAGCTATTGCTACAGCGTGCTACATTATCAATCGAGCCATGATCCGTCCTTTGCTGAAGAAGACGTCCTATGAGTTGCTGAATGGAAGAAAGCCTCGCATCGACTATCTCAGAGTCTTTGGATGCAAGTGCTTTGTTCACAACAATGATAAAGGAAGACTTGGAAAGTTTGACGCAAGAAGTGACGAAGCCATATTCCTTGGATACTCCCTCACCAGTAAAGCGTATAGAGTTTTCAATAAACGAACTCTAAAGCTTGAGGAGAGCATTCATGTTGTGTTCAAAGAAAGTTCTTCTAACAAAGATAAACCAAGTAAGAAAGAACGCTCATCTCCTCTGCAGCAGGATGACTCCGATGATGAAGTTGATTTCGGATCCTCTGGAAAATACTATGTTCCTAAGGACGCTACTCAAAATCCTGAAGAAGTCTCAGTAGAAGTTCCCAGTGTTGTTCAGGAAGTTCCATCTCAAAGTGAATCTCCAGCTCAACATGAGGTCGCTGAATCAAGCCTACAAGGAGAACAGCGTCAAGAAGAGGACGCTCAACCTGAGGGGGAACTCTATGAAACTCTCAATGAAGACGACGGGTTTGACTCAGATGAATCTGATTGGACGGACCCTAGATGTACTCCTGTAAGGGACGATACTCATAAGGGATCCCATCTTTTGAGACTTCATTCAACGGATCAAATCATCTCAGATATGTCAAAAGGAGTTCAAACAAGATCAGCCGTGAATCAGTCCCTTAATGCTAACATAGCGTTCTGTGCCTTCAACGCCTTTGTGTCCTTGGTTGAACCTAAGAACATAAAGGAAGCACTCCAGGACGCTGATTGGATTTAGGCCATGCAAGAGGAACTTAATCAATTCGAAAGAAATAAGGTTTGGACCCTCGTCCCTCGTCCGAGAAACAAAAACATAATAGGGACGAGATGGGTCTACAGGAACAAGCTTGATGAGAATGGTCGCGTGTCAAGAAACAAAGCAAGGCTTGTGGCTCAAGGCTATAGGCAAGAGGAAGGGATTGATTATGATGAAACCTTCGCTCCTGTCGCCAAGATTGAAGCCATTCGCCTCCTCATCGCCTTTGCCGCTCACAAAGGGTTCAAGCTTTTTCAAATGGACGTCAAGACAGCCTTTCTCAACGGCAAGCTCAAAGAAGAAGTGTACGTCGCTCAACCTCCAGGATTTGAGGACGCTGATCACCCAGATCATGTGTACTTCTTGGACAAGGCACTCTATGGACTCAAGCAAGCCCCTCGTGCATGGTACGATAGGTTTGCGTCCTTCCTCTTGTCCAACGGGTACACACGAGGTAACATTGATAAAACCCTGTTCTTAAAGAAAGTTCTTAAAGATGTCTTAATTGTCCAAGTCTATGTCGATGACATAGTCTTTGGAAGCACTAACATGAAATTTGTAGAGGAATTCAAGAACTTGATGAGTAGTGAGTTTGAGATGTCCCTCATAGGAGAACTCAACTTCTTCTTGGGACTCCAAATCACTCAGCTCAAAGATGGGACGCGGATTCATCAACAAAAGTACATCCGTGAAATGCTTGAGAAGTATGGGATGAACTCTTCAAAACCCATTGATACTCCCATCTCCCCAAACACTCGCCTCTATGCTGATGAAGAAGGCAAGATTGTAGATCAAAAGCTCTACAGAGGAATGATAGGGTCCTTGCTATATCTTACGGCAAGTCGTCCCGACATCATGTTCGCTGTATGCTTGTGCGCTCGATTCCAAGCAAATCCAAAGGAGTCCCATATGCAAGAGGTCAAAAGAATTTTCAGATATCTCAAGGGACGGGATGACCTATGTCTATGGTATCCCAGAAGGACGTCCCTGAACCTGGTAGCTTACTCTGACGCAGATTACGCTGGCCATGTGGTGGATAGGAAGAGCACCTCAGGAATGGCACAATTCCTTGGCTCATGCCTTGTATCTTGGGGATCCAAAAAGCAAAACTCCGTGGCACTATCAACCGCGGAAGCTGAGTACGTTGCTGCTGCTTCGTGCTGCTCACAAGTCCTATGGATCAAGTACCAACTTGAAGATTATGGTACGTCCCTCAACACAGTCCCTATCTTGTGTGACAACACCAGTGCTATAAGTATTGCCAAAAATCCCGTTCATCATTCTAGGACGAAGCATATTCACATAAGGCATCACTTTCTTCGTGATAATGTTGAACTTGGATTAATTAGAGTGGATCATGTTAGGACTGAGGACCAAGTGGCCGATATTTTCACAAAAGCACTTGATAGACGTCCCTACGAGCACCTCCGGTTGCTCTTGGGGATGATAACTTTTAAATGATCAAGTCCCGTTCTATTATTCCCTCCATGATTGGCTATGTCTTGTTGAGAACTTGTTTTAAGGTGTGTCATGCATTAAAGTCATCTTTAAAGGACGCTAGTCTAAGATATGTGTATTCGCTTGTGTCCTTGAATGGTATTCATTTCGCTTTTCATCTCAAGAGTATCCCTGATCACCCTACCCTCATCATAAGCCGAAATGATGGGAACTCTAAGCTTACCCAAGCCGAGAATCTTGCAAACGCGTCCTATGAGCATTCCTTGTTTCACCTTTACGGGACGTACTTGCTTGATTTTCAAAAATGGTTCTAAGTGATCAAAGGGATGCGTGCTAAGAGCTGAGAGTTGTCTGTACAAAGTTCTAATTACAGAGGTTGAGATCAGTGAATGGGACGCCGTGGTTCAGTTCTGTGTTGTGTAGTGTTGTGTGTTGAAAGGACGTCAGGTCAGAGTCCTTTGCAATTGTGAGAAGTTTGAATGGTTGAAATTGGGAAGGTAAACCGTTTTAGCGAATCGTCAGCGAAAATCTCGGGATATGCGCAAACAAGTGCTCAACAGCTGTATTCCTTAGCAAAGAAGAAAACTACGTGTGGGAAGGCGGGTGGAGGAAGCTGTGTGTAAAGACCCTGTTACCCCTGACCGTCCAACTTCGTCTTCTTCCTATATATACCCACCTGTGCACTCCGAAAACCTTTCTTCGCTCATCTGCTGTTTGCACATTTTTAGAAATCTCAAAGATCTTCCAAATCTTCAACCGAATCCCGAAATCTCTCTCCAAACCCTAATCCTCCCCTATTTAAACCATCTCAAAAATGGCCAACACAAGAGCCTCAAAGAATCCCTCACCCTCGTCGGCAGCGAAAAACACTAGCTCTTCGAGATCTCCTCCGGTGAAAGGCCGGTCATTAATGGAGTCGAGAGGCAGACCTTCCGGCCGACAAGAACCCCCTCGCCACCATTCCTCCTCTCAAAGCACCCAGCGCCGCCACTCCAACACCCCTCCTCAACCCCTTCGCTCCCAACCTCCTCAACAAAAACAACCATCCCGCTCTCAATCCAAAACCCAGCCGAAGAGGTTCTCATTTCTGGAGAAGCCCTTCAAACCCGAGCCTGAGCCAGAAAATATCACCAAAGCCTCTGTTTACAGTGGCTCAATTGGCCGGCTCCCCTCTTAACCCAAACGCCGTCCTCCCCTTGACCCTCTCATTGAGGACTGGCTTGAAAAGGAGCCTAGGACGCTCGCCAACATTTGTCTTAGGGCGTCCACTCACGAACATCCTCCTAAAATCCAACGCCTCCTCCACTACTTCATGATCACATATGTCAAGCCCCGCCTTCAAGAAACCAATCACACCAACCCACCGTTCATGGGGCCAGGAATCATTTCTGACTCATTTGGTGGAACCGTGGACGAGCTCGCCAAACTACTTCCTGATATAATGGAGTTTGTTGTGGCTCCTACGGGCTCCGTCCCTTCTCAAAAAAGGAAAAGGCCTTCCTCTCCCCCTCCGTCCAAAGCGCTCCAAATTAAAGGCCCTTCCTCCTCCCCACCAAAGCCAATCCCTTCCTCCCCTCCTCCTGCCCCAAAACGACGCCTCAAGACCTCTGCTCAGCTTGAGGGCGTCACGGATGAAGAAATGGCCGCCATTCGCCTCTCCGAAATTCAACTGGCAAAAGAGGAGAAGGCGCGCCAAGAGCAAGAGCAAGCAGAGAAAGCAGCCGTTGAGAAGGCGATCCAAGCGAGTATGCAGGACCTTCGTCAACTCCCTCCTCCTCTTCCAAGGGTAGAGGACGCTCCTCAAGTCCAGGCCAAGGACGCTCCACAAGTCCAGGTCCAGGCCAAGGATGCTACCCCTGCTACTCTGCCGCCTCCTCCCTCTGCTCCGCTCAAGGTGAAACCGATCTCAGTGGTTCCGCCCAGCTCCTCCTCTGCTCCTCCCCCAAAAGCTAAGCTCCGCACTCCCTCTCCCTCTCCCCCTAGAGCTTCACCTCCTCCTCCTCCTCCGCCTGCTCCGGCCGTCGAAGAAGCTGCTCAAGTTCAAGGGACGTCTCCTCCATCCGTTCCCACAGAGTCCTTGGCAAGGACTCCAGCGGTGGACGCGCCTCCCACAGAACAGGCGTCCACAACTGAGGACACTACAATGGTTGAGTTCCAAGAACAACGGAACGAAGCCTCCGATGACGAGGACGCCCCTCCCCAAGATGAGGAACCTGAGGAAGAGGAGGGAGATGGAGATGAAGAAGATGCTGGTGATGAAGTGATCGTGAGCAATGGCTCCAAGCAGAAACGCTTCAAGAAAATCCTATCGCCGCTCCTCTTCACCGCCGAGTTTCTGGCAGAGAACCAGCGCCAAGAGTTCTTGGATCTTCTTGAGTTCCAGGGTTGGACGCACTTGGGCGCTGAGGCCGCTAATGTTGACCCTGATGAGGTTCTCCGTTTCTACTCAAAGTTCGAAATCACAGAAGTAAACGGGAAGCCTCAGGGGACTTTTGAAATCGATGGGGACGAGTACTCAGTTGCTGAGGGCACCGTCCGCAAAATGCTAGGCCTGCGTCCTTCTCCGCAAGATGCTCTGCACGATCTGCCGTGCAAGAACTTTGGCCGTTTCTCCCAAGATGAAATCCTCAACAGAATATTCAATGGGAGACAGCCAGCTGCTAAGGACAGAGTTGCTCATTGCCTCACCAAGACGGGCGTCCTTGCGCATCACTTCATTGTGCGCATGGTCGTCCCCCGCCAAGAGAAGAAGTCCATTGTTCAGATCACTGATAGTATTCTCTTGGACTCTTTCTTGGAACGCAAGCCGATAAACTTGCCCCGAGTAATCTTGGAACACATGGGCAAGTGCACAAGAGGCAGGGACTCTCTTCCTTTCCCCGGCTTGGTCAAGCAAATTCTGAAGCAGCAGGGACTCTATGCTCCTAAACAAGAGCGTTCCTTTGGCATTCATTGGGACGTCAGGCAAATTACACTCCCTCTAGTTGGGAAACTCAGGTGTGATGAGCCCCTTCCGTCCGTTAAGCGCCAACTGGAAAAGGAACGGAAAGAGGCTGAAAAGAAAGCCAAAGCTGAGAGGAGAGCTCAAGCTGCTGCTGCTGCTGAACCTGGAGAAGGAGATCACGAAGCTGAAAATGTCCAAGTAGTTGGGACGCCAGCTGAGGACGCTGCTGATGACGAGGACGAGCTCGATGGTATGAGCGTCCCTGATGAGGCTGAGAGGCACTCTACGAAGTATCTGATGGGCATGATGATCGAGAACCAGTGCATAATGATTGATCTAATTCAGCAGGTTCACGACACACTTCACGTCCACACAGACCTTCTTGAGCGCAACAACGAGCTCCTTGCCCAGAACAACCATCTTCAGGAGCAACACCTCAAAGCCCTTGGCAAGCGTCCCAGAAAATGATCACCTCCCCCTTTTCTAACCCTGAAACAATTTATCATTTCTTGAGTTTTTGTTAAGACAATGGGACGCTGTCCCCGTTTTGAACACTTGTTGTGAATGTCTGTAATGAACGTTCTCGTTTCTCATTCTGAATGCCATTCACTACATTTGTGCTTCATTTTGTCTAAGCGTACCTTTCTTTAGTTATGACTTTGTGCTTGCATGCTTTTCGACTTGTTCTCCTTTTCGATGATGCCAAAAGGGGGAAGTATAGTTTTGCAGAGATGCGATTGTCCTTAAGTTATCATAGAAAGCATGTGTTCAGGGGGAATTTCGGCCAAGTCAAAAGGTCGTTAGTTAGGAATAAAATAGAACGCACTTAAAAGAATGTGTTGCATGCCAATCTAAGCTGAAAAGAAAATCAAAGTGTAGTTCCTCATGCTAAAAGCTTTACTTCTGTGTGCATTATTTGAAAGAGTTTGTCATCATCAAAAAGGGGGAAATTGTTGGGACGATATTAAGGACGTCAGTCGTTAATATCTAAACCAATAATAATCGTCCCTTGTTTTGATAATGACAAACTCAAATGTATTTGATAAGTTGTCCAAGTTTTGATCTCAGGTAAGTCCAGTGGACGCACATGAGCGAAAAGGACAACAAGTGAACAACAGTCCCTATGCTGTAGGGACGCATGTTACCAGAACTTCCAAAGCTAAACGTAATTGGCGGAGTCCCTGCGCAAGATAGGACGGAGTCCTCATCAAGAAGGGACGCGCGCCAAAATACGGACGAAGTTCAAATTCAAATCAAGGCCGCCCCAACATGATTACATCATCGTCCGGCCTTAGTCCTCAGAAGGAAGCTTCCTTTGTCTGGGCACGTGTAGACAATGCCAAAGACGTCGCTTTCCCAGCAATGGTCCCCTACCCACGCGGAGGCTTCCCAAGCGTCAACAGAGTTGACTTCCTCAAGACGCTCATCGCACCGTTGATCAAAGATCGAGGATCCTGCCAAGTCTCAGAGGACGCTAGAGGACAAGAATCACTTCCGCTATAAATACTCTCCAAGGAGTATGCATAGCGGCATGTGTGTGCAAGAGTGGACTTTGAAGACTTTCTCTCAAGCTCTCCCGAAGCATTCAAGAACACGAACGAAGATCAAGAAGATCAAGTGAGCTTGAAGCAAGAGAAAGAAAGTCCAACCACATCAAATCCAAAACAAACCACAAATCAAATAGAGTTGTAGTTTGTCTCTCACAACGAACCGTGAGAGACGTGAGTGATAGCTTCCTTATAGCTAAGAGTGTTAGGTTACTTGTTAGGTTGAAAGGAGTGTTACTAGTGAGGCTAAGGACGGACGCTTAGCTCAGAGAAGTGTAACGACTCGCCTAAGTTGTAAGGACTCGCTCTTAATAAGATAAGGGACGGCTATTGAAAATCCTCCAACGGAGGTAGAGGTTTACCCATAAGACTAGTTGGTCTTAGTGGGGTTCCTCTATAAATACTCGTGTCCACTTATCTTGTATTCTGTTAAGTCTATTTTCCGCTGCACTAAAGGACGCCCTTAACCCAGTTAAGGACGCCCTCATTAACTGACTTACGATCCATCAATTAGCCTTCTTTGGACATCTAAGATGGGAATTCCTTAGTCCAAAACAAAATCTTTTTGTTGTTTTCACTCGAAATTTTCAAATTTTTTATGGATTTTTCCAAAAATTTTCTCAAACACAAAACAAACTCATCCATTCATGCCATCAAAATCAATCATCATTCATCATTCACATCATGCCACTATCCAAAAATGAAACATCCCTTAAACAAAACAAGCACAAACACACAAAACTACACATGGAACTATGAGCTACTAACCCACCCCATACTTAAAATTTTGATGTTCTCATCAAAAGAAATCAAAACTTAAAAGTAAAGAGACAAGAGTCAAGAAAGCTCACAATTTCCTTATTCTTGAATGCCTTGTTGAGGCTTAGTCCGCTAGGAGAAGAGCCCATGTGGCCCTTGCTTCTTCACTTGGGTCAATCTTATCATAGAACTTTTTCACTCGATGACCATTTACCCGGAAAATCCTTCCATCGTCACCCATCAAATCTACCGCTCCTTGAGAAAGTATTTGGTGTACCACACACGGTCCACTCCACTTCGTCCGAAGCTTTCCGGGAAAGAACCGAAGTCGTTCATTAAAGAGAAGAACCTTGTCCTCAACTTGGTAGGTTTTTGGGACCAACTTCCTATCATGCCATCTCTTAGTCTTCTCCTTATACACCTTGGCGTTTTCATAAGCCTTCAAACGCAACTCTCCCAACTCATGAAGGTCTAGATGTCTCTTCTCTCCGGCTAGATTCACATCCCAATTCATCTCTTTGAGAGCCCATTTAGCCTTGTGCTCCAATTCCACCGGGAGATGGCAAGCCTTGCCATAGACTAAGTTGAATGGTGTAGTCCCTCGAGGTGTCTTGTAAGCGGTCCTATAAGCCCATAGTGCATCATCAAGCTTAGATGACCAATCTTTCCTTGACTTAGACACCGTCTTCTCCAAGATAGCCTTGATTTGACGATTTGAAACCTCCACTAGCCCACTTATTTGAGGGTGATACGGAGTAGCAACTCGATGAGACACCCCATACTTAATCAACACATTCTCAAAGCATCTTTCAATGAAGTGTGGGCCACCATCGCTAATGAGAACTCTCGGGACGCCAAATCTAGAAAAGATGTTACTCTTCAAGAACTTCATCACAACTCTTGCATCATTGGTCCTTGTTGGAATGGCCTCCACCCATTTAGAGACATAATCAACGGCCACCAAAATGTACTTGTACGGGCCCGACGTTGGGAATGGTCCCATGAAGTCGATCCCCCATACATCAAAGAGCTCTACCTCTAGAATCCCGGTTTGCGGAGTCTCATTTCTCCTTGACAAGTTCCCCTCTCTTTGGCACTCCTTACATCTCTTCACATACTTATGCACATCCTTAAACATGGTTGACCAATAGAAACCACTATGTAGGATTTTAGCTGTGGTTTTTGAACTCTTAGCGTGCCTTCCGGTTGGTGAAGAATGGCAATGGCAAATGACACTTTCAATCTCCTCTCTTGGGATGCATCTCCTATAGATTCCATCACTCCCTTCCTTGTATAGGTATGGATCATCCCAATAATATTGCCTAGCATCATGTAAGAATTTCTTCCTAGCCGAATAAGACAAATTTGGTGGGATCACTCCCCCTACAACAAAGTTAGCAAACTCCGCAAACCAAGGGGTGACCCCTCGTTTCACGGTCTCAATAGATAGAAGACAAGTGGGAGATGAAGCTTTGATCAATTTAGAAGGAGAAGGAATGGAGACCGAGTGAAGAACCTTACTTGAGTTCATGGATTGACATTGCAAGGAATTGAGTCCGACATGTGAGGACATCGATCGGGTCGAACCAATGCACAATCCTCTTTGGACCGACGTCGTCAACCTCGGTCCTGAGTTTCTGGGTACCTCGGGCCGACGTTCAACACCTTGAGCCCGATGTTCCGCACTACTCGCTCGATGCTCCTCCTTGGTCGGTCCATCCTTTCTCTCCTTCTTGCTACTCATTAGACCTTCATCCGCCCTCATGTTATCTATTTCCACACCATCCTCCATCTCATTCATGTACTCCACGGGCAACCGAGATAGATGATCGGCCACCAAATCTCCGAACCCACCTTATCCTTGATCTCATGGTCAAACTCTTGAAGGAGAAGCATCCATCTCAAGAGCCTTGGCTTTGCATCCTTCTTTTTCATGAGGTATTTGATTGCCACATGATCCGTATAAACTATCACTTTTGATCCCACAAGATATGACCGGAATTTTTCAAACGCAAATACCACGGCTAAGAATTCCTTTTCCGTAGTCATGTACTTGCATTGAGTTTCATCCAAGGTTTCACTTGCATAATAGATGGCATGCAACTTTCCCTCCTTTCTTTGCCCAAGGACGGCTCCCACGGCAAAATCACTTACATGACACATCACTTCGAAGGGAAGATTCCAATCGGGTGACGCCATGATAGGTGCCGAAACCAAAGCATCTCTCAACCTACAAAAAGCACTCATACAATCCTCGGAAAATTAGAAGGGAACGTCCTTCATTAAGAGGTTAGACAATGGTTTTGAGATTTTAGAGAAATCTTTGATGAAGCGTCTATAGAAGCCCGCATGACCTAAGAAACTCCTAACATCATGCACACAAGTAGGTGGGGGAAGTTTTTCAATTATCTCAATCTTGGCCCTATCAACTTCTATTCCTCTACTAGAAATGAGATGCCCTAGAACTATTCCTTCCTTAACCATGAAATGACATTTTTCCCAATTAAGCACAAGGTTAGTCTCTTCACATCTAGCCAACACTCTATCCAAATTAGCCAAGCAAGCATCAAAAGAGGAACCATAGACCGAAAAATCATCCATGAATACTTCCACCATTTCTTCTACCATGTCGGAGAAGATAGACATCATGCACCTTTGAAACGTTGCCGGAGCATTACACAAACCGAATGGCATGCGTCTATAGGCAAACGTTCCATAGGGACATGTAAAAGTCGTCTTCTCTTGATCATCGGGGTGAATAGGGATTTGCCAAAATCCACTATACCTGTTGGACCCAAGGCTTGAGGCCCATAATCCTTACTAAACCCATACGCGTATCTAGATAGGCCCACGAGATTCGAAGTTGTTACACGGAACATTCCACCATATTGAAGAACATCTTATCTTATGTAGCCAAATATTCTATCTATTGTATCATATTTGTTGTTATACGGAACCTTCGTTCGGGAGTCAAACCGCGACCGCGGGTACATCACCCGCGACCGCGGGTCAACGATTGACACGGTTACGGATCGTGCTTCCGACTCACTTTTCGGGAGCTACGATTATCGGATTTGGACGATCCACATATCGCCGGAAAGAGGAGGAGATAAGATACAAATTATCTTCAGAAGTTGAAGCAAGAATCCTACTCGAAGTCAGTCGAAACTGGGCACAAACAGCGCAGCCCATGAGGAGCCCGTAAAGCTGAGTAACGAGGTTCTAAAAGGCAATCCGAGTAATGAGCTACGAAATCAGCATATTTGTCCGTTAAGATATAAGATAGATTTAGGTTATATCTTATAGGGATTCCTTCTACCTTATAAAGCCGAAATTGTATCATATTTGGGGAAATTCTATCTAGTAGATGTGTATCTATCTAGTTAGTATTCTATCTTATAAACACTCTATCTTCTAGGCATCCCCTATATATACATAGAGGGGGTCACGAAATTATACACGATGTACGCATATCACATCATGTACACATTCACATACATCAATACAAATTTACACGTTTTTCTCTTCAATTCTTTCGTTCTATTTACTTTGTTCAGGCCCGATCTAGGCCAAGGGGTCATCAATCTTGCTTGGTTGATTTCTGGCTCTAACAATACCCATTGAGGTAGCAAAAATATTCATGTTGTGCTAATCTTTCAAGAACTTGGTCAATAAAAGGAAGGGGGAAATGATCCTTACGAGTACCACTATTCAACTTTCGGTAATCAATGCACATGCGCCATTTTGTAGTGGTTCTAGTAGGAATCATTTCTCCTTTCTCATTTTGCACTACGGTCAATCCACCCTTCTTAGGAACTGCATGCACGGGACTAACATACTTGCTATCCGAAATTGGGAAGATGATTCCCGCATCCAACATCCTAAGTATCTCACTTTTAACCACTTCTTTCATATTAGGATTTAATCTCCTTTGTGGTTCAATAGTGGGTTTATGGTTGTCCTCCATGTAGATCCTATGCATGCAAATTGATGCTGAAATTCCCTTTAGTTCCTCTAATGAATACCCTAAGGCTCCTCTATGCTTTCTTAAGACCTCTAGCAACTTTGACTCTTCCTCATCATTCAAATTAGCATTTACAATTACGGGCAATGAAGAGTTAGGACCAAGGAAGGCATACCTCAAGTCTTTTGGAAGCTCCTTTAGCACATGTGAAGGCTCCGGTGGTGCTTGGGTTTCCTCCGTTTCAGCCTTGAATACCCCCAAGTAGGACATCCCACTCTCCACCTTCTCATCTTCCTCTTGGTTAGCAATCACCCCTTCGTTCTTCACTTCAACTCCATAGGGTGGTGGAATGGCTTTCAATTCTAGCTTCCTTGTACTTGGCTTATTAGATATAGCTTCCCATTGCACTCCTTGTGGAAGAAATTGAACCATCTTGGCTTCTCTATGCAAAGCTTCCCTTGAAGTTGGTTTGAAGGAGAAATCGAGCTCTACTCTTCCAAATTCAAGGGACAAGTGACCTTTCTTCACATTTATCACGGCTCCAACCGTAGCAAGGAATGGCCTTCCCAAAATGATAGGCTCACCCGGCACTTCTAACATGTCAACCACAACAAAGTCCGTTGGGACATAGTGCCCTTCTATACACAATGGGTAATCTTCCACCACTCCAATCGGCTCAATTGATGTTCCGTCGGCTATGGTCAACCTCATGTTAACCGGGGCAATGAGTCCCATGGTGTTAGACTTCCATATGGTGTATGGTATAACACTAGTACTTGCTCCAAGGTCACACAACGCTTGAAACTTCCGTGGTCCGACACCCACGGTGATGGCAAATCTTCCGGGATCACCTAGCTTTTGAGGTAGCTCCAAGATCTTCACCTCATCTTGCAGCTCAACAATTGATCTCTTCTTGCTCAAAATTTCCTTTAAGAACTTTGCATAGGATGGCATCTCACTTAAAGCATTGGTGAATGGAATAGTGATGTTCAAGCCTTGCAAAAGCTTCAAGAACCGCTTGAACTTTCCCTCAACAATCTCTTTGGGCTTCTTCAAAGGATATGGAAGAGTGGTAGCACCTTGTTTCTTGCTTGGGTCCACCTCTTTGGACCGATCTTGGCTTCTCTCCACATCTTCATCTTGGATCGACTTAGGATCGACGTCGGGACCGACGTCAAGTATCTCGGACCTGGGGCAGGGGCCTTCAGGGCAAGTCGGGCCGACTTCAGGGCAAGTCGGGCCAACTTCAGGGCGAGTCGGGCCCGATGTACTGGGTAACTCGGTCCGAGTTGCTGGACTCCCTTCTTCTTCTGGATCGACATTGTGGCACATCGGGCCCGAGGTACTGGGAACCTCGGTCCGACTCTCTTTTCTTGCTCTTGGAACTTGTGGCTCGGGCAAACTCCGTCCACTCCTCAATCCTATGGCACGAACTTCGTTTTGTTGTTGTTGTGCACGGGGATTCTCCTCGGGTCGGCCCGGGAGTCTCCCTTCCTCTCGTGGAAGTTGATTTGCCATATGAACAATTTGGTTGTCCACTTGTCTCCTCCAAACACCCAACTCCTTGAATTGATCATCAAATTTCCTCTCCATGTTGATGACATGATTCTTCAAATCTTGAGCCCATGGTGGTGTTTGCTCATAGAATCCCGGAGGTCGGTAGGGTGGTTGTTGGGCCCTTGGCTCGTTTTGGTTGAAGTTGTTGTTGTTGCCACTAGCTTGGCCTTGGTTCCACCTTCCTCCATTGTTGAAATTGGCTCTCCCTCCGAAGTTCTTTTGAACATAGTTGGCCTCCTCAATTTGCTCGGCCAATCGAACTTGGCGCTCATTTGGGCACTCTTGGGCTCCATGCTTCAAAGAACCACACTCTTCACATGCTCTTGTGTTTTGTTGGAGATGACCAATCTTCCTCCTCATCTTGTTCAACTCATCCTCCAAGAATTGGATCTTCACATCTTTGTCCACCTCTTCACTTTTTGGATCGTAGAGCCTCTTCGGACCTTCTCCATGGATTCTCACTTCCTTGCTCACTTGATTGACTCCATACATAGCCTCATAATCCGAGAGCTTGTCTAGCAACTCCCACACTTGCTCCGGAGGTAAGTCAATGAACCCACAATCGGTATGAAGGTTCAATTTATCCTTGGTGGCTGGGTTGATTCCTTGGAAGAAAATGTCTTGAAGGACATAAGGTTGTTGACCATGTGTTGGACACGCCCTTAACATCTCTTTGAACCGGTCCCATGCCTCGAAGAGGGGCTCATGGGCTCCTTGTTGAAAGCTAGCAATCTTCCTTCTAAGCTCCGTCGTCTTGGTGAGTGGGAAGAACTTCATCAAGAATGAGTCGTTGAGAGCCCTCCATGATGTGATAGAACGAGGTGCTTGACTCTCCAACCAATGCAAAGCTTTGCCTCCCAAAGACCACTTGAAGGCCTTGAGTAGCACGTACTCAAGTGTTTCGTCGTCCGTCGAGATGGTCTCACAAAGATCTTTGAATTGCTTCACATGCTCGATCGGGCACTCATTCGGTCTCCCTTGGAATTGCTCTCTCTTGATGAGTGAGATAAATTGAGTTTTGATCTCAAAATTCTTTGACACCTCCGGCAAGACGATGGCTGGTTCGGGCACCTTCAACTCCGGATGCATGTATTGTCTGGCATTCCGGGGTTGGGTGTTGATTTGAGCCTCCAACCTCATCCTTTGCTCCCTCTCTCTACAGGCCTCGGCATCTCGGTTCGCCATTTCAAGTTGCATTTGAGCCATGTCGGCTCTCATCCTTTCGAACTCCTCATCACGGGCTTGGTCCGCCATCCTCTTCTTCTTTCGGGCTTGCCTTAGAATACTCTCCGGGTCACATACAAAGTTGAGCTCAAGTGTTCCTCGGACGGAACTAGCTCGCATGCACCTCAAACAAGTAGAACTCCCCGGCAACGGCGCCAAAAAATTCTGATCGATCCGGGTGTGGTGGTCAAAATTTAGATTTATAAACCGAACCTCACTTGTAGTAAAGAGGTAGGGTGTCGAACACACGGGAGTTCGTGTGTTGAGAGTACCCGAAAGACTAAAAAGATGTAAAAGAAAGGCAAAATAAAGGAAAACGGAAGAAATCACCTCGGACCGACACTAGTCACTTCGGTCCGAGGGTGGATCGAGGTTGTTTGGCCGGGACCGACTTGGTTCAACGTCGGGCCCGATGTACTAGTAACTCGATTTGTCAAAATTGGTAGATCGGTCTTGGGATTTTTGGGTTCCCTCCCTAACTAGACTTGAGTAATTCCACCTCAATTCAACCAATAAGTGTTGATCCTTGTGAAATCAAGGTTGCCCACCTTCGATCTCTCCACTCTACACTTCGACCCAAGGGAGTTTCCACTCACCTTCGATGTTAGGTCTAGCAATTGGGTAAGAGACCGCTCCCGCTTACTCTTACCAATCACAAGCCCTATGTCCCTTGTTCCCACAAGAGAATTGAAGCTTAGTGTAGAGAGGATTCCTAGATCAAGCACTCAAAGGCTATGGAATTGGGGTTTCCTACCCAATCCTAGCTAGGGGATTCCCCCATAGCCCAAGACTATGGAATCTACTCCATAAGATAAGAGTAAAAAGCAATCAAATGTAAAAGCAAGCAAATCTCAATCATCAACATCAATCCAAAATCAAATTGCATTCAATTCTCAAAGGGTTCACAAGATCCAAGTCTTAATTCTACTAAAACCAAAGCCAATCAAGTACAAACTCACTAGAACTCTCTCTAGCTCCACCGATTTCCTCCTCTTCTCCTTCTCCTTCCTTCTCCTTGCTCTCCAAGTCTTCCTTGAGCCTTTGAGAGTGATTTTGTGTGGGATTCTTGTTGGATGATCTCTAATCTCTCTCTAATTATGCTTTTCTCTTGATTGGGGACCAAGGAATTCCAAATTAGAAGAAGGGCAAAATTGGAAGTTCACCATAATTGTGCCTTGGGGCCTAATCTTCACAATTGCCGACTTGGACCGACTTCCTGGGGACCTCGGGCCCGACGTTGGGAACGTCGATCCCTTGCACTGGTTGCTCGATCTCGGGCCCGACTTGGTGGTGCTCGGTCCTGGGCCTCGATCCTTGTCTCTTCTTGGCTTTCCTTTGGTTCCTCTTCATTCTTGGCATGGCTCTTCCGCTCCTTAGCTTGGCTCCTCCATAAGCTCCTCCAAAGTGTCCTCATTCTTGCCATTTTACCTACAAAACAAAGCAAATTCGCATAGTTTCCGAATCTTAAAGAAAACCGGGAACTAAGCTAAGAAGGAACGAAACTAACAAAGAAAGGAATGAAAAACACATATTCACAAGGGAAATTAACTACTAAAACACCTCCAAAATGAGAGACATCATACTGCCATCAGAGTCCTCATCTTCATCTTGAGCCTCAACTTCGGTGTGTTCCCCCTCAAAGATAGCGTCCACACCTTGTCTCAACTCTCCTTGTTGACTTGATTCGGCAATGTCTTATTGAACAGGAGACTCAATCCTAGAAGGAGCGTCTTGATCAGTACTTAGAACACATCCATTGAGACTTCTTCCGGATTTCCATTACCGTCCCTAGGAACATAGTACTTTCTTGAGGACCAGCTTTCCTCTTCGTCTTCAGAGTCGTCCTTTTGATGGGATGAAGAACGTTCCTTCTTAATTGGTTTCTCCTTGAAGGTTGAGTTTTCTTTGAACACCACATGAATACTCTCCTCAAGCTTTAGAGTCTTTTTTATTAAAAACTCTATAGGCTTTGCTTGTGAGGGAGTACCCAAGAAATATTCCTTCATCGCTTCTAGCATCAAACCTCTCAAGATTTTCTTTGCCGTTGTTGTAGACGAAACACTTGCACCCAAAAGTTCTGAGATGGGCAATGCTTGGTTTCTTCCCATTCAACAGCTCATAGGATGTCTTCTTTAGCAAAAGACGGATCATAGCGCGGTTTATGATGTAGGCGGTAGTAGAGACGGCTTCAGCCCAAAAGTGTTTGGGGACACTGTTAGAGCCAGAAATCTACCAAGCAAGATTGGTGACCCCTTGACCTAGATCGGGCTTGAACAAAGCAACAAGAACGAAAGAAACGAAGAGAATAAACGTATAAATTGTATTGAATGTGTGTGGATGTGTATATTCACGTGTGTGGACGTGTGCAAACGTCAATGTTCAAGTGTATCCTCATGTGTACAATGCATGACCCTCGCCCTTGTATATATAGGGGATGCCTAGAAGATAGAGTGTTTACAAGATAGAATACTAACTAGATAGATACGCATCTACTAGATAGATTTTCCCTAGATATGATATAATTCCGTTTACATAAGATAAAAGGAACCCTTATAAGATAGAATTGTCGTCTATCTTATATCTTGGTGGGCAGATATGTTGATTTCGTAACTCGTTACTCGGACTGCCTTCTAGAACCTCGTCTCCGCTGGGCTTCGTGTGGGCCGTGCTAGAGGACTTCGTGGGCTTTTAGGCCAGGGTCCAACAATACCCCCGGATCAGGTTGTAAATCCAGATCCACTATGGAGTTGGAAGCCGATTCGTAATGTGTCGTCGAAGTCTTTGTTGTCTTAAAGCCTTGCTGACTTGTCCAGAACCATCGTCAAAGAGGATTCTAGAGTTTGAACATTCTTGGTAGATGTTTAAGAAACTGAAGAATATGTCTCAGCGTGAAAGCTTATGTCTTGAAAACTGCGTCCCGAAGTGACTTCTTAAGGTAGTAAAACTGGTTGGTTTTGCATGTCTGCATCGGAGACTCTCTAGGTCAGCTAGCGAGTACTCGATGAGTTGCACTGCGCTTGGGAAGTAAAGTTGTGAAAAACTGTGAAGATGACTCAGTGTTTGGTCAATGTGGTAGTTGGCGTGGTTGCTTAGTATTTGATGAAGCTTCGCCTTGAGTATTTCTTGAGACGTTGCTGATGAAGAACAACTATGCTATGTATCTCTACCCCAGTACCTCAGTACTAGGAGCTTTTGTAAGGCCTTGTATCTTGTAAACGTACCCCAGACAAAATAGTGAATATAGTGTCGTTTGAGGCCTTCCAGAATGTACTCACACCCCTGTCTCAAGTAAGAGATAATCAGCTAGGATGGAAGTGCTTCAATGATTTCTAGTTTACTGATCTAGAAGAACCAGCTAGCAATCGTAGATCTCTGAATTCAAGTACCCCTGTGTTGTCATCGTCTCGTGTGTTAGAACACTGGTCTTGAATCGACCCCGTGATGTGTTGCATCTTTAAGCCAAGAACTTTTGTTGTTGCGGTGTTGTGACGTCTCCACCTTGTAAGAGTTTCTGCGTACCCCTGTCTGGGTTCGCGTTCTTGATATGAGATCCAGAATTGTAACCCTTCTGCTGGACGAAACTCCTTTGCGTAACTTTGTTTATGTTCTCCTCTGTTAGTACTTGCTTCTGTCTATTGATGCTGATTTGGCACTGTCAAGTGTGTGGTACTAGTAGCATACCTCGTGTTGTGGGGTGATGCTCCATACCCCATGTATCTTGGATTCCATGTCTAACCGTGTCGGCCCTTTGTATGGCCAGTTATGCTTCGATGCGTATGTGTGTTTTGTAACACTCAATAAGTACTTTATGGTCTTAGAGTCATAGCATAGGCTTAGACTAGAGGTGACCATCGATGTGTCGCCAAGGGCGTTTCCATGGCGCTTGTCTAGATATCCGGAAACTTGATAGATGTCAAAATCCATCGTCTTGGATAAGTAAGCATACTGAGTCCAGCGACTCGGGAAAGATGTGTTCTAGATGCTGTATCTAGAAGAGACCGTTCGGTCTTGTTCTACTGTATCGTCTTCTAGTTGTATGGAGTGAGTCAATGTCTTAGCAATGAGAAGGTTAATCAGTGTTATGATCACCTTTCAATAATATAGGTAGGCCATGTCTAATGGCCCCTATTTTGAAGCAGGGAGGTGCATTTCTAGAGTCTGTATCCAGAAATGATTGCTGCGCTTTTGTCTTTCGTTGAACGGTACACTCGTTATCCGATGGCAGGGTGTGGGTCAATGCATGTTTCGAAAGTGTTTTTGTAAGCTTAGTCCAAGATTGTACCCCGGACGTAAGTGTGATGCGGCGTCCCGCATTAGTGGTTACTCGATGTGAGTATGCTCTAGAGCTTCGTCAGTATGTAAATCGTACCAGGGGGAACTGCCTGGTTTAGATGTTCTTGCGGCCATAACAGGGGGAACTGCCTGGCAGGGTACTATTTGTAATCGTACCAGAGGGAACTGTCTGGTAAGATATTCTTTGTAATCATACCAGGGGGAACTGCCTAGTAGTATGTGTTTATAACCGTTCCAGGGGGGTTACCTGGTAGGATGTGTTTATAACCGTCCCAGGGGGGTTACCTGGTAGGGTGTCTTCGTACCCGACTTATGTGATTGTGCCGGTTTTTGGGATAGGTATGTATTCTAGATACCATGTCTAGAGAGTGTATCTAGAAACTTTCGTGCGTATTTGCTCGAGCGGTGCATGCGTTTGTGATAGACTCCTTTAGTGCGTCTCAGTGGTCGTTGTTGTGATATCACTAAACAAGCTTGTTTGTACGATGTGCTAACGTTAGCTCAAGATGTCAACCGTTTGATAGGTTATCTAGGTTGTACAACCGTTTTGTTCTCGCAATCATACCAGGGGGAACTGCCTGGTTTGATATTTTGTTCTGTAATCGTACCAGGGGGACTGCCTGGTAGGGTGTGTCTTGTAACCGTTCCAGGGGAGCTGCCTGGTAGGATGATTTGTAACCGTCCCAGGGGGACTGCCTGGTTGGATTTGTTGTGTAGCTTTCCTATGGATTAATCCGTGTACGTTGTGTGTGTTTTATAACCGTTCCAGGGGGAACTTCCTGGTAGGATAATTCTTGACCGTTCCAGGGGGAACTGCCTGGTAGGATATGTATGTCGCCGTTCCAGGGGGACTGCCTGGTAGGACGTTTTTGTACTTATACCAGAGGGAACTGTCTGGTAATATGTGTTTGTAACCATACCAGGGGGAACTGCCTGGTAGGAAGTTCTTGTAAGTGTACCAGGGGGAACTGCCTGGTAATATATGTTTTGCAACCGTTCTAGGGGGACCTGCCTGGTAGGACAATTTTGTAACCGTCCCAGGGTACTGCCTGGTAGGATATGTTTAATGGATTCATTGTTCCGTGCGAACTTTGCCGTGCGAGATTTGCACCACTGGCGATAAATGCCTAGGTCAACTTATGGGCCTAATCGTTACGTCCACGAGATTTGTGGGATAATCTGGCGATAAATGCCTAGGTCAACTTATGGGCCTATTATATCCTTTCTCGCGAGATTTGCGGGATATCTTCCGCGTGATTTGCGGGAACATGCGTTTCTAATCATACCAGGGGGACTGCCTGGTAGGATGTGTTTTGTAACCGTTCCAGGGGGACTGCCTGGTAGGCTATGTTTTGTAACCGTTCCAGGGGGACTGCCTGGTAGGCTATGTTTTGTAACCGTTCCAGGGGGACTGCCTGGTAGGCTGTGTTTGCACAATAACATTGTAACCCGTTACTAGTCTGATCAGGACTACTAGGTAGGTACCCTAGGGGGGGAAGACTTTGTGTCGTGCTGGCTTTTGCACGACACTGTCCATGCTAAGTTTGCGAACAATCTTCAAGTATGTAATATGCCGAAGGAATTGCAAAGAAAGGAAAGAACAATAGTGTTTCAACTAATGCTAAATGCAAGAACTGTTATCTAGAATGTAAAGTTGGGTGAATAGTGTACCACTTTCTTGTGAACTTTGAAGCTTTGTGGATAACCAGTGCCTGGTGCTGGCACGGGCCTTTCTTGCGTAGTCGATGTGTAAGTATTCCACCTAAGCATTGAAGATGTAGAAAACCTGCTAGGTCATCCAGGTGTCGCATAACCTGAGGGCACGGATCTTTTGCTATCACAAAAGGTCGTGAGTTCCCGTATGTGGGGTTCCTGTCTCTCGGGCATAAGAGTAAATGTAAAACATTAGTCTAGGAGGAGTCTTAGAATATCCTCAAAAACATAGATCAGTTAATCGCGTCCAATCAAGCGATTTATCATTGTGCCTAGCAATTAAGACTAGTGAGCAGTAAATATGTATGAGCGTAAAAGATCGATGCTTGTAAGAAAGAGAGATGATCTTTTAGCAAAATAAAAGTATGGAATCAATTGGGAGATAAAGGAACGAGGAAACCAGTATATGAAGGACTGGAACGTGATCTGACTCCAGAAGTGTCGTCTAGGTCGATTTGCCACGGTTGTGTCCGAGCTAGTTTCGCGTTGTATTTCTCCAAGGTATGGCGTCGGAGCCGCTACCCCTCTTGATGTTTCTTTGACGATCATCAAGGTATAGCCATCGTGATTTTTCTAGAAGTATCTGGAAGCAATCCAGAAATCAACTGGATTGACTTGCTCTCCACGTAAGACAGTTAGATGGGTGTCGTAGCTAGTTCTCTCGTCGAGAAACTCCGATTGCGTGTAAAAACTGCGATTGTGTCTAGATACTACGTCTTAGAAACTCCGATCGCGTGTAGAAACTCCGATCGTGTGTAAAAACTGCGATTGTGTCTAGGATCTCTGACTGGTTGTCTCCGGTGTGGAAGCGTTTGATGTAGCTTTGATTTCAGCTGGAGAATCTCTGGATGGCGTCGATGACTAGTCACCTTGTACGCTCCGAGCTTTCTCATATTGTTCTTTGTGCTGGGTGTTTCCAGCATTGTTTTGATTCTTGATGTTGTCTTCTTGCTCCCGACGTGGATGTTAATTGGACCGAAAGTTGTATGCTTTCGTTTGGAATAACTTCTTCGTCTTCTATCTAGGCGTCGTGCGATTTGGGCAGTTCGCCATTCCGGTAGGTCTGGCGGCGCAACCCGGATCGCTCTCAGGTTGTAGAGTCGTTGGATCGTGTAGAAACGAGTATACGATGTCGATTGTATCGAAAGTTGTTTGCTTTCGTTCGTGATTTGCCAAGTTCTGTGCCCCACGGTGGGCGCCAAATTGTTAGAGCCAGAAATCTACCAAGCAAGATTGGTGACCCCTTGACCTAGATCGGGCTTGAACATAGCAACAAGAACGAAAGAAACGAAGAGAATAAACGTATAAATTGTATTGAATGTGTGTGGATGTGTATATTCACGTGTGTGGACGTGTTCAAACGTCAATGTTCAAGTGTATCCTCATGTGTACAATGCATGACCCTCCCCCTTGTATATATAGGGGATACCTAGAAGATAGAGTGTTTACAAGATAGAATACTAACTAGATAGATACGCATCTACTAGATAGATTTTCGCTAGATATGATATAATTCCGTTTACATAAGATAAAAGGAACCCTTATAAGATAGAATTGTCGTCTATCTTATATCTTGGTGGGCAGATATGTTGATTTCGTAACTCGTTACTCGGACTGCCTTCTAGAACCTCGTCTCCGCTGGGCTTCGTGTGGGCCGCGCTAGAGGACTTCGTGGGCTTTTAGGCCAAGGTCCAACAGACACCGCGTGCCAAAAACATAGTCCTTGCCATATCCTCTAGCGTCCTATTCTTCCTTTCTACAACACCATTTTGTTGAGGAGTTCTTAGGGGCTAAGAAGTTGTGGGAGACTCCTTTTTTATCATAGAAGGCCAAGAACTTTGAGTTCTCGAACTCCGTCCCATGGTCTGATCGTATAGCTTTCAAGTGCGTCCCTAGAGCAACTTCAACTTGTTTGATGAAGACTTTGAACATCTTGAAAGAATCTGCCTTTGACACCAAGAAAAGAACCCAGGTGAATCGCGAAAAATCATCTACAAGAACGTATATGTACCTCTTTCCACTGTAGCTTTGCGTCCTCATGGGTCCACAAAGATCCATATGAAGAAGTTCCAAGGGCTTCTTCGTAGTTACTTCGTTCTTGGACTTAAAGGACGCTCTTGTTTGCTTTCCTTTGATGCAAGCTTCACATTGTTCAGCTTTATTAGGTTCGATTCGGGGAAATCCTCTCACAAGATTTTGTTTGTGAAGTCTAAGGATTGTGCTAAGTCTAGCATGACCAAGACGCCGATGCCAAAGATCGCCTTCCTCAGACGAGACAGATAGACACAATGTTGGAGATGGCTCATAATCTTGATTGAAGATGTACACATTGTTCTTTCAGACTCCCTTGGGAAAAACCTTTTTGTACATCTTGTTGATGACTAGGCATTCCTTAGAGTCAAATGTAACCAAGTTCTCACCTTGATCACAAATTTAAGAGACACTAAGGAGGTTGAAGCCAAGTCGCTCAACTAGATTCACATTTGAAACTTCTGTGGATTGGTTTAGATTTGCAATGCCCGTCCCTTTGATCTTGCCTTTGCCGTTGTTGCCGAACGAGACAGTTCCTCTCATGGAATTTGATTAGATAGATGTGAGATGGATCTGGCTTCCTGTCATGTGATTGGAGGCGCCACTATCGATGATTCAGGGCTTCTCCTCACTTCTACCTGCTAAGAAGAGTTAGTTTTTTGCGACCCAGGCAAGGTGTTCCTTACTTGACACGTTACAATAAAAGAACTCTTTCTCTGGCATATAATCATTTAAGTTCACATCATTTGAAGTAGCATGCTTTCTATATGCATTCCTTGAACCTCTAGGACGACTTGCATGCTTTCTAGGAACGGACTCATGATTTTCATTTTCATTTCTAGCATTTCTACCGTTCTCAAGGTTTTTATCTAGCTTAAAACATTCATACTTGTAGTGACCATGTTTTCCACAATACCAGCAAGTTCTATAGTAATTACCAAGGTAGTACTTCTTATCAGGATGTTGAATTCTGTTTTCCTACATCTTCTCAGGATTACAATCTCTAGAACCTTCTCCCTTAGCAATTTTCTTATAGATTTTATGGCTTGTGGAGTTTGTATAGTAGTCCTTGTGTCCAATTTCACCACATTTTAGGACTCTAATACGTTCATCCAAGTTCTTAGTCTTTTCCCTCTCAAGTTCTAGCTCAGTTGTTTTACTTGTCTCAAAGTCACTAGGAAGGGAGTTCTTAGATCCAGACTCATATCCTAGTCCTTTCTTTGCAGGAACAAACAAAAATAGGTTTGACAGTTTCAGTCATAGGACTCTTTCATAGAACTTTGATTTCGTCCCTAAGCTTAGTGTTCTCCAACTTAAGACACACTATCTCAATTTTAAGGGACTTTGATGATTCTTGTGAGGACTCTAGTTCTTTGGCCACTGTAGTACAGTTCTCACATTCAACAACAATGTTTTCAAATTCTTCTTCAAGTATGTCAAGATGTTCTTTCATAGCATAGCTTTCTTGCATGATCTTAGAAATGAGTTTGATGAGCTTAGGCTTGGAACACTTGTCAAGACAACTTATTAAGGATTCATGAGTTACCTCTTCTTCAGTGTTAGAGACGTCCTTGAAAGCATCTTCCATTGCCATGTAGCAAGTTTCTCCGGACGACTCTTCATCGTCACTGTCGAGGTCGTCCCATGGAGCTTGATAAGCACCAAAAAGTGCGTGCTTCTTTAGCTCTTTCCCAGTATAGCAGTTCATGGAGAAATCACCCTTTTTGTTACACTTGTAACAGGTCACATCCTTCATTTCCTGCTCCGAAGGCTTGTAACTTTCCTTTTTGAATGACATTCCCTTTCTTGTTACTTTCCCTTTCTTATCCAGGCACGAAGGGTCTTGTGCATAAGGGCTAGCTCTTCATCCTCAACGATCTCTTCTTCACTCTTATTTTGCTTGTCTAGCATGGCTTGGAGTAGAAGTTTTTCTTGATGTTCCTTCGTCCTAGCCTCAATCCTTAGAGCCATTCCCTTGTGTTGATTTTGCTCCATCTCAATCTTGTCTTAAGTCCTCCTTGACTCGTACGCCATCAACTTTCCATAAACTTCAACCATAGACAGTCCTTTGTTAACTGGATTCTCTTTAAAGGTAAGTCCTATCCAAGTTCCAATCTCTAGTCAATCCATCAATCAACACTTGGATTTTCATCCTCTATTTGATTTCTATCTCAATAACTCCCAAGTTCTTCAACTTGGTAACCAAGTTCTCAAAACGAAAGGTGTAATCAATAATGGACTCATTTGGAAGCATCATGAAGCTATAGAAGTCCTTTTTAACATTGAATTGAACATCTTCCTTCATGTCTGCCGTTCCAACGTGAAACTTTTCAAGAGCTTCCCATTGTTCTTTGGCAGTTTTCAGATTGCTAACGCGGGTGGCGTCCTTTTCGCACAAGGCAGTTTGCAAGAAGCAAATAGCCTTTGCGTTCGTCTCCATCATCTTGAATTCCTCGGGACCCCAATCCTCTTCCTCATCTTGTTTGAAAGTGGGAACTTTAAGGTCACCGTCCTTGATGACTTTCTGGCACTGGTAGTTCTGACTTCGGACGAAGTTCTCCGTTCTATCTTTCCTTCTATTGTAGTTCTCGTCCATAAGGGGAAGAGGCTTCACACTACTGATACCTATTGGTTCCATATCCATGATTACCTGCAACTCAAACAATCTAGAGCGCCTGCTCTAATACCAATTGTTGGATCGTAAGTCAATGAAATGGGTGTCCTTAAGGAGTAAGGATGTCCTTGTGCAGCGGAATTAAACGAAAGACTTAACAAGCAAAATCAATAAGAAAAGAACGCGGTTATTTATAGAGGAACCTGTCAAGACCAAAGAAGTCCTTGGGAGTAACCTCTACCTCCTTGGAGGATTTTCGAATAGCCGTTCCTATCTCATATATGAGGAGTCCTTACAGCCTTATGACGAGTTTACACAGTTCCCTGAACAAAGGTATGCGTCCCTAAGTTCACTAGCAAAAGTCCTTTAAGCCTAAAGTTGATAACCTAACCTCACAACGTAAGGACGCTAAACAACACGTCACTTTACAGTTCTTCGTAAGGGACAATTCTCTCTCTTTTTGGTATTTTCTTACAAACTTTTTTTGTGATTGGGTTTATCCTTTCACTCGATCTAACACCTAGCTCTTGAGTGTTCTTGAACAGTTCTTGGTGTTCTTGATCGGTTGTCGTATTCTCTCTGAAAATTCTTTGAAAGGCGTAAGTCACTGATCAGTCCGGGATCGGAGGGTCTCACAATTTAAATTTATAAAATCGAACCTCAATTGTAGCAAAGAGGTAGGGTGTCGAACACACGGGAGTTCGTGCGTCGAGAGTACCCAAAAAGACTAAGAAAAGATGAAAGAAAGGCAAAACAAAAGAAAACAAAAGAGATCACCTCGGACCGACACAAGTCACTTCGGTCCGATGGTGGATCGAGGTTGAGTTGCACGGGACCGACGTGGTACCAGTCGGGCCCGATGTACTGGGTAACTCGGTCTTGAACAATAAGTAGATCGGTCTTGGGTTTTTGGGTTCCAACCGTAACTAGACTTGGATATTCTACCTCAATTCAACCAATAAGGGTTTGATCCTTGTGAGATCGAGGTTGTTCGCCCCGAATCCCTCCAATCTACACCTCGACCCAAGGGAGTTTTCACTCTCCTTCGATGTTAGGTCTAGTGATTTGGTTTGAGATTGCTCTCGCTTACTCTTACCAATCATAAGCCCTAAGCCCCTTGTTTTCACAAGAGAATTGAAGCTTAGTGTAGAGAGGATTCATAGATCAAGCACTCAAAGGCTATGGAATTGAGGTTTTCTAACCAATCCTAGCTAGGGGATTCCCCCATAGCCCAAGACTATGGAATCTACTCCATCAAGTAAGAGAACAAAGCAATCAAAAGAGAAATCAAGCAAATCTCAATCATCAACATCAAACCAAACTCAAATTGCATTTAATTCCAAAGTGTCAACAAAATCCAAATCTCAATTCTACTAGATCAAAGCAAAACAAAGTACAAAACTCACTAATCCTCCTCCTAGCTCCACCGATCTCCTCTTCTCTTCCTTCTCCTCTCTTCTCCTTGCCCTCCAAGTCTTCCTTTGAGCCTTTAGAGAGTGATTTTGAGCGTGGTCTATCCAAACATGCCTTAATGCTCTCTAATCACCTCTATTTATAGCCTCTCATGGATTGGGGACCAAGGAATCCCAATTTAGAAAGGGGCAAATGTGGAAAGTTGCTAAAAATATGCCTTGGGGAACAATCCTCTCAATTGCCGACTTAGGACCGACACGGATGCACCTCGGGCCCGACGTTGGGAACGTCGGTCCGGTTCACTGAGTGCTCGATCTCGGGCCCGACTTGATGTATCTCGGTCCTGGGCCTCGATCCTTGTCTTCTTCCTTGGTTTCCTTTGGTTCCACTTCATTCTTAGCTTGGCTCTTGCACTCCTTGACTTGGCTCCTTCATAAGCTCCTCGAAATTGTCCTCATTCTTGCTATTTTACCTACAAAAACAAACAAACTCGCATAGTTTCCGACTCTTGAAGAAAACCGGGAACTAAGCTTAAAGGGAAACAAAACTAACAAAGAAAGGAATGAAAAACACATATTCACAAGGAAAATCAACTACTAAAACACCTCCAAAATGAGTGACATCAGAATACCCCATACTTAAACTTGCTTGTCCTCAAGCAATAACAATGTAAGCAAGACCGAAGCACAATCTTCAAGTAAAGCCTCTTATGAGAACACACGTAAGCACAAGTGATAGACATACTAGCAAGATTACATCATCACACATGATCAAGTGTTCAAGGAATAAAGTTTAATGCAACAAAGCCTCACTTTAGGTATGTGAATGGTGTATCACTCATCATGTGTTTAGGTTTAGCAATGAACACTCAAACTCAAAAATCATGCAAGTAAAGGCTTTACTATTGAAGTTAATATCATCAATTCCTCCACCTAGAGATGCCTATTACAATGCACACAAAGAATATGAACTTGGCTCAATGGAAGTCCTCAAAGAGGTTCCATTCGGCCGGGTTGTAATGGGGCTTTTGGTATTTCTCAAGGTAGGAATTACTTTGGTCTTGTGGTGCTTATAATGGGGATTGAACTTTCTAGTCTCTCACCAAACTTACCAAATTATTCCACTTTCAACTTCACTCATCCAAAAGACTTTGATTTTTCTTTTCTTTTCTTTCTTTCAACCCACATTTCACTAAACATTCCACTTCATCTTTGCACTACACTTTTTGTTGGATTTTTCACTTTTTTTCACTAGGGATCGACTTGCACTATAACTCGGGCCCGATGTGCACTTTAACTCGGTCGGTGCCCTCTTCTTTCACTAAAGCACTTTGCTTTCAATCCACTATTTTTCCAACTTTTCTTTCTTTCTTCACAACAAAGATGCACTACCCACTTGGTTTTTGTAACTCCATTTCTTGCCCTTCACACCAAAGAGAATCTCAACTCTCCAAATATTCTTCCAAACCTCTCACTAAAGTCCAATCCCATAAGGGTCAAGTCATATAGGCTAGGTATCATATTTTTGAGGAGTTTCAAACAAAGGTCTAAGGCTAAAACAGGGCTACAAACAATGGTTTATCTTCAAGGTAGGATATGGAACATTTTGTGACTAAATGAAATAAAGTTCAAATCAATGTGACAATGCATAGAGCAAATCTCATATTGGTCTTGTGAAATAGATAAACACCGCAATAGCAAGTTTTACTAAGCATGCATGAGCTAATTCACACAAGAAAAGAGGGATATGCAATAATGAACAAGCATCCCTAAAATGGCCAAAAATAATCTCACAAGGGTCACTCTAGCTTAGTTGCATCAAAACTCATCCAAGAACTCATGTGATCAATAAAAACATGCAAGATATCATATAACATTAAAAGCAACATCCATTTAGAGGCTAAACTATCCAAAAATATGCAAAGGACTTTACATGCTCACATCATCATTAGCTCTCATATGGACATCTAAGATGGGAATTCCTAGTCCAAAACCAAAATCTTTTTGACATTTTAACACAATTTTTTCGATTTTTAGGGATTTTTTGCAAAAAAATTCTCAAACACAAAACAAACAAACTCATCCATTCATGCCATAAAATCGATCATCATTCATCATGCCACTATCCAAAAGAAACATCCCTTAAACAAGAAACAAGAAACTAGACATAAACATGGAACTATGAGCTACTAACCCACCCCATACTTAAAATTTTGATGTCCTCATCAAAAGAAATCAAAACTCAAAAGTAAAGAGAAGAGTAGAGAAAGCTCACAATTTCCTTATTCTTGCATGGCAAGTGGAGGCTTAGTTCGGAGGGTGGCCACGGCGTTGTCTCCTTTGGAGCCGGGCGTGTCGCTCTCGCTCATACACTTGATCGTTGAAGGGATCTTGGCTTGGTGGTTGTAGTGGTGGGGCGGGAGGTGTCCATTGATCTTCACGGGATGAGAAATTCCCGGACATCCACTCATTGAAACTTGCTTGGACGGTCCACCTATGATCCTCGGCCGCCCTCAAGTCCTCTACCTCACGTCTAGTGTAGGCGATATTGCGGTTCACCTCATCAAATTGCACTTGGAAGTCTTCTTGGTGGTGAGAAAGTTGTTGTTGTTGGAAGTTGAGGTATTATTGTTGTTGGTTGAGTTGGTGCGCCTCTTGAAGCATGGATGATTGTTGAAGTTGGAGATGCGACAATTGGTTTGCCAAGAAATTCATGTCCACCGATTGGTTAGGCTCGGGGAACACTATTCCGGGCCCGTACCATTGGGCATACCCCTCATATCCTCCGTAGCTTGGTGGTGCTTGATGTGCTCCACTTCCCTCACCCCTCTCGAAGTGGCTTGGGACCGGATCGGGCAAAAACACGTCGGACCGACGTTGATGGACATCGGGCCCGACTTGTGAAGCACCTCGGTCTAAGAGAGTTGGTGCGTGGTCGGTGAGCAAATGTTGGTAGCCACCGTCTTCTTCTTCTTCTTCACTTCTAGGCAAGTCCACCTCCATGTCGTCCCTCCTTACAAACTCATAACGGTTGGGCTCTTCTTCTTCGGTGTCCGGGGAAGCTTGAGGTGTAGTGAAACGAATGTGTTGTGCTCGTCTCCTAACCTCGAGTGTCCCCTCCGGCTCTCCATAAGGATTGACGTTCCCCGCCCACACTTGGTACCAATTGTAGTAACAAGTGAGGTCGAAGAGTCGAGGCCCCAAAGGGATGTGCACATTGTTGAAGTTGGAGTGCGGGGCTAGGTAGGTGGTGGCGCCGGTCACTTGCTTCTCCTTGATGATGTTGGCCTTCTTGAAATACTTGAGGTCCATGAACTCCACACCATTGGGAGCCGGTGTGTAGGTAGACAAGTCCACCTCAAGACGATGAGCTAGTCGGGCGATCATGCCTCCGAAATAGATCCATGAAGAACTTTGAAAGTCCCTCACCATCTTCACCCATTCCCAAGTGAGGTTCATCGGCTTCTCATGCTCAAACAACATCTCGTAGAGAATCATGGCCTCCTCCTTCATCGGTTTACTCAATTCGTGCCTTGCAAAGATAGAACAACCCAAGGCTCGGATCATGACTCGGAAGAGTGGGTTGGCTATCTCATTTGTCGATGCTCCTTTCCTCATCTCACTCTTCCCGGCCACAAACTTCCAAAGGTAGTCGACCTTCTCATTGTCAACATAGGCCTCATCTCTCGGAAATGGGAACCCAAAGTAATGTGCCAAGTTCCGAAGAGAGATTTCTTGCAATTCGTTGCCCATTTGGAAGGAGATCATGCCTTCACTCTCGGGTCCCTCATACGTGCACTTGAATGTCGCCATGAACTCGGACGTCAAGGCGGGAAAATGAGTGTTGTTCCACCTTAGCAACACATTGAGCCCAATGTGGGAGTAACACCGAGTAAGAGCCTCCTCCATGCACATCTTTCTTATGGACTCCCAATCTAACCACCGGGTGTGGTGAGATAGTCCCATAAGACGCTTATACTCTCTAGCATCATCCTCATCCTCAATACGCACATCATCCATCCTTTGGACTCTCTTGGACGACTTCTTGGACTTCTTGGTGAATTTCTCCATCCTCGAAGAAGATGCTCGTGTAGACATGGTACCTACACACAATCAAAACCAAAGAACTACAAGATAAAATCTATACAACCACAACAAAATCACAAGCTTCCATCACAAACAACGCATCATGCAAAGAGATAACCACAAGGGTGGTTGATCTCGACCCTAGGGGGGTCGATCCTGAGAGTATACACACATGAACACTCACCATGCAAAGAGATAACCCCATACTTGCACTTGACACACTCAATCCACAAAATTCAATCATGTATGAACTAAGATTCACATATCAATGGTCAAGCCTCAAATTATATCGTGAATAGCATGCTATAACCAACATTCAAGCTCATGAAATCCTAAATTCACACAAAAGAAGCTCGAAAAACGTCGGACCGACTAACAGGGGACATCGGGTCCGAGGTTGGGGACCTCGGTCCGAGTCGCTGGACCGACTTTCAACATCGGTCCCGAGGTACTGGGTACCTCGGACCGAGTCCATTCCGACTTTTTATCCTAGATTCATCCATGCAACACACTATCATGCCCCTAAAATCCAAATTCTACCATCAATCATCATCAATCGAAGTTCTAAGAGGGATTTAGCAACAATTAAGCACAAATTTCACAATGCATGCAAATCACCATGGATGCTCAAGGTTCAAGCTCACTCAATCATGGCATATCTCAAATCTAGCAATGAAAGCATGAAATTCATAAAGAATCAAGTAGAGATTGAGATTTACATAGCAAATATGAAGAAAATAAGAACTTCTAGCAAGCAACTCTTAGAACTCAAATTTCCTCTTCTAGATCTAGAAGAAGGATGTAGATCTATGGGATTTGGGTGGGATTTTTGGCTTTTGGTTCGATGTTTGAGGATGCTAGGGGATGGATCGAGATCTTGTGGTGAGGTTTCTTTAGGATCGAGTATGGTGGGGGAGATGGGATCGATTTGGGTTTTGAGAGAGAATTGGGTATTTTGGGAAAGTAGTTATGGGGGTGATGATGTTAGGTAAGGGAAAAGGCTCTTAAATGGGGAAGAAGACAAAGGTGGGTCAAGAGGGTATAGTAGGAATTTCCATAAAGTCAAGGTCCAACATGGGTCGGCATAGCTGGACCGACGTCGGGCACCTCGGGCCCGAGGTACTGGGTACCTCGGTCTTACCCGATTTTGGTTCCTAAAAATCTCACGACTTGGTTGCTTCTATCCACATGTTTTTGCATCATTTCCACAAATACCACACATGCTAATGAAGCTCACACAACACACATGTCCACAAAATACAAGCTAGAGAAGAGATTAGGACTAATCTAAGCTAAGGCAAAAAGAAACAAGCTAGAAACTACGAAAACGAATCTACTAAACCCGGGTTGCCTCCCGAGGAGCGCTTCTTTAACGTCATTAGCTTGACGTCTAACCTCTACCCTTCAAGGAGGGTGAAAAACGGTGAATTGATCCTCCTTGCCATGCACTTCTCCACAATCCTCATAGCCAAAGTGCCACCATTTGTGTTTGATGAAATTGTGGCATCCATATCCTCCATCATCCTTCTCCTCCAACGTGTAGCTTGGCATCTCTTGCATCAACTCATCTTGCATTTTATCACCTACACCACAAAAGTCTAAAGAATTTCTAGGAGACTCAATGACATCATAACTCAACTCATCTTGCAAATCATCCAAGCAAAGATAATCATCTCCTAAATCCTCTTTCAAATCACTTAGACAAATGTAAGAATCTCCCACATCAAAAGGATATAAATTAGGATACTCTTCATGATTTGGTGGGCTATCTCCATCTCTTGACTCTTCATGGATTTGAACATCGACCATGTCATGGTCTCTCAATGGTGCTTCCTCTCTTGTGGATTCCAACTTCTCCCTCTTGCACTTGGCATTTTCCTCTAGTTTCAAAATCGCCAACGCATCCGGTTCATTAAGGGCCTTGTTGAAATGGAACTCCACTTTCTCCTCGCCAATCTCGAAAGTGACTTTCCCATTCCTCACATCAAACTCGGCACCCGCCGTAGCTAGAAACGGCCTTCCGAGAATAATGGGCACCATCGGATCCTCTTTCATGTCAAGAATCACGAAGTCATCGGGCACAAAATATCTTCCCACTCGAACCGGGACGTCATCAAGAATTCCGGTGGCCTTTGTTGATGAACCATCGGCCATGGTAAGACTCATATCGACCGGCTCCATATCTCCAAGGTTAGCCCTTCTCCATATGCTCATGGGCATAACCGAAATGCTTGCTCCTAGATCACAAAGAGCTTTGAATTGTTGAGAACCAATCCCCACGGTGATGACAAATCTCCCGGGATCACCTAGCTTTTGAGGTAGCTCCAAGATCTTCACCTCGTCTTGCATCTCAACAATTGACCTTTTCTTGCTCAAGATTTCCTTCAAGAACTTTGCATAGGATGGCATCTCACTTAGAGCATCGGTGAAAGGAATAGTGATGTTCAAGCCTTGTAAAAGCTTCAAAAACCGCTTGAACTTGCCCTCAACAATCTCTTTGGGCTTCTTCATAGGATATGGAAGAGTGGTAGCACCTTGCTTCTTGCTTGGATCAACCTCCTTGGATCGATCTTGGCTTTCCTCCATGATTTCGGCTTGGACCGACGTCGGGACCGACGTCAAGCATCTCGGACCGGGGACCAGGCACATCTGGGTAAGTCGGGCCGACTTCAGGGCAAGTCGGGCCCGAGGTGTGTTGAACCTCGGTCCTCTTCAAGGGGCCTCCTCCATGGACAGGGTCGATGTCTGGGCATGTCGGGCCCGAGGTACTGGGAACCTCGGTCCGACTCTCTCCATTCGTCCTTGGTACTCTTGGCTCGGGCAAACTCCGTCCACTCCTCAATCCTATGGCTCGAACTTCATTTTGTTGTTGTGGGGCACGGGGATTCTTCTCGGGTCGGCCCGGGAGTCTCCCTTCCTCTCTTGGAAGTTGATTTGCCATGTGAACAAATTGGTCGTCCACTTGTCTTCTCCAAACACCAAACTCCTTGAATTGAGCACCCATTTCATCAACTCTTCTCTCCACGTTGGTGAACTGATTTTTCAAGTCCTTGAACTCACCTCTCATCTCTTGTGCCCATTGCGGAGTTTGCTCATAGAACCCCGGAGGTCGGTATGGTGGTTGTTGGGCCCTTGGCTCGTTTTGGTTGAAGTTGTTGTTGTAGCCACTTGCTTGCCCTTGATTCCACCTTCCTCCATCGTTGAAATTGGATCTTCCTCCGAAATTTCTTTGAACATAGTTGGCCTCCTCAATTTGCTCGGCCAATCGGACTTGGCGCTCATTCGGGCACTCTTGTGCTCCATGCTTCAAAGAACCACACTCTTCACATGCTCTTGTGTTTTGTTGGAGATGACCCATCTTCCTCCTCATCTTGTTCAACTCATCCTCCAAGAATTGGATCTTCACATCTTTATCCACCTCTTCACCCTTTGGATCATAGAGCCTCTTCGGACCTTCTCCATGGATCCTCACTTCCTTGCTCACTTGATTGACACCATACATAGCTTCATAATCGGAGAGCTTGTCTAGCAACTCCCATGCTTGCTCCGGAGGCAAGTCAATGAACCCACAATCGGTGTGAAGGTTCAATTTATCCTTGGTGGCGGGGTTGATTCCTTGGAAGAAAATGTCTTGAAGGACATAGGGTTGTTGACCATGTGTCGGACACGCCCTCAACATCTCTTTGAACCTATCCCAAGCCTCGAAAAGTGGCTCATGAGCTCCTTGTTGGAAACTAGCAATCTTCCTTCTAAGCTCCGTCGTCTTGGTGGGCGGGAAGAATTTCATCAAGAATGCTTCATTTAGGGCCCTCCATGACGTGATGGATCGAGGTGCTTGACTCTCCAACCAATGCAAAGCCTTGCCTCCCAAAGACCACTTGAAGGCTTTGAGTAGCACATACTCAAGTGTCTCATCATCCGTGGAAATGGTCTCACAAAGGTCCTTGAATTGCTTCACATGCTCGATCGGACACTCATTCGGCCTCCCTTGGAATTGCTCTCTCTTGATGAGTGAGATAAATTGAGTTTTTATCTCAAAATTCCTTGACACCTCCGGCAAGACGATGGCCGGCTCCGGGACCTTCAACTCCGGATGCATGTATTGTCTAGCATTCCGGGGTTGATTGTTGATTTGGGCTTCCAACCTTATCCTTTGCTCCCTCTCTCTACGGGCCTCGGCATCTCGGTTTGCCATCTTAATTTGCATTCGAGCCATGTCGGCTCTCATCCTCTCGATATTCTCATTTCGGGCTTGGTCCGCCATCCTCTTCTTCTTGCGGGCTTGCCTTAGAATACTCTCCGGGTCACACACAAAGTCGAGCTCAAAGGTTCCTCGGACGGAACTAGCTCGCATGCACCTACAACCAAAGACACAAACAAAAACCAAATCAAAACAAACAAGGGGTTTGGGCTAGTCCCTCACCCAAATCACTACCAAAAAGCAAAGACTCAACAAAGATGGGTACCTCGAACAAGTAGAACTCCCCGGCAACGGCGCCAAAAATTCTGATCGGTCCGGGATCGGAGGGTCTCACAATTTAAATTTATAAAACCGAACCTCAATTGTAGCAAAGAGGTAGGGTGTCGAACACACGGGAGTTCGTGCGTCGAGAGTACCCAAAAAGACTAAGAAAAGATGAAAGAAAGGCAAAACAAAGGAAAACAAAAGAGATCACCTCGGACCGACTCAAGTCACTTCGGTCCGAGGGTGGATCGAGGTTGAGTTGCACGGGACCGACGTGGTACAAGCCGGGCCCGATGTACTGGGTAACTCGGTCTTGAACAATAAGTAGATCGGTCTTAGGTTTTTGGGTTCCACCCCTAACTAGACTTGGATATTCTACCTCAATTCAACCAATAAGTGTTTGATCCTTGTGAGATCGAGGTTGTTCGCCCCGAATCCCTCCAATCTACACCTCGACCCAAGGGAGTTTTCACTCTCCTTCGATGTTAGGTCTAGTGATTTGGTTTGAGATTGCTCTCGCTTACTCTTACCAATCACAAGCCCTAAGCCCCTTGTTTTCACAAGAGAATTGAAGCTTAGTATAGAAAGGATTCATAGATCAAGCACTCAAAGGCTATGGAATTGAGGTTTTCTACCCAATCCTAGCTAGGGGATTCCCCCATAGCCCAAGACTATGGAATCTACTCCATCAAGTAAGAGAACAAAGCAATCAAAAGGGAAATCAAGCAAATCTCAATCATCAACATCAAACCAAACTCAAATTGCATTCAATTCCAAAGTGTCAACAAAATCCAAATCTCAATTCTACTAGATCAAAGCAAAACAAAGTACAAAACTCACTAATCCTCCTTCTAGCTCCACCGATCTCCTCTTCTCTTCCTTCTCCTCTCTTCTCCTTGCCCTCCAAGTCTTCCTTTGAGCCTTTAGAGAGTGATTTTGAGCGTGGTCTATCCAAACATGCCTTAATGCTCTCTAATCACCTCTATTTATAGCCTCTCATGGATTGGGGACCAAGGAATCCCAATTTAGAAAGGGGCAAATGTGGAAAGTTGCTAAAAATATGCCTTGGGGAACAATCCTCTCAATTGCCGACTTAGGACCGACACGGGTGCACCTCGGGCCCGACGTTGGGAACGTCGGTCCGGTTCACTGAGTGCTCGATCTCGGGCCCGACTTGATGTATCTCGGTCCTGGGCCTCGATCCTTGTCTTCTTCCTTGGTTTCCTTTGGTTCCACTTCATTCTTAGCTTGGCTCTTGCACTCCTTGACTTGGCTCCTTCATAAGCTCCTCGAAATTGTCCTCATTCTTGCCATTTTACCTACAAAAACAAACAAACTCGCATAGTTTCCGACTCTGGAAGAAAACCGGGAACTAAGCTAAAAGGGAAACAAAACTAACAAAGAAAGGAATGAAAAACACATATTCACAAGGAAAATCAACTACTAAAACACCTCCAAAAGGAGAGACATCAGTCACACTAAATGTCCGAAGGGTATTTATAGTGACTTGGGAAGGGCGTCTTTACTTTGACGATCATGCCCTTGAGTACGTTGCAACAGGGATCGGCTTCCACATGCCCTTGGCAGTGATGAGGGAAGGCTCCTGGCAACATCTGTAGAACTTGGTTATAGGATCGGCTTCCACGTGGTGATGAACTTGTGTACATGATCTACTTCCACGTGGACTTCATGATCAAGGCTTGTCGGGTGATGTTACTTTGTCGGGCAGCCTTGTAAGGACTTCTGTATTGAGATTAAGGACCGCGTCTTTATCGTTTGAAAGATCTTAACAAGTCCTTTATTCTTAGAAGTAGGGTCCCTACACCTTAGGGTCGGCTACGTAACTTGTTGTCCTTTTCATGACCTGCGTTGCTGAAACACTTGGACAACTTATTAGATCAAAGTGATTTTGTCAAAACCAAGGGATGATTGTAGTGGGCACAATGTTAAATACAAAGGAGTCCTTAACATCGTCCCAACAGAGCTCTTGTAATTCACACAATAATCGTGTGTATATATTATTTTTTTGTAGATGGAATTCGCACCTTTTTACAACTTGAATTGAGAAGTATAGGATTGTTTCTCCCTTACTTCTCTTGTTTTTTTTTTCCACTTTCAAGGCTCGATCACACTTGATCTTTTCACGGTTGATTAGAGCACAAGTCGAGCCTCTCTTTTTTTTTTGAAGAATTTCGATCACTCTCTTCTTAGATCACCCTACTTCTTTTGAAGGCAATCTATCTTTCATTGGGTCAAAATTTTGGGATAATGAGAAGGGTTATAGGCTCGCCAAAGACAAGGCTTGAAGTGTTGAGCAAATCGAAAGCAAGTCTGAGAGAAAGCAATTCGTACCCCCACAACTTGAGGAACTCGCTTCGACATGCTTTGATACCAAATGATAGACGCAACCTTAGGATCTACTCTAATCTGGCTAGAAGGAGTTCCAAGGGACTTGAATCCGACGTAATTTTTGTATTTGAGATGGATTATTCGAGGTAGACCAATGATTGGTGCTTACTCAAGGTAACACACCAATTTTGTATTTTATTGACAAAAGGGAAAGGATAAGTGATTGAATGAGCTTGGATATGATGCACCAAGCTAGAGCACCCAAGGATTGTAATCGATTAGGGATATGAAACACCCTAATCGATCCAAGCCAGCACTCGATACAACTCAAGATGGGAGAGTTCGGTTGAAACCAAAACTCGAGCCCAAGCCTAAGGGAAGAAGTCCTCTTCAGCTTAAGCTTTTAATCAAATCAAAATCTACCTAAAATGAGAGGCCTAGCGCCCCTTTTATAGGCAAAGGTAGGAGAGGCGTTCTTGGAGCCCAATGACTCGGGCAAATTCGTTGTACCCAAAATCAAAGGTAACCCAAACACACAAACTAAGTATAGTGAGCAAGTATGGGATCGAACCCAAGAGAACTAGAGGTATCTAATCCAATATTTGTATCAACCAAGAACAAAGGGGGTTTTAATGAGAGAATTTCAATCACCAAAGTAAGCAAACAAGTCGACAGTTTTACAAGATCAATCAAAGTATTAAAGACAGGTTCATTCAACAAATCCACTTTAAAAGAGTCGTTTGATCATCGATTTACACACAATTCCTTTCAATCCAATGGTTAATTCCAATCCTAATCTTGACTAATTTCCTGTCCACGGTCCAGGAAATACTTAACAATAATAGAGGACGCTCAAATCAATATTAGCATTAAGAACAAGGATAAATAGGATGCATGCAAGATAAATCAAGCTACGAGTCAATTTCACAAGCAAACAATCAATTCTCTTCTTAAATCCTAGCTGCATAGACAACAGATCTAGGCTCTAAGTTGTTTTCACAGAATAGGTTTGTCCACGGTTCAAACCCGTCCCAACAATAGAAAATCAATCAATTCAATAGGTTAATTACTCCTAAAGAAACAATAGATAATCATATAATTAAGCACAAGAGAATCAATAATAACCAAAGGAATAGGAAAATGATTTAGAATCTCACAAACTAATCAATCAAAGCTTCATTAATGAACAAACCCTAGAGAGGTTTAGTTCTCCATAATTCTCATAAAACTCAAGTCTTCAAAACAAAGGTCAAAAAGATTTTTTATCTTAAAAAGACTCCTCCTTAAATAGCCCAAGGAACAAGCTCCACGAGATAGATAAGGAAAGAGGCAAAAGATAGAAAAGGAAACAAGATAGAAAGATTTCGGCCCGCTTCGGATCCGGCATCGCCGCGGTCGCGTCGTCTCCACCGCGCCCGCGCTTTCTTGACAAAAAAGAATAGGTCGTCTCGGCAGCCACCGCGGTCGTGGATCCTCCGTTGCGGTCGCGGTATCTCGACAGAACCACTCGCGTCACTTTGCAGGCTGTTTTTCCATCTTTAGCTTGGAGTCTGACTTCGGTATAAAAAGATGAATTGAAACCCTTCGAGTTAGCTTTCCAGTGGCGCAAGAATCAGCTCAATCCGACCTCTATAGCTCAAGATATGGCCTTCGCAAGCAAGTGGTGTCGCGCAGACAGCTCAAAACGCCTTACAACTCTTGATTCTTAACTTCTTGTGTCTTCGGCCTAGATATTACAATTAGCAAAAACTCTAACCTAAACACACTCAATATAACCCTAAAATATAAGAGCAAGATCTAAGTATGAGGGAAATTGATTCACTCTATAGAGTTTTTAGGGTTATATTGAGTATGTTTAGGTTAGAGTTTGTGCTAATTGTAATATCTAGGCGGAAGACACAAGAAGTTAAGAATCAAGAGTTGTAAGGCGTTTTGAGCTGTCTGCGCAACACCACTTGCTTGCGAATGCCATATCTGGAGCTACAGAGGTCGGATGGAGCTGATTCCTACGCCATTGGAAAGCTAACTCGAAGGGCTTCAATTCATCTTTTTACACCGAAGTCAGATTCCAAGCTGAAGATGGTCAAAACAGCCTCCGAATTGACGCCAGTGGTTCTGTCGAGATACCGCGACCGCGGTGGAGGATCCGCGACCGCGGTGGCTGCCGAGACGACCTATTCTTTTCTGTCGTGAAAGAGCGGGCGCGATGGAGACGACGCAACCGCGGCGATGCCGGATCCGAAGTGGGCCGAAATCTTTCTATCTTGTTTCCTTTTCTATCTTTTGCCTCTTTCTTGATCTATCTCGTGGAGTTTGTTCCTTAGGCTATTTAAGGAGGTGTCTTTTTAGGATAAAAAATCTTTTTGACCTTTGTTTTGAAGACTTGAGTTTTATCAGAATTATGGAGAATTAAACCTCTCTAGGGTTTGTTCATCAATGAAGCTTTGATTGATTAGTTTGTGAGATTCTAAATCCTTTTCCTATTCCTTTGGTTATTATTGATTCTCTTGTGCTTAATTACACGATTATTGATTGTTTCTTTAGAAGTAATTAACCTATTGAATTGATTAATTTTCTATTGTTGGGACGGGTTTGGACCGTGGACAAACCTATTTTGTGAAAACAACTTAGAACCTAGATTTGTTGTCTATGCAACTAGGATTTAAGAGAGAATTGATTGTTTGCTTGTGGAATTGACTCGTAGCTTGATTTCTCTTGCTTGCATCCTATTTATCCTTGTTCTTAATGCTAATATTGATTTGAGCGTCCTCTATTATTGTTAAGTATTTCCTGGACCGTGGACAGGAAATTAGTTAAGATTAGGATTGGAATTAACCATTGGATTGAAAGGAATTGTGTGTGAATCAATGATCAAATGACTCTTTTAAAGTGGATTTGTTGAATGAACCTGTCTTTAGTACTTTGATTGATCTTGTGAAACTGTCAACTTGTTTGCTTACTTTGGGTATTGAAATTGTCTCATTAAAACCCCCTTTGTTCTTGGTTTATACAAATATTAGATTAGATACCTCTAGTTCTCTTGGGTTCGATCCCATACTTTCTCACTATACTTAGTTTGTGTGTTTGGGTTATCTTTGATTTTGGGTACAACGACTTTGCCCGAGTCAAATTTTGGCGCCGTTGCCGGGGAACTTAGGTTCTATCTAGTGTGATATTTGTATTGACTATTGTGTGGACCTATCTTACTGTCCACACCCTTGCTACTGATTATTTTCCAAAGTGTTGTCGTTGGTTTCAAGAGACAGGATGGCCGATCAATCGATCAGGCAACAACGTGCTCCGGATCTCGAACAACAACACATGACT
Organism: Polygonum maritimum; assembly: GCA_963924305.1. Classification (NCBI taxonomy): domain Eukaryota; kingdom Viridiplantae; phylum Streptophyta; class Magnoliopsida; order Caryophyllales; family Polygonaceae; genus Polygonum; species Polygonum maritimum. The sequence continues at coordinate 23,574,969 of OZ002729.1, forward strand.
ATTGAGTACCCCGCATTAGCTAAAGGTCTAGACTTTGTGGTGAAACCTGGTCTAATTGCTCTCTTGCCTCGATTAGGTGGGCAACCTGCAGATGATGCAATTAAACACCTTGCAGAGTTTGAGTATGTTTGTCTAAGCATGAAGCCCGCTAAGGTCACTACAAATCAAATCAATTTGCGAGCTTTTTCGTTCTCTCTGTCTGGGTCAGCCAAGGATTGGTATACTCTCATAGTAAACAATCCTCACTCTTAGAGGATCACAACATGGACCCAGATGAGGGTTGCATTCTTAGACAAGTACTTCCCTGTTCCAGTAAGGGCGGCCCTGAAGAAAGACATCTCCAATCTGAAACAACAAAACGGGGAGAGCTTGTACGATTATTATAATCGCTACAAAAGGCTCATTGCTAGTTGTCCATGCCATGGGTTTCCAGCTCGTGATCTCGTGTGGTACTTCATGAGCGGTCTTTGTTATTGGGACAGGAATCTGATAAGTGCTTCATGTGGAGGCTCTTATCTAGACAAAGCTCCCCAGGAAGTCTTTAAAATAGTGGAGAACTTTGCTGAGGAGAATAGAAGCCAGACGCCTCCTTGTCCTGACATGTCATCGTCTGATGAGCATCTTTCTAAGAAACTGGAGGAGATGAATGAGTTGTTTGAGAGGAAATTCCATGACTTGAACTCGGCGCTTGAGATGAGAATCAATGAGATTTCCGCGAAAATCAACCTTACTCCTCAAGCACTGATGAATGTAAGTGCTATGTCATTAAGGAGTGGACGAGAGTTGGGCATGAAGAATAACTCTCCGGCGGATACACCGCGACCGCATCACACTGACCGCGACCGCGAGATCCTTACAGAGGCTTATATTGATAAATCAGCGGATGATCCGCGACCGCACCCATTGAGCCGCGCCCGCAGAAATTCAACAGAGGATGAAGTTGAGCCCCTGGAGTCCGAACGCGACCGCGGCGCACAATGCCGCGCCTGCGCTTACGGAGATCTCGGAAATTCCGAGAAAGCTGATGCACTGCGACCGCGCCAGCTGGGCCGCGACCGCGGTATTACTCCAAAGCCGGTGGATGACTATGTTCGGCCGTATTTTCCCCCTCTCAGTTCTTACAAGCCACTTCCACCATTTCCGGATGCTCTCAAAGATACAAGGAAGCTGGAAAGTGACAAGGACATCTTCGAGACATTCTCTAATTGTGAGGTCAATATCCCTTTACTCAAACTTATTAAAAGTGTTCCTCGTTATGCTAAATTTCCGAAAGAGTTGTGCACCATTAAAAGGAACCAAAAATTGAAAGGGAAAACTAAGAAGTCTGTCAAAGAACCTGAACGTGTGTGTTGTGTTTCAAAAGCGCATGCCTAAAAAATGTGGTGATCCAGGAGTGTTTGCTATTCCTTGTGTTATTGGTGATACTAGGGTAGAAAATGCTATGCTTGACTTGGGTGCTTCAATCAATGTCATGTCTCATGCTGTCTATAAATCTTGAGGTCTAGGGCCTTTGGAGGAAACCGACATAGTAGTGTAATTAGCTGATAGGTCCACTATTCGTCCTAGAGGCTTGGTTGAAGATGTTCTTATCATGTTTGGTTCATTGATCTTTCCTGCTGAATTCTATGTGCTTGACATGAATCATGATTCACACACTACTCCATTATTGCTTGGTTGTCCTTTCATGAAAACTGCTAAAACATGCATTAATGTGAGTAAAAGGCACGTTAACTATGGAATTTGAGGGAGAACAAGTTGAATTCAATGTCACTGAAGGCATGAAATTCCCTTTTGATAATCCTTTGCTATGCTCTATTGATATTCTTGATCCTTTAGTACAAAATTACTTTGAGCAAAATCATGATGATGCACTAAAATCTGCCATAGAGTGTGATGAAGAATCTTCTAATGTGGAATTTGCCTTGCCTGCTGAGATGAATGATGTTGTTAGTAGCATGAATAGGAATGAGAATGATGTGTTGGCCATTGGGCCCCCGCTACTAACACCTCAAAAAGAGGAACTTGTTCCCTCTATAGTGCAGGCACCTGAGATCGAGTTGAAGCAACTTCCTAAGCATCTCAAATATGCTTTTCTTGGAGAGAAAGAAACACCTCCTGTGATAATCTCTCGTAAACTTTCCGTGGAGCCCTCTGTTGTAAGTAATCATGATCCTCGTATCCTTCCTTTTGATCCCCTATTTTCCATTGGTACCTGTTTGCCTGCTTTGTCTGAAAAGGGTCTGAGCATGATAAATTACCTAATGAATTCTCCAAATTTAATGGTAATAGTCCTGACATGAAAATAATAACTTTTGAAGAACTAGCTCACCCTCTCAATTGGTCCCATCCTAAACAATCTGTCCCCAACTTCTCTATCTACTTTGATAAATTGAAACGGTGCCTAAATGCTATATATATATATATATATATATTATTTACTTTTATCTTTGTCATATATGATATTATTATTATATATGACATTAGGTGATTAGCATTCTTTGAAATATATTGACAAGGGAAATTAAAGGTAAAGGATGAATGTCATGACACAACCTTAGTGGTGTTAAATATTTTGACAATTAGTAAAAAGGTTTTGAATATTTATTCACTTGTACTTAAAAAAACACTAATTATTATTTTTTATAGTAATAATTGTATAAATAATTATATTTTTAGGGTTGTAATTCATTTTAGTGCAAGTATAATCAATTGTCAAATTAACATTTTTAGTAGTAAAAGTGATAAATTCCTCTATTTTAATTTATTCATATTATATTTTTGGTTTATATCTTTTTCAAATAACTATGTTGTTAGTTTAGAACTATTAATTTGAGACCAAGGACTAAAAAAATAAATTTCTCTATTTAAAAAGTTTAGATGGTAATCTTCACAATAATGAAGAGAGTAATTAGAAAGGTTGAAATTGTAATATCATAAAAATATTATAGATATATAAGATGAAAACGATTTTATATGTTTTATAATTTTTTTATTATTTTATGTTGAATCATTGACCTATTTAAATAGACACATTTTTGTACCACATAGCACTAATTGTGAGTAGGTCATAAATGAGCCAAGTTATGATAATATAAAATATAATGAAACATTATTATTTGTATAGAATGTTTTATAGTACTATACACATAACACAAAAATGTTGCTAGAGAGGTTTGAACTCCAAACCTTTGGGTTATTAGAGGAACGGTTTACCGCTATGCCATTGTGATTGACTTGATTATAATTGCATATTGTTAAATTATATAGGGAAGATTGCAATAAAAGTTAATGGAGCAATAAATGAGGACACCCCTTAACTTTTATATATACTAGAATTCATGACCCGTGCTACGCACGGGTTTAAAAACTATTTTGAAGCTTTTTTTATTTTTTTGGTTGAAACTATTTCGAAGCTTTATTAATCAACTTTAATTCTAAAAATTGCATAAAATTGCATGAATGTGAAAAATGGACCAATGTATGATAATATAAAATATAATAGATTATATTATGTATAAAATAAATAAATATTCCATAAGAAATAAATCAACTGAAAATATAATTCACTTGCAAGAGAAACACTCATTATTTGCATCTAAATGCTATTACGTACATATGAAACATATAGAAAACTATAGAAATCATATGAAAGATTAAAATAGTACACATATTTTATGATTTATGGTATTCACATATTTTGTGATTTACGTTAAAAAAAAATACATGTCAAGAAAATACTCATATATACACATAATACAACAAATACCCACAGAACACGTTTAAAATAATACGCAGATTTTATTATTTAGGGTATAAACATATTTTGTGATTTACGTTAAAAAACATTATTGATTTATTTATATACTTGAATCATATATACAAATAATACAACAAATACACACAAAACACGTTTAAAAAATACACATATTTTATTATTTAGGGTATAAATATATTTTGTGATTTACGTTACCCGTACCAATTTGTATATGTAAGCTTTTAACATTTAATTTATTACTTATGACATTTGATAAAAGAGTTAAACTAACAACATATACATTTTCATATATACATTACCTATACGTTTACATATTCATTTAAACTATAGGTAGTTATATATATAGGTTTTAAAAAATATTTGAACAAAAATGTTGCTAGAGAGGATTGAACCCCAAACCATTGGCTAATTAGAGGAAGGCTTTACCACTATGCTATTGTGGTGGTTTTGATTATGATTGCATATTATTTATTATATAGGGAAGATTACAACCAACACTAAATAGAGCAATTAATGGGGACACCACCTAACTTTTATATATACTAGAATTCATGACCCGTGCTACGCACGGGTTTTTAAAAACTATTTTGAAGCTTTATTAATCAACTTCAATTGAAAAACTGCATGAATGTGAAAAATAGACCAAGGTATGATAATATAAAATATAATAGATTATATTAAGTATAAAGTAAATAAATATTCCATAAGAAATAAATCAATTGAAAATAAAATTCACTTGCGAGAGAAGCACATCTAAATGCAATTACGTACATATGAAAGATATAGAAAACTATAGAAAGCATATGAAAGATTAAAAATAGTATTGTTGGCTATTCAAAATATTTTTATATACATGAAAACTATAGAAGTTTAATGAAAAAATACCGGTATAAATATATTTTATGATTTTCGTTAAAAAAACACACATATTTTATGATTTATGGTATTCACATATTTTGTGAATTACGTTAAAAAATTCACGTTAAGAAAGTATTCATATATACACATAATACAACAAATACCCACAGAACACTTTTAAAAAAATACACATATTTTTATGATTTAGGGTATAAAAATATTTTGTGATTTACATTAAAAAAATAAATTATTGATTTATTTATATACTTGAATCATATATACAAATAATACAACAAATACACACAAAACACACTTAAAAAAATACACATGTTTCATGATTTAGGCTATAAATATATTTTGTGATTTAGGTACAAAAATACACATATTTTATTATTTATAGTATTCACATATTTTGTGATTTACATTAAAAAAAGTACACTTTAAAAAAATATGCAAACAACACAAAAATGTTGGGTAATTAGAGGAAGAGTTTACCACTATGCTATTGTGGCTGTTTTGATTATGATTGCATAGTGTTTATTATATAGGGATGATTGCAATGTAGACTAAATGGAGCATTTAATGGGGACACCACCTAAATTTTATATATATATATATATAGATTGGCAAATAAAATATGAGAGAGAATTGAACAAACATTATTTTCATAGGAACTGGCAAATGCCATAACTAAGTTTTATTCTTCATAGGCAAATAAGTAATCATTTGTGAGTATTTTCATATCTATATTCCCAAATAAAATATGAGAGAGGATTGAACAAAAAATATTTTCATAGGAACGGGAAAATGCTCATAACTAAGTTTTATTTTTCATAGGCAAATAAGTAATCAATTTTAAACTATAGGTAGTTATAGATATAGGTTTCAAAAAAATATTTGAACAAAAATGTTGCTAGAGTGGATTGAACCTCAGACCATTGGGTAATTAGAGTAAGGCTTTACCACTATGCTATTGTGGTTATTTTAATTATGATTGCATAGTGTTTATTATATAGGGATAATTGCAACCAACACTAAATGGAGCAATAAATGGTGACACCACCTAACTATTATATATATATAGACTAGAACTAGGGATAAAGCCCGTGCGTACCGCACGGGGTACACGACAATAATTATAGTGGTTTTTGCTACAAAATGTTTGCAATTTTGTGTAACATGTCAATTTTTCGCATTGTGATCGTTAAAGTGGGTTATGTTGGGAATTTTGGCTATTTGGGTTTCTTATATGCAGAGTTGTATTAGATCTTATATTTTTTTTGGGATTATTTGCCGGGTATGGGTCCATTATTTAACGACGTTTTATTAATGGAATATAGTGTATTCATGTTGTCAGAGGTGCAGATTTGAATATCCATACGTATTAATGTCCTCATTGTGCGAATCGCATTTCTGAAGATACGTTAATTGATTCGAGAGATTATATGAATGAATGTTTTGATTGTGTAAATAGAGTGAATATAGTATTTTGGACAAAAAGGGAAACTCGTTTTATTTTTTTAAAAATGTGGTATGTCTGCGCGTGTGTAGAGATTAAAAAATGTAATGCACGTGGGCGTAGCATGTGGGGGTACTTTGAATATTGGAACAAATGGGCCTGATCAGGGAATTATTCTCGAACATTCGTGCGGTCCTATTTAATTGGTTCCGATCTTGCTTGCCGGTTAGGGTTTTCTCATTCTGCGCTCCTAGGTATGCCACCGTTTCTCTGGTCTTTTTGTTCTGCCGTTTTGTTCTCCATTTTCGGCCTTTCCAGTTTCCTTCAATGTTGGCGTTGTATCCATTGTAGGTTTCACAGGTCTTAGAGCTCGAAGTAAGGGATTATCGGTAGCGTTTTGGTGCCCTTTGTTGTCATCACAGTCGGTGCTCTAAACTTGCAGGTATTTTGTTTCCTTTCCATTCATTGAACTATATTGTCATGTATATGTGTTAGATTGTCATGGATTGTGGGAGTTAAGTGTCGTCTGCCCCGATTCCGATTCTCGTTTGTGTGTATTGTAGATCTGTTATTTGGAACATTGTTGCATGTCTCTTTTTTCTTTGAAACTGGCTTGATATTTGCGATTAATTGCTTTCAATGCCTGTAGATTTAGGTGTGTCCTACGATTAATTGCCCACTGTATTGTGATTTTCAGTACTTGTAGGCATTGCTTGTGTTCCTTGTTTTGAATGTTTCGCCCATGTTAGGATGCCAACAAACTATCTTCTCAAACTGTCTATGTTGTTGGAGACTTTGCACTGTGGTGTGACAATATATCTTTAACAACTTGTTGTATATGCATGCTACTGGCCTACGCTTGTGTCCTGGACTGACTTGTTGCCTCTGTCTCTTGTTGCTCGTTTTTGCAGTAAACATGTCGATTACTTCATCTGACTCGGATATCAGCGGCGATGAGCTGCACGATTACCATGACGAAGTCTATGAGAAGCTTGTCGATCATCGCATTAGGGTCCGCCATCCCGATGGGACTCTCCTTTGCCGTTTCTGCCCCAACAGAAAGAGGCAAGTTTGGGATACCGCAGCTTTGAGGCAACATGCCAATGGTATCAGTCGTACTTTCTCAGTGAAGAGGACACCAAGAAATAAGGCACGCCATTAGGCGCTGGTGAAGTACATCGACTCCGTCATTGTCGGGCAAGTGTAGCTGTGGTTTTCTTGGCCGGAGACAGATGCTTAAGCTTATATTACTACTGCTTTAAATTAATTACCATTGTATGCTTGGTAATTTTGTCCTGATTCCTGTGTTAAGGCTGTGGAGACGTTGGAATTGTTTTGCTATCCTTTTGGTTGTTATCGGACTTTGCATATTTTGTAACCTTTATTGCTGCAATGGTCAATATTATGGTGGCTTTATATATATATATATATATTGCAATAATATGAATGCTAATGTGTTTGATGAGTTGTCTGTGCCCCTTATTCAAGGTAGAAATGGTACATCCAGCTAAATGATCTTTGTAAACGTTACCACAGGCATTAAAAAACACCGGTATAAGTCCATTCATTGGGTTCATGCATTTCTAAGGGCGTAATCTGTACAGTATTATATGCCAACGCACAAATCGTAGTTATATTTAGGTCTTTGTATTTTAGTCCTAAAGCTGAAATTATATATGGAAGTATTCACATCTATAACTACCTAATCTATCACTAGATGTCAAAAACGGGCCGCGTTAGACTGGGCCTTATGAATTTGGATTCCCTTAGACTGGGCCTTATTAATTTGGGTTCTTTTTGGGGGGGGGGGGGGGGGTGGCCTGTGGAAGCAAATCATATCGGTCTTCTACTTCTCACAACAATCCTGTTGCCCATGGAAGTCACCTACCAATTCCTCTGGTTAGCAATGAACACTTGCCTTGTTTAGTGGATTCATGCTCGCAATCAGCTCTCTGGTAAGGTGAGGCTTTCCGGAGTTTTTGGTTTTCTGTTCTCTGTGTATTCAATTTTCCTAGCGTATAATTTTCCATTTATCATATGGTGTCTTCATGGGTCGAACAATTGGGTTGTCGTTCGTTATTTGGGATTTAAACTGTGGGCATTATGTTTATCTAAGGATCTAGGGTTCATGGGGGGTGCATGAACTTGGTCAATTGAGTTTTCAGTTAATTTCGTAGCAGGTGCATGTTTGCCCTTTTTGAGTTATCTGAAAAGGATTGTGATGTAGCTGAATTGATTTCAATGTAATAGGAAGTGTGAAGAATATAATGTCGCGGAGATGCATAGCTCCAATTACAGGTATCCATCTTCTCTTTGCTATGCTCTTCTTTGCTGTGAATAGAATCCGCCATGATCTTTTTGGGCAAGCATATATTAAGCACGAATTGGCTGCCATTGTTTTATCTAAATCTCGTTCATGTTGAAGCTGTATTTATCATAGCATTGTACTACTCTCAGGAAACTATTTTAGGTACATTGTTGTGGGAAGATACAGAACAGTAATATTCATAAAAGTTGTCAGAAGAGAATTGGATAGAAACTAAACAACAGTTATAGGTTTGTGGAACAATTATTCGTCTGTAAGAAGATTCAATCTTCGTAGGGTTTGAGGTTGGCCAATTCATCTTTTAACCGATTGCAGTGCTGGATTTTAGATGCACTATAAATGTTGGTGTCCATTGTAGCACTCAAGTAGACATGGCCTATTAAGAATCGAGCGTAATCATGGGTGAAATTATGGAATTCAGATAGGAAAGCAAAATCCACATATAGAATAAGGTACCTTTAAATTCGTCGACACTCATAGCAGAAAAAATGATGGCGGTGTTTGCGGGTGCGCTAGCTCTGGTTGCGAGGAAATGCTCACAGAACCTTCCCCAAATTGTGACATCCAACACCATTCCACTGAAATAAAATAGGGAAACCAGTTCAGTTCAATACTACTAATAGCATAAGAGCTTATTGAGGTTGGCGTTGTGAATCATGCTACCTGGCATTTATAAGTTTACAGTCCAAATATCCACAGCCACTAGGGTCTTGCCTAATGTTGCCCACACTTAGTATGTAGCCGACGACATCTATATAGCAACAGGGTAAAACTGAATATCTGTTTCTGTTAGTGAAATTGTAAAAACGTTAAAAGCTTATGCTCAACAGCTCACCAATCAAATATTTGTTGCCAACATATCTGATGTGTTCGAAATGAACAAATTCAAATGGATGGCGGTTGAATCCATCAATTTCCATTTCCAATTCTAAGGCTATTGTGTTGGGCAGGAATATGAGTGCATAATCATTATATCTGCAAAACCTATAATTGTTTTTATTCGGTATGACTAAAACATTTTTGAGGTGATAGATTTTCCCTTCTTTTAACTATAGCACTGAAAGAGGGGAGAACCTTCTAAGTGCTGTGCATTGTATAATGTTACCCTGCAGCGAGAACATGAGCTAACTTATTTTAGTTGATTAAGGATTAATGGAACCAATTTTGTAGTTACATACCTTGTGGTCTGATAGTAGGTACTCTGTTGCCATGCAATTCCCATCTGGTGTTTCACTGTCCCATTTTCTGTTGATCATCACAAATACATTGCATACAGTTCTTTCGTGTAGGTTATCAAGAGTTAGTATCTGGTTCGGCCTACTATCGATTTCTGACATGGCCTGTAAGAAAGTAACATGGTGTTAAATAAGCAATTAGAATAGAGGGTTACAGGAATATGGGAAATTTAAGAGAGAAGTCATACCCAAATTGGGATTCTTGCTGCCCTTGTGTCTGAGCAATTTAGGTTTGGCCTATTGTTACAGTTTGCAGTGAAGAATAGGTATGTTTTCAATTTTGACCTCTTAGCTGAATATATAGGATGACTGATTGTCTGGGGGTTCAATGTGTTTAGAATTGGCTGTAGATATTCCTGGTAATGGTTCGGAATGCTCTTTAAGTGTTTGCCTGTTACAACATTATTATTTAATTTACATATCAAGAGGTTGACTCATTGAATGTTGTCTCATTAGTACTCATCCTAAGGTAATGTGAAACGACATATTATGTGTTTATATGTTTAAAAAATTCAATTCATGTATAAATGTACCACAGTATGCCAATTTCCCATTATATATTTATCATGTTTGTTCTTTTTTCTCTGGGAATTAAATTTTCTGTATGCAGATTTGGCCTCTGAATTGTTCCACAGATATTATTGCAACGTTTCTTTTCTCCTGGCCAATGTTCAATTTTTGTGTCTATCTTATTATATTGCACCCTCTTATATTTGTGTTTTTTAATATACTTGGGTCCTTGCAAAATTCAAATGATGTGATTGGTCCAAAAATGCGTTATACGATTGTACATTGGACATGCAAGCTGCAAATATTTGTCTTGACAATCTTATTACAGGGGCTAACATCCAGCACAACACACTAAAATTTGTCAGAAACAATGCAACTACTGCAGTATAGCTATGCCAGGGCATCTCTGATTTGGTCACATCCTTTAATTTCTGTTTCACTGTAGATGATTGTGTCCATAGTGGTGCTCAGGAAAAGTTCACCTAAGACCAAAGGGACGCAAACAATGGGTTAGACAATTTAAATTGGGCTAAGGTCAACACAGAATGCATTAGCTTTAAATATGATAATGGTGTTTCACCAAACATGTTACAGTGAATAGTAATGTTAACCGGTTTACCAGCAAGTTTTTTCATAGCCACTGAAGTAAATATTATTGCACCGTTTGCTGGTGCGTGGTGCTCTGTTGTTAGGAAATCTTCACTTGTCTTGTCCCACAGTATGATTTGCAAAATTGTTCCTCTGTAGAAGGAAAAGTCAGAATAGTACAATCACAACAGTTAGAGCTTGCTTTGGTGGTGAGTTTTAGTCGTTTTACCTTTTATTTATAAGTTTGCATTCTAAGTAGGAGCATTCTCCAGATTTTTTTTTAGCATTTGCAATCTCGGACACATATCCGAGGACATCTGTGTATAAATATTGAAAGGATTACTGTTTGGCCCTCGTTAGTGTGCCATGTAAATTTTAATATGACGAAGGATAAAAATGTACCTATCAAATATTCATCGTGCACATATTTGATCTCTTCAAAATTAATGAATTCAAAAGGGTACCGAATAAATCCCGTAGAGTCGATGTCTAATTCTGATGCTGTTGTATCACGGGAAAATATAAGCATATGGTTGTTGCCCTTGCATATCTTGTAAGTTGTTTGGTTGGTTATAGCCAATAGGTTCATAAGACGATAGATTTTCCCCTCTGTTAACGAAGGCCCCCTAACGGAAAAGAGTTTCGGAATCGCCGAACATTGTATGATATTACCCTGTTTTCATTATATGAGAATGACTATTCTAAACTGTAGGGAAATGATAAGGGCTTTAATAATTACATACGATACGGTCCGATAGAAGATGTTCTGTGCTTATGTACTCTCCTTGAATTGTATCAATCTGCCATAGCCTACTGACCATCACCTCAATTTCTGTCACAGGTCCTGGCTGTAAATCATTCAGTGTTGTATTTGCAAGACCTGTGTTGTTTGTTTCTGTAGTAACCTGCTTATATGATAACCAACATACAGTAAGTCAGAATGTTTTAATATAAAAACGCCAAAATAATGCTTAGGAAAGGGTCGCATTCATACCGATTCAGTATTTTTTGCTTCCATAGTTTTGGGTTGATTTGATTGTGTGTTTGATCTCTGTGTTGATTGAAGATCAGAGCATGGAGGCAAATATGTATTATGCCCAGTTTTTATAGCAAATGAAGATAAGGAATATACATGCTCGCTGTCCTCATTTTGTAACTGTATTGTGTAATTAATGTGCCTGTGTCAGTTTCCATCTCTTTGTTATCCCAGTATTGCAGATGTTACTGCGTCCAAATATATGTGTTTTCTTGACATTTCTAATGCCGCAATAATTGGAGCTTTTTACTGGTCTGATAAGTAACTTCCATGGAATATTATTATAGCGACCTGTGTTAAATAACAGTAACAGCCATGCGGTTTGTGTGTGATTTAGTCCAGCCATACTGTGTTTAGACTACATGTATACTGTGTTCACATTACACTTTCTTTGTAACACCCCGATTTCACAAGCATAAGGGTATTACCGCCAACGACCTCGGATTTCACGGTCCGAAGCCGTTTAAGGCTTGAGTATCATAATACGAGAATAACAAAACCAAACCATATTTTATAACAAAAGCTGGATTCGGTTACAAAGGCTCATACGCCTTAAGTTGTTTAGTAATACAAGAGTAAGGAGTTTGCAGCGGAATATACAAGTCTCGGATAGAGACGAAAGCGAGTGGAAACCATAAAGTAGACAAAATATTTGAAGACGCCTTGCTTCCTTCTTTTCTTCCTTCCTTCCTTCCTTCCGTCGTAGGTCTTCGGTTACTCTTGGATGGCGTTCCCTTTCCTATCTGATATCCCCATAAAAGCAAGGAATACCAGCCAACAAAGTTGGGAAAGAAAGAAGGGATGTTAGTCTAACACGAGACTAAACAAGTGGGAGAGTAATGTTTCGGTTCTGAGAAAGGTCGGACATAACGGCAATCCTGAGCCATATGATGACTCGTAGGTGCACGTTATTCGACGTTCATCATGACGAAACGGCAGTCTGAACGAGAGGTTTAAGTGTTTGGCATGGTGTACGAAGGGTAATAGGAGAGGATAGAACTTCCTCGGGAATAGGACGTTATCAGGAAATAACGCCTAAGAACGAAATGTGTTTAACGATTCGTTGGGAACTTAAACATTTGAGATTTTGAAAAGCATCCAACATATATCGAATCGTATCAACCTCATCATAACTCGACGATGCCGACAGGGAGGTGGCCACAAGGACGCTTATCCACCTGAACCCATCTTGCCATTTTATAGGCATTTTAACAACTCGAGTTATGCATTCAGATTGGATAGGCGATTGTCAATAATGTGGACCTGGAGTGATTTTCCAAGTTGTACTAATCACCCTGCGTTCATTGATTACTATGCACGAAGCACTAATCTTTCATTAGTTATAAATCAAAGCACTTCACTTAGTGACTTTTAGAGATAGGCAAGCCCTAATGAGGGACGAGCCAAAGTAAGGAACATAGTCCTCAACACTTTGCAAGAGTGTTAGCCTCTCTATTCGGAGAAAGGCAGAGTCATGACCCAGTATCAGGAGCCGATAGCTAAATATACCTCCTAATACGTTATAAAGAGATAGCGGATCACTAAACCGACAATCCCTATCTTAAGCTAATCCAGAGCAAAGTCTCGAAAAGAGACTTGAAACAATCAAAGGCCACACATCATCGGAGACCTAAGTCCAAGTCTAGCATTCGATGATAATAAATAATAACAATGGTCATTATATCTAAGCATAATAATCCTAATGAAATTATTAGCAAACAGGTTTGTTCCCAACGATTTATTTTGATAACGGAAAGCAATTTCACGATTATCGAGTAAGGAAATGAAGAACCATCCACTTGCCTTAAGACGTTCTTAAAACGTTAATCGAGGCGTGGAGTCGAGGCTACCGAGGCCCTAGATGAGGCCTAAGGCAAGGCCAAGACGCAAGGCAAAGACAAGGCACGGCCCGAGCAACGGCTAGGCAACTGCCCGGGACGAAACGTAAGCTAGGACACTGGCGGCGGGCGCTGCCCCCTTGGCGGCGGTCGCTGCCCCTGGCGACGGTCGCTGCCTACTGCAGTGACGACGGCGCGACTTTGCAAGCTTCCTCCGATCAACTCCGGCCACCTTTCGACGAGCTTTTGCCAACAGTAGCAAGAAGAACACTTGAACTTTATAATGGAAGAGGTTTCAAAGGGAGAGAGGAGAGATTTGGATGCCTTAATCCATCATCTTCAACCCCTATTTATAGTGTTCTATCTTCCTAATAATCCAAGAAAGAGAGTTGACATCAAGCCTAACAAGCCAAAAGGGGTTGACAAACCATAGTTGACATTGCCCAAAGGTGCTATGATTGGTCCCCAAGCCATACTACAACAGCTCCCAAAACCCCGGCGCCCACAAGAAAAACGTCCCGTCGGCCACTTGCATCTGCAGCAAGGCGGCGTTCGCTGCCATTTTGGCGGCGGTCGCTGCCTTCTGGGGACTGGGCAACATTTCAGTAAAATTGGCATAACGTTTTGGATACCTATCGGAATTGCCTCAAATTTTGAGGGATGAAACTAGACTCCTTTATCTACCATTAGGCGTTAGAATTACTCAATGCCCAGCTCTAATGAAGGTTTTATGAATTTTTGAAGTTAAGGTGTCCGTTAAGCGTTATCCAACGCTATTCGGTTAATCGGGTGACCTTTGTCCTTTCCCTTGTCGTTCCAAAGACAAAATTGAGTCGTAAAACTAAGGAGAATTTCATGATCCATTTTATAAACTTTGCGGATATTACAACAGTACCCCCTTAAAAATAGTTTCGACCCCGAAACTAGCGGAGGTCCTATAAACTAAAAAGGAAGAGTACATCTTTAGAATATCCGGAATTGACTAAGGAATACTTCCACTAGTACCCCCTTAAAGAAATTCTCTTTTCTTTAGTCATTTGCTAGCAAATCAGGAAAACGCTTCTACATATCTAGCTCGGTTTCCCATGTCTCCCAGGTAGTCTCTTCACCACCATTTCTAGACCAAAGTACCTTGACCAATGGTACTTTCTTGTTGCGTAATTTCTTTACTCGGCGTTCGAGAATCCTTACTGGTCTCTCTTCATAGGTACCATTTGATTGTATCTCGATGTCTCCAAAATCGAGAACATGGGATTCATCCGGCACATACTGCCTAAGGAGTGACACATGAAAGACGTTATGGACAGGGTGAGCCGATGGCGGTAGAGCAAGCCGATATGCGAGTTTGCTTACTTTTTCAAGAATCTCAAAAGGGCCCACATATCGAGGATTGAGCTTTCCCCGCTTCCCAAAGTGAAAAACCCCCTCTGATGGTGACACCTTTACGAAGACCTTATTGCCAACGGTGAACTCAACGTCCCGTCTCTTCAAGTCAGCGTAGGAATTTTGTCGACTCTGAGCAGTCAACATCCTTTGGCGAATGAGGGCGATGTCGGCGGCGGTTCGTTCTACCAACTCTGGTCCAAGAAGAATTTTATCCGCGTTATCGTCCCAACAGATAGGCGAACGACACTTACGGCCGTATAGAGCCTCAAACAGAGCCATCTTGATAGTAGCATGCCAACTGTTTTTATATGTGAATTCTATCAAACTTAAGCTGACATCCCAACTCGTTGTGCGGTCTAGTACGCAGGCTCGGAGCATGTCCTCTAATGTTTGGATCGTCCTCTCGGACTGCCCATCAGTTTGAGGATGAAAAGCGGTACTAAACCTTAACTCTGTCCCTAGTGCGTTATGAAATTCTTTCCAAAATCTCGACGTGAACCGGCCGTCCCGGTCAGAGACGATAGACTTTGGAGTTCCATGCAAACGGACAATTTCATGGATGAAAACCTCGGCCAACTTTTGGACTCCCCAATTCATTTTGATGGCAATGAAATGGGCACTCTTGGTGAGTCGATCCACGACCACCCAGATTGTATCCTTCTGCCCTTGAGTTTTAGGCAAACCGGTTACGAAGTCCATGGCGATGTCTTCCCATTTCCATTCCGGTACGGGAAGAGACTACAACATTCCTCCAGGTCGCCTATGCTCTATCTTGACCTTCTGGCACACCAGACACTTCGAGGCAAACTCAGCTACATCTTGCTTCATGCCTGGCCACCAAAAGTTCCTTCGCAAATCCTTATACATCTTACTTGATCCAGGATGGACCGAATAAGCAGATGAATGTGCTTCCCTCAAAATAGTCTTTCGGAGTTCATCCACTGCCGGCACACATATGCGGTCCCTAAACCACAACGATCCATCATCCTGTATGATGAATCCCGGTGCCCTTCCGATCAACACTTCTCCACTAATTTTGATCAGCATGACATCCTCTGGCTGTTTCCCTTTTATTTGGTCCAACAGGTCGGAATGGATTTCCAAGGTACACAAACCGCCCTGTTGCCTTTCAAACCAGACTTCGATCCCTTCACGGACCAAGTCTTGTTGTAAAGCCGGCTGAGCTGTCAACATTGTAAGTAGTTTCTCTGGCGGAGACTTCCGACTCAAGGCATCCGCGACAATATTAGGTTTACCCGGGTGGTACTGCAGCTCAATGTCGTAGTCCTTGATCAATTCCAACCATCTTCTTTGCCTCATATTGAGTTCCTTTTGGGTGAAGACGTACTTCAAACTCTTGTGGTCGGTGAAGATCTGACACTTCACGCCGTAAAGATAATGTCGCCATATCTTTAGAGCAAAAACCACAGCAGCTAACTCAAGATCATGGGTCAGGTAGTTTACTTCGTATGGCTTGAGTTGGCGGGATGCATAGGCTATGACCTTGCCGTTTTGCATCAACACACAACCAAGACCCATTTTAGAAGCGTCACTATATACCACATAACCGTCATGACCATCCGGTAGAGTCAACATAGGTGCGCTGGTCAAGCGCTTCTTCAGGTCTTGAAAACTTTCCTCACACTTCTCATCCCAAACGAATTTCTTATGAACCTTGCGGAGTAACTTGGTCATGGGCAGGGCAATCTTTGAGAATCCCTCCACGAACCTCCTGTAGTACCCGGCCAATCCTAGGAAGCTTCGAACTTCCTTGACGTTGCGAGGCTGTTCCCATTCAGCTACTGCCTGAATTTTCTAGGGATCCACCATCACCCCGTCTTTGTTGATGACGTGTCCTAAGAAGGCAACTTCCCTTAGCCACAGCTCACACTTTGATAGCTTGGCGTACAACTGATTCTGTCTCAGGATTTGCAAGACGATCCTTAGATGCTTCTCATGTTCCTCTTGACTTTTTGAGTAGATCAGGATGTCATCGATGAAGACAACAACGAATTGGTCGAGATACTCATGAAAACATCGATGCATTAGGTCCATGAAGACTGCAGGGGCATTCGTCAACCCAAATGGCATTACTACAAACTCGTAGTGGCCATAGCGAGTTCGGAAGGCCGTCTTCATAATGTCCTCATCGCGGATCCTTAACTGGTGATAACCTGACCTTAAATCCATCTTGGAAAATATCTTAGCACCACGTAGTTGATCCAACAAATCATCAATCCTTGGAAGAGGATACTTGTTCTTGATGGTGACCTTGTTCAACTCTCGGTAGTCAATGTATAAACGAAAGGTACCATCCTTCTTCTTCACGAATAGCACAGGGGCTCCCCAAGGTGATGCACTTGGCCTGATGAAACCCTTTTCCAACAGTTCTTCAAGTTGCTTCTTAAGTTCCTGCATCTCTACAGGTGCCATTCTGTATGGGGCCTTAGAGATCGGAGCTGTTCCCGACTCTAGGCTGATAGTGAACTCCACATCACGTTGAGGTGGAAGTCCGGGTAATTCCTTTGGAAAGACATCGGGAAATTCACACGCTACAGGAATTTCACGAATGTCAACCACCTCCTTATCCGTTGATTCCAAATAGCACAGGTACCCAGCACAACCTTGGCGTAGAAGTCGACTAGCCTTCATTGCATTGATCAGACTCCCATTTTCCTCGTCTCGAGACCCCTTGAACTTGCACACATGCTTCCCTCCGGAATTAATGGTGACTGTTCGGGTATTGAAATTAATCTCGGCCCCATGTCGTGATAACCAATCCCTTCCTAGGATGATATCATAGGGCGACATTGGAATGCATATCAAGTTGGAAATGAATTTTCCGCCTTGAATGCCTATGGGAAAATTAGTAAGTTGCCTGGTACCGACTATCTTATCCCCGTTGATATAAACGAATGCGATGCTCCGGAATCAAATAACAGAAAAGCAGCAGTGGAGTGAACGTATAAGGTACCTTGACAGATGGGAGTTTCAGGTTCATCAGTCGCACGCATCTCATACAAGCGTTGGCCCTGACTCGGAGCAGCAGCTGGCCCTTTGCCCTTATTCTGAGCCGTCGACTGAATCGAAGCAGACGTCGTCGATTTTGCTGGTGCCTGATTGCTTTGTGAGACAGAAGAGGCCTTAAATTGCCCGGGGCCACCCTTGATTTGCTGGCAGTAGGTCCGGACATGACCCTCCTTCCCACAACCGAAACAGGTCTTCTTGGGTTTCGTGCATTTCCGATTGACGTGCCCGGGTTCACCACAATTATAGCACACCAACGGACCCTTAGTGCGTTTAGACCCTCTTGAGGAAGTAGTCATAGAAGACTCTATCTTCCCTTTCTTTGGCCAACCCGACCTCATAGGTGAAGCAGGTCGTTTGAAACCTCCACTACCCGGTGGATTAAATTTCCCATCACCAGGTTTCTTTTGGGCAACCCCATTCAGAGTGGCTTCCATACTGTAGGCATGGTCGACATACTCTTCAAGGGTTGAGAAAACGCGATTCATCATCCAGGGCTTGATGTCATCACTCATCCACTTATGGAAACGTCGGATCTTTTGCTCCTCGGTGGAGAATTCAGAGCCAGCGTATCTCAGCAACTGGTTGAATTTCTTTGCCCTATCCAGGACACTGAGTCCTTTCACCTGAGGGTTGTACAACTCATCTTTCTTCTCCTCGAGCATAGCAGGCGAGAAGAAACGTTTCAACATCTTACTTTTGAACATATCCCAAGTCAGATCAGGATGTTCAGCAAGCCCAGATGTTTCCCACCAGTCGTTTGCCTCATCCCTCAGCTGGATTGCTGCAATCTGCACTCTTTCAGCTTCCGAGCAATGCACATTCCTTAAAAGTTTCTCCATGTTGGAAAACCAGTGGTAGGCACTTGAAGGCTCTCCAGCACCTCCAAATGTTTCAGGCCTTAGTGACAGGAAAGTCTTCAATGCCTTAGCATAGTCAGACCCCCCATCAGGCTCTGACCCAGGAACAGTCTCTGTTGGGTCAACTTGGCCTGGTGTCACAGGTGGTATTGCCTCTCTTACCAACTGACTGACCATGTTGTGAAAAATGGCCATTGTGGCTTCATCTAAGATCATAGTTGGTGGTGCGGCATTCCCTCGCGCATTTCCCCTAACTCCCGAGGTAGCAGCATCTCGGTCACCCCCAGCTGGAGTGGCATTACAGTCATTCCTAGTAGTGTTTCGAGTGTTCACCATCTGTATAATTGATTCACAATTGTTTCCGTTATAACAAGTGTGACAAAACCATACGAACACGTCTTTTGAAAACAAATGCAATATTTATATTAAACATTGTTAACTTCGGTCGTATTTACAGAGGAACTGTACAACAACTAGATGACTAAAAAGCTTTACCCCCGACCTAACTATCCACGCTACAAAATTGGATAGTCAAGTTACATCCAGAGTGGGCCACCTTGGGCTACGCACTCCACTACCCTAACTACTAACTAGAAGGACGTTGAAGGTAGGTAGCAGTAGCGGTCAAGGAATCCTGGACGGAAGTCATTCGCGTCCACCTCATCCCTATCATCATCCATTAGCCATTCCGCCTGCTGGATATCATGGTCAAGAAGCTCTATGCGCCTCCTCTCATTGATAGCTGATATTTCATACATGGCAAGAGATTCCTGGCGATTCTGACGTGTCGCACGCCAGACGGAATCATGCCAACTGAGTTTATCCATCCTCACTTGGATGTCTATAGGCGGAATAGGAATAGATGTGTCCCGCTGCTCTCCTAGGTGCTCTTGAGCAAAGCGTTGATCCACATAGTCTCCTAATGCCTGAAACATACTCGAAGGAGGAGGACTCGAAGGAGGAGGACTCGGCGGAGGAGTCCGGTTGAGGTCCGGAACACTGGGACGGTAGCAGATAGGCTCATAGTCAAAACTTGAGTACCTAGTCGGATACCTTCTAACAGGCATTGGCGTGAACTCCATTTCGTCCACAACCACTTCGGGATCCTCCTCGGGGTCTTCTTCGGGATCCTCCTCATCCGAACTGATCAGGATGAAAGTAGAGGGGTTATTGGCAGAATACTGACCATCAGGTGACTCTCCTTCGCTGGAACTGTCAGTGTCCCCGAGATCAAACTCTTCCAGCTCAGACTATGTATAACCCATGTCCTCATACCAGACCGTCGGGTGCATAACCTCGGGCTCTTCCAACCTAGCCGGTTGTAGAGGCTCATCCCAGGTTGGCCACTCGGCAAGCCCTTCTTCGGAAGGCACCACATCTCTGACGATGTTGCAAGTCTGGTAAGGTGCAATCTGGCGATCATAACACATCTTCTTGTAAAGGAGTAGAAGGTTAGAAGAAATGATCGGTTCTCGAAGTCTGTTACGAGAAACCGATGTATAAAACGGCGGTCTCTTGAGGTCTGTTACAAGAAACCCTCGGAAGGAAAAAGTTTATTTTTAGAAATTCTTGATAATAAGAAAAGAATCCTTCAATACCAATATCTAAATCGGTATTAGTCCTTTAAAAAAAAACTCGGTTCTAAAAATATTAGAAATATTTTCAAATTTGGAAAAGAAAACCTTTAGCTCTGATACCACAACTGTAACACCCCGATTTCACAAGCATAAGGGTATTACCGCCAACGACCTCGGATTTCACGGTCCGAAGCCGTTTAAGGCTTGAGTATCATAACACGAGAATAACAAAACCAAACCATATTTTATAACAAAAGCTGGATTCGGTTACAAAGGCTCATACGCCTTAAGTTGTTTAGTAATACAAGAGTAAGGAGTTTGCAGCGGAATATACAAGTCTCGGATAGAGACGAAAGCGAGTGGAAACCATAAAGTAGACAAAATATTTGAAGTCGCCTTGCTTCCTTCTTTTCTTCCTTCCTTCCTTCCTTCCATCGTAGGTCTTCGGTTACTCTTGGATGGCCTTCCCTTTCCTATCTGATGTCCCGATAAAAGCAAGGAATACCAGCCAACAAAGTTGGGAAAGAAAGAAGGGATGTTAGTCTAACACGAGACTAAACAAGTGGGAGAGTAATGTTTCGGTTCTGAGAAAGGTCGGACATAACGGCAATCCTGAGCCATATGATGACTCGTAGGTGCACGTTATTCGACGTTCATCATGACGAAACGGCAGTCTGAACGAGAGGTTTAAGTGTTTGGCATGGTGTACGAAGGGTAATAGGAGAGGATAGAACTTCCTCGGGAATAGGACGTTATCAGGAAATAACGCCTAAGAACGAAATGTGTTTAACGATTCGTTGGGAACTTAAACATTTGAGATTTTGAAAAGCATCCAACATATATCGAATCGTATCAACCTCATCATAACTCGACGATGCCGACAGGGAGGTGGCCACAAGGACGCTTATACACCTGAACCCATCTTGCCATTTTATAGGCATTTTAACAACTCGAGTTATGCATTCAGATTGGATAGGCGATTGTCAATAATGTGGACCCGGAGTGATTTTCCAAGTTGTACTAATCACCCCGCGTTCATTGATTACTATGCACGAAGCACTAATCTTTCATTAGTTATAAATCAAAGCACTTCACTTAGTGACTTTTAGAGATAGGCAAGCCCTAATGAGGGACGAGCCAAAGTAAGGAACATAGTCCTCAACACTTTGCAAGAGTGTTAGCCTCTCTATTCGGAGAAAGGCAGAGTCATGACCCAGTATCAGGAGCCGATAGCTAAATATACCTCCTAATACGTTATAAAGAGATAGCGGATCACTAAACCGACAATCCCTATCTTAAGCTAATCCAGAGCAAAGTCTCGAAAAGAGACTTGAAACAATCAAAGGCCACACATCATCGGAGACCTAAGTCCAAGTCTAGCATTCGATGATAATAAATAATAACAATGGTCATTATATCTAAGCATAATAATCCTAATCAAATTATTAGCAAACAGGTTTGTTCCCAACGATTTATTTTGATAACGGAAAGCAATTTCACGATTATCGAGTAAGGAAATGAAGAACCATCCACTTGCCTTAAGACGTTCTTAAAACGTTAATCGAGGCGTGGAGTCGAGGCTACCGAGGCCCTAGATGAGGCCTAAGGCAAGGCCAAGATGCAAGGCAAAGACAAGGCACGGCCCGAGCAACGGCTAGGCAACTGCCCCGGACGAAACGTAAGCTAGGACACTGGCGGCGGGCGCTGCCCCCTTGGCGGCGGTCGCTGCCCCTGGCGACGGTCGCTGCCTACTGCAGTGACGACGGCGCGACTTTGCAAGCTTCCTCCGATCAACTCCGGCCACCTTTCGACAAGCTTTTGCCAACAGTAGCAAGAAGAACACTTGAACTTTATAATGGAAGAGGTTTCAAAGGGAGAGAGGAGAGATTTGGATGCCTTAATCCATCATCTTCAACCCCTATTTATAGTGTTCTATCTTCCTAATAATCCAAGAAAGAGAGTTGACATCAAGCCTAACAAGCCAAAAGGGGTTGACAAACCATAGTTGAGATTGCCCAAAGGTGCTATGATTGGTCCCCAAGCCATACTACAACAGCTCCCAAAACCCCGGCGCCCACAAGAAAAACGTCCCGTCGGCCACTTGCATCTGCAGCAAGGCGGCGGTCGCTGCCTTCTGGGGACTGGGCAACGTTTCAGTAAAATTGGCATAACTTTTTGGATACCTATCGGAATTGCCTCGAATTCTGAGGGATGAAACTAGACTCCTTTGTCTACCATTAGGCTTTGGACTTACTCAATTCTGAGCTCTAATGAAGGTTTTATGAATTTTTGAAGTTAAGGTGTCCGTTAAGCGTTATCCAACGCTATTCGGTTAATCGGGTGACCTTTGTCCTTTCCCTTGTCGTTCCAAAGACAAAATTGAGTCGTAAAACTAAGGAGAATTTCATGATCCATTTTATAAACTTTGCGGATATTACGTTCTTGTTGTAGGATAATAAGAGCATAACTCTAAAAGCAAAATTAATTTATTACATTTGCTGGTCCAACACGTTGTGATCCCAAAACATGGAGGTTATGTTGGAAATTAACAGGCCTAGTACCTTTTAAAGTCTTCCACCAAACCGAAAGTAAGGGTATGAGTCTAAAAGGATGTTTCCTCTGGAAAATTCCAGCAAAACTGTGTGGGTGAATCACATAAAAGAGAAAACCTGAGCTCCAATTACCAATAACAGTCTTGGAGGGCCATTGCATAAGGAGACGAACAACTGTCTCACTTGCAGTAGGCATTTCTAGAGGACTGGTGCACGCCTGTACTAAACTTTGGGAACAATGGTCTCGGACGATTCAATAAAACAGAAAGAGTATTGATTTGGCAGAACTCATTTTTCACAAAGAACATAATATTCAATAAGAAATTGTATAACAATAAATTTCCAAACCAGCAGGGGCTTCAATTTTTTCAATAACTGTCAGTTGCATTCCTGTCCAGTGCATCTTTGAATGCTACTATTATTGGAAAATGATGTTAAATGCCAGTTAATGTTTAGGGGGAGCAGAAAATGCCGGTATCTAGAACTGGTCGGAATAGCTATTTCCCATGCCAGTTTATGAGTCTTGCATATCTTGATCAGTTTGTTCGCCAGTCCTAATTTCTTGACACTGTCAAATAGTAATTGTGAATTTTGTCAGAAATTGGGGGCGGTATCATGCCTGACCGTTTCAATGAAAAAAACCAAAGTTTACCTGCTCATGAAGGAACAAATTGTTGAACACTT
This sequence comes from Polygonum maritimum, assembly GCA_963924305.1. Lineage (NCBI taxonomy): Eukaryota > Viridiplantae > Streptophyta > Magnoliopsida > Caryophyllales > Polygonaceae > Polygonum > Polygonum maritimum. The sequence continues at coordinate 23,598,680 of OZ002729.1, forward strand.
CCTTAAAAACAATATTTCTTGTGTGGCTGCAGGCTTCAGCATCTGGTCCTACTATGCAAAATTTCAATCCAGTAGGGTCTGTAACTCGAGAACCTGCAACATAGAGCTGCCCATGACAGAATACAAGTTTCGGTAAGTAAACTCCTACTTGCTTCAATGATTGACCTTGGCTTTTATTTATTGTCATAGCATAGCATGGCTTAATTGGTAATTGTCTCCGCTTCATAATGAAAGGCCATTCGGTGGTTGTAGACGACATACTTATTCTTGGAATTAAAACAGTGTCGCCAATATGGCTTCCTGTAATAATTCTTGCCTCAATTATCCAATCACCTAAATATTCAATAATCATGCGTGTACCATTGCACATCCCATGAGTAGGGTTAACATTTCTTAGGAGCATTACTGGTAGACCCTTTTTCAAGCTGAGTTTATGGGGCAGCATTCCTGTTTCAATGCATAAAATCATATGATCATAAGGTGAATATGTTTTACTGGGAAAATCGGTTTAAACGGATGGATAAAGAAGAATTTAATTAGGCATGTTACCTGGAAACCGTAGGGTGTTTAAGAACTCAGTGGGGTACATATTCTCCTGCTCCATTGAATCGGCTGAAGCTTTGCAAATTTCATCGGCACTCATATATGTTTTCTCAGTTCCATGCAACTTCATGCACATATAATCATTGATTGTATCTGCATCATCATTGAGCGGCGTAAGGATAGCCCTTTCTCGTAAATATTGCACGTCCCCATGCCTAGTTGAAAATGATGGGAATATTTCATCTGCAGTTTTTTCCATAGGAGAGTCTCCAGGCTGAATGATATATTGTTCAATAATCTCAATCCATGTTTCTTCGTCTTCTGAATCCTTCGCATGTGCTTTGAGCTTTCCTTCTCCTATGCTCAGAATCCATTCATTGAATGCTTTCTTTGATGGGTCTATATGGCCATATGCACCGATATCATTCACCCTCATGCTTTTTGTCAAGGTCAACAGTTGGCAATCTTTCCATAACTCTGAGTTACTAATGCAGGATTGCACTATCTCTTGCCTGGTTCCCTTTGTAATCACAGGCAAAATGTGTCTGAAATCTCCACCCAGTAGCATTGTCATCCCTCCGAACAATTTGTTTCTATTACAGCTGTCACTTGCTGATCGGATATCTCTCAGTGTTCTATCAAGAGCTTCGTAGGCATATCTCTGTGTCATTGGGGCTTCATCCCATATGATCAATTTTGCTTCATTCATTAACTGCGCAAGATGAGTGTTCTGTTTAATTCCACATGTGCTATTCTCCATCAATTCCAATGGTATGACAAACCTGCTGTGTGCTGTTCTGCCATGTGGTAGCAATAGTGAAGCAATTCCTGCAAAAGTAGAGTCGTCGTAGAAATATATTATATCTACATCGGCCAATATTGTTCTGTTTTTTCAAATATAGATAGATTTAATGTTTTAGAACTAAATACCTGATGAGGCGACTGCAAGTACTATGTGTTTCTCTGATCTGAGCCTTGCAATTATTGTTTGATATAAGAACGTTTTCCCTGTGCCTCTTGCTCCGTAGACAAAAAACAATTGACCTGTATTTTGGTGCACAGACGAAACAACCTGGTTATAAATGTTCCTTTGTTCTGGACTCAACGCAGAGTGAAGGTTCTCATGCTCCATTTTTAACTGGACAACATTATAGTTCAGCTCTTCCAATAGCAACCTGTTTTCAGTCATGGATAGTAGGGATGGATCTGGTGTAGGCATATCTGTATAATCTGTCAAGGATTTACCATTCCTATTTAGCATCTCTTCTATCTCAAGCAAACAATAGTTTTGCAGTTGTTCATCTGAAAGATTCAAATTGGGTGTTAAGAACCAAAACTGTTTGCGTTTTTCATATAGAATTCCGTCTGCTAGAAGGTGCCAGGTTTTGTCCCATAATTGTCTCGGCCAACTGACCTCGCAGAACAATAACATTGTTACAAATAGTTCACGAATTTGTTTACCTGATGCAAAACAGTGAGCCTCTTCAATAGCCGAAATCCATTCTTTGTCGTCATTCACTATTCCCAGTGCACAACATGCCTCTCTGAATGAATTGTACACTCGGCCAGCCACAGTCCTAATCTCTTCAAAACTTCTCGGTCCCTTAACAATGTTCAGTAGCAGACGCCGGTAGTACCTCTCACCAGATGTTGGGTGACAATATGTTATTCTCCCAATACTCTTTCCTTGTTTTCGACGTTGCCGCAGTTTCTTGTCCTCTCTCCAGACATATTTTTGAGTGATTTCTGAATATGTCCATTTCCTAGCTGCTTGGTCTTCTTGATTCAGTTTAAACCATTGTGTAAACATAGTATCCCTGACACGTTCTCTCTGTAAAAGGGATTGTAAACTCTGAGTGTCATGGATTGTTACTGGCTGTTGATCTGGTAGATGGAATGTCAACCTCATTACTGGTGGGTTGGAATAGTGAATGTCGAAGCTAAAGATGCGCCAGCACACTTCACATGGGGATAAATAGCGACAATCTAGATAGTGTTTTATTTCATCCACTTCTACAATTCTTGCCTCTGAAGAAGAGCCTCCACTCAGGAAATTTTCTTGAACTACAACGGTTGCCCTGTCTGGTCCTTTGTGCACATATTTGAATAAATATTTTATCGCACTTGAACGATTGCACCATTCAACATTAATATGAGCTTGGTACTTTAGCAACAGATACCGGTTGTATGGAACGACGAACCTATTATCCAGTCTTTTCCCACTTTTTATCACACATACACCATCATTCCTCCGCTTGTACAGGGGGAAACCTTCCTCATTTATGGTTGTCTGGTTTTGGAATGGCCAAGGAAAATGTTTGCTGCATTTCCCATCGTTCATACAGGGTGAATTTGGATTGTAATTCCCACAGGGTCCATGCATCATGAATTCTGTTACAGCTTTGAATCCAGCTGGATCTGTTTCTCTGTTAGGTAGCTCAGCATAAATGAAGTTATCAATCTCATTTGAAGTTTCTGTATGGTTCCTTTTTTTCTTAAGCCATACCAAAATATGTGCATGTGGGAGGCCTCTCTTTTGGAACTCAATTGTATAGATCACTGCACACAGGAAGAATTCTATATTTAAAGACAAAATAGTTTTACAGCCTGGTATATCTGTTTTGTAACAGAAATATGGCTAGAATGTTTTCTCTGTAATCGTTAAGAATAATAGAAGTCGAGCAAATAATATCATCTGACGGGAAGCTTCACGCTAATCAGTCTATTCATGTCATGGCAACAGGTAGTGCTGTGTGCCAGGTTGCAAGGGTTACAAATTAATGACAAAGCCTCATCAGGTGAGTATATTTTTACATGCATCTTGTCTGTTACATAGGAATATAGAACGCAACAACAATCAAGTAACACAATTATTTGTTTCTATACCATAACCTGTGTTGTTAATATGTGTATGATTCCCTCCTAGTTTCATTCTTAAGGCAAGGGAGGAACTTCAAGGAAGCATTGTTCGTATCTATTAAAAGCCTTCAAATAACCAAGCCAGTAAAATGATACACCCTTGGTGCGAAGAGTAGAAAATAATAACAAACATAGGTTGTATAATATCTAGAATGTACTAAAGTGACTTGTTCAAATAAAGTGACCATAATAAATAATAAATGGTATGTTTTCAAGTCATAATTTGAAGCGTACCAGCCAATGTCTTGCCAAAGATTTTCTTTTGTTGGATGTCTTTTATCAGCTCATTCAGCTTAATCTTGAATAGCCTGGTCATAATGTCAGGCCTATGATTTGGTTCCTGCCCTGGTATACCTGATAACATCTCTCCAACCTCTTCCCATTTTTGGTTTGCCGTAAATGTGATGAATAGTGTCGGGTTACCTAAAGAGCACGTGACTGCCATTGCATCGTGAAAATTCTGTATATAGTACCTAGGCCCACCTGTGAAACTTGAAGGGAGTACGATCCTTTTCCCTACAGCTGTAGCATTAGTGTCCCCTCTTGTAATAGCATCACACACGTTTTGGTAGAGATCTGCTCGCAGATTTTTTTGATTAAGTCGCATCCACCGTAGTCTTTCTTCCTCGATTGCAGTGAAAGCATCAACTATAAACTGTTGATATAATCTGACCCCTCTTATTAGGGTTGTGCCTTCGCATTCTCTCTGCTGGATCCTATAGGAATAAAATTCTCTCATCGTAACGTATGATCTCTTTGTCTTTCTTTGCCCTGTGTTGTTTTTGTACAGAATCTTTTCATGATATCCATCTTCACCATAGGGGAAAAACAATGGATATTGAAGTGCCATATACAGAGGGTGAAGTTCTGTAATTCTGTGCAATCCGGCAGCTCTGGAGTGCACAATCACATCCCTTTTTCCCCCATTCATTCCAAAATCACCGACAATGAGTGCAGAAATTTCTTGAACTTGTGGCTTGTTATACTGCCTGTTTGCATGCTGCCTATCCCCCAAAAGTCGAATGCTGACCTCCGTACAATCATTTGAACTGCACCAATCTCTAGCCATTCGAAAAGCCTTGGCTACAAAACACAGAGAATCTAACATATTTCCCAAATCAGAGACTAAAGTTGGATCAATTTCACTTGAATTCTTAGACATACATGCAATCCGATTCTGCACTTCATGTTCTATGTCGTAAAAATATAGCTGTGCAAAGGTCGGGCGTTCCCCCTCAACAGGCAGCAATGACCCAAAACTGTGATAGTTTTGGCCTGACATTCTGAAAGTATATGGACCCTTTGCTCGATTAATTGAATTGTCAATTTTCCCTCCGAACGATGTAAAGCAGAACATAGAATTATAAACACGTATTAGTTTCCTAAATTATGCGGAAGCTATGTCAGTTGTCGCATCAAGTAGTTGATCTAGGGGTGGAGGAGTAGGTGGTAGCTTTTCCAGCAAAACTTTGCCGCCCTGACAACACAGGGAAAAAATAGGAAGTCTCCTAGAACTACACTTGCCAATTTGCTCTTCAATCCACATAGTAGCACCGCAGAACTGGCAAATATGTTTGGGCCATTCCAATCTGCTTCGTAAGACCTGGGTACCTGCGGAAGTAATTTTCCATTAGCCTTATAGTAGCCCATGGTCTATTAGTTTGTATGACTGGCATAATTTCATTTACTATAACCGCACCGGGTGTATTGGTAGCTGTTGCTGTAAAATTCTCATCTTCATCGGAACTGCTGTCAGTTTCTGGTAAAGGGAAAAAGTTGGTATTAAACATATGCTTTTTCTGTGTAAAAACTGCAATGTGAGCATGGGAGTCAAAGGCAAGAACAGGATACTGATAAAATTTGGTCATATAGGTTTAAAAAAAAAGAGAACAATAAGTGCATTGGTCTTGGGAAAATTGGCCAAAAATTCCATCTACAGTTTCAGTTTTTTCCACACCTCTGTATAAGCCCTTGTATGCAAATCCATAGTAGAAAATGCCATAAATCGCTTGACAGGGAATACCCTATTATTGGTACATAACAAACTCACCTGTTCTATGGTCTATAGATTCTGTGATTCTTAGACCACAATAATTTTGTGTCGAACCATTGATTCCAACATAAGATGTTGATGCAATGTCCAGTCTTGCATCTTGCAAAAAAGGAGGTCTAGGGATACCTGTAGCAGATTGTAGCAGATTGTAGGTTGTGGCCATCGTTTCTGGGAATTAAGAAAAGCCATATGTATGAGTGGCATAAAGATAAACTAAAAATATTGCAAACCTGGAATCATTGTTTTGAATTCTGTAAATCTGAGTTGACACTCTTGTATGTGTGTAAGCTTTCTCTAACAGTTGTTATCAACGCTTCATTGGAGTTGAAAGAGGGTGCTGTTTCAGATTTATGCACCCTTCCAAATTCATGCAACAAATGTGACATTATTAATAAGTTATTACTATTTACTGGTCCTTTACTAATGTAGGAGTTACTTTTCTTTTTGTGCTTAAGGTAGACTAATCATATACTACAGCATCCATAGCAGTAACAATGTTGTAAAATGGTGGTAAAGCCACTGCATTTTTAGAAACAAATTCCTTGGTGCGTAGGAGGCGTCCACATCAATCCTCAACATATTCAGTGGCATATTCCAGCTAATGTGCACATTAACTTTTTAAATAGGGAGAAATCTGCAGGAGATAGGCCTTTGATCCCATTCATTGTTTGTCTCTATGAATCCTAATCATTTTCCTTGTTGACTGATTCTTTGCTTTCTCATGTTTGACCCTATTCTGGATTTCATTTTTTAGCTCACACAATTGATTCAGGAGACATTTGGTGATTTTGACTGGGTGAAAATTGCCTTGTACCTCTTTTGTTTGAATAGGGTTATAATTACAATTGGGGGATATGATTTCCATCAAGGGCGCCCTAGAGTTCCCTGGAGGGCTGTTATATATATGTAATTTAGCTGATGATATAGTGTGGAGCCTTTATTATAGAAAGGGGAAACATGAGAATTCATAAATTACGTTTTAGTATCATTACAAAATCAAGCTTGCTATATGTACAGGGGGGGAAAACTGTAAAGAATCAAACTGGGCTATACATGTATACATTTGTAGGTTGTAAAGATGCTATAGGCTTATTGATTGGACAGGCCACTTTGCTTCCTGGCAAGGAGACCTTGTTGACATCGACATCTTGTTCATCGATTACACAACTATCTTCTTGGCACTCCGTTCGATCCAATGTTGGCTTCTTTGGCCAGGAAGCGGTTCATGCCTGTGTTAATGGTTGTAGGTACCCTGCAATGATCAAATGGGAAAAGTAAGAAATGAGGGCGTGACTGTAAATGGGAACAGTGACAAAGGACAGGGTAAGAAGGTTAGGCGCGAGCTCGTTCCCAATGCAATAGTTTAAGAACATACCATGGTGCAGCTGTAATATACAGAGCCTGGAAGAAAAGCTGTGAGGGAACAAATTCAATAAGCATATAGAGATAAAACGGAATTCAAACATTGCAAATTGGTCTTAGCAGGCATAATAAGTCTGTGCATACATAGGCACAAAAACAACATTTTGTCTGTCGATAAACGACGCAGCCTAAACGGCTGTAAGCAACAGTTCAAACATAGCAGTCTCATCGGAACATCTGAGAGTGGCAGCCTTATTGCTAGTTATAATATATGGCTGGCATGAGGTAAAACTAAAATTAAGGAGCTAGTTGGGCAGACAGGGGCAAGGCTTATTCATCGTCCGATGAGACGACAAACTTCCTCTTGCGGTTAGGAGAGCTGCAAAGCAGTGAACAACATCATTTAGGTGGTGACACGACATGGGGAAAATTGTTTCCAGTAGTAAAAAGTAGCAGATGGTTCAAAAACTATACCAGTCTGTTGTGTGGGGTGACACAGCGTGGTCCTTCCCTGACACATCTGCATCTGTACCGTCACCAGATGCATCATCAACTTGTTTGTCATAATTCTTGCCACCATGTATAGTTGACCCGGAGTCTGTTCCCTGGTTGTCTTGATTGTCAGAGGATGACTGTATTAAGGAGATTGGTATTTAGCTACATGTATAAGTCATAAAGAAAGTTTATGTGTGTACTATTATGCATAAATGAATTTTAATAATCACCTGTTTGGGCCCTGTGTCTGCAGGTTGCATGCTGATGCAAGTGTAGGCCTCTCCACCATGGGGGAAATAGCTTTGGGTTGGGATTTCAAACATATACCAACCATTGACCAAGCGGTGCATGGCTTCTGGTATGGCACTCTGATCTTCTTCCTGTTTGAGACGGTGGCAAATCCATTGTTAGCTAAGCAGTAATAGAGATGGCAGTATAGGTGGGACATAGTTAAGATATTCATACAGCAACTCTCTTGAGCAAGGATTCTACAGTTGTCTTGAGCACAGATTCAGCAACCCCATCAAACAATGTAACAGATGCAGCATGAGTCCCATCTTCGACATCTAGGAGGATCTTGTACCTAGGGCGTGGGCAAAATAAATATGGAATTACAATCTGTAAGGATAAAATAGCAGTTTGCAGGTCAGGTTAAGGGTGGCAACAATAGTTACCTAGATCGGGGGAACTCGGTCTGTTTCATGCATGAGTCACAAAAAAGCCTCCACTCCTGCGAGTCACACTCTTCCTGCACTTGCCATTTGTGCAGGAAAAATAGTACGAAGATGTTCGTGTGTCGACACCCACAACGCGCAGCATGCAGTAAAAATTTGTATCCTGGGAAAAGGCCATTATTAAGTTGGAGAGTGTATAATAGAAATAATGAAAGAAGGTTTGTAGTGTTGAGTAGGTACTCTTTTTTTCGCCTTGCACCATTGTGATAGCTCTAATAGAGTGACTTGGGCAGGTGGGACCTCAACAGATTCAGCTGGGACTGCATCGCGCTTGAAAGCAGCAAGCGGTTCGATCTGGTCCTCATCATACATGATGGTAGCAGAAGTACTAGACAGGTAGGTGCCTTTTAATTGTGTATGCATGCAGGAAAGGCAAATTAGACTACAAATCTGCAACTCCGAACTGGTGTAAGAGGTAAACTTAAGAGGCAGTTGTAAATATGAAACATACCCTTGTATGTCCGGATATTCATGCCCACCAAAATCACAGCATATCCAACATGGTCTGTCGGTTTCCTTTGCTTGAACTCCTCAGCTAGCTCTCCCCATAGGGTGGCCCAGATCTTATGGCCCATGCCACACCAACAGAATGTCAGAAGTCATGTAAACATGGTTGTTACTGTAAAAGCAGGTGTAAAGAACTTGGGGAGGGAGACCTCTTTCCAGTTAGGTGGATGTCTAGAGCCTGTTTAGTTTTTTTGAGCTTTCTTCCCTTGCCAACCTCCTTGTTCACTATCTGGCCAACATTAGTGACATATTCCATCACATCTGGAACCAGGCACACAGATGAGTTGTAAGTTTCTATGGCACAGTAGCAAATATGGGTAAATATAGGGTAACAAACTGGTGGAACAATTAGGTATACCTATCAGGGCATTTGTCCCATTCACATCAAAGCGAATGTCTCCTATGTCAGTAAAGCAGAAGACATATTTTGTGGGGAACCCATCAGCCCTTGTAGTCAGCTTCTTGACATTGCTAGTACCCAGCAGCTCTATCATGTACCTCTTGTCCTTGAGAACTTGGTATTCTTTTAGATTTGGGATAATATGGAAATCCTTAAAGCTAAAAAAAGCCCCTTTAGTTAGGGTGCCGACAAAACAATGAGCAACATTGTTTTTGGTGGTGCAATGTATAAGATTCCCCTGCAGGTTGTAGAAACCACAAAGTGAGCATAGGATTGTAGATAAAGAATTAAAATATAGTACAGGGAACACTTGGAGTATAGCTTGTGTGCAACACCTTTGAGTCAGCAAGCAGATAATCAGTCCCCTTGTATTGGTCATAAATATTATAGATATCCCACTTCGTACAGACCAACAGTTGGAGCTCACAATTCATGCCTTGGCGCAGCTCGTGCAGGAACTTGAATGGATAAGCCATGAAGTAAAATAAAGATGCAAGCTGAGAGGGATAGTTGTGCACGACACAGAATCAGGCAGTGGAGTATTTATAGGAGCACCATGGTAAGATCAATCAGGGAACCGGTAAGAACCCGAAAGAGCTAGAGCATTGTAACGTCCAAATTTACACTCTAAAATGCATTGAAACCACTTTAATCAGGCACAGTGTCAGTTTTAGGTATAATTGTCATAATGAATCAATAAATTGCTTGGAACAGGAGGAGACGCACAAATGCAGTAGGGATGAGGATACTGGTAAACAGGCGGAGGGACTAAAAGGGCTGTCAAGGAGATTAAAGGAGGCGTTTCAACAACCACCGAATAAGACACTAAGCTGTTGCAATTCCACTGCAAAATTAGGATGTAATATTCAAACATACATTTATGTAAGCTGAACAGCCAATCCGAATGACTGTCCAGGGGGTCCCATAAACGGCTTTAAGCCTTCTTAATAGGAGCGATTCACAGCATGGTGAATGGGCAATAATGTGCAGGCAGTAATGGAGGGGTGCCAGGCCAAACGATTCAAGACTGTACACAATAAAGAGGCCACTGTAAAAACATTATTTCCTAGTAAGGAACCAAACAAATTGCATGAAAACTATAGGATTTTGATAAAATGATGAGCATTGATTGCAGATTCATGACCCGTGCATAGCATGGGTTTAAAAACTATTTTGAAACTTTATTAATTAACTTTAATTGAAAAACTACAAAAAATTACATGAATGTGAAAAATGGACCAAGGTATGATAATATAAAATATAATAGATTATATTAAGCATAAAATAAATAAATATTCCATAAGAAATAAATCAATTGAAAATCCAATTCACTTGTGAGATAAGCACTCCTTATTTGCATCTAAATGCAATAAAGTACATATGAAAGATATAGAAAACTACAGAAAGAATATGAAAGATTAAAATAATATTGTTGGCTATTCAAAATATTTTTATACACATGAAAACTATAGAAGTTTATAGAAAAATACCCATATTTTATGATTTAGGGTATATATACATTTTGTGATTTTCATTAAAAAAATACAAATATTTTATGATTTATGATATTCACATATTTTGTTATTTACGTGAAAAAAATACACGTTAAGAAAACATTCATATATATACATAATACAACAAATACCCACAGAACACATTTAAAAAAATACACATATTTTATGATTTAGGGTATAAGCATATTTTGTGATTTATTTTAAAAAAATTATTGATTTATTTTGAATCATATATACAAATAATACAACAAATAGACACAAAACACGTTTTAAAAAATACACATACTTTATGATTTAGGGTATAAATATATTTTGTGATTTACGTATAAAAAAATACACATATTTTTATGATTTATGGTATTCACATATTTTGCAATTTGCGTTAAAAAATATGCAAACAACACAAACATGTTGCTAGAGAGGTTTGAACCCCAAACCTTTGGGTAATCAGAGGAAGACTTTACCACTATGCTATTGTGGCATGTTTGATTATGATTGCATAGTGTTTATTATGTAGGGAAGATTGCAATGCACACTAAATGGAGCATTTAATGGGGACACCACCTAACATTTATATATATATATATAGGGGAGGGTTCAGGTAAAACACCTCTTATAGTGAAACGGGTGAATTAATAGTAGACGTTGGATTACCATGAAACCAAAGGCCTAGATTATGTTGAATTTTTCAAAATAATGAGTGAATTATAGAAAAATCACAATTAGTTGTAAATTCAATTAAGCTTCCATAATAGTAGGGAGGAGTTACGTCCAAATTCAAACTAGATTTTTCTCAAAATCAAAGTTCCTAAATTTAAGGGTTGTAATTTTTTTTCGAAATTCAAACCAGATTTTAGAAAAAAATCACACAAATCTCATATATGCATTCGTCAGTCATTGCAAATTCAATCGTGCTACTTCAATATTCGATAAAATTGATTTAATATTCGACTATACAACTTGAATATTCGACTGGATAAATATTCGAGGATGCAACTTAAATATTCTTCTATACTACTTCAATATTCGACAACACAAATGTTTGACGTTACAAACTTAATATATTCAACTATACAACTTGAATATTCGACTATACAATATATTCGAATTTGTCATATACATGGTTGAATATCTTCTAAATTTTTTTGAATTATTTAAACATTGTCAGAATTTGTCATAATTTGAATATTCGACCTGAAACGTACAACTTATACTAGATGGATAACATTCAAATACATCGACTTTATATTCGGTGGGTAATGTGACGTCTCTCATTTAGGTGGTGTTTTAGTAGTTAATTTCCCTTGTAAATATGTGTTTTTCATTCCTTTCCTTGTTAGTTTCATTCCTTTTTAGTTTAGTTCCCGGTTTTCTTTAAGATTCGGAAACTATGCGAGTTTGTTATGTTTTGTAGGTAAAATGGCGCAAATGAGGACGTTTTGGAGAAGCATCTAAGGAGGAGCTAAGCAAAGGAGTCAAGGAGTGGAAGAGCCATGCCAAGAATGAAGAGGAACCAAAGGAAAACCAAGAAGTGAAGAAGGACCGAGGCCCAAGACCGAGCACCATCAAGTCGGGCCCGAGATCGGGCAACCAGAGCACAGGACCGACGTTCCCAACGTCGGGCCCGAGGTTGTCCCGTGTCGGTCCGAGTCGGCAATTGTGAAGATTAGGCTCCAAGGCACAAATGTGGTGAACTTCCAATTTTGCCATTCTTCTAACTTGGAATTCCTTGGTACCCAATCAAGAGAAAAGCATAATTAGAGAGAGATTAGAGATTATCAAAGAAAAAACACACACCAAATCACTCTCAAAGGCTCAAGGAAGACTTGGAGAGCAAGGAGAAGGAAGGAGGAGGAGAAGAGAAGGAAATCGGTGGAGCTAGAGAGAGTTCTAGTGAGTTTGTACTTGATTTGCTTTGGTTTTAGTAGAATTAAGACTTGGATCTTGTGAACCCCTTTGGTTTTGAATGCAATTTGAGTTTGATTTGACATTGATGATTGATATTTGCTTGCTTTTCCATTTGATTGCTTTTTACTCTTATCTTATGGAGTAGATTCCATAGTCTTGGGCTATGGAGGAATCCCCTAGCTAGGATTGGGTAAGAAACCCCAATTCCATAGCCTTTGAGTGCTTGATCTATGAATCCTCTCTACACTAAGGTGGCGTTTGGTATAAAAATTATGGAAAGGAAAGGAAAGGAAACAAATTTGTATGGAAAATGGGGATGATCTTCTCTTTTTTGGATGAAAAATGGAAAGAGAGGGGTAATGATTAGAGGAGTATGAGGGATATGATTACCCCATGTTGAGGGGGTGGGGAGAAGTTGCTCAAAATTTGCATGAAAAGTGGAAGAGAGGGGTAATGGTTACCCTTTGTATCAATGAACCATAAACTAAATAATGTCTAGATACATGCCTTAACCATTTCCTTTCCCCCCAAAGAAACCAAACGGGCCCTAAGCTTCAATTCTCTTGTGGAAACAAGGGACATAGGGCTTGTGATTGGTAAGAGTAAGCGAAAGTGATCTCTAACCCGTCACTAGACCTAACATCGAAGGAGAGTGAAAACTCCCTTGGGGCGAAGTGTAGAGTGGAGGTATCGAAGGCTAGCAACCTCGATCTCACAAGGATCAACACTTATTGGTTGAATTGGGGTGGAATCACTCAAGTCTAGTTAGGGAAGGAACCCAAAAACCCAAGACCGATCTACCCAGTCATCAGGCCCGACGTTGTGTGAAGTCGGTCCCGGCCAATCAACCTCAATCCACCCTCGGACCGAAGTGACTAGTGTCGGTCCGAGGTGATTTCTCTTGCTTTTCCTCGTTTTGCCTTTCTTTTATCTCTTTCTAGTCTTTCGGGTACTCTCATCGCACGAACTCCCGTGTGTTCGACACCCTACCTCTTTACTACAAGTGAGGTTCGGTTTATAAATTTAAATTTTGACCACCACACCCGGACCGATCAGAATTTTGGCGCCGTTGCCGGGGAGTTCTACTTGTTTGAGGTACCCATCTTTTGTTGAGTCTTTGATTTGGTAGTGATTTGGGTGAGGGACTAGCCCAAACCCCTTGTTTGTTTTGATTCGGTTTTGTTTGTGTCTTTGGTTGTAGGTGCATGCGAGCTCGTTCCGTCCGAGGAACACTTGAGCTTGATTTTGTGTGTGACCCGGAGAGTATTCTAAAGCAAGCCCAAAAGAAGAAGAGGATGGCGGATCAAGCCCGTGATGAGGAGGTTGAAAGGATGAGAGCCGACATGGCTCGAATGCAACTTGAAATGGCGAACCGAGATGCCGAGGCTAGGAGAGAACGTGAGCAAAGGATGAGGTTAGAGGCTCAAATCAACACTCAACCCCGGAATGCTAGACAATACATGCATCCGGAGTTGAAGGTGCCCGAACCGGCCATCGTCTTGCCGGAGGTGTCAAAGAATTTTGAGATCAAAACTCAATTTATCTCACTCATTAAGAGAGAGCAATTCCAAGGGAGACCGAATGAGTGCCCGATCGAGCATGTGAAGCAATTAAAGGACCTATGTGAGACCATCTCGACGGATGACGAGACACTTGAGTACCTGCTACTCAAAGCCTTCAAGTGGTCGTTGGGAGGCAAGGCATTGCATTGGTTGGAGACCCAAGCAACTCGTTCCATCACATCGTGGAGGGCTCTCAATGAAACATTCTTGATGAAGTTCTTTCCGCCCACCAAGACGACAGAGCTTAGAAGGAAGATAGCAAGCTTTCAACAAGGAGCTCACGAGCCACTCTTCGAGGCATGGGACCGGTTCAAAGAGATGTTAAGGGCGTGTCCAACGCATGGGCAACAACCTTATGTCCTTCAAGACATTTTCTTCCAAGGATTCAACCCCGCCACCAAGGATAAATTGAACCTTCATACCGATTGTGGGTTCATTGACTTGCCTCCGGAGCACGCGTGGGAGTTGCTAGACAAGCTCTCCGATTACGAGGCTATGTATGGAGTCAATCAAGTGAACAAGGAAGTGAGAATCCATGGAGACGGTCCGAAGAGGCTCTACGATCCAAAAAGTGAAGAGGTGGACGAAGATGTGATGATCCAATTCTTGGAGGATGAGTTGAACAAGATGAGGAGGAAGATGGGTCATCTCCAACAAAGCACAAGAGCTTGTGAAGAGTGTGGTTTTTTGAAGCATGGAGCCCAAGAGTGCCCAAATGAGCGCCAAGTCCGATTGGCCGAGCAAATTGAGGAGGCCAACTATGTTCAAAGGAACTTCGGAGGGAGAACCAATTTCAACAATGGAGGAAGGTGGAACCAAGGCCAAGCTAGTGGCTACAACAACAACTTCAACCAAAACGAGCCAAGGGCCCAACCACCACCATACCGACCTCCGGGATTTTATGAGCAACCACCACAATGGGCTAAAGATTTGAAGAATCAAGTCACCAACATAGAGAAGATTTGATGACATGGGCACCCAATTCAAGGAGTTTGGCGTTTGGAGAAGACAAGTGGACAACCAATTTGTTCACATGGCAAACCAACTTCCAAGAGAAGAAGGGAGACTCCCGGGCCGACCCGAGGAGAATCCCCGTGCTCAACAACAACAAAATGAAGTTCGAGCCATAGGATTGAGGAGTGGACGGAGTTTGCCCGAGCCACAAGTGCCAAGGACAAGAGAAGAGGGTCGGACCGAGTTGCCCAGCACCTCGGGCCCGACGTGCCCAGACATCGATCCAGTAGACGGAGGAGGTCCCCTGAGTTGGACCGAGGTACAACAGAACTCGGGCCCGACTTGCCCTGAAGTTGGCCCGACGTTCCCCGAAAATCTCTGCCCCAGGACCGAGGTGCCTGAGGTCGGTCCCGAGGCCACACCAAAGTCGGTCGAAGCTGAAGATGTGGAGAGAAGCCAAGATCGGTCCAAAGAGGTGAACCCAAGCAAGAAGAAAGGTGGCACAACTCTTCCATATCCTTTGAAGAAGCCCAAGGAGATTGTTGAGGGCAAGTTCAAGCGGTTCTTGAAGCTTTTGCAAGGCTTGAACATCACTATTCCATTCACCGATGCTCTAAGTGAGATGCCATCCTATGCAAAGTTCTTGAAGGAAATCTTAAGCAAGAAGAGGTCAATTGTTGAGATGCAAGATGAGGTGAAGATCTTGGAGCTACCTCAAAAGCTAGGTGATCCCGGAAGATATGCCATCACCGTGAGTGTTGGATCAAGGAAGTTTCAAGCATTGTGTGACCTTGGAGCAAGTACTAGTGTTATACCATACACAATATGGAAGTCTACAGCCATGGGACTCATTGCCCTGGTTAACATGAGGTTGACCATAGCCGACGGAACATCAATTGAGCCGATTGGAGTGGTGGACGATTACCCATTGTGTATAGAAGGGCACTATGTCCCAACGGAGTTTGTTGTGGTTGACATGTTAGAAGTGCCGGGTGAGCCTATCATTTTGGGAAGACCATTCCTTGCTACGGTTGGAGCCGTGATAGATGTAAAGAAAGGTCACTTGTCCCTTGAATTTGGAGGAGTAGAGCTCGATTTCTCCTTCAAACCAACTTCAAAGGAAGCTTTGCATAGAGAAGCCAAGATGGTCCAATTTCTTCCAAGTGGAGTGCAATGGGAAGCTATATCTAACAAGCCAAGTACAAGGAAGCTAGAGTTGAAAGCCATTCCACCACCCTATGGAGTTAAAGTGAAGAACGAAGGGGTGATTGCTAACCAAGAAGAAGATGAGAAGGTGGAGAGTGGGATGTCCTACTTGGAGGTATTCAAGGCCGAAACGGAGGAAACTCAAGCACCACCGGAGCCTTCACATGTGCTAAAGGAGCTTCCAAAAGACTTGAGGTATGCCTTCCTTGGTCCTAACTCCTCATTGCCCGTAATTGTGAATGCTAATTTGAATGATGAGGAAGAGTCTAAGTTGCTAGAGGTCTTGAGAAAGCATAGAGGAGCCTTAGGGTATTCATTAGAAGGACTAAAACGAATTTCACCATCAATTTGCATTCATAGGATCTACATGGAGGACAACCATAAACCCACTATTGAACCACAAAGAAGATTAAATCCTAATATGAAAGAAGTGGTTAAAAGTGAGATACTTAGGATGTTGGATGCGGGAATTATCTTCCCAATTTCGGATAGCAAATATGTAAGTCCCGTGCATGTAGTTCCTAAGAAGGGTGGATTGACCGTAGTTCAAAATGAGAAAGGAGAAATGATTCCTACTAGAACCACTACAAAATGGCGCATGTGCATTGATTACCGAAAATCGAATAGTGGAACTCGTAAGGATCATCTCCCCCTTCCTTTTATTGACCAAGTTCTTGAAAGATTAGCACAACATGAATACTTTTGCTACCTCGATGGGTATAGTGGATTTTGGCAAATTCCTATTCACCCCGATGATCAAGAGAAGACGACTTTTACATGTCCCTATGGAATGTTTGCCTATAGACGCATGCCGTTCGGTTTGTGTAATGCCCCGGCAAAGTTTCAAAGGTGCATGATGTCTATCTTCTCCGACATGGTAGAGGAAATAGTGGAAGTATTCATGGATGATTTTTCGGTCTATGGTTCCTCTTTTGATGCTTGCTTGGCTAATTTAGATAGAGTGTTGGCTAGATGTGAGGAGACTAACCTTGTGCTTAATTGGGAAAAATGTCATTTCATGGTTAAGGAAGGAATAGTTCTAGGGCATCTCATTTCTAGTAGAGGAATAGAAGTTGATAGAGCCAAGATTGAGATAATTGAAAAACTTCCTCCACCTACTTGTGTGCGTGATGTTAGGAGTTTCTTAGGTCATGCGGGCTTCTATAGACGCTTCATCAAAGATTTCTCTAAAATCTCAAAACCATTGTCTAACCTCTTAATGAAGGATGTTCCCTTCGAATTTTCCGAGGATTGTATGAGTGCTTTTTGTAGGTTGAGAGATGCTTTGGTTTCGGCACCTATCATGGCGTCACCCGATTGGAATCTTCCCTTCGAAGTGATGTGTGATGCAAGTGATTTTGCCGTGGGAGCCGTTCTTGGGCAAAGAAAGGAGGGAAAGTTGCATGCCATCTATTATGTAAGTAAAACCTTGGATGAAACTTAATGCAAGTACACGACTATGGAAAAGGAGTTCTTAGCCGTGGTATTTGCGTTTGAAAAATTCGGGTCATACCTTGTGGGATCTAAGGTGGTAGTTTATACGGATCATGCGGCAATCAAGTACCTCATGAAAAAGAAGGATGCAAAGCCGAGGCTCTTGAGATGGATGCTTCTCCTTCAAGAGTTCGACCATGAGATCAAGGATAAGGTGGGTTCGGAGAATTTTGTGGCCGATCATCTATCTCGGTTGCCCGTGGAGTACATGAATGAGATGGAGGATGGTGTGGAAATAGATAACATGAGGGCGGATGAAGGGCTAATGAGTAGCAAGAAGGAGAGAAAGGATGGATCGACCAAGGCGGAGCATCGGGCGAGGAGTATGGAACGTCGGACCGAGGTACCCAGTACCTCGGGCCCGAGGTCTTCGACGTCGGTCCAAGAAGAAATATGCACCTGTTTGACCCGATCGACATCCTCACACGTCGGGCTCAATACCTTGCAATGTCGGTCCATGAAATCAAGTAAGATCCTTCACTCGGTTTCCATTCCTTCTCATCCTCAATTGATTAAATCTTCACCTCCTACTTGTCTTCTATCCATTGAGACCGTAAAACGAGGGGTTACTCCTTGGTTTGCGGACTTCGCTAACTTTGTTGTAGGGGAGTGATCCCACCAAATTTGTCTTACTCGGCTAGGAAGAAATTCTTACATGATGCTAGGCAATATTATTGGGATGATCCATACCTATACAAGGAATGGAGCGATGGAATCTATAGGCGGTGCATCCCAAGTGAGGAGATTGAAAGTGTCATTTGCCATTGTCATTCTTCACCAACCGGAGGGCACGCCAAGAGTTCAAAGGCCACGGATAAAATTCTCCATTGCGGTTTCTATTGGCCAACCATGTTTAAGGATGTGCATGAGTATGTGAGGAGATGTGAGGAGTGCCAAAGAGACGGGAATTTGTCAAGAAGAAATGAGACTCCGCAAACCGGAATGTTAGAGGTAAAACTCTTTGATGTATGGGGGATCGACTTCATGGGACCATTCCCAACGTCGGGCCCGTATAAATACATTTTGGTAGCCGTTGATTATGTCTCTAAGTGGGTGGAAGCCATTCCAACAAGGACCAATGATGCAAGAATTGTGATGAAGTTTTTGAAGAGTAACATCTTCTCTAGATTTGGCGTGCCGAGAGTTCTCATTAGTGATGGTGGCCCACACTTCATTGAAAGATGCTTTGAGAATGTGTTGATTAAATATGGAGTGTCTCATCGAGTTGCTACTCCGTACCACCCTCAAACAAGTGGGCTAGTGGAGGTTTCAAATCGTCAAATCAAGGCTATCTTGGAAAAGACGGTGTCTAAGTCAAGGAAAGATTAGTCATCTAAGCTTGATGATGCACTATGGGCTTATAGGACCGCTTACAAGACACCCTTGGGGACTACACCTTTCAATCTAGTGTATGGCAAGGCGTGCCATCTCCCGGTGGAATTGGAGCACAAGTCTAAATGGGCTCTCAAAGAGATGAATTGGGATGTGAATCTAGCGGGAGAGAAGAGACATCTAGACCTTCATGAGTTGGGAGAGTTGCGTTTGAAGGCTTACGAAAACGCCAAGTTGTTCAAAGAGAAGACAAAGAAATGGCATGATAGGAAGTTGGTCCCAAAAACCTACCAAGTCGGGGACAAGATTCTTCTCTTTAATGCACGACTTCGGTTCTTTCCCGGCAAGTTTCGAACGAGGTGGAGCGGACCGTTTGTGGTACATCAAATACTTTCTCAAGGAGCGGTAGATTTGATGGGTGACGATGGAAGGACCTTTTGGGTGAATGGTCATCGAGTGAAAAAGTTCTATGATAAGATTGACCCAAGTGAAGAAGTAAGGGCCACATGGGCTCTCCTCTTAGCGAACTAAGCCTCAACATGCCATGCAAGAATAAAGAATTGTGATCTCTCTTTACTCTTCTCTTTACTTTTGAGTTTTGATTTCTTTTGATGAGGACATCAAAATTTAAGTATGGGGTGGGTTAGTAGCTCATAATTCCATGTGTAGTTTCATGTGTTTTCTCTTGTTTTGTTTAAGGGATGTTTCATTTGGATAGTGGCATGATGAGATGTTGAATGATGATTGAATTTTATGGTATGAATGGATGAGTTTGTTTGTTTTGTTTTTGAGAAAAGTTTTGCAAAAAAATCCAAAAAAATTCGAAAATCGTGTGAAAAGAACAAAAAGATTTTGTTTTTGGACTAGGAATTCCCATCTTAGATGTCCATATGAGAGCTAATGATGATGTGAGCATGTAAAATCCTTTGCATATTTTTGGATAGTTTAGCCTCTAAATGGATGTTGTTTTTAATGTGATGTGATGTCTTGCATGTTTTTATTGAGCACATGAGTTCTTGGATGAGTTTTGATGCAACTAAGCTAGAGTGAACCTTGTGAGATTATTTTTGGCCATTTTAGGGATGTTTGTTCAGATTGCATATCCCTCATTTTCTTGTGTGATTAGCTCATGCATGCTAGGTAATACTTGCTATTGAGGTGTTTATCTATTTTCCAAGACCAATATGAGAATTGTTCTATGCTTTGTCACATTGATTTGAACTTTGTTTCATTTAGTCACAAAATGTTCCATATCCTACCTTGAAGATAAACCGTTGTTTGTACCCCCGTTTTAGCCTTGGACCTTATGTTTGAAACTCCTCAAAAATATGATTCCTAGCCTATATGACTTGACCCTTATGGGATTGGACTTTAGTGAGAGCTTTTGGAAGAATATTTGGAGAGTTGAGATTCTCTTTGGTGAAGGGCAAAGAAATGGAGTTGCAAAAATCAAGTGGGTAGTGCATATTTGAAGTGAGAAGAAAAGAAAGAAAAGTTGGAAAAGTAGTGGATTGAAAGCAAAGTGCTTAAGTGAAAGATAAGGGCACCGACCGAGTTAAAGTGCACATCGGGCCCGAAGTATAGTGCAAGTCGATCCTAAGTGTAAAAAGTGTGAAAAATCCAACAAAAAGTGTAGTGCAAAGATGAAGTGGAATGTTTAGTGAAATGTGGGTTGAAAGAAAAGAAAAGAAGAAAAATCAAAGTCTTTTGGGAGTGTGAAGTTGAAAGTGGAAGAATTTGATGAGTTTGGTGAGAGATTAGAAAGTTCAATCCCCATTATAAGCACCACAAGACCAAAATGATTCCCACCTTGAGAAATACCAAAAGCCCCATTACAACCCGGCCGAATGGAACCTCTTTGAGGACCTCCATTGAGCCAAGTTCATATTCTTTGTGTGCATTGTAATAGGCATCTCTAGGTGGAGGAATTGGTGATATTAGCTTTAATAGTAAAGCCTTTACTTGCATGTTTTATGAGTATGAGTGTTCATTGCTAAGCCTAAACACATTATGAGTGATACACATTTTCATGTCCCTAAAGTGAGGCTTGGTTGCATTAGACTTTATTCCTTGAACACTTGATCATGTGTGATGACATAATCTTGCTAGCATATCTATCACTTGTGCTTACTTGTGTTTTCATATGAGGCTTTACTTGAAGATTATGCTTCGGTCTTGCTTATGTTGTTATTGCTTGAGGACAAGCAAGTTTAAGTATGGGGTATTTTGACGTCTCTCATTTTGGTGGTGTTTTAGTAGTTAATTTCCCTTGTAAATATGTGTTTTCCATTCCTTTCCTTGTTAGTTTCATTCCTTTTTAGCTTAGATCCCGGTTTTCTTTAAGATTCGGAAACTATGCGAGTTTGTTATGTTTTGTAGGTAAAATGGCGCAAATGAGGACGTTTTGGAGAAGCATCTAAGGAGGAGCTAAGCAAAGGAGTCAAGGAGTGGAAGAGCCATGCCAAGAATGAAGAGGAACCAAAGGAAAACCAAGAAGTGAAGAAGGACCGAGGCCCAGGACCGAGCACCATCAAGTCGGGCCTGAGATCGAGCAACCAGAGCACAGGACCGACGTTCCCAACGTCGGGCCCGAGGTTGTTGTTGGGACGCTATCAAGGACGCCCTCGTACTTGGTAGCGCGCCCACAACCGTCCCTTAGTTTTGATATGACAAACTCACTTTGATTCTAATAAAGATTGTCCAAGTGTTCAGGAACGTTAGTGACAAAAGGACAACAAGTGTGTATGGGCGTGCCATAGGCTTTGGGACGCTAGATAACAGGAAGTAAGGACTGACCAGAGACTACTTGAGCAAGGACGCAGTCCCAAGCAAGTAGGAACGCAAGCAGAGCGTCCATATTCTATAGCCGACAGGATGGCATCACTTGACAATATTTGATCATCCAAGGACATGTGGAGACCGATCCTGTAGCGGAGTCCAACACTACGTGGCGGACGATCCTGTTGCAGAGTCCATCAACACGTGGCGGCCGATCCTGTAGCGGAGTTCATCATACACAGCTGGATACAGGAAGCTTCCTCATCACCGCCCTACTACGTGGAGGAAGATCCTGTAGCCACGTCCTCGAAGGGCATGATCGTCCCAGGAGAAAGACCCCCTTCCCCAAGTCCTATAAATAGCCCCAAGGCATTTATTGTGACGTTAACGCTTTCAAGAATATTCAGAGAGAATCAGAAGAAAGCGGCTCACTCAAGAACACAAAGAACTAGCGCAAGAACTCAAGAACAGTAACTAGAACTTGTGCTAGATCGAGTGAGAGTTGTAACCAAAAACCAAAAACTGTTTGTAACCAGAAAACACAAAAGAGAGAAAGAGAGTCCTACTAAGTACCGTAGGACGTAGGGATAGGAGTTCTTTATAAGATTGAACAAGCTTAAGTTGTAGGCTTAGAGGAGTTCTTTACTAGTGGACTTAGGGAAAAGCTAAGTACCAGAGAACTGTAAAGGCTCGCCAGTACAACTGTAAGAACGTTCAATATAAAGAAAAAGCTATTCAAAAATCCTCCAAGGAGGTAGAGGTTTACACTCAAGGACTACTTGGTCTTGAGTGGTGCCTCTATAAATTCCAGCGTTCACTTTAACTTGTTTAGTACTTTATTCCGCTGCATTACTCAAGGACGCGCCTACACCTCGTAGGGACGCCAGACCAAAGGACGCCTTTACTCCAGTAAAGGACGTCCCTCAGTACTAACGATCCAACAATTGGTATCAGAGCAGGCGCTCTAGAATCTTACTGAGTTGCAGGTTAAAGATGGACATGGAACCGATTGGAATCTCTTTTGTGAAGCCTCCGCGCCTAACGGACGGCAACTTCAACCGCTGGAAAATCAGATTTGAGAATTTTGTAAGAAGTCAGAACTATCAGTGCTGGAAAGTAATCATGAAAGGCGACCTTGCCGTTCCTACTGATAAGAAGGACAAAGAGGACGACTGGGGTCCTGATGAATTCAAATTGATGGAAACAAATGCAAAGGCTATGTGCTTCCTTCAAGCGTCCCTTTGCGAGAGGGACGCCACTAGAGTCAGCAATTTGGCAACTGCCAAACTATAGTGGGAAGCTCTTGAAAAATTCCACGTAGGAACTGTTGAGATGAGGGAAGACGTTCAGCTTGAAATCAAGAGAGAGTTCTATGCTTTCAGAATGCTCCCCAATGAAACTGTGAACGACTATTCATACCGTTTTGAACAACTTGTTACCAAGATGAGGAACCTGGGCGTTCCTGAAGCTGAAGTTTCAATGAGAAACAGAGTTCAAGTGGTCATAGACGGTTTAACAGGAAAGTGGAACTTTGATAGAACCACGTTCAAGGAGAACACAGCTAATAAGACTCTTGACATGGAAGAGATCTACGGGAAGCTAAGGGGATACGAAGCAAGGAGGAACTCTGATTTGGCTGAGCTAGCAAGGAATCCTCAAACAGATCTAGCATTGATGACATCAACACCGGAGTACGCTGAGTATCTTCGTCGTCAACAAGACCTCGCTATGATGGTGGAAGCCAATAAGAATGAGAACCGTGAAAGGATGCGCGTTCAAGCATTGAAAGAGAAAGAAAGCAAGACTAAGGAACATCTTGAAGAAGAGGAAGGACTTGTTCTCTTTAACAAAGTTCTGCGTTCTTTTGGCAAAAGAAACAAACAATTCAACAAACACAAGATGCCTTACAAGAAGGAGAATCCCAAGTATACTGAGGCAGAGATGAAAGAACTTACTTGTTATAAATGTAACAAGAAAGGACACTTTGCCAAAAAGTGTACAATGGGAATGTCCGCAAAAGAAATGAAGACAAAAGCACTCATCGGAGCGTTCGCATCTGCATGGGATAATGGTAGCTCTTCTGATGATGATGAAGAACCTGATGAGCAAGTGGCGTACATGGCCATGGAGGACGCCACAGTTCTTGAGGAGGACGCTCCGAAATCTGAAAATGAGGTAACCCGTGAGTCTATGATGAGTTCCTTAGAAAATTGTTCTAAATCCAAGCTCATTAAACTTATTGGAAGAATCATGGAAGAAAGTGTTATCATGCAACATAGAATGGATGAACTTGAACTTGAAAATGAGAATATTGTGGTTGAATGTGAAAACTGTAGTTCTATGACCATTCAATTAGAGTCCTCATGTGAAGAAACTAAGTCCCTAAAGACTGAAATCATGTGTCTCAAACTTGAGAACGCTAAGCTTAGGGAAGAAGTGAAAATGATGGGTAAGAGTCCCATAGTTGAAGAAGTTAGACCAATGGTCTTCGTCCCAGCTAAGAGAGGTCTAGGTTATGAATCTGACACTAAGAACTCTCTTCCTAGCGATTTTGAGGCTAGCAAAACTTCTGAACTTGAACTTTAAAGAGAGAAAACTAAGAATCTCCTTGAAAGAATTAGAGTCCTAGAGAGTGGAGAGATAGGAAAAGAGGACTACTACACTAACTCCACTAGTCATAGGATTTACAAGAAAATTGCTAAAGGGGAAGGTTCTAAAGTCTGTGATCCTCAAAAGATGAAAGAAAACAAAATCCAACGTCCCAACAAGAAGTACTACCTCGGTACGTACTATAGGACGTGTTGGTACTGTGGACAAGGAGACCACTTCAAATTTGAGTGTGAAAAACTGAAAGAAGATATTGCAAGTGGAAAAGCTGCTAGGACTAACATTGAAAATGATAAGTCCGTCCCTAAGGTTAATCCTAGGCGTTCTAGACGCTCTAGGAACTCTTTCCGCAAGCATGCTACTTCAAATGATGTTAATTTAAATGACTACATGCCAGAACCAGAGTTCTACTTCTGTAACGAACCAGGTAAGGAACACCTTGCCTGGGTCATCAAACACTAACTTTGTTTTGGCAGGTGGAAGTAAGGGGACGCCCATGGATCATTGATAGTGGCGCCTCAAATCATATGACAGGAAGCCAGATCCATCTCACTTCTATCCAAAGTAGTGCCACGGGAGGAACTGTCTCGTTTGGCAACAAGGGCAAGGGAAAGATCAAAGGGACGGGAACTGCCATTCTCAATCCGTCCATCAAAGTTATGAACGTAAGCCTTGTTGAAGGACTAGGTTTCAACCTCCTCAGCGTTTCTCAGATGTGTGATCAAGGTGAAAACTTAGTCACTTTTGACTCAAAGGAGTGCCTCGTTATCAACAAGAAAACAAACAAAGTTGTTCTCAAAGGCGTTCGCAAGAACAACGTCTACATCTTCAATCAAGAGTTCAAGCCCAAATCTGAACTATGCCTAGCTGTTTCAAAGGAGGACGCTGATCTCTGGCATCGCCGCCTTGGCCATGCTGGACTAAGCACAATCCTTAAGCTACATCAAAGAAAACTTGTGAAAGGACTCCCCCAAATTGATCCTGAGAAAATTGAACAGTGTGAAGCCTGTATCAAAGGGAAGCAAACAAGAACGTCTTTCAAGTCCAAAAACGAAGTAAGTACGAAGAAGCCGTTGGAACTTCTCCATATGGATCTTTGTGGACCAATGAAGACGCTAAGCCATGGTGGAAAGAGGTACATTTACGTTCTTGTAGATGATCTTTCTCGATTCACTTGGGTTCTTTTCTTGGCAACCAAAGCAGATTGTTTCAATGCGTTCAAAGTCTTCATCAAACAAGTGGAAGTTGCCGTGGAGACGCCTCTCAAAGCCATAAGATCAGACCATGGAACGGAGTTTCAAAATTCAGAGTTCCTGGCCTACTGTGATCAACATGGTGTCTCGCACAACTTCTCAGCTCCAAGGACTCCTCAACAAAATGGAGTTGTGGAAAGAAAGAATAGGACGCTGGAGGATATGGCAAGGACTATGCTCTTGGCTAATGGCGTTCCCACGTACTTCTGGGCAGAAGCTATTGCTACAGCGTGTTATATTATCAATCGTGCCATGATCCGTCCTTTGTTGAAGAAGACATCCTATGAGTTATTGAATGGAAGGAAGCCACGCATTGACTATCTCAGAGTTTTTGGATGCAAGTGCTTTGTTCACAACAACGACAAAGAACGCCTTGGAAAGTTTGATGCAAGAAGTGATGAAGCTATATTCCTTGGATACTCTCTCACCAGCAAAGCATATAGAGTTTTTAACAAAAGGACTCTAAAGCTTGAGGAGAGCATTCATGTTGTGTTCAAGGAGAGCGTTTCTCACAAAAATAAACCAAGTAAGAAAGGACGCTCCTCCTCACAACAACAGGACGACTCTGAAGACGAAGCTGATGTTTGGTCCTCTGGAAAATACTATGTTCCCAAGGACGCTACTTCAAATCCTGAAGAAGTTTCAGTAGACGTTCCTAGCATTGTTGAAGGAGTTCCCTCTCGTAGTGAGTCTCCAGTTCAACAAGATGTGGCTGAATCAAGTTTACAAGGTGAGCAAGGTCAAGGTATGGACGCTCTCTCTGAGGGGGAACACACTGAGGACGTTTCTCAAGAAGACAGTGATGATTCAGATGATGAAATTGATCCAAGATTTGCTCATTTGTTTCAAAGGGAGTCCCGCTTCTCTAGGGACCATCCAACGTCTCAGATTGTCTCAGATCCTTCTCAAGGTGTTCAAACAAGGTCAGCTGCAAGCAAGTCCCAAAGTGCAAACTTAGCCTTTTGTGCGTTCAATGCCTTTGTATCAATGGTGGAGCCAAAGAACATCAAGGAAGCACTTCAGGACGCTGACTGGATTCAAGCAATGCAAGAAGAACTCAATCAGTTTGAAAGGAACAAAGTTTGGACTCTCGTCCCACGTCCCAAAGGCAAAAATATCATAGGGACGCGATGGGTGTTCAGAAATAAGCTTGATGAGAGTGGACGTGTGTCAAGAAATAAGGCAAGACTGGTGGCTCAAGGATTCAAGCAAGAGGAAGGCATAGACTATGATGAGACCTTTTCTCCTGTTGCTAGAATTGAAGCCGTTCGTCTCCTTATCGCCTTCGCCGCTCACAAAGGGTTCAAGTTATTTCAGATGGACGTCAAGACTGCCTTTCTCAATGGAAAACTCAAGGAGGAAGTGTATGTTGCTCAGCCTCCTGGCTTCGAGGACGCCTCTCACCCAGATCATGTGTACTACTTGGACAAAGCACTCTATGGACTCAAGCAAGCCCCTCGTGCATGGTACGACAGGTTTGCGTCCTTTCTTTTGTCGCATGGGTACACTAGAGGTTCAATTGATAAAACTTTGTTCATAAAGAAAGTTCACAAGGACATTTTAATTGCCCAAGTCTATGTTGATGATATCGTCTTTGGTAGTAATAACATGAAACTTGTAGATGAGTTCAAGTCCTTAATGAGTAGTGAGTTTGAGATGTCCCTCATTGGAGAACTCAATTTCTTCTTGGGACTTCAAATCAATCAACTCAAGGAAGGGACACGCATTCATCAACAAAAATATGTCCGTGAAATGCTTGAGAAGTACGGAATGAACTCGTCCAAACCTGTTGCAACCCCTTGTTCTCCAAACTCGCGTCTTTACGCAGATGAACAGGGAAAGGACGTTGATCAAAAGCTTTACAGAGGGATGATTGGCTCTTTACTCTACTTGACCGCAAGCCGTCCCGACATTATGTTTGCCGTTTGCTTGTGTGCACGCTTCCAGGCGAATCCAAAGGAGTCCCACATGCAAGAAGTCAAGAGGATCTTTCGCTACCTCAAAGGACGCGATGATCTTTACCTTTGGTACCCCAGGAAGACGTCCTTCAAGCTTGTTGGTTACTCGGACGCTGATTATGCTAGTCATGTGATTGATAGAAAAAGCACTTCACGAATGGCACAGTTCCTTGGTTCATGCCTAGTCTCTTGGGGATCTAAGAAACAGAAATCTGTGGCGCTTTCAACCGCGGAAGCCGAGTACGTTGCTGCTGCCTCATGCTGTTCACAAGTTATCTGGATCAAATATCAACTAGAGGACTACGGTATCAATCTTGAAACTATACCCATTCGCTGTGATAACACTAGTGCTATTGAAATTTCAAACAATCCTGTTTTTCATTCACGCACAAAGCATATTCATATAAGGCATCATTTCTTGCGTGACAATGTTGAACTAGGACTCATTAGTATGGAGCATGTAAGGACTGAAGACCAAATAGCTGATATTTTCACTAAGGCGCTTGATAGACGTCCCTATGAGCATCTAAGGTTGCTCTTGGGGATGATAACTTTTAAGTAGCAAGTCCCGTTCTACTATTCTCTCAATGATTGGCTATGTTTTGTAGATTCTAAGTGTTTAAGGACTGTTATGCATTAAATTCAAATTTGCAAGGACGCTAGTCTAAAACTTCATGTGTTTGCTACTTTGGAACGCCATTCAAATTTTCTCTATTTTGTCTTGAAAAGAGTATCCCTAATCACCCAACCCTCATTATAAGCCGAAATGATGGGAACTCTAAGCTTACCCTAGCCGGGAACTCCGCAAAAGCGTCCTATGAACTTCATGTTTTCTTTTACGGGACGTACTTGCGTTGTTCTCAACTGGTTCGAAAGGTGATCACAAGAATGGTAAATTGGTCATTGGTTTGCTTGAAGAGGTAAAATTTTTGCTAAGTATGAGAGAATGCTCAGTGTTTGTTGGAGAGAACGCCAGTTCAGTATTTGAGGAGAAGTTGAAGAGTCAGAAATTTGAACTTTTGAAAGTGTGAACAGTGACCGTTGCTTTTGCTCAAATCTTAAGGGGGAAGTTTTGCCACGTGTCGCACAGTAAAACAGTGGTAATTACAGTTTGTGCCACCGCTTCCTCTATATAAGGCCAGAACAGTCGCTATCAAAATTTATTACGCTCAACCACTTTCTCGCTCTCAAATTTGCTCTGACATCTCTCTAGAACTCCGGCAACTTTCTCTCACTAAAGCTCACCTGAGAAATGTCTCAAAGACAGTTGAACGTGGCTGGATCTTCTACCGGCGGGAAGCGAAGAAAGTTGGTGAAGTCCCACTACATCGAAAAGTCCAAGCCCATCGTCCTAAATGAATCGTTGGTGGACTTCATCAACAGGAAGCCAAGAACTCTTTACAATTTAATAAGGGAACGCATGGACTTACAAGAGGTCAAGAACGATGCAACGAAGACTAAGAACTATGAAAGGTTCATTGAGCGCTTCGTCATGCCAAGTCTTCACAACACCAAATACAAGGACTTGCCAGGACGGATGGACGACGTTCTCTTCTTCTCACAATTTGGAGGTGAGAATCTGGGTCCCTTACTTGAACTTATACCTGACCTCCACAACGCTGTCCTTCCCGACTTTCCCATGTATCCTAGGGACTCCTTGGCCTATAGAATGCTCAAATCAAGAGTCCCAAGTCCCTCTCCCCCTCCTCCGCAAGTCCCAACCATCACCACCAAAAATCTCCTCAAACGTCCTCCCCCTTCCTCTCCTCTCTCAAAATCTTCCCATCCCTTCTCCACTTCAAAACCAACGGAGATTGTGGATAAGTTTCCTTCCCATCTAAAGGAGGGACGCTCCAAAAAGGTTCACGACCCAAGGCCCCTCAAAAAGGCCAAGACTTCAAGCGTCCCATCCTCCAAAACCACCACAAAACGGCCTAGCACCACAAAAAGGCCCTCCAACCTTTCTAAGGAATCCACTCCTCCTCCACAACCAAT
Organism: Polygonum maritimum; assembly: GCA_963924305.1. Classification (NCBI taxonomy): domain Eukaryota; kingdom Viridiplantae; phylum Streptophyta; class Magnoliopsida; order Caryophyllales; family Polygonaceae; genus Polygonum; species Polygonum maritimum. The sequence continues at coordinate 23,628,254 of OZ002729.1, forward strand.
CTCAATCGTCCAACTTCCCACTCCTCCTCCGTCCCCTCAACCTTCCAAGAAAAATGCTCTAATCCCTTTTCCTCCCAACACTCACTCTCCCCTAAATTTGGCCAACTTCCCTTCTGCCCCGGCCCACATTTCCCCACCAAAGGACCCCGAGACCCCAAAGTCCCTCCGTCCATCCTCCGAAAGTGGCCCGGAGGAGACAGAACGCACTCTTGAGCATACTTTTCGCCGAAGGAAGGCTGGTGAAAAGCCAAGGGTTTTGCTCGCCAAGGACGTTCCTGCGCAAATTGAGCACGTTCCCTCCTCCTCTTCCTCCTCTAGCTCATCTGAGAGCCAAAGAGGTACGCCCGCTCAGGTCTCCCCTTTCATCGATGTTGTTGGGGATTCGAATGATGAAGCGGAAGGAGAGGTGAACGCTCCTGCTGAACAGATTGAGGACGCTGGTGAGCACCAGGTCGCTCAAGAGAACGCCGAGCCAACTCTCTCTGAAGAGCTCGCGCGTGATGCTCAGGAAGTCCCTCCCTATGACCAGTCCCTCCCAATCCTAAACCCCTCCCAAGCTCCACAAGAAAACCCCTCCCCCACAATCCAAACAGAATCCCATCAAGTCCCCGCGGACGCTGAGCCAGCAACAGAAAATCAGACAGAGGCTCAGGACGCCGAGGGCACGTCCCAAGGTCAGACCTCAGGTGCAGATCAAGCCACAGCTGGTGGTGATGCAGAAAAGGAACAAGGCACAGAGGACGCTCCTTCAAAGGACGCTTCTGACAGTGACTCGGAGAAAGCTGAGGACGAGTCAGATGATGATGAGGACTCTGAGTCCCCCAAGGGCAAGCGTAAAAGGAAAAATGCTGATGTGCCCGTCAAAGTCCTAAGCCCGCTCATTTACTCTGAAGAGTGGCTAGCCTCCTTGGACGATGAATCCGTTCAGGAGTTCCTCGAGCTTCTGAAATTCCAAGAATGGCAGAACGTTGGACCAGCGCCGACCACTGTTGACAAAGAACAGGTAAAGGCGTTCTACAGGGACTTGCGCTACAAAGCAAAAGATGGCTCCCTCCACTTCAAAATTGAAGGTGAAAAAGCTTTAGTCACAGAACGCCAAATCCGATCTTTCATGGGTCTAGGTCCACGCAAGCCACCGTCCGACGCTCTGAGTTCACTCCCTGAAGGCGGCTTTGAAACGACAGACCAAGAACTGTCTCTTGTTGAGCACATATTTCAGGGCAAAAGGCCAATGGGACTTGACAGGGTAGCTCACGTTCTGAGCAAAGTTGGCGCAATCATTCACTACTTCATTTGTCGCGCCATTATTCCAAGGCAAGAAAAGCGTTCAATTGTGCAAGCACATGACATAATCCTAATTGACGCTATCCTAGAACGCCGCCCAATCAACTTAGCCAGAATTGCTATGCAACACATGGCCAAGTGTGGAAGGAAGAGGCACGCCTTGCCGTATCCTGGAGTAGTGAAGGCAATCTTGCAATCCTAGGACGCTTATGATGAGAGCGCTCCCTCTGAAGAACTTGGCTTGAAATGGAATGCAAAGAAGGGACTTGTCGAGATAAGGCACAATGAAGAGCTGCCGTCTGTGCTAAAACAATTAGAAGCTGAGGCTGAGGAAGCCAAACAGAAAGCTGAGGAAGAACGCTTAGCTGCTGAGGCCGAGGCCGCAAGACTTAATCCTGCGTTTCAAGAGTCCCCTCAGGACCAAGAGCCCGCAGTAGATCTTACAACTCTTGATCAAATGCTCTTAGGGCCTTCTTCTCCTCCAGCTCTTCCAACGGACGCTCCTTCTTCGAGTACAGGTCCTTTGCCCCGTTCTGCCCCTGCAAACATCTCTCAGCATCCTCCAGCAGAACTCATGGGTGCCATTATGGATAATCAGTGCCTCATTTTCTCTGCCTTAAAGGACTTGTCATCTGCATTCTCCAAGGCTGCTGAACTTCAAGAGCAACTGCTCAAGTTTTATCACGACCAGCGCCGTTCTTAGTGATTGTCACCACCCCTTTTTTCCCCTATTTTGTTGCTTTTGCTTCTTTTGAATTTCAAACACTATGACATTGGTTTGTAATAACCGTACTCTTAATTCTGTTTGAATGGCAATCCTTTGTTTGTATTCACATGTGTGTTTAAGCGTTCTACTGCCTTTAGTTGTGTGTTTGTGCTAACGTTCTCATCGCTTGTTATCCTTTTCGATGATGCCAAAAGGGGGAAGTGTAGTTTTGCAGAGATGCGCTATAAATTAGTTATCTAGAATAAGCAAGTGTTAAGGGGGAACTATTAAGTGAAAGGTCTAAGGAACGCCATGCTAGAATAAACTAGAGGACGTCTAGAAAATTCTAGGACGCTTTTCTCTCCTTAAAATCCAAAAGTTAGAGAATCAAAGAATGAAAACTTGTGCTAAATGAAATTTCTCTAAGTATTAGAGGACGCTCTTAAGTTTTCATGCATGCTAGGCTCAAATGCCAAAACTATTTTGCTGAAGAGTTTGTCATCATCAAAAAGGGGGAAATTGTTGGGATGCTATCAAGGACGCCCTCGTACTTGGTAGCGCGCCCACAACCGTCCTTAGTTTTGATATGACAAACTCACTTTGATTCTAATAAAGATTGTCCAAGTGTTCAGGAACGCTAGTGACAAAAGGACAACAAGTGTGTATGGGCGTCCCATAGGCTTTGGGACGCTAGATAACAGGAAGTAAGGACTGACCAGAGACTACTTGAGCAAGGACGTAGTCCCAAGCAAGTAGGAACGCAAGCAGAGCGTCCATATTCTATAGCCGACAGGATGACATCACTCGACAATATTTGATCATCCAACGACACGTGGAGACCGATCCTGTAGCGGAGTCCAACACTACGTGGCGGACGATCCTGTTGCAGAGTCCATCAACACGTGGCGGCCGATCCTGTAGCGGAGTTCATCATACACAGCTGGATACAGGAAGCTTCCTCATCACCGCCCTACTACGTGGAGGAAGATCCTGTAGCCACGTCCTCGAAGGGCATGATCGTCCCAGGAGAAAGACGCCCTTCCCCAAGTCCTATAAATAGCCCCAAGGCATTTATTGTGACGTTAACGCTTTCAGGAGTATTCAGAGAGAATCAGAAGAAAGCGGCTCACTCAAGAACACGAAGAACTAGCGCAAGAACTCAAGAACAGTAACTAGAACTTGTGCTAGATCGAGTGAGAGTTGTAACCAAAAACCAAAAACTGTTTGTAACCAGAAAACACAAACGAGAGAAAGAGAGTCCTACTAAGTACCGTAGGACGTAGGGATAGGAGTTCTTTATAAGATTGAACAAGCTTAAGTTGTAGGCTTAGAAGAGTTCTTTACTATTGGACTTAGGGAAAAGCTAAGTACCAGAGAACTGTAAAGGCTCGCCAGTACAACTGTAAGAACGTTCAATATAAAGAAAAAGCTATTCAAAAATCCTCCAAGGAGGTAGAGGTTTACACTCAAGGACTACTTGGTGTTGAGTGGTTCCTCTATAAATTCCAGCGTTCACTTTAACTTGTTTAGTACTTTATTCCGCTGCATTACTCAAGGACGCCCCTACACCTCGTAGGGACGCCAGACCAAAGGACGCCTTTACTCCAGTAAAGGACGTCCCTCAGTACTAACGATCCAACAGTTGTCCCGTGTCGGTCCGAGTCGGAAATTGTGAAGATTAGGCTCCAAGGCACAAATGTGGTGAACTTCCAATTTTGCCCTTCTTCTAACTTGGAATTCCTTGGTCCCCAATCAAGAGAAAAGCATAATTAGAGAGAGATTAGAGATCATCAAAGAAAAAAACACACACCAAGTCACTCTCAAAGGCTCAAGGAAGACTTGGAGAGTAAGGAGAAGGAAGGAGGAGGAGAAGAGGAGGAAATCGGTGGAGCTAGAGAGAGTTCTAGTGAGTTTGTACTTGATTTGCTTTGGTTTTAGTAGAATTAAGACTTGGATCTTATGAACCCCTTTGGTTTTGAATGCAATTTGAGTTTGATTTGAGATTGATGATTGAGATTTTCTTGCTTTTCCATTTGATTGCTTTTTACTCTTATCTTATGGAGTAGATTCCATAGTCTTGGGCTATGAGGGAATCCCCTAGCTAGGATTGGGTAAGAAACCCCAATTCCGTAGTCTTTGAGTGCTTGATCTATGAATCCTCTCTACACTAAGCTTCAATTCTCTTGTGGAAACAAGGGATATAAGGCTTGTGATTGGTAAGAGTAAGCGAAAGTGATCTCTAACCCGTCACTAGACCTAACATCGAAGGAGAGTGAAAACTCTCTTGGGTCGAAGTGTAGAGTGGAGGGATCGAAGGCTAGCAACCTCAATCTCACAAGGATCAACACTTATTGGTTGAATTGGGGTGGAATCACTCAAGTCTAGTTAGGGAAGGAACCCAAAAACCCAAGACCGATCTACTATTTTGCTTAATCGAGTTACCCAGTCATCGGGCCCGACGTTGTGTGAAGTCGGTCCCGGCCAATCAACCTCGATCCACCCTCGGACCGAAGTGACTAGTGTCTGACCGAGGTGATTTCTCTTGTTTTTCCTCGTTTTGCCTTTCTTTTATCTCTTTTTAGTCTTTCGGGTACTCTCATCGCACGAACTCCCGTGTGTTCGACACCCTACCTCTTTACTACAAGTGAGTTTCGGTTTATAAATTTAAATTTTGACCACCACTCCCGGACCGATCATAATGAGATATATTCAAAGTTGATGCATTCAATAATTAGATGGTAAAATTCGAAATATGTACATTGATATTCATAAATAGCATACAACTTATACTACTTGGTAATATTCAAACACATAGAGTTCATATTCAATGGACAATATTGAACATTCGAAGTTGTTGCATTCAATAATCAGACGGTGATATTCGAACTATGTACGACTATATTCAAAACACAATACTTCCAAAATCAGATTCGAAAAGAATCCCCGAAAATTATATATTTGATTTGAAAGAAGTGAGATAAGATGGAGAGAGAAAAAAGATCCCCAAAATCAGATTTGGCATTTTAGTTTTTTTTATTAACCATTCTATCTTTATTATAAAATCTAGAGCGTTAGATTAGAATAAATCCAATGGTTGATAAATGTTCACCGGTTACACTCTTGTAGAGTGTTTCAGAAGATCCAAATTCTATATATATATATATATAGGGGAGGGTTCACGTAAAACACCTCTTATAGTGAAACAGGTGAATTAATAGTAGACGTTGGATTACCATGAAACCAAGGGCCTAGATTATGCTGAATTTTTGAAAATAATGGGGGAATTATAGAAAAATCACAATTAGTTGTAAATTCAATGAAGCTTCCATAATTGTAGGGAGGAGTTACGTCCAAATTCAAACTAGATTGTTCTCAAAATCAAAGTTCCTAAATTTAAGGGTTGTAATTTTTTTTTCGAAATTCAAACCAGATTTTAGAAAAAAATCACACAAATCTCGTATATGCATTCGTCAGTCATTGCAAATTCAATCGTGCTACTTCAATATTCGATAAAATTGATTTAATATTCGACTGTACAAATATTCGACTATACAGCTTGAATATTCGACTGGATAAATATTCGAGGATGCAACTTAAATATTCTTCTATACTACTTCAATATTCGACTACACAAATGCTTGACGATACAAACTTAATATATTCAACTATACAACGTAACTTGAATATTCGACTATACAATATATTCGAATTTGTCATATACATGGTTGAATATCTTCTAAATTTTTTTGAATTATTCAAACATTGTTAGAATTTGTCATAATTTGAATATTCGACCTGAAACATACAACTTATACTAGATGGATCGCATTCAAATACATCGACTTTATATTCAGTGGGTAATAAGATATATTCAAAGTTGTTGAATTCAATAATCAGATGGTAAAATTCGAAATATGTACATTGATATTCATAAATAGCATACAACTTATACTACATGGTAATATTCAAACACATAGAGTTCATATTCAATGGATAATATTGAACATTCGAAGTTGTTGCATTCAATAATCAGACGGTAATATTCGAACTATGTACGAATATATTCAAAACACAATACTTCCAAAATCAGATCCGAAAAAAATCCCCGAAAATTATATATTTGATTTGAAAGAAGTGAGATATGGAGAGAGAGAGAGAAAAGATCCCCGAAATCAGATTTGACATTTTAATTTTTTTAATTAACTATTTTATTTTTACTATAAAATCTAGAGCGTTAGATTAGAATAAATCTAATGGTTGATAAATGTTCACCGGTTACACTCTTATAGGGTGTTTCAGAAGATCCAAATTCTATATATATATATATATATATATATTTGGGCTTATCTTGACCCATTAAACCAATTTCAATTTGAGTCTAAATAAATGAAAGTGAGCCCAAATTTAGAAAGAGATATTTGTATTTAATCTAAGATGAACTAGCCAATTTTATTATTTTTGTCACCTTTCACGTCAAATAAAATCACGAATTGCATATATTCGTGGAATTTTACACGTCAACAATATCATTATTCTAAATTAAAAAATATGTATATTGACTCTTGATGAATTATAAATATTCATAGGTATATTGAAGCAATTCAACTATAAATACTTCGTTAAACAAAAAAAATGTTTTATATTTACCTACATGGAATATATGATTCACATCACAAACTCATCATTTATATTCAAAGTACGAACATACTTACTATTTATTCTCTAAAATTGCTATGTTTTCAAATGCAAAGTAAAATATTTTTTGTAGGTTTATGCGACAAATCAAGAGTAATATTATGAGAACTTTATAAATGAGAAAATATACTACGATCACAAGTTATATGGCAAAAACAAATTAAATCGAGTTAAATATAATAATTCTAAAAATAATTAGGGTGTATTTTATGAGTAAATAAAATTCATTCTACATAAATTCCAATTTATTATATATATACATATATATATATAATCTCAGTATTAAGATATGGCCGTACATGGTACGATGGGCTACACCAGTTTGTATTAAAAACTGAAACAAACTCATATCTAGCTTATTTTACGCTAATACTTCAAACATTCTTAACCTTGTACTCGAGTGTCAAAATTGAAGGATCGTGTTTTATGATGATGCATCGTGAAGCATGAAGCTTCTTGAATGGTGACGCATCGTAAGGCTTGAAGCTTCGTGTAGTTTGACGCTTTATGAAGCTTGAGTTTCCGTGTGCGCCGTGCACACATTTGCGAAACTTTTTTCCTTGCTACATTTTATCTCTATATTTATGTTTGTTATCAATATAGCTAAATTATTTTGAGTAAGCAAACGTAAACTAAGAATATGGTTAACTTTATATGGGAACCGGATCCGGGTAAATTATATAAGTTATTAGCAATATGAGGTTTATTATGACCCATTAGATGCACTCCAAAATATCTACAATTCAAATAAAAAAGTTCATTATAAATGTTATAAATAAATTTAAAATAAGAATGCACTTTTGATGTTTATGATTCACTTTAGTATAATATCAAATGCATCGTAATGATTACTCCTTTATGATTCACTTCTAACCTTTTATGATCTAGTTTTACTTATAGTATGCACTCATTAAGAACAAGCTCTTAATGAAAACAACTAATGCGCCATACTTAAGCAATACAACCGAGTTGCCTTGTGTACGGAGCAACTGATATCATCTATTTAGGATAGGTTGAGTCTTGTATTTATGGATATATTGAGTCTATTAGGCTATACTTTGCACATAATTTTCATATCTAGGCCAAAGACACAAGAATTCAAGTTTCAAGACTTTTGAAGGCGTATTGAGCTGTGTACCAGACACCTCTTGCTTGAAAGTGCTAGATCTAGAGCTACAAAAGTTAGATTGAGCTGATTTTGGTGTCATTCAAAAGCCAACTCGAAGAGCATCAAGTTATGTTTGTACACCGAGTCCAGATTCCAAGCCGAAGAGGGTCAAACCAGCCTCCGAAGTGTTGAAAGTAAACAGTACCCTCGAGCGCAGTTTACGCACCGCGGGCACGGCTATGCCTTGGCCGGTGATTCGGCCTATTTTGTATGGCTTAACTCTTGAATTTTAGAGCGCTATTGATTGTTTAGGTTAGATTTGAGCGTTATTGTAATACGAAGACCGAAGACACAAGATATGAAGAATCAAGAGTTTTTTGAGCTAAATTGAAGACAAGTTCGTCACTGCCTAGATTCCGCAGGCGCGGTGCTCATATCGCGGTCGCGGTATAGGTAGGCGACAACGATCAGCTCCCGTGAAGGCCGCGGTCGCGCCGTCATGGTCGCGGTAGAAGCCGACTTAACCAACCCGAAGATAGACCCGCCGCGGGCGTGGTGGGAGCGCCGCGGTCGCGGTGATGCCGGATTCCGAAACGGCCAAAATCTTTTCTATCTTGTTTCCTTTTCTATCTTTTTTCTCTTGCCTTATGTATCTCGGGGAGCCTGTTCCTTGGGTTATATAAGGAGGAGAATGCCTTATGTGGCGGCTCCGGTGGCGGCTCCGATGAGGTAATTCTTTTTTTATATTTTTTTATGTTTTTTAATATATGGGTTGTTAACATGTCATTTTATTCATTCACCGAAAACAAAACATGTCATTTTATTTAATTAATTTAGCATGTTTAATATTTCGTATATTAATTTAACTTGCTATTTATGTAGCGTTGTTAATAGTTTGTAGGTTAATTTAGCATTTTAGTTAGTTAATTTATCTTTTTTAAATATTTGTATGTTAATTTAACATGTTATTTAATTAATGGATTATTTTAATATTTCGTATTTTAATTTAGCATGTTATCTAATCAATGTAGCGTTTTTAATATTTGTATGTTAATTTAGCATTTTATTTAGTTAATTTGACGTTTATAATATTTTGTGTATTAAATTAGCATTCTATTTAGTGTAGACAAACACTTGATTAGAGGATTATAATTTACCAATTAAAAATACAATATTATTATTAAAAAACACAATATTAGACATACACTTCATTAGAATATATAACTAATATGCAATCACACGTATAAGCATACGCATAATTTATCAATATAATTTTTCATTTAACTAGTAATAATAGGTTATAGAAATTGTGAAAATATATATTAAAAAACACCGTAATTAGAAATTAGGAATTAGGAATTTGGTATTGGTTAGAGAATTTAGACAAAATTGGATAAATTACATTAAATAATCTTATTTAATTATTTTAAATATCAGGCGATAGTTGCACAGATTAGAGAGTCTTCACTGACTGGTAGACACGTCGATAGTCGACCAGTTATGGCTTCTGGTCGAAAGAGGCGAGTTGAGGAGTTGTCAGTAAGGGGTATAGATAGCGTAGTCTCAGATCCGTCACTCGCTCAGCCGTCGTCTTCCCAGTGTGCATACACCGACTCTTAGATCCCCGATCTGATGCAGACTCATTTGGACGAGTTGCACGTTGAGTCTGATACTGCTTCTCCTCAGTTGAATGATACTACTCCTGCTGAGGCCGCAGCTCCTGAGCCGACAGATACCGATCCTGCTGAGCAGGCTGAGGATGACCTATATGGGCTGAGTGATAGCTCCATTTTAGTTGATTTTACTACACACATCGGACATGCTATTTGGGGGAACCCTGATCTTGTTAAGCAATTGAGGTGTCAGTCCCAACCCACTGAGCTTGCTAGATGGAGGACACACATACGTCAGCTAGAGGGTGATGTTGCGGAGGGTTCATGGTTATGGATCATTCGCCAAACTGGATTGAGTAGACTACTAGACTTTGATTTTTCCAAGGTTGACCACTCCCTTGTGTCTGCCTTTGTTGAGCATTGGCACCCAGAGACGAGCGGTTTTCACTTCCATTGGGGTGAGATCAGTATTACACTGCATGATGTCTCCATTCTGCTGGGTCTGCCGATCGAGGGACATGAGGTTGCGCATTCGTTCACAGCTGAGAAGTGCAAGGACATGTTTGAGTACTTATTCGGCTGTGAAACGAACGTACGGTTACCGCGCAAAGTTGAAGACATGACCAAGTTTGTAAAGAAGGGTCGGATCCACAATAAGGAGTTCCTTCATCATGTGATGTGCATGATTACAGATCGCGACGATCCAGAGAGTATAGTTGTTGGTTTTCTGTGGCATGCTATCTTCGCTAGATTGTTCGTGGATAAATCCACAAACCACATACGCACTCGGATGTTGCCTCTATTCGACGACTATGGACGGGTTGTTGAGACTGCTTGGGGGACTAGCACGTTGGCATTCTTGTACCGTAACCTGGGAGAGGCTTCACGTCGCGGGGTCATGTAGATGGCGGGTTGCACTTATCTGCTCCAGGTATTCTCTTTTTTATTTGATTTTGGATTCATAGAACACCACATCAAGTGAATTAATATCATTTCTTTCCTGGGTTGTCTTAGATGTGGATATGGACGTATTTCATCTATTTCCCCAACAACCCGAACACTAGGCGAGGCGCAGATGAGGATGAGAGGAGAGCATCTCGATATCTTATTGACCGCACGAGCTTGCAGAAGGACGAGAGATTGCTCTACTATCGCAGGATCCTCAACTCGTACCGACCGAAGGATGTACGTAATCATGTTCATTTACTTTGTGTATTTTACAACTTTTGTTTAAGTCTCATAAATTTTATTGTGTCAATTTTTCTCAGATTTGTTGGACGCCCTATCCGCATGTCGACCTTGATGAGCTGTATCCGACCTCCCGGTATCGTGGCACGATACGGTACTTAGATGTCTACGAGCCCTACATGCCAGACAGATGTGTTAGATAGTGGGGCCGGATACATAGTAGACCACTTGACGTCATCTAACCACATTCACGTCATCGTCCAGAGGCACTGATAGGTAAGATGGCTTACTCCTCATCATTTGACGATGCGGACTACGGGTGGGAGAGAGTCCAGGTGCACATCTGCCCGTACATCCTACACGCTCCTCTTACTGTCAGTGCATGGGATGTGGACGATGGGTATCTAGATTGGTTTTTACAGATCTCACATCCGTATGTGAGTCCATTGACGGTTGCTCAGCCTCAGGCGGTTTCAGATCCTCGTCCGGTCAATAACTATTATCGGGTGAGTGTTGTATTATGTGTTTCATCATATCTTATTTTTGTTGTATTCTTTTATCATATCTAATTAAATTTGTTATTTTATTGTAGCGTTTCCAGCTCATTAGGTCACATGTGCGTTCGCATGTGGAGCTGCGCCAGCCCATTCATTCAGCTCACTTGAGTTATCTATGTGGACTACGTGAGACGCCGGTTGCTCCCCCTTTTAGTCGGGCGTCACAAATGACCGGAGAGTCGTCGAGGGCGGCCGAGCAACGAGTCCCTTCTATTTATGAGCGAGGGGAGGCGGCAAGGATGGCGGAGGAGAGGGCAAGATCTGACGCAGCGGGCGAGGATCTTGGACCACTTGAGAGCAGACCTGGGTGGGCGGATGAGTAGTTTGTTATTTATTTGGATTCATAGTTTGACTTTTGGATTCGTAGTTTGTTTATATTTTGGATTCGTAGTTTGACTTTTGGATTCGTAGTTTCTTTATATTTTGGATTCGTAGTTTGTTATTGACTCATAGTTTGACTTTTGGATTCGTAGTTTGACTTTTAGATTCAGAGTTTGACTTTTGGATTCGTAGTTTGTTATTGACTCGTAGTTTGAATTTTGGATTGTTAGTTTGTTCTTGACTCGCACCTCGTATTGTTGGAGTCATATGATTTCGAGCTTAAATTGTCACCGTGATTGCCCAAATCTAAATTCTCATCTTATAATAAATTAAAATTCCCTCGTAATAAACTTTTATGTTATAAATTATAGTTTGTACATGAAAACATATTCAAATATCTTATAACATTGTCTAAAAATGATATAATGAAAAATAAGACGGATAACCAATTGAACATGAAGTTATATAATTATGTGAAAAAAAACATACCTATGATATATGCAAATATCTTATATATATCATAAAAGGAAAATGAATAATTATGCTTCTTAACCCTAAATCATATATATATTATGCTTCTTTTTAAATAATAATATGATAATTTAAGAGTTGTACATGTGTATATGTGTATAGTACTTTAACACGTTAGTTATTAAATATTATATGAAAAATGAAATAACATATTAATCTAGTATTACACAGTATAAAACATAATCCAAAACATTTAATAAGGATGAGGTGTTTAGGGTTTTTTAGGGTTTAGCGGCATAGAAAGGGTTTACTAATGCGCAAATAGGCTCGGGACGAAAACCATATGTGCGGATCTAGGATGAGCACATAGGGTTTAGGGTTAGAACTAAAGCTCTATGTGCGGATCCAGGATGAGCATAAGGGTTTAGGGTTAGGACTAAACCCTAACTGCGGATCCAAGATGAGCACATACGGTTTAGGGTACGGTTTAGTGTTTACACGTTTTCTTTTGAAAAAATATTTAATAAGGATCGATGAATGACTTGTCCTACATCACAAATGTAATTCTCGTACGTTACACGTATAACTATAGACTAAATCTTCGAGAAACATATCAAGTATGCTAATCTATGAGTTGGACTCGAGCTTAAGTGAGGTTTAAATTTATAAGAATTGGACTCGAGAAACATATCATGTATAAAAGGATAATACATAGACATTAACTTTCGATATAGATATAGTATTGTAAATCATGAAATTCGTGAATGCACATGGTTGAAGAGCAGATCCTGGATCCGCACAAGAGCGACTCCGCACAAGAGCAGAGCTTTATTTCCCGTCGCTCCTTTGCACCTGAACGCTTTGAAAGCGAATCAAATTTTGAGACCTAAACTAACACGACTTTTTAATTTTTTGATAAATGTTATTCTGTTTAATTGAAAAAGTCATACATAATACGATGATATAATTAAATGTGGAAGTAAAATTTATACAACTTGTAGTCCTATGTTACAATATCTCTGCCTCCATTGCTCTGTCTTTCAAGAACATATTTTTCCATTCTACTCTTGTAACGATTATGTGTTTCCCATCCTTCAACACTCGGCTGCTTGTACGTTGTCCATTGTCTAGGCGGCGGTGGAATAGGACACTGATCGTCCTTTAACCAAATCTGAGCATGAAAAATTGACACTAAAGTCAGTATAAAATTTACATCAAAAAAATAGACTCACTTTAAAATACGTACCGGGACGAAGTGCATATATGAAGGGGTCCCAACAAGTGCAACTGCATATATCGTCAATGGAGGCTCGGCTCCCTCAGGTGCCCACAATGGGAGACAGTGTGCGGCCCATATTTACTCAACACATACAAAGACGACGACCTGGTGCAAGGTCGCAAACACCAAACCCATCATGAGCATAAGCATCCAAGCGTCTCGAGAGCAAGGGGATGTTGTCGTGTTCACCTTATGGATGAGCTTTTCTATTCCCTCAACCTCCTCGTACACCAACTCCCACGTGAGCGGATCTTGTTGAATGAAGGTCTAAAGCTCAAACCGAACCACCTTGTACCTGCTTTCATCCCAACCACGTACCTTGGCAAGTGCCCGATATCCACAATTGTCATCACCCGCCACATCTTCGAACCGAGAGATGTAGGAAAGCATGAAGGGGTCAATCATGTCACCTGGGAGGATCACCTTCTTCTTCTTCTCTTCCTCCTCCTTCTTCTTCTTCTCTTCCTTCTTCCTCTTTTTCTCGTCCTTCGTTTTCTTCCTCTTCTCCTCAATCCTCTTCTTCTTCTCTTCCTCCTTCCTCTTCTTCTCATCTTCCTTTTCCTTCTTCTTCTCCGCATTTGTCATTTTCCGCTTCCTCATCCTCAACTCGTCATCAGCGTGCTCCTCCCAGGTCTTCCCCCTCTTAGTACTAGTCTTTTTCTCACTCCCCTTTGGCCTTCCCTTTTCGGTCTCACCGGATGGAGGCTCTTGCAAATAAGCCGACCGGGGGTCTTCACACTCCAAGACCTTTTGGGCGACCTTGAAGAAAGTGCCCTTCGAAATGGTGCCTTGTTGCCACTTGGACATACATCGTCCCAATATTAGGTTCTCTGATGAGATTGGAATTCCGTCGTCGGGCAAACGCGACTCCCAACCTTCCCATCTTATTTGAAACCAAAATTCATCTATTTCTTCGGCTTTCAACGGCATGTTTTCTTCGATGTACACCCTGATCCTCTGGGGTGTAGGCAATCCAATGGAGGTACTCAACCAACGGTCACGATGACTCTATTTCTTGGAAACCTCCCCTTTCATCGCCATGTAAGCTTCTTTTAATAGCAACTGAAGACATTGTCTCGAGCACCTTCCAACTATGCGTCTGAAGAAAGTCTTCAACCACTCGGGACCATCTACTATCATAACCGGTGCTCCCGACCTACTCCTTTCCATCTCCTCTTAGATATCACGAAATTGCACCGTGAACATGTTGTCAATGTGTTGCATGATCGTGTCGAAGCCTCCAATAGAAGATTGTAACATGTCTTTTAGCATAGAATGTTGCCCCTCAACCCTATAAGATAAAATATACGCATATGTAACAAAACATTTGGTGTAAACAAGATAAAAGAAACGTGATAGGATGGAAACGTTACCGGTTAGTAGTTCTCGTGGCAAAATGAAGAATATGCTCGGACCATGCACTCACTAGCTTCTCCTTTTGAGGAGTGAACCATGTCCTCTCAACGTATTCCATCAAACCTCCACCTTCTTTCGCGTTCCATTTCTCTCGAAAATAAGCTAGTCGAGTCTTGTAATCTTCCTCGGCGTTTGCCCGCATAACTCTACGAATGCTACTAGCGAACCGCTTGGCGTTTATACCTTGTAATTTTGCATACGCGCTCACGTTCCGAGACACGTGTACTTGGCACAACAAGTGTGGTACATGAGGAAAGATCTTCTTCTTCTCCTTTAGCGCTCCAAGCACTCTATCCGACATGATACATCTGGGTTTTTTGTCGCTGAATAAGAACCTCAATCTCTCCAGTGCTCATGTGTAGTATTCAGACTTCTCCTTTCTCATAAAAACCAGAGCAATACAATATGTCAAGTTTGTGGATGTGAACCCTACAAACTCCAATAAAGGCCAACCGTACCTAAGAAAAGGGGGACAACAGACACGTTCATTAAAATAAATGATTACTTAACCAATTCAAACGTATGTACATATAAGTAGATTTATAACATACCTATTGGTCTTGTATGTGGAATCCATGATAACGACATTCGGAAACATCCTCAACAAAAGTCGTGATTCCGGATGACTATTAAACAATGCCCTCAATGCTAACTCCCCATCTTTTCACGGCTTGCTCATTGTGTCGGTGAAGTATCCCCTCTCCTTCAACCACAAGAGTGAATATTGCGTCACATTCAATCGCCTCATTGACTACCTTCTTTGAGCCGCTTTGAAATTGTAAATTTGTCTCCTTGACAACAACGATTCAGGATTGCGATCGATAAGCTTGGTATAGATGGCCTTCTGCTTTTGACCTGACGCACTATCCTGAATTATAACTTCTTACTCCTGTGGACTAATACGATAGGCACCCCTAAATTCTTGAATTTAATGTCCACTAACCGGTTCGATGTCGAGTTGAGAAACATTCCCAACGGAAGAATCCGATGACCCCGACGAATACGACGATCCGCTGTAGGATGACGTCTCTGTACTACCGCTACTTGATGTCGACATTTTAATGAAAAATCGATTTCAATATCGCCTCTAGATATGTGTGAATTATCCTCTCTCGATATATGTGAATTATCGCTTCTCTCGATATGTGAATTATCGTACGTCGTACCAGATTAAATACGCGGCGCGAATCGCGGCTGCTCTTGTGCGGATCCCGGATGCGCACAAGATTAGAATGCTAGATATGTGCGGCTCCTCATGCCGCACAAGAGGGACACTTTCACCCTCCCAGGCGTGGGCCCACCATGATTTGTTGGGCGGTATTGGGTGGCCAACTTGTGCGGATCCAGGATCCGCACAAATGGGTTGTTTTATTTCTGAACCGCTCATCCTAGCATATGCGGCTTTTCCATTCGCACATGGTTCACGTTAAACCGGATTTAACTTGTGCGGATCCGCGATCCGCACAAGTCGGTGTGCGAACATTAAAAAATGGTGTGTGCAACGGAACGGCCATTCAGAACGAGCCTCAACGAAGAAGCCACACTACTCCCAATCGAAAATCCATCTCAAAGCACTCTCGATTTCGTTCGAAACCGCCGGAGGAAGCCGAAGATTCCACAGTCCCCTGTTTCCGCGACGCCGTTTCAACCGCCTCGTGCTCCGCCATCTATCACTAGAAGTTACGCCGCCACCAGAATTGGAACCGCCTCCCACCGGAGTTTCCGAAACTGGGCTCTCGTTGCTGAACCGTCGCCGCACTGCCGCAAATTGTGTCGACGAACGGGTGAGTCGATGCCCTATTTTCCCTTTCGTTGCAACCTGTGTACGTATGTTGCTCTGTGCGTTGCACAGCAAGCAAAGAAAACAAAACAAAAACAAAAAAAAAGAAAGAAAGGCCTGTACGTAGATTGTGAAGAACAAGGATATAATAGTGGAAATTGAAGAGAAAGAAAAAAACAAATATAGCTTGTATATAAATTAGGCTCTACGCATGGAATTGTAATACAATATAGTTTTATTCTTGTATTAGGAAGAAACTATACATTAGGCTATATTATTTTAATTAATATGATATTAGTTATAAGGATGAGAAAGATAATGATATTTTATTAAGGGTATCATAGCTTGGGTATATATTATATAAGTATGTTAACTACTATATTTTAATCATAAGATGATGATATTTTATAAATTTTATTATGGTTTGATCATGTATTATAACAACTATATATTATACTTTTATAAGGAGATGCTAATACGAAATATTTTGACCTTATATTATCATTAATTTAAATTATAATTGTATAAATTCTAAGTAGTGATTATTTTCAAAATACTATATGGGTAGATGTATATACATATCTTGAATATAATTATTATTAAACCACTCCATGATTTATATAATGTAAGTTATGATATAATAGGTTATTTTATAAACTTATTTTCAGCATGGGCTATTATGGTAAATTTTCAATACTATGGGCTTAAGTAGTATAAATTAGGGTTGAGCACCGGTCCAAAACCGGACCGGGGACCGGATTCCCTAAAATATATGGACCGGGGACCGGACCGGAAAACTCCGGTCCGGTTTTGGACCGGATTTTTATTTTTATTTAAAAAAAATATTATTTGAATTAAAAATTAATTTTTTATTGAAAAAATTATAATTTATTTAGAGAAATTATATATAAATTATGAAAAATATAATATTATTAAGTATATAATATAAATGTGAAACTTAAATATTAAAAATAAACTATAAAAACATTAAAATTAATATATTTTTATTTAAATTTAATTTTTATTTAATTTTTATAAATATCCGGTCCGGACCGGACCGGACCGGGGACCGGATATCTAAAATTCATGGACCGGGGACCGGACCGGAAGTGCCTCGGTCCGGTCCCAGTCGGTACCGGTCCGGTCCGGTCCAAAAATCCGGTCCGGACCGGATTTTGCTCAGCCCTAGTATAAATAAGCTTTTATCAAACTTCCTATGTTGATAATATATATATATATACATGCACACACACATGTATATATTAATGGTTAATTAATATTTAACAATAGCTTAATATAAGATTTTTATGAAAATGATTTTAAGAAGTTATTTTATAAACTCGTCAACAATCTTATCTACTCACTAATTTAAAATAAAGTATAACTTGTATATCAGAAGTAATAACAATAAAATAAAATAACATAAAGTTCGTAAATACTAAAAGGGTTATTATTGAATTAGGGTTCATGAAGGATATGAACTCTAATGAATCATTTCTCAAAATAAATTACTAAAATTTATTTTGGAATGTTTCTTTCCGATGTCAGCTTTGTTCAACGAAGGTTTATAATACCCCATAGTATTGAAAATTTCGCCGATCGTGAGCAATGGCGCCCTTCCCACGCGTGGCTTTCTTCTTTGCTAAGGAATACAGCTGTTGAGCACTGTTTGCGCATATCCCGAGATTTTCGCTGACGATTCGCTAAAACGGTTTACCTTCCCAATTTCAACCATTCAAACTTCTCACAACTGCAAAGAACTCTGACCTGACGTCCTTTCAGCACACAACACTACACAACACAGAACTGAACCACGGCGTCCCATTCACTGATCTCAACCTCTGTAATTAGAACTCTATACAGACAACTCTCAGCTCTTAGCACGCGTCCCTTTGATCACTTAGAACCTTTTTTTTTTTTTTTTTTTTTTTTGAAAATCAAGCAAGTACGTCCCGTAAAGGTGAAACAAGGAATGCTCATAGGACGCGTTTGCAAGATTCTCGGCTTGGGTAAGCTTAGAGTTCCCATCATTTCGGCTTATGATGAGGGTAGGGTGATTAGGGATACTCTTGAGATGAAAAGTGAAATGAATACCATTCAAGGACACAAGCGAATACACATATCTTAGACTAGCGTCCTTTAAAGATGACTTTAATGCATGACACACCTTAAAACAAGTTCTCAACAAGACATAGCCAATCATGGAGGGAATAATAGAACGGGACTTGATCATTTAAAAGTTATCATCCCCAAGAGCAACCGTAGGTGCTCATAGGGACGTCTATCAAGTGCTTTTGTGAAAATATCGGCCACTTGGTCCTCAGTCCTAACATGATCCACTCTAATTAATCCAAGTTCAACATTATCACGAAGAAAGTGATGCCTTATGTGAATATGCTTCGTCCTAGAATGATGAACGGGATTTTTGGCAATACTTATAGCACTGGTGTTGTCACACAAGATAGGGACTGTGTTGAGGGACGTACCATAATCTTCAAGTTGGTACTTGATCCATAGGACTTGTGAGCAGCACGAAGCAGCAACAACGTACTCAGCTTCCGCGGTTGATAGTGCCACGGAGTTTTGCTTTTTGGATCCCCAAGATACAAGGCATGAGCCAAGGAATTGTGCCATTCCTGAGGTGCTCTTCCTATCCATCACATGGCCAGCGTAATCTGCGTCAGAGTAAGCTACCAGGTTCAGGGACGTCCTTCTGGGATACCATAGACATAGGTCATCCCGTCCCTTGAGATATCTGAAGATTCTTTTGACCTCTTGCATATGGGACTCCTTTGGATTTGCTTGGAATCGAGCGCACAAGCATACAGCGAACATGTTGTCGGGACGACTTGCCGTAAGATATAGCAAGGACCCTATCATTCCTCTGTAGAGCTTTTGATCTACACTCTTGCCTTCTTCATCAGCATAGAGGCGAGTGTTTGGGGAGATGGGAGTATCAATGGGTTTTGAAGAGTTCATCCCATACTTCTCAAGCATTTCACGGATGTATTTTTGTTGATGAATCCGCGTCCCATCTTTGAGCTGAGTGATTTGGAGGCCCAAGAAGAAGTTGAGTTCTCCTATGAGGGACATCTCAAACTCACTACTCATCAAGTTCTTGAATTCCTCTACAAATTTCATGTTAGTGCTTCCAAAGACTGTGTCGTCGACATAGACTTGGACAATTAAGACATCTTTAAGAACTTTCTTTAAGAACAGGGTTTTATCAATGTTACCTCGTGTGTACCCGTTGGACAAGAGGAAGGACGCAAACCTATCGTACCATGCACGAGGGGCTTGCTTGAGTCCATAGAGTGCCTTGTCCAAGAAGTACACATGATCTGGGTGATCAGCGTCCTCAAATCCTGGAGGTTGAGCGACGTACAATTCTTCTTTGAGCTTGCCGTTGAGAAAGGCTGTCTTGACGTCCATTTGAAAAAGCTTGAACCCTTTGTGAGCGGCAAAGGCGATGAGGAGGCGAATGGCTTCAATCCTGGCGACAGGAGCGAAGGTTTCATCATAATCAATCCCTTCCTCTTGCCTATAGCCTTGAGCCACAAGCCTTGCTTTGTTTCTTGACACGCGACCATTCTCATCAAGCTTGTTCTTGTAGACCCATCTCGTCCCTATTATGTTTTTGTTTCTCGGACGAGGGACGAGGTTCCAAACCTTATTTCTTTCGAATTGATTAAGTTCCTCTTGCATGGCCTGAATCCAATCAGCGTCCTGGAGTGCTTCCTTTATGTTCTTAGGTTCAACCAAGGACACAAAGGCGTTGAAGGCACAGAACGCTATGTTAGCATTAAGGGACTGATTCACGGCTGATCTTGTTTGAACTCCTTTTGACATATCTGAGATGATTTGATCCGTTGAATGAAGTCTCGAAAGATGGGATCCCTTATGAGTATCGTCCCTTACAGGAGTACATCTAGGGTCCGTCCAATCAGATTCATCTGAGTCAAACCCGTCGTCTTCATTGAGAGTTTCATAGAGTTCCCCCTCAGGTTGAGCGTCCTCTTCTTGACGTTGTTCTCCTTGTAGGCTTGATTCAGCGACCTCATGTTGAGCTGGAGATTCACTTTGAGATGGAACTTCCTGAACAACACTGGGAACTTCTACTGAGACTTCTTCAGGATTTTGAGTAGCGTCCTTAGGAACATAGTATTTTCCAGAGGACCCGAAATCAACTCCATCATCGGAGTCATCCTGCTGCAGAGGAGATGAGCGTTCTTTCTTACTTGGTTTATCTTTGTGAGAAGAACTTTCTTTGAACACAACATGAATGCTCTCCTCAAGCTTTAGAGTTCGTTTATTGAAAACTCTATACGCTTTACTGGTGAGGGAGTATCCAAGGAATATGGCTTCGTCACTTCTTGCGTCAAACTTTCCAAGTCTTTCTTTATCATTGTTGTGAACAAAGCACTTGCATCCAAAGACTCTGAGATAGTCGATGCGAGGCTTTCTTCCATTCAGCAACTCATAGGACGTCTTCTTCAGCAAAGGACGGATCATGGCTCGATTGATAATGTAGCACGCTGTAGCAATAGCTTCAGCCCAGAAGTACTTGGGGACGCTATTGGCTAAGAGCATAGTCCTTGCCATATCCTCCAGCGTCCTATTCTTTCTTTCCACCACTCCATTTTGTTGAGGAGTCCTTGGAGCTGAGAAGTTGTGAGAGACTCCATGTTGATCACAGTAGGCCACGAACTCTGAGTTTTGAAACTCCGTCCCATGGTCTGATCTTATGGATTTGAGAGGCGTCTCAAGCGCAACTTCCACTTGTTTGATGAAGACTTTGAATGCGTTGAAGCAATCTGTTTTTGAAGCTAAGAAAAGAACCCAGGTGAATCGAGAAAAGTCATCTACAAGGACATAGATATACCTCTTTCCACCATAGCTTAACGTCTTCATTGGTCCACAAAGATCCATATGGAGAAGTTCCAAAGGTTTCTTTGTGCTGAAATCGTTCTTTGACTTAAAGGACGTTCTTGTCTGCTTCCCTTTGATACATGCTTCACACTGTTCAATTTTCTCAGGATCAATTTGGGGAAGACCTTTCACAAGATTTCTTTGATGAAGCTTGAGGATTGTGCTTGGTCCAGCATGGCCAAGTCGGCGATGCCAGAGGTCAGCGTCCTCCTTTGACACAGATAAGCACAACTCAGATTTTGGCTTGAACTCCTGATTGAAGATGTAGACATTGTTCTTTCGGACTCCTTTGAGGACGACTTTGTTGGATTTCTTGTTGATGACGAGGCACTCCTTTGAGTCCAATGTGACTAAGTTTTCACCTTGATCACACATTTGAGAGACGCTTAGGAGGTTGAAGCCAAGTCCTTCAACAAGGCTAACATTTGTCGCTTTGATAGACGGATTGAGAATAGCAGTTCCCGTCCCTTTGATCTTTCCTTTGCCCTTGTTGCCAAACGAGACAGTTCCTCCCGTGGCGCTACTTTGGATAGAAGTGAGATGGATCTGGCTTCCTGTCATATGGTTTGAGGTGCCACTATCAATGATCCATGGGCATCCCCTCACTTCCACCTGCCAAAACAAGGTTAGTGTATGGCGACCCAGGCAAGGTGTTCCTTACCTGGTTCGTTACAGAAATAGAACTCTGGTTCTGGCATGTAGTCACTTATATTCACATCATTTGAAATAGCATGCTTTCTGAAAGAACTCTTAGATCGTCTAGGACGTCTAGGGTTAGCCTTAGGGACGGACTTATCATTTTCAATGTTATTCCTAGCAGCTTTGCCACTTTCAATGTCGTTCTTCAGTTTCAGGCAATCATATTTGAAGTGATCTCCTTTTCCACAGTACCAACACGTCCTATAGTAAGTACCAAGGTAGTACTTCTTGTTGGGACGTTGGATTTTGTTCTTTTTCATCTTTTGAGGGTTACAAACTTTTGAACCTTCCCCCTTAGCAATCTTCTTATAGATCCTATGACTAGTGGAGTTAGTGTAATAGTCCCTTTGACCTTTCTCTCCACTCTCTAGGACTCGAATTCTTTCAAGAAGGTTCTTGGTCTTTTCCCTTTCTAATTCAAGTTCTGAGGTTTTGCTAGCCTCAAAGTCACTAGGGAGAGAGTTCCTAGTGTCAGACTCG
The DNA here is from genome assembly GCA_963924305.1 of Polygonum maritimum. NCBI lineage: Eukaryota > Viridiplantae > Streptophyta > Magnoliopsida > Caryophyllales > Polygonaceae > Polygonum > Polygonum maritimum. Next base: position 23,650,780 of record OZ002729.1, read on the forward strand.
TATCCTAAACCTCTTTTGGCTGGGACAAACACCATTGGTTGAACTACCTCAGTTACCGGGCTCTTCCCTAACACTTTCACCTCTTCCCTAAGCTTAGCGTTCTCTAGCTTAAGGCACATCACTTCAGTTTTGAGGGATTTAACTTCGACATACGAGGACTCTAGTTATAACGAAACTGTAGCACAGTTCTCACATTCAACTAGCCTATTTTCACTTTCAAGTTCAAGTTCATCCATTCTATGTTGCATAACAACGCTTTCTTCCATGATTCTTTTAATGAGCTTAATAAGTTTGGTTTTGGAACAATTCTCTAAGGAGTTCATCATGGATTCACGAGTTACCTCTTGTTCCTTTTCAGAAGCGTCCTCTTCAAGGACTGGGGCGTCCTCCACAGCCATGTACGCCACTTGCTCATTATCTGAGGCGTCCTCTACGGCTATGTACGCCACTGGTCCTTCTGGTTCTTCATCATCAGAACTCACATTATCCCATGCGGCTTCGCACGCTCCCAAGAGAGCTTTCATCTTCATTTCTTTTGAGTTTAGTCCCGTAGTACACCTTTTAGCAAAGTGTCCTTTCTTGTTACATTTGTAGCAAGTAAGTTCCTTCATCTCTGCCTCTGTATACTTGGGACTCTCCTTTTTGTAAGGCATCTTGTGTTTCTTGGAATCTCTGGCCTTTTCACCCCATAAGCGAGCAACTTTGTGTAGAAGGGCAATCTCTTCCTCTTCTTCCAGCTGTTCCTTAGTCTTGCTTTCCTTTTCTTTCAAAGCTTGAGCACGCATCCTTTCACGATTCTCATTTTTATTTGCTTCCACCATTAGGGCAATATCTCTTTGGTGGCGCAGATACTCAGCGTACTCTGGAGTTGACGTCATCAAAGCAAGATCTGTCTGGGGGTTTCTAGCCAATTCAGCCATATCAGCTTCCCTTCTAGCTTCATAGCCTCTCAGCTTCCCATAGATCTCTTCCATATCCAGGGTTTTGTTGGCTGTGTTCTCCTTGAACGTAGTCCTATCAAAATTCCATTTTCCTGTAAGCCCATCAATGACTACTCCGACTCTGTTTCTCATTGAGACTTCAGCTTCTGGGATGCCTAAATTTCGCATCTTGGTCACAAGAGCTTCAAAGCGGTATGAGTAGTCCTTGACAGATTCGTTAGGAAGCATTCTGAAGGTATAGAACTCTCGTTTGATTTCAAGCTTGACGTCTTCCTTCATCTCTGCCGTACCCACATGGTACTTCTCAAGAGCTTCCCATTGTAGTTTGGCTGTTGCCAAATTGCTAACTCGGGTGGCGTCCCTTTCGCAGAGGGACGCTTGAAGGAAGCATATAGCCTTAGCGTTTGTTTCCAAAAGCTTGAATTTGTCAGGACCCCACTCGTCCTCTTTGTCTTTTTTGTCATCAGGGATGGTAAGGTCACCCTTCATGATCACTCTCCAGCATTGATAATTCTGACTTCTGCAAAAGTTCTCGAAGCGGATCTTCCAGCGGTTGAAGTTGCCGTCCGTCAGACGAGGAGGCTTTACAAAAGAGATTCCAATAGGTTCCATGTCCATCTTGTACCTGCAACTCAACAAAAATCTAGAGCGCCTGCTCTGATACCAATTGATGGATCATAAGTCAGTTAATGAGGGCGTCCTTAACTGGGTTAAGGGCGTCCTTTAGTGCAGCGGAAAATAGACTTAACAGAATACAAGATAAGTGGATACGAGTATTTATAGAGGAACCCCACTAAGACCAACTAGTCTTATGGGTAAACCTCTACCTCCGTTGGAGGATTTTCAATAGCCGTCCCTTATCTTATTAAGAGCGAGTCCTTACAACTTAGGCGAGTCGTTACACTTCTCTGAGCTAAGCGTCCGTCCTTAGCCTCACTAGTAACACTCCTTTCAACCTAACAAGTAACCTAACACTCTTAGCTATAAGGAAGCTATCACTCACGTCTCTCACGGTTCGTTGTGAGAGACAAACTACAACTCTAATTGATTTGTGGTTTGTTTTGGATTTGATGTGTTTGGACTTTCTTTCTCTTGCTTCAAGCTCACTTGATCTTCTTGATCTTCGTTCGTGTTCTTGAATGCTTCGGGAGAGCTTGAGAGAAAGTCTTCAAAGTCCACTCTTGCACACACACATCTACCGCTATGCATACTCCTTGGAGAGTATTTATAGCGGAAGTGATTCTTGTCCTCTAGCGTCCTCTGAGACTTGGCAGGATCCTCGATCTTTGATCAACGGTGCGATGAGCGTCTTGAGGAGGTCAACTCTGTTGACGCTTGGGAAGCCTCCGCGTGGGTAGGGGATCATTGCTGGGAAAGCGACGTCTTTGGCATTGTCTACACGTGCCCAGACAAAGGAAGCTTCCTTCTGAGGACTAAGGCCGGACGATGATGTAATCATGTTGGGGCGGCCTTGATTTGAATTTGAACTTCGTCCGTATTTTGGCGCGCGTCCCTTCTTGATGAGGACTCCGTCCTATCTTGCGCAGGGACTCCGCCAATTACGTTTAGCTTTGGAAGTTCTGGTAACATGCGTCCCTACAGCATAGGGACTGCTGTTCACTTGTTGTCCTTTTCGCTCATGTGCGTCCACTGGACTTACCTGAGATCAAAACTTGGACAACATATCAAATACATTTGAGTTTGTCATTATCAAAACAAGGGACGATTATTATTGTTTGGATATTAACGACTGACGTCCTTAATATCGTCCCAACAACAGAGAATCATCAGCGAGTCATACCTTCGATCACTTAATTCGTCTTGACCAAACTCGAGGCAAGTGAAATTGGTTCAAATTTATGCATATGATTTAATAGCATGATTTATATTTAAATCATGATGTGTTTTTTACTGTTGGGAACTAATTGTGTGTTAAAATGAACCTAGTACTTTATTGTTAGATTTAATGATTGTCATTCCTAGTACCTCGTAGGATGCGCTAGTCGAACTAGGTCTCGATGTGTGTGTGGACGTAAGTGCCACATTGGTTGGTAGTTGTGTGTAGTTTTATTTAATTGTTAATCTCACCAGTGCGGAGGGAGTACTCCCTAGTGTAAGGTCATGACCATGGCCTCCTCAACCGTTGCGGCGTCGTTTAAGGATTTTAACCACTTATATCTGCGATTAAAGCACCTTAATAAGTCAAGTGTAATTCTCTGTGTGTTAAAGAAGTAACAAAGATAAGTGCGTATGTGCACATTAAATCAATTCCGTCTTCGTATTCAACGAAGATAATTAAAATAAAGTCTTTGTGTGATAATACGTTCCCAACAATCTTGCATCGAAGTTTTATCAAAGGATATCACGGGAGGTGGTATCCTAACCTTTTTAAAGTCATTCTCGTTTTCCCGTGGAAGTGTGTAGTAGCTAGATCGTCGCCCGGTTTTCATTCAGTGTCCAACATCAGTTACTACGCATTCCCACTAACTGAACCACCTTCAAAAACCCTCTTGTTTAGTCACCCTTTTTCCTTGCATGGTCGGCTCGTGTCCACCGAATTTCCGTCGCGACACATCAGGAGGAGGACTCGTACGAAGACTAGTCAATGGAGGCGTTGAAGACTCTAGCTTCTTTTCAAGGACCTTTATTTTAATTCCGCACTTACGTGTCTCTACACTTAATTTTTGTATTGAGATTCTCGAGATGTGAGCACCAATACAAGTTTTATTCTCGACTTACTATGTAATCAACGATTAAGACCTTTGTTATTTAATCATATTAATTCCGCACTAAAGTTTTGTCGTCTTTTGTGATAACTGCAAAGCCTAGGGTGACTCTGGGGGTTTTAACCTGAGGTCACTTGTGATAATATCCCTACAGAAAAAGGGGGTGTTACAACTACTTGGGTTGAGATGAAGAAAGCCTTTGTAGAACAGTACTTCCCTGCTTCTAAACAAACCTCTATCAAGAACCAGCTTAGGAGTTTAGAGCAAGGGGAGGACGTGAATCTCTATTATTATTATGAGCGCTATAAGAGGCTCATCACTAGTTGTCCCTACCATGGCTATCTTGCCAAGGACCTCATATGCTATATTATTGAGGGACTCTGCGACGCTGATAAACGTCTTGTGAATGCATCTTGTGGAGGCAGTTACGCGAACTTGACTCCAACACAAGCGTTTGAGAAAATTAAGTTCCATGTTCAGCAAGCTCGCAATCAGCGAGTGTGGACTATTGTGAGGTCCGTCAATGTGGTGAATGAGTCCCTGATGCTGAAGTAAGGGAGCTCAAAGATCTTATGAAGTATCTGCTTGTAAAGAAGGGTGCGCAGCAAATCAATGCTTGTGGCCTATGTTCTGATGTGAGACATTACACCGACAAGTGCCCTAAGATCCAGGAGACCTTGGCATCGGTGAACGCCATCGATCGGTAATTATGGTGCGGCCCGCTCCCGGAATGATCCTTTCTCCAACACCTACAATCCATGGTGGGCGAACCATCCTCACTTTCGGTGGAACAACCAACAGCAGCAAGATCGACCACAGCAGCAACAGTTCGCTCCTTAGGGCCAACAAAAACTATTCCGATCTAATAATTATGCCCCGAAAGCGCTTGCACCGTCTCAGAATGATGCTATCAATGCTCTTAATAAGGAGAACCAAGAGACGAGAGCCGCTGTAAATAACCTAGAGACTCAGCTAAGCCAGCTCGCCACCATGATCAATAGGCTCGAGTCTAACGATTCCGGGAAAATCCCTTTTCAACCTCTCAATCACAAGAAGAATGTGAGTTCCATGCAATTGAGGAGCGGTAAAGCTGTTTTGATCACCCAGAATATGAGGAGTAGGTCTTTGCTGAAATTCCGCGCCGGCGCTCACTTTATCGCGCCCGCAGGAATTCAACACAACCTTCGGAGCCAGACATGGGCAAAGTGCCGCGCTCGAGGAGCCCACGACGTGCCCGTGGAAATCATGCAGAAGCGAACTTCGAAGCATTGCTTGATTACGCCTTCAAGAACTATCAGCCTCAGCCATAATCGCGCTCTCCTGCCCGCCCACAGTACCACTCCCGAGGAAGATGACGGAAATGTTGCACCAAAGCTTCCACCTCTTAGCTCTCTCAAGCCTTCTCCTTCCTTCCCGGAAACACTTCAAGACACGATGAAGTTGGCACATGACAAGGAACGCTTCGAGACCTTCACCAATTGCCAAGTAAACGTTCCTCTTCTAAATCTCATTCAAGGTGTTCCTCGGTTTGCTAAATTCATGAAAGAGCTTTGCACTATTAAAAGAAAACAAAGGTCTAAACCTAAAATTGAAAGGGTAGCTCTAGTGGAAAAAACAAAGGATAGCAACACCGAGTCTGTTAATTCACTTCTCCAGAAACAATTGCCTAAAAAATTTGGAGATCCAAGAAGATTCACCATTCCTGTCTCAATAGGAGAAACCAAAATTGAGCATGCCATGCTAGATTTAGGTGAATCCATCATTGTCCTTCCCACATGCATATACGAGAAGTTAGACCTAGGTCCTTTGAAGAATACATATATTTTGATCGAATTGGCTGACCACTCTACCGTGCTCCCAAAAGGGTTACTGGAGGATGTTTTAGTACAGGTCGATGGTTTAATTTTTCCTGCAGATTTTTATGTGATGGAGATTGGTGAAGGGCGCTACGACCCGGTTCCCTTACTTGGTCGCGCATTCATGAAAACCGCACGAACGGTTATTGACGTTGTCAACGGTTTACTCTCCATATCTCACGGTGGCAAGAGGTCCGAATCCACATTGATGAGGACCCGTATTGAGCATACCTACGTCGAGCCAACGACGTTAAACAAAAGCGTTGCTTGGGAGGCAACCCAAGGATTAGATAGATTTTTTTCTATTCTTAGTTAGGGTTTTAATTTTGTTTTTCAACTAACATGCAGGTACTATGTCCGAAAGGACATCCTGGTGTGAAACCGCACCCGCGCCGCTCTGGCCGCGCCCGCAGTAGACCACCAGTGACGCCCCGACGAACAGGTACTAGCCCGTGCTCGCGGTAACCATACTGCATCTTGGTTTTAGCTCGTTTTTATTATGGTAGAAAAAAAAGAGGACTTTTTGGTCCCATTCTATCTATATCTTCCATCTATCTATATCATTCTTTTCCATCTTCTATCTTTCCGCCCCTTCTATTTATTCTTTCCACCCACCTTTCGAGTTCCATTTTGTTCGCTATGTGTAAAAGCCTAAGTATGGGGAGCTTTGTTCCCCCGAAAGTTATCTTCTCCACGGCTCGATCGAGTTCAAGTATTTGTCCATCTTCCAAGAGACGGCCAAGATACAACGATTATGTATACATTCCACAGTTCGAGACGAAGTCAAGATCTAGTCCCTACACGATTACCGCGCCCGCGCTCTATTAGCCGCGCCCGCGGTGGTCCACCTGACGCTGACTTCTGCTCTCTGACGTGTTACCACGCTTGCGCCACCCATAATGCGCCCGCGGCAGTCCATCAGCACGGTATTCTAAAGTTCCTTTCGACCATTCTTCTACCACCCCTTTGAAGAGTTCTTCCATTCCACCTCTCTTCTTCGTATGTGAGTCTATCGATATACCTTCTTCCTTGCTTCTATCATTTCTCTTATCTTCATTGAGGACAATGAAGGATTTAAGTAAGGGGGAGGGAGTACTCGCATTCGCTTTATTAGCTTAGTTAGAAATTTGCTTTTGATTTTTGATTTTCTTCTTTTCATGGAGTACTTGCACCATAGTTAGCTTTTTGCATAATAAAAGAAGAAAGAACAAGAAAAAGATAGAAAAAGCCATAAAAAATTGAAAAGGCATATAAATCCTGAGATGAGTCGAAAACCCGAAAGGGCGGCTCAGGTAATAAGCAGGTAACCTGGACCAGCATTAGGCTGGGGTAATATGAGATTTATGAGAGCTCTGAGTTTTGTGAGCACACCTATTGAAAAATGAAAACAGCGGTTAGGTGAAAACCTAAAAGAGCGCCTTAGTAGAATTGAGCGGTAAAATTCAAGTGTTTTAGGATCATTCTTGCTTGGAGACTTTGGGGATTACATCACAGATATTTGGGTAGATCCTAGGTTGCTCTAAACTTTTTAGAGCTTAAGTGTCATATCATGTTGTGAGGTGTGTGTTTGAGCTTTACTGTTTTATGCTCATGATTTCTCTATATCTTTGGGTTTGGGTTTTGAGATAAGTGTTTTATTTTCCCTTGTATTTCCTGAGATCTTCGGTGTGCTGATTTGTTATATTTTTTTGAGCTTACTCGAGGAAGAGCAAGATCTAAGTATGGGGAAATATGATTTGGCCTATTTTGTATGGGTTAACTCTTGCATTTTAGAGCGTTATTGAGAGTGTTTAGGTTAGATTTGAGCGTTGTTGTAATACAAAGACCGAAGACATAAGATATGAAGAATCAAGAGTTTTTAGAGCTAAATTGAAGAAAAGTTCGTCACTGCCTAGATTCCGCAGGCGCGGTGCTCATATCGCGGTCGGGGTATAGGTAGGCGACGATGATCAGCTCCCGTGAAGGCCGCGGTCGCGCCGCCATGGTCGCGGTAGAAGCCGACTTAACCAACCCGAGGATAGACCCGCCGCGGGCGTGGTGGGAGCTCCGCGGTTGCGGTGATGCCGGATTCCGAAACGACCAAAATCTTTTCTATCTTGTTTCCTTTTCTATCTTTTGTCTCTTGCCTTATCTATCTCGGGGAGCCTGTTCCTTGGATTATATAAGGAGGTGCCTGCATTAGGGTTTTAGTACCTCTTATCATCCATTATCCAATTGTTATTTCAATAAAACTCTATGCTTTCTTTTCTAATGGAGAACTAATCTCCCTTGGAGAGTATTTAATCAAGGAAGCTTTATTATGAAGTTGTGAAATTCTGGTAACCTCTTTATCCCTAGGTCTTTATTGATACTGTTGTGCTTCATCCCATGATCTTTGTTTGATTATATGAGCCTGATCAATATGTTTAATTGGCTTAGATCTATTGTTTGAATTAGGATTGGATGTTGTCTATGCATCTTTCCTATTCTCGAAACAACTCTATTTTAGGACCGTGGACTAGATTAGGGAAGAGTATTCAATGGTTGTTTTATACATGAGACTCGTAGCTTGATTGCATTCAATTTCCTATTATCCTTGTGGGTATTAATTACATGATTTGAATTAAGCGTCCTTGTTCATATCATAGTTTTGCTAGGACCGTGGACTAGCGAATAATTAAGATAAGGATTGGAATTGACCTAGGAATATAAAGAAGTGGATGAATTCATGATCACCGGATTAATATAATTGAATTGATTGAATGAACTCTGCTTGTTAAAATTGATTGAAACCTCTTTCAAAATCCCCTTTTATTTGGTTTGCATCAAACGAACTAAAATCGGATTAAGAAACTGATTTCTTGGGTTCGGCCGCTTACTTGCTTGCTATACTGTATTTGCATTGTTTGTGTTTGGTTTTGGCACAAAGACTTTAGCCGAGTCAAATTTTAGCACCGTTGCCGAGGAATCCTTTTTCTTGATTGATTTTTGTGCATTTTTCGTTTATATGCCAGAACCGCATCCGCGGCCACCTCGGCGCGCCCACGGTTCAAGCCCAGAAACACTCTTCGGGTTCGGATCTGTCTTATGGTCCGTACCCGGTCTACTAATACTTCTTCTGTTCGTTTTGATCCAGAAATTGATAGGACTCTTCGAAGGTCAGGAGCACTCTCAAAGCTTCTGTATCCAACAATCTTCTAGACCCTCTCTCTCCTTGATTATGAACCAAAAAAAGTCACGGCGGAACAAACTATTTGCCAACACACTGCGCCCAATCTTCAGCAACAGCAGTTGGCTGTTTAGTTCCCCGATCTTGGGGAGGGCGTCAAGTTTGAGCTCAAGTCCGGGCTTATCCACCACTTACGTAAATTTCACGGGTTGAGTGGTGAAGACCCGAACAAACATCTAACGGAGCTCCATGTCGTGTGTGTGAGCATGAATCCAACCGATGTCACAGAGGACCAAATAAAGCTTCAAGCTTTCCCTTAATTTGGTGTCGGGCTCGATCACTACTGTAATAACCCTTGATTTTCCGTAAGGGCAAAATTGTAATTTATCCTTTATGTAATTTAACGAAGATTGTTATGTCACAAATGTTACTAATGGTCTTCGTTGAGAAATAATAACCCTTTCCAAAATCATATGTTGCAATAGTTCAATATTATGATTATATCTTTATAGAAAATTATTATAAAATAAATATTCCGACATTAACATATCATACATGATTACTTTAGGCTAATTTATATAATTAATTTGTTAAGTGATATTCAATAAAGCTATTGTATATGTCATTAAGGCTTCTTAAGAAATTCGTTCGTGTACCACCCGATTGTAAAATGGGCTTGTGTTCGTTCGATCAATTCGTCGTCGTTTCTCCACGAAAACCAAAACGGAAAGATGCTATGGAATCCTCTTTCCTTCCTCTATCAAAGCCCTCATTCAATTTTGGGTTTTCTTTTCATCTTCAAGGTCGAAATCGAGCTGGAAGTGGTCAGCTCGGGTTAGGGTTCTTCGTGGGTAATTGGATCAAATCCGAATTAATGAGAAGCAGATAAGTGCGTCTCTTGGTTCCTTAGTGATGTTTATCAGATAAGGCTTCGTTCGATCCATTTAAGGGAGTTAATAGTCTGATCGAATTGAAGAGTGAGATGGCGTCGTTTGGGCTCGAGTGCTTCGGGCTAAGACCAATGAATTCATGGCCGCATCCTCAACTATAAATTCAGAATGGGCAAGATTTGCGCACACCATTTTTTCATTTTCGCACACCAACTTGTGCGGATCGCTGATCTGCACAAGGTTTTTAGGAACAAACCGGGTTTTCTTGTGCGCATTGCGTATCCGCACATACGATATGGATAAACCCGGTTTTTATTGCAGATAGGAAAACCGCACAACTTGACTGGTGCTATCTTGTGCGCGTCGATGAGCCGCACAAGATATCCGCACAATATAGCAACAATCATTTAAAAAGCGAATTTCGGAAGACCTGCAATTTATTTCAAAATACACTTTGTGCGGATCGGGGATCCACACAAGTTGTATTTAAAAAAACTCAAAACCTTACCTGGATCGGGCCTAGTGCAGTGGTGGCCGATGTAAACTTTGTAAAAAAAAATATTTACCTTGTGCGAATCTCCAATTTGAATTTCATGTTCAACCTAGGTTATTTACTTCCCCCAATTCGTTTAACGCCGCACAATTCGTGTTCAACCCCATTCTCAAAATCGTTTGTTTTTAATCCCAATTCTTTCATTCCCAAGCAAATTTCAATTTGGTCACACCTCATACGGATTCGAAGAAGGTAGATTTGTCGACGGCTTCGGGTTCCGCTCAAGAACCGAGCGATTCCATACCGGTCGAGCAGTCGACGGGGATGACGGCGGCCGCTGTGCATTCGACGGGGGAAGGTCTGGCGGAGAAAATTGGTCGGGCGGAGGAGGAACCTCGAGCGGCGGACGAACTTCGGGCGGAGGACGCTCGAGCAAGCATGGCGGGCGGAGGAAGAAGGTCCGCGGAAGACTCTCCGGCGGCGGCAACAGTGGTTGGTCGGGGGGGGGGGAGGAAGGTCGGGCAGAGGAGGAATGTCGGGCGGAGGAGGATGGTTGGGCAGAGGAGGACGCGAGAGCGAGAATGGCGGGCGGAGGAGGAAGGTCTGTGGAAGCATCACCGGCGGCGGCAGCGGTGGTTGGTAGGGCGGAGGAGCAGGACCTGGCGGAAGTTGCAACAGCTCCAGTGGCGGCTCCGGTGGCGGCTCCGAGGAGACCGACCGAGGAGGTAATTCTTTTGTAATATTTTTTATGTTTTTTAATATATGGTTTGTTAACATGTCATTTCGTTCATTCACCGAAAGCAAAACATGTCATTTTATTTAATTAATTTAGCATGTTTAATATTTCGTATATTAATTTAGATTGCTATTTATGTAGCATTGTTAATAGTTTGTAGGTTAATTTAGCATTTTATTTAGTTAATTTATCTTTTTTAAATATTTGTATGTTAATTTAACATGTTATTTAATTAATGGATCATTTTAATATTTCGTATTTTAACTTAGCATGTTATTTAATCAATGTAGCGTTTTTAATATTTAAATGTTAATTTAGAATTTTATTTAGTTAATTTAACGTTTATAATATTTTGTGTATTAATTTAGCATTCTATTTAGTGTAGACAAACACTTGATTAGAGGATTATAATTTACCAATTAAAAATACAATATTATTATTAAAAAAAGCACAATATTAGACATACACTTATAAGCATACACATAATTTATCAATATAATTTATCATTTAACTAGTTATAATAGGTTATAGAAATTGTGAAATTATAAATTAAAAAACACCATAATTAGAAATTAGGAATTAGGAATTAGGTATTGGTTAGAGAATTCAGAAAAAATTAGATAAATTACATTAAATAATCTTATTTAATTATTTTAAATATCAGGCGATAGTTGAACAGATTAGAGAGTCATCACTGACCGGTAGACATGTCGATAGTCGACGAGTTACGGCTTCGGGTCGAAAGAGGCGAGTTGAGGAGTTGTCAGTAGGGGTTATAGATAGTGTAGTCTCAGATCCGTCGTTCGCTCAGCCGTCGTCTTCCCAGTGTGCATACACCGACTCTTAGATCCCCGATCTGACGCAGACTCATTTGGACGAGTTGCACGTTGAGTTTGATACTACTTCTCCTTAGTTGACTAATACTGCTCCTGTTGAGGCCGCATCTCCTGAGCCGACAGATACCGATCCTGCTGAGCAGGCTGAGGATGACCTATATGGGCTGAGTGATAGCTCCATTTTAGTTGATTTTACTACACACATCGGACATGCTATTTGGGGGAACCCTGATCTTGTTAAGTGATTGAGGTGTCAGTCCCGACCCACTAAGCTTGATAGATGGAGGACACACATACGTCAGCCAGAGGGTGATGTTGCGGAGGGTTCATGGTTATTGATCATTCGCCAGACCGGATTGAGTAGACTACTAGACTTTGATTGTGGCAAGGTTGACTACTCCTTTGTGTCTGCCTTTGTTGAGCACTGGCACCTAGAGACGAGCAGTTTTCACTTCCATTGGGGTGAGATCACTATTACACTGCATGATGTCGCCATTCAGCTGGGTCTGTCGATCGAGGGACACGAGGTTGCGCATTCGTTCACAGTTGAGGAGTGCAAGGACATGTTTGAGTACTTATTCGGCTGTGGGACGAATGTACGATTACCGCCCAAAGTTGAGGACATGACCAAGTTTGTAAAGAAGGGTCGGATCCACAGTAAGGAGTTCCTTCATCATGTGATGTGCATGATTGCAGATCGCGACGATCCAGAGAGTATAGCTGTTGGTTTTCTGTGGCATGCTATCTCCGCTAGCTTGTTCGTGGATAAATCCACGAACCACATATGCACTCGGATGTTGCGTCTATTCGACGACTATGGACGGGTTGCTGAGACTCCTTGGGGGACTAGCACGTTGGCCTTCTTGTACAGTAACCTCGGAGAGGCTTCACGTCGTGGGGTCATGCAGATGGCGGGTTGCACTTATCTGCTCCAGGTATTCTCTTTTTTATTTGATTTTGGATTCATAGAACACCACATCAAGTAAATTAATATCATTGCTTTCCCGGGTTGTCTTAGATGTGGATATGGACGTATTTCATCTATTTCCCCGGCAACCCGAACACTAGGCCAGGTGCAGATGAGGATGAGAGGAGAGCATATCGATATCTTATTGCCCGCATGAGTTTGCAGAAGGACGTGAGATTGCTCTACTATCGCAGGATCCTCGACTCGTACCGACCGGAGCATGTACGTAATCATGTTCATCTACTTTGTGTATTTTACAGCTTTTATTTAAGTCTCATAAATTTTATTGTGTCAATTTTTTTCAGTTTTGTGGGACGCCCTATCCGCGCGTCGATCTTGATGAGCAGTATCCGACCTCCCGGTATCATGGCACGATACGGTACTTAGATGTCTACGAGCCCTACATGCCAGACAGATGTGTTAGACAGTGGGGTCGGATACAGAGTAGACCACTTGACGTCATCCGACCACATTCACGTCATCGTCCAGAGGCACTGATAGGTAAGATGGCTTACTCCTTATCATTTGACGATGCGGACTACGGGTGGGAGAGAGTCCAGGACCACATCTGCCCGTACATGCTACAAGCTTCTCTTGCTGTCAGTGCATGGGATGTGGACGATGGGTATCTAGATTGGTTTTTACAGATCTCAAATCCGTATGTGAGTCCATTGACGGTTGCTCAGCCTCAGGCGGTTTCAGATCCTCTTCCGATCAATGACTATTATTGGGTGAGTGTTGTATTATGTGTTTCATCATATCTTATTTTTGTTGTATTCTTTTATCATATCTAATTAAATTTGTTATTTTATTGTAGCGTTTCCAGCTCATTAGGTCACACGTGCGCTCGCATGTGGAGCTGCGCCAGCCCATTGATTCAGCTCACTTGAGTTATCTATGTGGACTACGTGAGACGCCGGTTGCTCCCCCTTTTAGTCAGGCGCCACAAATGACCGGAGAGTCGTCGAGGGCGGCCGAGCAACAAGTCCCTTCTATTTATGAGCGAGGGGAGGCGGCGAGAATGGCGGAGGAGAGGGCAAGATCTGACGCAACGGGCGAGGATCGTGGACCACCTGAGAGCAGACCTGAATGGGCGGATGAGTAGTTTGTTATTTATTTGGATTCGTAGTTTGACTTTTGGATTCGTAGTGTGTTTATATTTTGGATTCGTAGTTTGTTATTGACTCGTAGTTTGACTTTTGGATTCGTAGTTGGACTTTTGGATTCGTAGTTTGTTTATATTTTGGAATCGTAGTTTGTTATTGACTCGTAGTTTGAATTTTGGATTGTTAGTTTGTTCTTGACTCGCACCTCGTATTGTCGGAGTCATATGATTTCGAGCTTAAATTCTCACCGTCATTGCCCAAATCTAAATTCTCATCTTATAACAAATTAAAATTCACTCATAATAAACTTTTGTGTAATAAATTATAGTTTGTACATGAAAACATATTCAAATATCTTATAACATTGTCTAAAAATGATGTAACGAAAAATAAGACGGATGACCAATTGAACATGAAGTTATATAATTATGTGAAAAAAAACATACCTACGATATATGCAAATATCTTATATATATATCGTAAAAGGAAAATGAATAATTATGCTTCTTAACCCCAAATCAAATATATATTATGCTTCTTTTCAAATAATAATATGATAATTTAAGAGTTGTACATATGTATAGTAGTTTAACACGTCACTTATTAAATATTATATGAAAAATGAAACAACATATTAATCTAGTATTGCACAGTATAAAACATAATCCAAAACTTTTAATAAGGACGAGGTGTTTAGGGTTTTGATGTCTCTCAATTTGGTGGTGTTTTATAGGTTATTTTCCTATGTAAATATGTGTTTTTAGTTCCTTTTCTTGTGTGTTTTGTCCCTTTTAAGCTTAGATTCCGATTTTCTATGAGATTCGCAAACTATGCGAATTTTGTGCATTTTGTAGGTGTTTTGGCATGATTTGAGGACAATTTGGAAGGAGACCCGAAGGAGGATCGAAGCACAAGTCTAAGGCGCGGAAGAGCGGAGTAACCCATGAAGAGAAGCACAAGAAAAGCCAAGAAGAAAAGGTGGCCAAAGACCAGGACCGAGTTCCATGAACGTCGGGCCCGAGATCGAGATGTGAAAGTCAGAACGAGGTGCCAGCAAGTCGGGCCCGACTTACTTCCGTGTCGGTCCAAGTCGGCGGATCAAGGATTGGGCTCCAAGGCACACAAATTTGATCTACCACTTTTGCCCCTCTTCAATTTTGGGCATTCTTAGCTTCTAATTAAGAGGAGGAGAGAAATTAGCAAAAGATAGACAACATTAATCACCTCTCAAAGGAACTAGGGAGACTTGGAGAGCAAGGAGAAGGAGAAGAGAGGAGAAGGAAGAGAAATGGGTGTAGGAGAAGGATAGATCTAGGGAGAACTAGTGAGTTTGTCTTTGTTTTGCTTTGCAATTGTTGATTTGGATTGGATCTTGTGGATTTCCTTTGTTGGTGAATGAAATTTGGATTTGCTTTGAGTTTGATGATTGAGATTGGTTTGCTTTGTGATTTGATTGCTTTTTACTCTAGCCTTATGGAGTAGATTCCATTGATCTTGGGCTATGGGGGAAACCTCTAGCTAGGTTTGGGTTTGAGCCCCCAATTCCATAGCCTTGAGTGCTTGATCTAGGAACCCACTCTACATAGAGTTACAATTCCTTGTTAAAGCAAGGGATCAAGGGCTTGTGATTAGCAAGAGTGAACGGAAGTGATCAATTGCCCATCACTTGACCTTGCATCGAAAGGGAGGTCAAATTCCCTATGGTCGATGTGTAAAAGTGGCGGGACCTAGGCGAACAACCTCGATCCTATGAGGATCAACACTTATTGGCTGAATTGGGGTGGAATAACCCACATCTACTAGAGGAGGACCCAAAAACCCAAGATCTATCTCTCCATTTTTGCAAGTTTGACATCCCCAATACATCGGGCCCGACTTTGATTAGTGTCGGTCCCGGCTTTTCCAACGTTGATCCACCTCGGGCCCGAAGTGACCAATGTCGGTCCCGAGTGGTTTCTCTTGATTTCCCTTGTTTTAGCTTTTCTTTCCCTTTTTTCAAGTCTTTTAGGTGCACTCAACGACAGAACTCCCGAGTGTTCGACACTCTACCTTGTGCTACTACGAGGTCGGATTATAAATTGTATTCTGAGACCCTCGCAATCCGAACCGATCAGGTTTATCAGGGTTTAGCGGCATAGAAAGGGTTTACTAATGCGCAAATAGGCTCGGGACGAAAACCCTATGTGCGGATCTAGGATGAGCACATAGGGTTTAGGGTTAGAGTTAAAGCCCTGTGTGTGGATCCAGGATGAGCACAAAGGGTTTAGGGTTAGGACTAAACCCTAACTACGGATCCAGGATGAGCACATATGAGTTGGACTCGAGCTTAAGTGAGGTTTAAATTTATGAGAATTGGACTCGAGAAACATATCACGTATAAAAGGATAATACATAGACATTAACTTTCGATATAGATATAGTATTGTAAATCATGAAATTCGTGAATGCACATGGTTGAACATTACGATGATTCGATCTCACATATGTGTCGATCATGAAGCGGCACAATAACGACTCAGCACAAAAGGATAATACATAGACATTAACTTTCGATATATATAACATTGAAAATCATGAAATTTGTGAATGCACATGGTTGAAAATTACAGGTGTGAGATCTCACATATGTATGGATGATGAAGCCGCACAAGAACTATTCCGCACAACAACAGGATCCGCACAAGAGCAGCTCCGCACAGCGTTCAAGTACAAAGGAGCGACTGGAAATAAAGCTCTGCTCTTATGCGGATCCTGGATCCGCACAAGAGCGACTCCGCACAAGAGCAGAGCTTTATTTACCGTCACTCCTTTGCACCTGAACGCTTTGAAAGTGAATCAAATTTCGAGACCTAAACTAACACGACTTTTTAATTTTTTGATAAATGTTATTCTGTTTAAAAGAAAAAGTCATACATAATACGATGATATAATTAAATGTGGATGTGAAATTCATACAACTTATAGTCTTATGTGACAATATCTCTGCCTCCATTTCTCTGTCTTTCAAGAACATATTTTTCCATTCTACTCTTGTAACGATGATGTGTTTCCCACCCTTTGACACTCGGCTGCTTGTACGCTGTCCATTGTCTAGGCGGTGGTGGAATAGGACACTGATCGTCCTTTAACCAAATCTGAGCATGAAAAATCAAATCTAAAGTCAGTATAAAATTTACATCAACAAAATAGACTCACTTTAAAATACGTACCGGGACGAAGTGCATATATGAAGGGGTCCCAACAAGTGCAACTGCATATATCGTCAATGGAGGCTCGGCTCCCTCAGGTGCCCACAATGTGAGACAAGTGTGCGGCCCATATTTACTCAACACAACGACGGTGACCTGGTGCAAGGTCGTAAACACCAAACCCATCATGGGCATAAGCATCCAACCGTCTCGAGAGCAAGGGGATGTTGTCGTGTTCACCTTCTGGATGAGCTTCTCTATTCCTTCAACCTCCTCGTACACCAACTCCCACATGAGCAGAGCTTGATGAATGATGGTCGAAAGCTCCAACCGAACCTCCTTGTACCTGCTTTCATCCCAACCACATACCTTGGCAAGTGCCCGATATTCACAATGGCCATCACCCGCCACATCTTCGACCCGAGAGATGTAAGAAAGTATGAAGGGGTCAATCATGTCACTTGGGAGGAGCACCTTCTTCTTCTTCTTCTTCTTCTTCTTCTTCTTCTTCTCTTCCTCCTTCTTCTTCTTCTTTTTCTCTTCCTCCTCCCTCTTCTTCTCGTCCTCCGTTTTCTTCCTCTTCTCCTCAATACTCTTCTTCTTCTCCTCAATCCTCTTCTTCTTCTCTTCCTCCTTCCTCTTCTTCTCATCTTCCTTTTCCTTCTTCTTCTCCGCATTCGTCATTTTCCGCTTCCTCATCCTCGACTCGTCATCAACGTGCTCCTCCCACGTCTTCCCCCTCTTAGTACTAGTCTTTTTCTCACTCCCCTTTGGCCTTCCCTTTTCGGTCTCACCGGATGGAGGCTCTTGCAAACAAGCCGACCAGGGGTCTTCGCACTCCAAGACCTTTTGGACGACCTTGAAGATATTGTCCTTCGAAATGGTGTCTTGTTGCCACTTGGACATAAATCGCCCCAATATTAGGTTCTCTGATGAGACTGGAATTCCATCGTCGGGCAAACGCGACTCCCAACCTTCCCATCTTATTTGAAACCAAAATTCATCTATTTCTTCGGGTTTCAATGGCATGTTTTCTTCGATGTGCATCCTGATCCTCTGGGGTGTAGGCAATCCAATGGAGGTACTCAACCAATGGTCACGATGACTCTCTTTCTCGGAAACCTCCCCTTTCTTCGCCTTGTAAGCTTCTTTTAATAGCAACTGAAGACATTGTCTCGAGCATCTTCCAACTATGCGTCTGAAGAAAGTCTTCAACCACTCGGGACCATCTACTATCTTAACCGGTGCTCCCGACCTACTTCTTCCCATCTCCTCTTGGATATCACGAAATTGCACCGTGAAGATGTTGTCAATGTGTTGCATGATCGTGTCGAAGCCTCCAATAGAAGATTGTAACATGTCTTTTAACATAGAATGTTGCCCCTCAACCCTATAAGATAAAATATACGCATATGTAACAAAACATTTGGTGTAAACAAGATAAAAGAAACGTGATAGGATGGAAACGTTACCGGTTATAGTTCTCGTGGAAAAATGAAGAATATGCTCGGACCACGCACTCACTAGCTTCTCCTTATGAGGAGTGAACCATGTCTTCTCAACGTATTCCACCAAACCTCCACCTTCTTTGGCGTTCCATTTCTCTCGAAAATAAGCTAGTCGAGTCTTGTAATCTTCCTCGGAGTGTGCCCGCATAACTCTACGAACGGTACTAGCGAACCGCTCGACGTTTATACCTTGCAATTTTGCATACGCCCACACGTTCCGAGACACGTGTACTTGGCACATGAAGTGTGGTACATGAGGAAAGATCTTCTTCTTCGCCTTCAGCGCTCTAAGCACTCTATCCGACATGATACATCTGAGTTTTTTGTCGCCGAAAAAAGAACCCCAATCTGTCTTGTGCCCAAGTGTATTATTCAGACTTCTGCTTTCTCATAAAAACCAGAGCAATACAATATGTCAAGTTTGTGGATGTGAACCCTACAAACTCCAATAAAGGCCATCCGTATCTAAAAAGACGGGGACAACAGACACGTTCATTAAATAAATGATTACTTAACCAATTCAAACGTATGTACATATAAGTAGATTTATAACATACCTATTGGTCTTGTACTTGGAATCCATGATAACGACATTCGGAAACATCCTCAACAAATGTCGTAAGTCCGGATGACTAATAAACAATGCCCTTAATGCCAGCTCCCCATCTTTTCGCAGCTTGCTTATTGTGTCGGTGAAGTATCCCCTCTCCTTCAACCACGAGAGTGAATATTGCGTCACATTTAATCGCCCCATTGACTTCCTTCTTTGAGCCGCTTTGAAATTGTAAATTTGTCTCCTTGACAACAACGAGTCGGGATTGCGATCGATAAGCTTGGTATAGATGGCCTTCGGCTTTTGACCTGACGCGCTATCCTGAATTATAGCTTCTTGCTCTTGTGGACTAATATGATAGGCACCCCTAACCCCTTTCAAATCCGGAGGAAGGTCATGGTTATGGAATCCTCTAATCACCGACAATGTCCACCTATCAGGTGTGTATGAATTTCCTTTCCTCAACACCCCATGCAATTCGAATGGACATTCTACCTTCTTCGTAAGATTATTAGGGTCATTCTCCTCCTCTTTCTCCTCTTTCTCACTCTTTTGATCAGACTTCTTTCCCCTGATCTATAGTTTCCCGACCGTGTACACTGCAGAATCATCTTATTGGGCTTCGACGACCTCGTTGTTATGAACATCGATAGACCAAGCCCTATCTTTCGGGCCCAATCTCTCAACTCGTTCATTGTATTAAAATTCACATTAGGCGTAATGTGCGAAGAGAAATCAACCTTTGTGTGATCAACCTATGAACAAATAAATACGGGAATATATAAACTAAGATAAAATGAAATTTAAACCTTATAACGACATATAAATTCTTGAATTTAATGTCCACTAACCGGTTCGATGCCGAGTTGAGAAACATTCCCAACGGAAGAATCCGATGACCCTAACGAATACGACGATCCGCTGTAGGATGACGTCTCTGTACTATCGCTACTTGATGTCGACATTTCAATGAAAAATCGAATTCAATATCGCCTCTCTATATGTGTGAATTATCCTCTCTCGATATGTGTGAATTATCACTTCTCTCGATATGTGAATTATCGTACGTCATACAGGATTAAATACGCGGCGCAAATCGCGGCTGCTCTTGTGCGGATCCCGGATGCGCACAAGATTAGAATGCTAGATATGTGCGGCTCCTCATGCCGCACAAGAGGGACACTTTCACCCTCCCAGGCGTGGGCCCACCATGTTTTGTTGGGCGGTATTGGGTGGCCTACTTGTGCGGATCCAGGATCCGCACAAATGGGCTGTTTTATTTCTGAACCGCTCATCCTAGCATATGCGGCTTTTCCATTCGCACATGGTTCACGTTAAACGGGCTTTAACTTGTGCGGATCCGCGATCCGCACAAGTCGGTGTGCGAACAATAAAAAATGGTGTGTGCAACGGAGCGGCTATTCAAAACGAGCCTCAACGAAGAAGCCACACTACTCCCAATCGAAAATCCATCTCAAAGCACTCTCGATTTCGTTCAAAACCGCCGGAGGAAGCCGAAGATTCCGCAGTCCCCCGTTTTCGCGACGCCGTATTCAACCGCCTCGTGCTCCACCGTCTGTCGACTAGAAGTTACGCCGCCACCAGAATTGGAACCGCCTCTCACCGGAGTTTCCGAAACAGGGCTCTTGTTGCTGAACCGTCGCCGCACCGCCACAAATTGTGTTGACGAACGGGTGAGTCGATGCCCTATTTTCCCTTTCGTTGCAACCTGTGTACGTATGTTGCTCTGTACGTTGCACAACAAGCAAAGAAAACAAAACAAAAACAAAAACAAAAAAAAAGAAAGAAAGGCTTGTACGTAGATTGTGAAGAACAAGGACATAATAGTGGAAATTGAAGAGAAAGAAAAAAACAATATAGCTTGTATATAAATTAGGCTCTATGTATGGAATTGTAATTTGTAATACAATATAGTTTCATTCTTGTATTAGGAAGAAACATTACATTAGGCTATATTATTTTAACTAATATGATATTAGTTATAAGGATGAGAAAGATAATGATATTTTATTAAGGGTATCATAGCTTGGGTATATATTATATCAGCATATTAACTACTATATTTTAATCATAAGATGATGATATTTTATAAATTTTATTATGGTTTGATCATGTATTATAACAACTATATATTATACTTTATAAGGAGATGTTAATACGAAATATTTTGATCTTCTTATATTGTCATGAATTATAAATATAATTTTATAAATTCTAAGTAGTGATTATTTTCAAAATACTATATGGGTAGATATATATATATACATATATTGAATATAATTATTATTAAACCACTCCATGATTTATATAATGTAAGTTATGATATAATAGGTTATTTTATAAACTTATTTTCAGCATGGGGTATTATGGTAAATTTTCAATACTATGGGTTAAGTAGTATAAATAAGCTTTTATCAAACTACCTATGTTGATAATATATATATATATATATATATATATATACACGCACACACATGTATATAGTAATGGTTAATTAATATTTAACTATAATTTTTAGTATAAGATTTTTATGAAAATGATTTTAAGAAGTTTTTTATAAACTCGTCAACAGTCTTATCTACTCACTAATTTAAGATAAAGTATATCAGAAGTAATAACAATAAAATAAAATAACATAAAGTTCGTAAATACTAAAAGGGGTTTCATAAACTCGTCAACAGTCTTATCTACTCACTAATTTATTTTGGAATGTTTCTTTCCAATGTCCGCTTTGTTCAACGAAGGTACAGAGAATCATCAACGAGTCATACCTTCGATCGCTTAATTCGTCTTGACCAAATTCTTGGTAAGTGAAATTGGTTCAATTTATGCATATGATTTAATAGCATGATTTATATTTAAATCATGCTGTGTTTTTTATTGTTGGGAACTAATTGTGTGTTAAAATGAACCTAGGACTTTATTGTTAGATTTAATGATTGTCATTCCTAGTACCTCGTAGGATGCGCTAGTCGAACTAGGTCTCGATGTGTGTGTGGACGTAAGTGCCATGTTGGTTGGTAGTTGTGTGTAGTTTTATTTAATTATTAATCTCACCAGTGCGGAGGGAGTACTCCCTGGTGTAAGGTGATGTCTCTCATTTTGGTGGTATTTTAGTGGCTAATTTCCTTTGTAAATATGTGTCTTTTGTTCCTTTCTTTGTTAGTTTTGTCCCTTTTTAGCTTAGATTCCAATTTTCCATGAGATTCGGAGACTATGCGAATTTGTTGTGTTTTGTAGGTAAAATGGCGCGTTTTGAGGAGGTTTGGGAGGAGATTCTAAGGAGGAGCAAAGCTTGAGAGCAAAGGAGCGGAAGAGCCAAGCAAAGAACGAAGAGCAACTCAAGGAAAACCAAGAAAAGGAGAGGTATCGAGGCCCAGATCGACGTGCCTAGCAAATCGGGCCCGAGTCGGAACTATGGACGCTCGGACAGAGGTCGATGCATGTCGGGCCCGAGGTACTCCGTGTCGGTCCATGTCGGCAAAGTGAAGATTGGGCTCCAAGGCACACAATTGTGATCTACCACTTTTGCCCTTCTTCTATTTTTGGGAATCCTTGGTTCCTAATTAAAAGGAGAAGACAATTAGAGAGAGAAGGAGGCTAATACACACATCTAATCACTCTCAAAGGCTCAAGGAAGACTTGGAGAACAAGGAGGAGGAAGGAAGAGGAGAGGAAGAGAGGAAATCGGTGGAGAGTAGGAGTTCTAGGAGGAATTTGTGAGTTTGAACTTGTTTTGTTTGTGTTTAGTGTATTTGAGATTTGGATGTTGTGAATTCCTTTGATTTGAATGCAATTTGAGTTGGATTTGAGTTTGATGATTGAGATTTGTTTGCTTTGCTATTTGATTTCTTTTTACTCTTTCCACATGGAGTAGATTCCATAGTCTTGGGCTATGGGGGAAACCCCTAGCTAGGTTTGGATATGAACCCCCAATTCCATAGCCTTGAGTGCTAGATCTATGAATCCTCTCTACATTGAGCTTCAATTCTCTTGTGAGAACAAGGGATCAAGGGCTTGTGGTTGGTAAGAGTAAACGAAAGCGATCTCGAGCCCATCACTTGACCTTGCATCGAAGGGAAGGTGAAAACCCCCTATGGTCGATGTGTATAGTGGAGGGATCGAAGGCAAACAACCTCGATCTCATAAGGATCAACACTTATTGGCTGAATTGGGGTGGAATTACCCAAGTCTAGTTAGGGAAGGAACCCAAAAACCCAAGACCGATCTACTATTTTGACAAGACCGAGTTACCCAGACGTCGGGCCCGACTTCAAACAGTGTCGGTCCCGCCTAAACTCTCATCGATCCTTCTCGGACCGAGGTGACCAAAGTCGGTCCCGAGAAGTTCCCTTTGATTTTCCTTATTTTTGCCTTTCTTTTACCCTTTTAAGTCTTTTTGGTACACTCAACGCACGAGCTCTCGTGTGTTCGACACCCTACCCTTGTACTACTACAGGGTTCGGTTATAAAATTGAATTTTGCCCCCCCTAATCCGGACCGATCAGAATTTTGGCGCCGTTGCCGGGGAGTTCTACTTGTTTGAGGTACCACCTTTTGTTGAATCTTTGATTTTGTAGTGATTTGGGTGAGGGATTAGCCCAAACCCCTTGTTTGTTTTGATTTGGTTTTGCTTGTTTGTTTTGATTTGGTTTTGCTTGTGTCTTTTGTTATAGGTGTATGCGAGCTCGTTCCGCCCGAGGAACATTTGAGATCGACTTTGTTAGTGACCCCGAAAGCATCATCAAGGAGGCTCGAAAGAAGAAGAGAATGGAGAACCAAGCACAATGTGATGAGGTTGCTAGGATGAGGGCCGACATGGCCCGGATGCAACTTGAGATGGAAAACCGGAATGCCGAGATAAGGAGAGAGCGTGAGGAAAGGATGAGATTGGAGGCTCAAATCAACACCCAACCCCAGAATGCACGCCAATACATGCATCCGGAGTTGAAGGTGTCGGAGCCGGCCATAGTCTTACCGGAGGTTTCAAAGAACTTCGAGATCAAGACTCAATTCATATCACTTATCAAGAGGGACCAATTTGAGGGGCGACCGAATGAGTGCCCGATTGAGCACGTGAAGAGGTTCAAGGATATGTGTGAGACTATCTCGACGGATGAGGACACGCTAGAGTACGTGCTACTCAAAGCTTTCAAGTGGTCGTTAGGAGGCAAGGCGGTGCATTGGTTGGAGAGCCAAGCTCCTCGATCCATTACAACATGGCGGGCTCTCAACGAGGCATTCTTGATGAAGTTCTTTCCACCAACAAAAACAATGGAGCTTAGAAGGAAGATAGGAAGTTTTCAACAAGGAGCCCATGAAGAATGAACCTTCACACCGATTGTGGGTTCATTGATTTGCCACTGGAGCAAGCATGGGAGTTGCTTGACAAACTCTCCGACTATGAAGCCATGTACGGAGTGAGTCAAGTCAACAAGGAGGCAAGAGTCCAAGGAGATGGTACGAGGAGGCTCTATGACCCGAAGAATGAAGAGGTTGATAAGGATGTGAAGATTCAATTCCTTGAGGATGAGTTGAACAAGATGCGGAGGCAAATGAATCACCTCAAGCAAACCACAAGAGCATGTGAAGAATGTGGTTGTTTCAAGCATGGAGCTCAAGAGTGTCCCAATGAACGCCAAGTTCGCTTGGCCGAGCAAATCGAGGAGGCACACTATGTTCAAAGAAACTATGGAGGAAGAGCCAATTTCAACAATGGAGGAAATGGAAGGTGGAACCAAGGCCAAGCCAATGGCTACAACAACAACTACAACCAAAACGAGCCAAGGGCCCAACCACCACGATACCGACCTCCAGGGTTCTATGAACAAACTCCACAATGGGCACAAGACTTGAAGAATCAATTCACCAATGTTGAGAGGAGAGTTGATGAGATGGGAACCCAATTCAAGGAGTTTGGTGTATGGAGAAGACAAGTGGACAACCAATTTGTTCACATGGCGAATCAACTTCCAAGAGAAGAAGGGAGACTCCCGGGCCGACCCGAGGAGAATCCCCGAGCCCCACAACACCAAAATGAAGTCCGAGCTATAGGGTTGAGGAGTGGTCGGAGTTTGCCCGAGCCACAAGTGCCAAGGACAAGAGAAGAGAGTCGGACCGCATTACCCAGCAACTCGGGTCCGACGTGCCCAGACATCGAGCCAGAAGTTGGAGAAGGTCCCCTGACCAGGACCGAGGATGGAAGGAACTTGGGCCCGACATTCCCTGAAGTCGGACCGACTTCCCCAGCTTTGCCCTGCCCTCGGACCGAGGACCCGCACATCGGTCCCAACGTCGATCCAGGCTGAAAATGATGGGAGTGATCCAAGCCGATCCAATGAAGTGGATCCAATCAAGAAACAAGGCGGCGCAACTCTTCCTTACCCGTTGAAGAAGCCTAAGGAAGTTGTGGAGGGCAAGTTTAAGAGGTTCTTGAAGCTCTTGCAAGGTTTGAACATCACAATGCCGTTCACCGACGCTCTAAGTGAGATGCCCTCATATGCTAAGTTCTTGAAGTAGATTTTGAGCAAGAAGAGGTCGATTGTGGAAATGCAAGATGAGGTGAAGATCTTGGAGCTACCTCAAAAGTTGGGAGATCCTGGGAGATTTGCAATTACCGTGGGAATTGGGTCCCGGAAGTTTCAAGCATTATGTGATCTTGGAGCAAGCACTAGTGTCATACCGTACACCATATGGAAGTCTACCGCCATGGGACTCATCGCTCCGGTTAACATGAGATTGACCATAGCCGATGGAACATCAATTGAGCCGATTGGAGTGGTAGAGGACTACCCGGTGTGTGTGGAGGAACATTATGTCCTGGCGGATTTTGTTGTGGTTGACATGCTAGAAGTGCCGGGAGAGCCTATCATTCTAGGAAGACCATTCCTTTCCACGGTGGGAGCTATCATAGATGTCGAGAAAGGTCACCTATCCCTTGATTTTGGAGGAGTAGAGCTCGATTTCTCCTTTAAACCAACCTCGAAGGAAGCATTGCATAGAGAAGCCAAAATGATCCAACCCTTTCCAAGTGGAATACAATGGGAAGCTATATCTAACAAGCCAAAGTGATGTGACAATGCCTCATGTGCCACATCATGGCCAAGCTGAGGCCGTGCCGGCACGCACCGCGCGCACCGAGGACGCCGACGCCGAGGGTGCCCAAATGAGGCACCGGGACGAGGGTGCCCGAATGCGGCACCACGACGCCGAGGGTGACCAAGAGCGGCACCGTCCCGATTCTACCAGGCCCTCTCAAGCTGTCTCGAGCCAACCTTCCGGGGCTGACATGCGGACCAAAATGAAGCTCCAAGACCAATTGAACACCAAGGGAAAGCCCACACCTAGTGACGCCGCCGACGCCCCTAGCCCGGCCGCGCCTACTCGCGGCACCGAGCCCTTCTTGGGTCGAATCACAAGGGCCCGAGCTCGTGCCTTACAAGAGAATCTCCAAGCTGGATTTATGACCCAAGGGATGCCAGGCAAAGGCGAAGAAGGTGAACTATGCTTGTTAGTGGCCACCGGGCGCGCCGAGCCAGAAGCGCCGGGTGTCTCACCTTGTGCCACTTGTGTGCTTTCTTCAAAGGAGCATTAAGAGCCACGTTTTTTCCAAGAGTTTCCCACCTCCTTTCTGAGTGAAAGCTGGTCTTTGAAGAGCCTTAGGGGGAGACTCTCATTTTCTTATTTAAAGGGGGCGCCCCTCCTTGTTTGGGTAGACTTGAATCAAACTTGAAACTTTGTGTTTTCTATCGTGTTTTGTTTTTGCTTTGTACTTGGGATTCGGCCATGAGCCTTTGAATAAGAATACTTTGTGTTTTCTTTGTTTCAATTCAGATTCGTGAGTAATATCGAATCCCCCTTGAGATTCAAGAGCAAGGTGAGTCATATCCTTGTCCTTTGATTTCGTAGCTTGAGTTCGAGTGTGGTGCGTTACATCCACACCCTAACTCATTCATATCCTTCGACTCACACTTCTTTATCATCCATTTCTGTTCTTCATCACCCATACACGTCCATCAAAATCTCACAAAAGGAGAGCTAACTTGAAAGCATCCGATCTAGGCGAGAGGAAGGCAACAAGTGTTTTGTTTGTAAGTGCCTAAAAAGAAAAAGTCGGACTCGAAAGGAAAAGAATTGGGGCTAGAAAAACTCGGACCCGATAAAAAAATGTGAAGAAAAGAGATCGGGCATAGAAAAAGTCGGACCCCAAAGAAAAAGAATTCGAGCAAGGCCTAAATTGTTTCGTTTGGTACTTAGTAGCTTTTCTATTCTTAAAGTGGAACAACTTGGCTTCAGTTTGCATTGCATTGTGTGATTCATTAACCTCTTGAAAATCCACTCCCATTCACCCTTTGCTTAGTCGACACCCCTCTTTGCAATTGAGAAAATTTTCGTGTCTAAGATTGAGGTTGATTGTGCGTAGCTTGACATACCACTTGTGTCGGATTAACTTTGTTTGTTGGAGTTTTTGTGCAAAATGTCGGACATAGGTAAAGAAGAAGAGTTGCCTCAAGACCTCAATGACCAAGCCTCCTTGGCTGCCATGATCCAATCGGTGCAACAAGACTTAAGGTCGTTTTGCTCTCGGTTCGACAACATCGAACAAAGATTGACCCGGCACGATGAGCTATTCCAAGCTAGTGCCACGAATGACCCAAGTGTCAACCGAAGCGCACCCCTAGCCCATGTGAGCACCCAGCTTGACCCCATTCTCTCCGTTAGCCGGGGTAACCACTTCGAGGCGGGTTCAACATCGAATCAACCCCGAGTGTCCCACGGTAACCCTTCGGTGGCCAACTTTGCTCAATCAAATGAGGCGTTTTCCGGAGTAAGATCTGAATATGTTACCTCTTATGCTACCTATCCGAATAATATATCATTGCCTTTGAGTACTAACGATGTAGGTAACGAGAGGTATGGCTACACCCCCGCGCCGGCGCCGACGCCCATGGGCACGGCTCATCTCTTTCCACGGCGCATGGGTGCCCAACAATGTGCTCCACATCAAGCTCCAAACCAGGTGCAACGCCAGAATGTGTGGCAACAACAGCCCCAATATCTAGATGAGCGCCAACAAGGAAGAGACCGCCACCAAGGAGTCAAGCTCCAAGTTGAAACCTTCTCCGGTACCGCCGGTGCCGATGCGTGCCTCGATTGGATAGCCAAAACTGAATCGGTGTTCGATTACTATGACTATGAGGATGCAAGAAGGATCGTCGTCGCCTCAGTCCACCTCACCGAAGTCGCCTATAATTGGTGGCTACAATACAAGGAGGCCCGGCGACGAGAACGACTCCCACCAATCCAAACTTGGCGTGAACTTAAGCGTGCTCTTGAGGAACGCTTTGTCCCACAAGATTATGCCGAGAGGATCCACACCAAGCTAGAGCAACTCCGATAAGGAAGTCGCACACCCGACGAGTACTACAATGAGCTATGCAAGCTCATCTATCACTCCGGGGTTCAATTTCCCGACGGGTATGTTATCTCTAAATTTATTCATTGACTTAATTCCGAGCTAAAATCTGTGGTGAGTATGCAGCATTTTCCTAGGGGTACGGAGATTGAACAAGTGCTACATTACACCAACCAAGTCCATCAAAACCTGCCCCAAAGGCGCCAGCCCACGGCCAGCCACAAACCGTGGCACAACTCCTCGACGAGCGCCAATTCGGGTCAGCCAAGAAAGCCGGAGTTTAGGCGAGAAAATCCACACCAACAGCCCGGAAAAATGTGCCCACTAGGCCTAAGCAAGATGGAGAAAACCGAGCCGGGGAGTTCAAGTGCTTCAAATGCCTTGGACGAGGTCACTACGCTCGAGATTGCCCGAACCAACGCAAGGTGCTCTTGACTCCGCAAGGTGACTATGAGTTTGAGGAGGAAGCTGTCCATGAAGAGGAGGGAAATGAGGAGGAACAAGATGAGGACGAGCTGCATGTTATAGCCGAGGAGGGCGAGTGCTTCGTAGTGCAACGAACTCTTTTCACCACCGAGAACAACACTACACCGAATTAACGAGAGGTGATCTTTCATACTCGTTGTAAAATCCAAGAAAAGGTATGTAGTCTCATCATTGATGGAGGTTCTTGCTGCAATATTATAAATGAGGAAGTTGTTGCTCGCTTTTCCATTCCCACTATTCCTCATCCCATGCCTTATCCGCTATGTTGGTTGAATTCTAAGTCGCCTATCCAAGTGAAGGAGAGGGCTTTGATTTCTTTTGCTATAGGTCCCTACCAAGATGTGGTCGAGTGTGATGTGGTGCCCATGTCCGTATGTCATCTCCTTCTCGGACGACCATGGCAGTTTGACCGTGGTGTGATCCATGATGGCGTCTCCAACGAGTACTCTTTTCACCGTGATGGCAAGAAGGTCACTTTGCACCCAATGAAGCCTCACGAAATCATGCTTGATCATGTGGCACGAGAACAAAAGAAGAAACATGCACTTCGGGAAGACAAGAAGGGAAAGACTTTGGCCATTGGTAGTAGCGTGAACGCTTCCAAACCCTTACTTCTAGCCAAACCGAGGGAAGTCGTTCACGCCATCAACGGGAGTAACGTTTGTTTTCTTGTGATTCCTCATAAATCTTTGTTTGCTGACCAAGAAATCGAAAGTCTTCCCTCACCTATTGCTCGTCTTTTGCAGGATTACGAAGTTGTTTTTCCCGAAGAGGTGCCAAACGGGCTGCCACCGACGAGAGGGATCGAGCACCAAATAGACTTCATACCGGGCGCATCTCTACCGAACCGGCCAGCTTATCGTGCTAATCCCGAGGAGACCAAGGAGCTACAACGACAAGTTCAAGAACTCCTTGACAAGGGCTATGTTCGGGAAAGCCTCAGCCCATGCGCCGTTCCGGTAATTCTTGTCCCTAAAAAGGACGGTACTTGGAGAATGTGCGTTGATTGCCGAGCGATCAACAACATTACTATCAAGTATCGCCACCCTATTCCGCGACTTGATGATATGCTTGACGAGCTCAATGGCGCTTGTATTTTTTCTAAAATTGATTTGAAAAGCGGATATCATCAAATCCGGATGAAGGAGGGTGATGAGTGGAAGACCGCGTTTAAAACTAAGTACGGGCTCTACGAGTGGTTGGTTATGCCTTTCGGTCTAACCAACGCTCCTAGTACCTTTATGAGGTTGATGAACCACGTCCTCCGCCCATTCCTTGGTAAATTCGTGGTAGTTTATTTTGATGACATCCTCATATACAGCCACGATCTTCAATCCCATGTCGGGCACCTTAGGCAAGTGCTAGACGTTTTAAGAAGTGAACGCCTATTTGCTAACTTTAAGAAGTGCCATTTTTGCTCGGATCACGTGGTATTTCTTGGTTTTGTTGTGAGTAGGGACGGACTGAAAGTTGATGAGGAGAAGGTGAAGGCAATTCGGGAATGGCCCACGCCCACTACCATGACACAAGTGCGGAATTTCCTCGGATTGGTCGGTTTCTACCGACGGTTCGTGCGAGACTTTAGCACCATAGCCGCGCCTCTCACCGAGCTCACTAAGAAAAATGTCCCAT
This sequence comes from Polygonum maritimum, assembly GCA_963924305.1. Lineage (NCBI taxonomy): Eukaryota > Viridiplantae > Streptophyta > Magnoliopsida > Caryophyllales > Polygonaceae > Polygonum > Polygonum maritimum. The sequence goes on from OZ002729.1 coordinate 23,681,282, forward strand.
TCAGATGGAAAGAGGCCCAGGAAGACGCCTTCAACATACTCAAAGACAAGCTCACTCAAGCACCTCTCCTAGTCTTGCCCGATTTCAACAAAACGTTCGAAATCGAATGTGACGCTTCGGGCATTGGCTTGGGCGGGGTCCTTTTGCAAGGGGGCAGGCCTGTGGCCTATTTTAGTGAAAAGATGGGTGGAGCCGAGCTGAACTACCCCACCTACGACAAGGAATTGCTGGCCCTTGTCCGAGCCCTAAAAACGTGGGAACACTACCTCTTGCCCCGAGAGTTTGTCATACATTCCGACCACGAGGCACTCAAGTTTCTCAAAGGCCAAAGCAAGCTGAACAAACGCCATGCTAAGTGGGTGGAATACATTGAGACGTTCCCCTATGTCATCAAACACAAAAAGGGGAAAGAAAATGTTGTCGCCGACGCTCTCTCTCATCGGTACACTCTAATCTCTCTTCTCGATGCTAAGTTGCTTGGATTTGGATTTTTGCGTGAGCTTTATGAGCATGATTCTGATTTTCATGATATACATCAAGCATGTTTAGCTAAGGGAAGCAAGGACCAATTTTATTTGCATGATGGATTCCTTTTTAAAGGTCCGAGCTTATGTGTGCCTAGGGGTTCTTTTAGGCGATTGCTTGTTGAAGAGGCTCATGGGGGCGGCCTTATGGGTCACTTTGGTGTTATGAAAACTTTGCATATCTTGAAAGAGCACTTTTCTGGCCTGGCATGTTAAAAACTGTTGAGAAATTTTGTGCTTCATGCGTTACTTGCTTGCGTGCTAAGTCTCGAGTGCAACCTCACGGTTTGTACACTCCTCTCCCAATTCCACAAGTTCCTTGGGAAGACATTTCCATGGATTTTGTGTTAGGACTGCCCCGTTCTAAGAGAGGGAGAGACTCAATTTTTGTTGTCGTTGATCGGTTCTCGAAAATGTCGCATTTCATTGCTTGCCACAAAACCGATGATGCATCGCATGTAGCTAATCTTTTCTTTGAAAATGTGGTGCGGTTGCATGGTGTCCCTAAGAGCATTGTTTCTGATAGGGATGTAAAATTTTTGAGCTATTTTTGGAAGACACTTTGGGCCAAGCTAGGCACGAAGTTGTTATTTTCCACCACTTGCCACCCTCAAACTGATGGGCAAACCGAGGTCGTGAATCGAACTCTTGGTTCTCTTTTGCATTCTCTTTTGTCTACTAACTTGCGTAGGTGGGAGGAGTGTCTTCCTTTCATTGAGTTTGCCTACAATCGCTCGGTGCATTCGGCCACCAAGAGGACTCCTTTCGAAGTGGTTTATGGGCGTAACCCCATCACTCCACTTGATTTGTTGCCCTATGCCACCAAGGAGCGAGAGAGTCCAGAAGGAGTTGATCATGCCACTAAAATCAAACAGCTCCATGAAGATACTCGCCTTCAATTAGAAAGGCGAACAATGCAATATGTGCGCCAAGCCAACAAAGGGCGCAAGGAGGTCATTTTTGAGCCGGGCGACCTCGTTTGGGTACATTTGAGGAAGGAACGCTTTCCTATCCTCCGAAACTCCAAGCTCAAACCACGAGGAGATGGTCCATTTGTGGTGCTTGAGCGCATCAATGACAATGCTTATCGTGTGGAGTTGCCATCAACCTACGGTGTGCATGAGGTATTCAACGTTTCCGATCTTTCTCCTTATTTTCTTAACGATGATGATGAGATGCAGGATGAAGGTTCGTGGACGAACCCTTTTCAAGAGAGGGAGGATGATGTGACAATGCCTCATGTGCCACATCATGGCCAAGCTGAGGCCGTGCCGGCACGCACCGCGCGCACCAAGGACGCCGACGCCGAGGGTGCCCAAATGAGGCACCGGGACGAGGGTGCCCGAATGCGGCACCACGACGCCGAGGGTGACCAAGAGCGGCACCGTCCCGATTCTCACAGGCCCTCTCAAGCTGTCTCGAGCCAACCTTCCGGGGCTGACATGGGGACCAAAATGAAGCTCCAAGACCAATTGAACACCAAGGGAAAGCCCACACCTAGTGACGCCGCCAACGCCCCTAGCCCGGCTGCGCCTACTCGCGGCACCGAGCCCTTCTTGGGTCGAATCACAAGGGCCCGAGCTCGTGCCTTTCAAGAGAATCTCCAAGCTGGATTTATGACCCAAGGGATGCCAGGCAAAGGCGAAGAAGGTGAGCTATGCTTGTTAGTGGCCACGGGCGCGCCGAGCCACAAGCGCCGGGTGTCTCGCCTTGTGCCACTTGTGTGCTTTCTTCAAAGGAGCATTAAGAGCCACGTTTTTTCCAAGAGTTTCCCACCTCCTTTCTGAGTTAAAGCTGGTCTTTAAAGAGCCTTAGGGGGAGACTCATTTTCTTATTTAAAGGGGGCGCCCCTCCTTGTTTGGGTAGACTTGAATCAAACTTGAAACTTTGTGTTTTCTATCATGTTTTGTTTTTGCTTTGTACTTGGGATTCGGCCATGAGCCTTTGAATAAGAATACTTTGTGTTTTCTTTGTTTCAATTCAGATTCGTGAGTAATATCGAATCCCCCTTGAGATTCAAGAGCATGGTGAGTCATATCCTTGTCCTTGGATTTCGTGGCTTGAGTTCGAGTGTGGTGCGTTACATCCACACCCTAACTCATTCATATCCTTCGACTCACACTTCTTTATCATCCATTTCTGTTCTTCATCACCCATACACGTCCATCAAAATCTCACAAAAGGAGAGCTAACTTGAAAGCATCCGATCTAGGCGAGAGGAAGGCAACAAGCGTGTCCTTGCACCGACTTCAACGATCCTTGATCCTATCACAAAGACAAGGAATCTAGAGTTGAAAGCCATCCCACCACCCTATGGAGTTGAGGTGACAAATGGAAGCTTGGCTACCGACCTAGAGGAGAGTGAGAAAGTGGAGAATGGAATGTCTTACTTGGAGGTGTTCAAAGCCGAAACGGAGGAAACCAAAGCCCCACCGGAGCCCTCTAATGAACTCAAGGAGCTTCCAAAGGACTTGAGGTATGCTTTCCTTGGCCCTAACTCTTCATTACCCGTAATTGTAAATGCTAATTTGAATGAGGAGGAAGAGTCTAAGTACTAGAGGTCTTAAGGAAGCATAGAGGAGCTTTAGGGTATTCATTAGAGGAACTAAAGGGAATTTTACCATCAATTTGCATGCATAGGATTTACATGGAGGATAACCATAAACCCACTATTGAACCACAAGGAAGATTAAATCCTAACATGAAAGAAGTTGTTAAAAGTGAGATACTTAGGATGTTGGATGCGGGAATCATCTTCCCAATTTCGGATAACAAATATGTGAGTCCCGTGCATGTAGAACCTAAGAAGGGTGGTTTAACCGTAGTGCAAAATGAGAATAGAGAAATGATTCCTACTAGAACCACTACAAAAAGGCGCATGTGCATTGATTACCGAAAGTTAAATAGTGGTACACGTAAGGATCATTTTCCCCTTCCTTTTATAGACCAATTTCTTGAAAGATTAGCACAACATGAATACTTTTGCTACCTTGATGGGTATAACGGATTTTGGCAAATACCTATTCACCCCGATGATCAAGAGAAGACGACCTTTACATGTCCCTATGGAACATTTGCCTATAGACGCATGCCTTTTGGTTTGTGTAATGCACCAGCAACGTTTCAAAGGTGCATGATGTCTATCTTCTCCGATATGGTGGAGGAAATAGTTGAAGTATTCATGGATGATTTTTTGGTCTATGGTTCCTCTTTTGATGCTTGTTTAGCTAATTTGGATAGAGTCTTAGCTAGATGTGAGGAAACTAACCTAGTGCTTAATTGGGAAAAATGCCATTTCATGGTTAAAGAAGGAATAGTGTTAGGACATCTCATTTCTAGTAGAGGAATAGAAGTTGATAGAGCAAAAATTGAAATAATTGAAAAACTTCCCCCACCTACTTATGTGCGTGATGTTAGGAGTTTCTTGGGACATGTGGGCTTTTATAGACGCTTCATCAAAGATTTCTCTAAAATTGCAAAACCTTTGTCTAATCTCTTGATGAAGGATGTTCCCTTCGAATTTTCCGAGGATTGCATGAGTGCTTTTTGTAGGTTGAGAGATGCTTTGGTTTCGGCACCTATCATGGCTTCACCCGATTGGAATCTTCCATTCGAAGTGATGTGTGATGCAAGTGATTTCGCCGTGGGAGCCGTTCTTGGGCAAAGAAAGGAGGGAAAGTTGCACGCCATCTACTATGCAAGCAAAACTTTGGATGAAACTCAATGCAAGTATACAACGACGGAAAAGGAATTCCTTGCGGGGTCTAAGGTGGTAGTCTATCTGGATCATGCGGCAATCAAGTACCTCATGAAAAAGAAGGATGCTAAACCGAGGCTCTTAAGGTGGATGCTTCTCCTTCAAGAGTTTGACCATGAGATCAAGGATAAAATAGGTGCGGAAAATGTGCTGGCCGATCATCTATCTCAATTGCCCATTGAGTACATGATGGAGATGGAGGATGGTGTGGCTATAGACAATGTGAGGGCGGATGAAGGCCTATTGAGTGGGAAAAAGGAAAAGAAGGAAGGATCGACCAAGATGATGCATCGGGTCCGAGGTGTTCAAAGTCGGACCGAGTTCCCCAGCAACTCGGGACCGAGGTCCACAAAGTCGGGCCCGAGGGACTCGTGTACCTGTGCAACTCGATCGATGTCCACACATGTCGGGCTCAATACCCTGCAATGTCGGTCCATGAAATCAAGTAAGATTCTCCACTCGGTCTCTATTCCATCCCGTTCTCGATTGATTAATTCTTCACCTCCCACTTGTCTCCTATCTATTGATGCCGTGAAACGAGGGATTACTCCTTGGTTTGCGGATTTTGCTAACTTTGTTGTAGGGGAAGTGATCCCACCAAATTTGTCTTATTCGGCTAGGAAGAAATTCTTACATGATGCTAGACAATATTATTGGGAAGATCCATATCTCTACAAAGAAGGGAGTGATCGAATCTATAGACGGTGCATTCCAAGTGAGGAGATTGAGAGCGTCATTCGCCATTGCCATTCCTTGCTAACGGGAGGTCATGCCAAGAGTTCTAAGACCATGGCAAAGATTCTACATTGTGGTTTTTATTGGCCGACCATGTTTGAGGATGTGCATGAGTATGTGAAGAGATGTCAAGAGTGCCAAAGAGAGGGGAACTTGTCAAGAAGGAATGAGACTCCGCAAACCGGAATTCTAGAGGTGGAGCTCTTTGATGTATGGGGGATCGACTTCATGGGACCATTCCCCACGTCGGGCCCATACAAGTACCTTTTGGTGGCCGTAAATTATGTCTCAAAGTGGGTAGAAGCCATTCCAACAAGGACCAATGATGCAAGGGTTGTGATGAAGTTCTTGAAAAGCAACATTTTTGCAAGATTTGGTGTGCCTAGAGTTCTCATTAGTGATGGTGGTCCTCACTTCATTGAAAAATGCTTTGAGAAAGTGTTGATTAAGTATGGGGTGTCTCACCGAGTTGCTACTCCTTATCACCCTCAAACAAGTGGGCTACTTGAGGTGTCTAACCGACAAATCAAGGCTATCTTGGAGAAGATGGTGTCTAAGTCAAGGAAAGATTGGTCATCTAAGCTTGATGATACACTTTGGGCCTATAGAACCGCTTACAAGACACCTTTGGGGACTACACCTTTCAATCTAGTATATGGTAAGGCATGTCATCTTCCGGTGGAGTTAGAGCACAAATCCAAGTGGGCACTTAAGTAAATCAATTGGGATGTGAACTTGGCCGGTGAAAAGAGATTCTTAGATCTCCATGAGTTGGGAGAATTGAGGTTGAAAGCTTATGAGAATGCTAAGTTGTATAAGGAGAAGACCAAGAGGTGGCATGATAGGAAATTGATTCCAAAAGCCTATCAAGTTGGTGGTAAGGTTCTTCTCTTCAATGCAAGACTTAGGTTCTTCCCCAGAAAGCTTCGAACAAGGTGGAGTGGACCATTTGTGGTTCACCGAATTCATACTCAAGGAGCGGTAGATTTGGTTAGTGAAGATGGCCGGATCTTTCGAGTGAATGGTCATCGTTTGAAGAAGTTCTATGACAAGGTCGATCCAAGTGAAGAAGTGCGAGCCTCATGGGCGCTCCTTCTAGCAAACTAAGTCTAGACATGCCAATCAAGAATAAGAAATTGTGAGCTTTCCTAACTCTTGTCTCTTTTATTTTGAGTTTTGATTTCTTTGTTTTGATGAGGACATCAAAATTCTAAGTATGGGGTGGGGATGATTGCTCATAGTTTCATGTGTAGGTTTCTTGTTTTGTTATGGGATGTTTTCTTTTGGATTGTGGCATGTTGTGTTCCATAAATGATGATTGAATTTGACAGTTTGAATGGTTGAGTTTGGTTTTTCGAAAAAATTTTCGAAAAATAAATCCCTAAAAATGCGAAAATGGTGCGAAAAATGTCAAAAAGATTTTGATTTTGGACTAGGAATTCCCATCTTAGATGTCCATATGAAGGCTAATAATGATGTGAGCATGTAAAATCCTTTGCATATTTTTGGATAGTTTAGCCTCTAAATGGATGTTGTTTTTGATGTGAAGAGATATCTTGCATGTTTTTATTGAGCACATGAGTTCTAGAAATAATTTGGGTGGGTTGAAAGTTGAGAAGAAAAGAAGAAAAATCAAAGTCTTTTGGGTGAGTGAAGTTAAAAGGGAATAATTTAGTGAAGTTGGTGAGAGATTAGAAAGGTCAATCCCCATTTGTGAGCACCGCATAGCCAAACGAATCCTTCCCTTGAGTAACACCAAAAGCCCCATTACAACCCGGCCGAATGGAACCTCTTTGAGGACCTCCATTGAGCCAAGTTCATATTCTTTGTGTGCATTGTAATAGGCATCTCTAGGTGGAGGAATTGGTGATATTAACTTCAATGGTAAAGTCTTTACTTGCATGATTGTTGAGTATGAGTGTTCATTGCTAAGCCTAAACACATGATGAGTGATACACATTTTCACATACCTAAAGTGAGGCTTGGTTGCATTAGACTTTATTTCCTTGAACATTTGATCATGTGTGATGACGTAATCTTGCTAGCATGTCAATCATTTGTACTTGATTGATTTTTCAGATGAGGCTTTACTTGAAGATTGTGCTTCGGTCTTGTTTGCATTATTATTGCTTGAGGACAAGCAAGTTTAAGTATGGGGTATTCTGATGTCTCTCATTTTGGTGGTGTTTTAGTGGTTAATTTCCTATGTAAATATGTGTCTTTTGTTCCTTTCTTTGTTAGTTTTGTCCCTTTTTAGAGATTCCGGTTTCCCATGAGATTCGGAGACTATGCGAATTTGTTGTGTTTTGTAGGTAAAATGGCGCGTTTTGAGGAAGTTTGGGAGGAGATTCTAAGGAGGAGCAAAGCTTGAGAGCAAAGGAGCGGAAGAGCCAAGCAAGGAACGAAGAGGAACTCAAGGAAAACCAAGAAAAGGAGAGGATCGAGGCCCAGATCGACGTGCCCAGCAAGTCGGGCCCGAGTTGGAACTATGGAGGCTCGGACCGAGGTCGATGCATGTCGGGCCAGAGGTACTCCGTGTCGGTCCATGTCGGCAAAGTGAAGATTGGGCTCCAAGGCACACAATTGTGATGTACCACTTTTGCCCTTCTTCTATTTTTGGGAATCCTTGGTCCCTAATTAAAAGGAGAAGACAATTAGAGAGAGAAGGAGGCTAATACACACATCTAATCACTCTCAAAGGCTCAAGGAAGACTTGGAGAGCAAGGAGGAGGAGAGGAAGAGGAGAGGAAGAGAGGAAATCGGTGGAGAGTAGGAGTTCTAGGAGGAATTTGTGAGTTTGAACTTGTTTTGTTTGTGTTTAGTGGATTTGAGATTTGGATCTTGTAAATTCCTTTGATTTGAATGCAATTTGAGTTGGATTTGAGTTTGATGATTGAGATTCGTTTGCTTTGCTATTTGATTTCTTTTTACTCTTTCCACATGGAGTAGATTCCATAGTCTTGGGCTATGGGGGAAACCCCTAGCCAGGTTTGGGTATGAACCATCAATTCCATAGCCTTGAGTGCTAGATCTATGAATCCTCTCTACATTGAGCTTCAATTCTCTTGTGAGAACAAGGGATCAAGGGCTTGTGGTTGGTAAGAGTAAGCGAAAGCGATCTCGAGCCCATCACTTGACCTTGCATCGAAGGGAAGGTGAAAACCCCTTATGGTCGATGTGTAGAGTGGAGGGATCGAAGGCAAACAACCTCGATCTCATAAGGATCAACACTTATTGGCTGAATTGGGGTGGAATTACCCAAGTCTAGTTAGGGAAGGAACCCAAAAACCCAAGACCGATCTACTATTTTGACAAGACCGAGTTACCCAGACGTCGGGCCCGACTTCAAACAGTGTCGGTCCCGCCTAAACTCTTATCGATCCTTCTCGGAGCGAGGTGACCAAAGTCGGTGCTGAGAAGTTCCCTTTGATTTTCCTTGTTTTTGCCTTTCTTTTACCCTTTTAAGTCTTTTTGGTACACTCAACGCACGAGCTCCCGTGTGTTCGACACCCTACCCTTGTACTACTACGGGGTTCGGTTATAAATTTGAATTTTGACCCCCCTAATCCGGACCGATCATAAGGTCATGACCATGGCCTCCTCAACCGCTGAGGCGTCGTTTAAGGATTTTAACCACTTAAGGCATACTGCCACTTATATCTGCGATTAACGCACCTTAATAAGTCAAGTGTAATTCTCTGTGTGTTAAAGAAGTAACAAAGATAAGTGCGTATGTGCACATTAAATCAATTCCGTCTTCGTATTCAACGAAGATAATTAAAATAAAGTCTTTGTGTGATAATACGTTCCCAACAATCTTGCATCGAAGTTTTATCAAAGGATATCACGGGAGGTGATATCCTAACCTTTTTAAAGTCATTCTCGTTTTCCCGTGGAAGTGTGTAGTAGCTAGATCGTCGCCCGGTTTTCATTCGGTATCCGACATCAATTACTACGCATTCCCACTAACTGAACCACTACAAAAACCCTCTTGTTTAGTCACCCTTTTTCCTTGCATGGTCGGCTGGTGTCCACCGAATTTCCGTCGCGGCACATCAGGAGGAGGACTCGTACGAAGACTAATCAAAGGAGCCGTTGAAGAATCTATCTTCTTTTCAAGGACCTTTATTTTAATTCCGCACTTACGTGTCTCTAAACTTATTTTTCGTATTGAGATTCTCGAGATGTGAGGACCAATACAAGTTTTATTCTTGAGTTACTATGTAATCAACGATTAAGACCTTTGTTTTTTAATCATATTGATTACGCACTAAAGTTTTGTCGTCTTTTGTGATAACTGTAAAGCCTAGGGTGACTTTGGGAGTTTTAACCTGAGGTCACTGGCGATAATATCCCTACAGAAAAAGGGGGTGTTATAACTACTTGGGTTGAGATGAAGAAAGCCTTTCTAGAACTGTACTTCCCTGCTTCCAAAGAAACCACTATCAAGAAGCAGCTCAGGAGTTTAGAGCAAGGGGAGGACGTGAATCTCTATTATTATTATGAGCGCTACAAGAGACTCATCCTTAGTTGCCCCAACCATGGCTATCTTGCCTAGGACCTCATATGCTATATTATTGAGGGACTCTACGACGCTGATAAACATCTTGTGAATGCATCTTGTGGAGGCAAGTACGAGAACTTGACTCCAGCACAAGCGTTTGAGAAAATTGAGATCCATGTTGAGCAAGCTCGCAATCAGCGAGCGTGGACTAATGTGAGGTCCGTCAATGTGGTGAATGAGTCCCTGATGCTGAAGTAAGGGAGCTCAAAGATCTTATGAAGTAACTACTTGTAAAGAAGGGTGCGCAGCAAATCAATGCTTGTGGCCTATGTTCTGATGTGAGCCACTACACCGACCAGTGCCCTAAGATCCAAGAGACCGAGGCATCGGTGAACGCCATCGATCGGTAATTATGGTGCGCCCCGCTCCCGGAATGATCCTTTTGTCCAATACCTACAATCCAAGGTAGGCGAACCATGCTCACTTTCGGTGGAACAACCAACAGCAGCAAGATCTACCACAACAGCAACAGTTCGCTCCTTAGGGCCAACAACAACTATTCCGATCTAATAATTATGCCCCGAAAGCGCCTGCATCGTCTCAGAATGATGCTATCAATGCTCTTAATAAGGAGAACCAAGAGATGAGAGCTGCTGTAAATAACCTAGAGACTCGGCTAAGCCAGCTCGCCACCATGATCAATAGGCTCGAGTCTAAGGATTCCGGGAAAATCCCTTTTTAACCTCTCAATCACAAGGAGAATGTGAGTTCCATGCAATTGAGGAGCGGTAGAGCAGTTGCGATCACCCAGAATATGAGGAGTATGATACGTCACGGACCGGGGCACTTTCTTTTGACGTTCTCACATCGGCCAGCCGTGCACAACGGTGCCCGGTGCCTACCATGTGCCGCGCCCCACGGCGCTTGGTGCCTCACTCCCAGCCTTCAGCGCCGTGCTTGGCCCCGAGGCCGCACCCTTGGCACCCGACATACTTAAGCCAACGGTCCCTTTCTTTGGACCCTTGACTAGGAGTCGTGCTAGGCTTCTACAAGGCCAGCTCCAGGCCAACCTAGTGCTTCCAAGCCCATCATCTTGTGTGGTGCACAAGGCCTCTACCTTGCTTCAAATAACAAGCCCAATAGAAGAACCAAGTGGACCCGAGCCCATCTCTTTAATTGAAGACGCCAGGCCTTCTCTTTCTAGCATCATCAAAGGCGCCTCCCATCAAGAGGATTGCTTGGATGCCACACAAAGGCTCTTCAAAGCCGGTCATCAAGGCTTTGCTTGGGCGCCACACAAAGGCTCGTCAATACCCATCATTAAGACATTACTTGGGCGCCACACAACATCCCCATCCAAGCCACGTCATAAAGAGCCCCTACAATTAATGATGGCATGCCTTAGCGTCCAAGCAACATACTTGGAGCGCAAGGTTCCCTTTTGGCATTTAAAGCACACCTTTGGCCGCAAGCAACACCGCCTTCAATGCGATGTCATCAAGACGCCCACATTGAAGACGATTGACTTGGAAGGCAAGCATACACCTTGGCGGCCAAGGCACTCCACCGCCTCATTAACTCTTCCTTGGGCTCTAAGCATGCCGCCCCTATCTTTGCCTATAAAAGGGGAACTAGGCCTCTCATTTTGTTAGATTGGAGTTTGAGTAAAAGAGCTTTAAGCCTTACTCATTCGGTCTCTTCTCCTCAGGGGAGAACGGGCCGGGGGAGTCCCCTTCGATAATTTCTAGCCTTAGCCGATTCTTGTTGAATCCTTAGCTTGATCCTTCCTTTCAATCCTTTTGATCATCTAGACCATTCCTTTCCCTTTTAATTGTAAACACACGTTTCCGCCATCTTATTAATAAATCAGTTTGAATCTCTTACAATCCCAAATCAAGAACACCTCCTCGAGACTCCCTAGAACCAAATTCGAGTTGATCCTAGGGCTGCGACTATCATTTCCTTTTCGTCAATAAAATACAAAACCGGTTGTTTACCTTGAGTAATCGCCAATCATCAATCCACACCAAACCGTCCACACCAAATACACAATTCGTGTTCATTTCGAGTCCGCTGGAACTCCTTCGACCAGAAGAAAAAACGATCCTTTAAGTCCGAGACCCGTTAACCCGGGTCGAGACTCATCATTTGGTATCAGAGCCATTCGAAGGAGTTCATCAAAGTAAATCAGCAAGGATAAGACGATGGGTCCCTCCTCCAACTCTATCATATCCGAGGAGCGTATTGTACAACACATTCAACAAAGTGTTAAATCTTTGCTAGATGTCGTGCGAGAGGAGAAGGAGCAAACTAACCGGACCCTAAGGACCATCGAAGATAGGCTTAGTGTCCTCCTTCCAAACAACTCACAAGAATCAAGTGAGGTCCTCGGTCAACCCCCGATCAAAGGGGCCATGATAGAGATTGTGAAGATGTCGAGTGAAGAAGAAAGCGACTCACTCCATGAAGAGAAGCAGAGTGGGGAGCCGATCCCACAAGAGGAGCCGAACCAACTAAAGGACCCGAACCAAATGGAAGAGTCATCCATGGAAGAGGAGCCATCCTTGGAAGTGGAGGCTGCACAAGAGGAGCCTTCGACACCAAAGGAGATCATCATCAAAGTGGTGGAGTCCTTGAGCGAGGAGCCGAGCCACCAAGATGAAGGCAAGGTGAACGTGGATGAAAAGGGGGCCTTAGAAGTAATGCTCTCGATGTGTGGCCTAACGTCCTCCGAGGAATTTTACATGGAGTCTTACATCGAGCAAGAGTCCAATGAAGAAGTGGTAGGAGGAATGGAGGCAAAGATGGCCGAGCAAGTAGCATCCTTGGCCTTTGAATTTTCTGGAGCCTCGCCCACCAAATATGAAGCACAAAGGAGAAATCTATTTTATCGTCAAAGTATGGTGCGTGGTGACGAATGTGTGGTCAATGTTGTCGGAGGGAGTGGCTCGAATCTTGTGTCCATAGTTGAGATCGACCAAGTGTGGGCTCCACCTTGTATACTTTACGAACCCTACAGCCTTGAGTGCCTCATGGAGGAGATAGCACCCATCCTAAGGCGTGGCACGATTCATCTTAATCATTACATCCACACACACTTTAAGATCGAGGCTAAGGATTCAAGGGCGATTCCTTCTAAAGGTAGAGAGAATGATGTGTCACGAGATGGGGAGCCCGACGATGGCACCAAGCCATGGCCACAATGCTACAATAAGGCGCACTCATGCTTGACACCACCGAGGTCGAGGGCCTTGTTCAAGAAAGAAGAGAAACAAAAGGTGCCACCTTGGCATTGGGACAAGAATGTGCTCCATGAGGGGCGGTGGGATAGTCATCACTTCCACCAAGACCAGAAACTCATCAAGCTCCAGCTCATGGATCCCAAGGAGGTGGAGCTCATTCTCAAGCGTGGGCCCGCTCGGCTCACTCATCAAGCATGGCAACCCATCAAGGTTGGGCCTAAGGATTCGAGGTCGAATCCTTCACAAGGGGGAGAGAATGATACGTCACGGACCGGGGCACTTTCTTTTGACGTTCTCACATCGGCTCGGCCGTGCACAACGGCGCCCGGTGCCTACAATGTGCCGCGCCCCACGGCGCTTGGTGCCTCACTCCCAGACTTCAGCGCCGTGCTTGGCCCCGAGGCCGCACCCTTGGCACCCGACATACTTAAGCCAATGGTCCCTTTCTTTGGACCCTTGACTAGGAGTTGTGCTAGGCTTCTACAAGGCCAGCTCCAGGCCAATCTAGCGCTTCCAAGCCCATCATCTTGTGTGGTGCACAAGGCCTCTACCTTGCTTCAAATAACAAGCCCAATAGAAGAACCAAGTGGGCCCGAGCCCATCTCTTTAATTGAAGACGCCAGGCCTTCTATTCCTAGCATCATCAAAGGCGCCTCCCATCAAGAGGATTGCTTGGATGCCACACAAAGGCTCTTCAAAGCCGGTCATCAAGGCTTTGCTTGGGCGCCACACAAAGGCTCGTCAATAACCGTCATTAAGACATTACTTGGGTGCCACACAACATCCCCATCAAAGCCACATCATAAAGAGCCCCTACAATTAATGATGGCATGCCTTAGCGTCCAAGCAACATACTTGGAGCGCAAGGTTCCCTTTTGGCATTTAAAGCACACCTTTGGCCGCAAGCAACACCGCCTTCAATGCGATGCCATCGAGACGCCCACATTGAAGACGCTTGACTTGGAAGGCAAGCATACACCTTGGCGGCCAAGGAACTCCACCGCCTCATTAACTCTTCCTTGGGCTCCAAGCATGCCGCACCTATCTTTGCCTATAAAAGGGGCACTAGGCCTCTCATTTTGTTTGATTGGATTTTGAGAAAAAGAGCTTTAAGCCTTACACATCCGGTCTCTTCTCCTCAGGGGAGAATGGGCCGGGGGAGTCCCCTTCGATAATTTCTAGCCTTAGCCGATTCTTGTTGAATCCTTAGCTTGATCCTTCCTTTCAATCCTTTTGATCATCTAGACCATTCCTTTCCCTTTTAATTGTAAACACACGTTTCCGCCATCTTATTCATAAATCAGTTTGAATCTCTTACAATCCCAAATCAAGAACACCTCCTCGAGACTCCCTAGAACCAAATTCGAGTTGATCCTAGGGCTGCGACTATCATTTCCTTTTCGTCAATAAAATACAAAACCGGTTGTTTACCTTGAGTAATCGCCAATCATCAATCCACACCAAACCGTCCACACCAAATACACAATTCGTGTTCATTTCGAGTCCGTTGGAACTCCTTCGATCAGAAGAAGAAACGATCCATTGAGTCCGAGACCCGTTAACCCGGGTCGAGACTCATCAGAGTAGATCTCTGCTGAAATTCCGCGCCGGCGCTCACCTTACCACGCCCGCGGGAATTCAACTGAATCTTCGGAGCCAGCCATGGGCGAAGTGCCACGCTCGAGGAGCCCACGACGCGCCCGCGGAAATTATGTAGAGGCGAACTTCGAAGCATTGCTCGATTACGCCTTCAAGAACTATCAGCCTCAACCATAATCGCGCTCTCCTGCCCGCCCGCGGTACCACTCCCGAGGAAGATGATGGCAATGTTGCACCAAAGCTTCCACCTCATAGCTCTCTCAAGCCTTTTCCTCCCTTCCCGGAAACACTTCAAGACACGAGGAAGTCTGCACATGACAAGGAACTCTTCGAGACCTTCGTCAATTGCCAGGTAAACGTTCTTCTTCTAAATCACATTCAAGGTGTTCCTCAGTTTGCTAAATTCATAAAAGAGCTTTGCACTATTAAAAGAAAACAAAGGTCCAAACCTAAAATTGAAAAGCTAGCTCTAGTGGAAAAAACTAAGGATAGCAACACCGAGTCTGTTAATTCACTTCTCTGGAAACAATTGCCTAAAAAATTTGGAGATCTAGGAAGATTCACCGTTCCTGTCTCAATAGGAGAAACCAAAATTGAGCATGCCATGCTAGATTTAGGTGCATCCATCAATGTCCTTCCCACATGCATATACGAGAAGTTAGACCTATGTCCTTTGAAGAATACATATATTTTAATTGAATTGACTGACCACTCTACCGTGCTCCCGAAAGGGTTAGTGGAGGATGTTTTAGTACAGGTCGATGGTTTAATTTTTCCTGCAGATTTTTATGTGATGGAGATTAGTGAAGGGCGCTACGACCCGGTTCCCTTACTTGGTCGCGCATTCATGAAAACCGCATGAACGGTTATTGACGTTGTCAACGGTTTACTCTCCATATCTCACGGTGGCAACGAGGTCCGAATCCACATTGACGAGGACCCGTATTGAGCATATCCACGTCGAGCCAATGACGTTAAACAAATGCGTTGCTTGGGAGGCAACCCAAGGATTAAATAGGTTGTTTTTCTATTCTTAGTTAGGGTTTTAATTTCGTTTTTCAGCTAACATGCAGGTACTATGTCCGAAAGGACATCCTAGTGTGAAACCGCGCCCGCGCCGCTCTGGCCGCACCTGCAGTAAACCACCAGTGATGCCCCGACGAACAGGTACTAGCCCGTGCTCAAGGTAACCATACTTTATCTCGGTTTTAGCTCGTTTTTATTATGGTAGAAAAAAAGAAGAAAGAAAAGCCTAAGTACCTGGGGGAGCTTTGTGTCCCATTCAATCTATATCTTCCATCTATCTATACCATCCTTTTCCATCTTCTATCTTTCCGCCCATTCTATTTATTATTTCCACCCACCTTTCGAGTTCAATTATGTTGGCTATGTGTAAAACCCTAAGTACGGGGGAGCTTTGTTCCCCCGAGAGTTATCTACTCCACGGCTCGATCGAGTTTAAGTATTTGTCCATCTTCCAAGATACGACGATTATTTATACATTCCACAATTCGAGACGAAGTCAAGGTCTCATCCCTACACGATTACCGCGCCCGCGCTCTATTAGCCGCGCCCGCAGTGGTCCACCTGACGCTGACTTCTGCTCTCTGACGTGTTACCACCCTCGTGCCACCCATAACGCGCCTGCGGCAGTCCATCAGCACGGTATTCCAAAGTTCCTTTCGTCCATTCCTCTACCACATTTGAAGAGTTCTTCCATTCCACCTCTCTTCTTCGTATGTGAGTCTATCGATATACCTTCTTCCTTGCTTCTATCATTTCTCTTATCTTCATTGAGGACAATGAAGGATTTAAGTATGGGGGTGGGAGTACTCGCATTCGCTTAGTTAGCTTAGTTAGAAATTTGCTTTAGATTTTTTATTTTCTTCTTTTCACGGAGTACTTGCACCATACTTAGCTTTTTTCATAATAAAAGAAGAAAGAAAAAGAAAAAGTTAGAAAAAGTCATAAAAATTTGAAAAAGGCATATAAATCCTAAGATGAGTCGAAAACCCGAAAGGGCGGCTCAGGTAATAAGCAGGTAACCTGGACCAGCATTAGGCTGGGGCAATATGAGATTCATGAGAGCTGTGAGTTTTGTGAGCACACCTATTGAAAAATGAAAAGAGCGGTTAGGTGAAAACCTGAAAGAGCTCCTCAGTAGAATTGAGCGGTAAAATTCAAGTGTTTTAGGATCATTCTTGCTTGGAGACTTTGGGGATTACATCATAGATATTTGGGTCGATCCCAGGTTGCTCTACACTTTTTAGATCTTGAGTGTCATATCATGTTGTGAGGTGTGTGTTTGAGCTTTACTGTTTTATGCTCATGATTTCTCTATATCTTTTGGTTCGGGTTGTGAGATGAGTGTTTTATTTTCCCTTGTATTTCCTGAGATCTTCGGTGTGCTGATTTGTTATATTTTTTTGAGCTTACTCGAGGAAGAGCAAGATCTAAGTATGGGGGAATATGATTTGGCCTATTTTGTATGGGTTAACTCTTGTATTTTAGAGCGTTATTGATAGTGTTTAGGTTAGATTTGAGCGTTGTTGTAATACGAAGACCGAAGACATAAGATATGAAGAATCAAGAGTTTTTAGAGCTAAATTGAAGACAAGTTCGTCACTGCCTAGATTTTGCAGGCGCGGTGCTCATATCGCGGTCGCGGTATAGGTAGGAGACGACGATCAACTCCCGTGAAGGCCGCGGTCGCGCCGCCATGGTCGTGGTAGAAGCCGACTTAACCAACCCGAAGATAGACCCACCGCGGGCATGGTGGGAGCGCCGTGGTCGCGGTGATGCTGGGTTCCGAAACGGCCAAAAGCTTTTCTATCTTGTTTCCTTTTCTATCTTTTGTCTCTTGCCTTATGAATCTCGGGGAGCCTATCTCTTGGGTTATATAAGTAGGAGAATGCCTTAGGGTTTTAGTACCTATTATCATCCATTATCCAATTGTTATTTCAATAAAACTCTATGCTTTCTTTTATAATGGATAACTAATCTCCCTTGGAGTTTATTCAATCAAGGAAGCTTTATTATTGAGTTGTAAAATTCTGGTAACCTCTTTATCCCTAGGCCTTTATTGATACACTTGTGCTTCATCCCATTATCTTTTTTTGATTATATGAGTCTGAACTTGTTTAATTGGCTTAGATCTATTGTTTGAATTAGGATTGGTTGTTGCCTATGCATCTTTCCTATTCTCGAAACAACTCTATTCTAGGACCGTGGACTAGATTAGGGAAGAGTATTCAATGATTGTTTTATACATGAGACTCGTAGCTTGATTGCATTCAATTTCCTATTATCCTTGTGTGTATTGCATGATTTGAATTAAGCGTCCTTGTTCATATCATAGTTTTGCTAGGACTGTGGACTAGCGAATAATTAAGATAAGGATTGCAATTGGCCTAGGAATATAAAGAAGTGGATGAATTCATGATCACTGGATTAATAGAGTGGAATCGATTGAATGAATTCTGTTTGTTAAAATTGATTGAAACCTCTTTCAAAATCCCCTTTTATTTGGTTTGCATCAAACAAACTAAAATCGGATTAAGAAACTGATTTTCTTGGGTTCGACCGCTTACTTGCTTGCTATACTATGTTTGCATTGTTTGGGTTATTATCTTTGATTTTGGAACAAAGACTTTAGCCGAGTCAAATTTTAGCGCCGTTGCCGAGGAATCCAGAACCGCGTCCGCGGCCACCTCAGCGCGCCCGCGGTTCAAGCCTAGAATTACTCTTCGGGTTCGGACCTGTCTTATGGTTCGTACCTGTTCTACTAATACTTCTCCTGTTCGTTTTGATTTAGAAATTGACATGACTCTTTGGAAGATAAGGAGCACTCCCAGAGCTTCTGCATCCTACAATCTTCAAGACCCTCTCTCTCCTTGATTATGAACCAGGAAAAGGCATGGCGGAACAAACTATATGCCAACACACTGCGCCCAATCTTCAGCACCAACAGCTGGCTGTTCAGTTCCCTGATCTTGGGGAGGGAGTCAAGTTCGAGCTCAAGTCCAGGCTTATCCACCACTTACGTAAATTCCACGGGTTGAGTGGTAAAGACCCGAACAACCATCTAACGGAGCTCCATGTCGTGTGTGTGAGCATGAATCCAACCGACGTTACAGAGGATCAAATAAAGCTTCGAGCTTTCCCTTTCTCGTTGGAGGACTCCACTAAAGAATGGTCCCTTTATTTGGTGTCGGGCTCCACTAAAGCTTCGAGCTTTCCCTTTCTCGTTAGTCTTAAACAGAAGGCATCCTAACAAAGTTAAGGGCGTCCTTAACTCAGGCGTTCTTAGTAAAGACTAAGGACGTTTTTGAGTGGCAGCGGAAAAACGAAAGACTAAACAAGTAAAGACAGAAAGTAAAGAACGCTTTTGATTTATAGAGGAACCACTCAAGTACCAACTAGTGCTTGAGTGTAAACCTCTACCTCCTTGGAGGATTTTGTAATAGCTTTTTTCCTTTCTTATTAAGTTTCCTTACAATTCACTGGCGAGTAATTAAACTTCTCTGGCACTTAGAAGGCGTCCCTAAGTCCACTAGTAACAACTCCCTAAAGCCTGAAGAGTAACCTAACTTAATCTCTCTAAAGGATGCTATCACCTCGTACAGTTCTTCGTAAGGACTATCTCTCTCTTTTTGATTACAAACAAATTGTGGTTTTGTTGTACGCTTGATCGGTCCGGATCGGAGGGTCTCAAAATTACAATTTATAACCGAACCCCGTAGTAGTACAAGGTAGGGTGTCGAACGATCGGGAGTTCGTTCGTTGAGTGCACCAAAAAGACTTAAAAAGGGAAAAGGAAAGCTTAAAACAAGGAAAATCAAAGGAAACCTCTCGGGACCGACATGGGTCACTTCGGCCCGAGATGGATCGACGAAGATTTGCACGGGACCGACACTGAAGTAAGTCGGGCCCGAGGTCTGGGTAAGTCGAACTAGGCAAAATAGGAGAGATCGGTCTTGGGTTTTTCGGTTCCTTCCCTAACTAGATGTGGGTAATTCCACCCCAATTCAACCAATGAGTGTTGATCCTCGTAGAATCGAGGTTGTCCGCCTTCGATCCCGCCACTCTACACATCGACCCTAGGGAGATTGATTTCCCTTTCGATGCAAGGTCAAGTGATAGGCAAAAGATCGCTTCCGTTCACTCTTGCCAATCACAAGCCCTTGATCCCTTGCTTTCACAAGAGATTGTAGCTCTATGTAGAGTGGATTCCTGGATCAAGCACTCAAGGCTATGGATTTGGAGGTTCAAACCCAACCTAGCTAGGGGTTTCCCCCAAAGCCCAAGACTAACGGAATCTACTCCATAAGGCTAGAGTAAAAAGCAATCAAAAGACAAGGCAAACAAATCTCAATCATCAAACTCAAATCAAAGCCAAATCTCATTCAATTCAAAGGAAATCCACAAGATCCAAACTGAAATCCACAAATTGCAAATCTAAACAAGTTCAAACTCACAATTCCTTCCTAGATCTACTCCTTTCTCCACCGATTTCCTCTTCTTCTCCTCTCCTTTCTTCCTCCTTGCTCTCCAAGTCTTCCTTGAGCCTTTAAGAGTGATTAGATATGTGTAAACTTGGATAATTCTCTAATTGTCTTCTCTCCTTTTAAATAGGGGCCAAGAATATCCAAAAATGGAAGAGGAGCAAAAGTGGTAGATCACATTTGTGTGCCTTGGTGCCCAATCCACACTTCGCCGACTTGGATCGACATGGAACAACCTTGGGGCCGACTTGCCACACCTCGGTCCGGGTCTCCATGAGTCGATCTGGGGCCCGAGTTGCTGGGCAACTCGATCCTGGCGTCGGTCCTCTTCTCTTCTTGGCTTTTCTTGAGCTCCTCTTCGTTGATCGCTCGGCTCTTCCGCTCCATTGTGCTCATGCCTTGCTCCTCCTTAGGGACTCCTTCCAAAACCTCCTCAAAACACGCCAAATTACCTACAAAATGCAACAAATTCGCGTAGTCTCCGAATCTCATAGAAAATCGGAATCTAAGCTAAAAAGGAACAAAACTAGCAAAGAAAGGAACAAAAGACACCTATTTACAAAGGAAATTAACCACTAAAACTCCACCAAAATGAGAGACATCAGAATACCCCATACTTAAACTTGTTTGTCCTCCAGCAATAACAATGTAAGCAAGACCGAAGCATAATCTTCAAGTAAAGCCTCATGTGAAAACACAATTAAACACGAGTGATAGATATGCTAGCAAGATTACATCATCACACATGATCAAGTGTTCAAGGAGTGAAGTCAAATGCAACCAAGCCTCACTTTAGGGACATGAAAATGTGTATCACTCATCATGTGTTTAGGTACAGCAATGAACTCTCAAACTCAAGTATCATGCAAGTAAAGACTTTACTATTGAAGCTAATATCACCAACTCCTCCACCTAGAGATGTCTATTACAATGCACACAAAGAATATGAACTTGGCTCAATGGAGGTCCTCAAAGAGGTTCCATTCGGCCGGGTTGTAATGGGGCTTTTGGTATTTCTCAAGGTGGGAATCATTTTGGTCTTGTGGTGCTTACAATGGGGATTGAACTTCCTAATCTCTCACTAACTTTACCAAATTATTCCACTTTCAACTCTACTCACCCAAAAGACATTACATTTTCTCTTCTCTCTTTTCTCAACCCAAACTTTCACTTAACATTCCACTTCATCTTTGCACTTAGGCTTTTTGTTGGATTTTTCACACTTTTGCACATAGGATCGACTTTGAACACACGTCGGGCCCGATGTCATCTTGAACTCGGTCGGACCCTTTTTCTTTCACTTAAGCTCTTTGCTTTCAATCCACTACTTTTTCCAACTTTTCTTTCTTTCTTTTTCACTTTTTGCCCAATAAAGATGCACTACCCACTTGGTTTATAACTCCATTCTTTGCCCTTTCACCAAAGAGAATCTCAACTCTCCAAATATACTTCCAAAACCTATCTCTAAAGTCCAATCCCATAAGGGTCAAGTCATATAGGCAAGGAATCATATTTTTTTTAGGAGTTTCAAACAAAGGTCTAAGGCTAAAACGAGGCGACAAACAACGGTTTATCTTCAAGGTAGGATATGGAACATTTTGTGACTAAATGAAATAAAGTTCAAATCAATGTGACAATGCATAGAACAATTCTCATATTGGTCTTGGAATATAGATAAACACCGCAATAGCAAGTTTTACTAAGCATGCATGAGCTAATTCACACAAGAAACATGAGGGATATGCAATAATGAATAAGCATCCCTAAAATGGCCAAAAATCATCTCACAAGGTTCACTCACAAGAAACTCATCCTAGAACTCATGTGCTCAATAAAAACATACAAGATATCACATCACATCAAAAACAACATCTCTTAGAGGCTAAACCATCCAAAAATATGCAAAGGACTTTACATGCTCACATCATCATTAACTCTCTTTAGACATCTAAGATGGGAATTCCTAGTCCAAAAACAAAATCTTTTTGACATTTTCACACGAAATTTTTCAAATTTTTATGGATTTTTGCAAAAATTTTCTCAAAACAAAACCAACTCATCCATTCAAACCAAATCAAACATCGTTCATCATTCGTACCATGCCACTATCCAAAAGAAAACATCCCAAAACAAACTAAGAACAAACTCAAGAAACCAACACATGAAATTATGAGTAACTAACCCCACCCCATACTTAGAATTTTGATGTCCTCATAAAAACAAAGAAATCAAAACTCAAAATAAAAGAGAAGAGAGTTAGAAAAGCTCACAATTTTTTATTCTTGAATGGCATGTCTAGATTTAGTTGGAAGGACGCCATCGGCGACTTCCTCTTTGGAGCCTTGCATGTCTTTCCTGCTCGTACACTTGGGCTTGGTAAGGATCTTGACTTGGTGGTTGGAGTTGAGGTGTAGGGCAAATCCATGGGTCCTCTCGGGAAGGGTAGTTCCCGACCATCCACTCGTTGAAGCTCTCTTGAACCCTCCACCTTTGGTCCTCCACCGTCATCAAATCGTCCACTTCACGCCTTGTGTAAGCAAGATTCCGGTTCATTTCCTCATATTGAGCTTGGAAGACTTCTTGTTGTTGGAAGAGTTGTTGTTGTTGAAGATTCATTTGTTGTTGTTGAAGGTTGATTTGGTGGGCCTCTTGAAGCATGCTTGATTGTTGGAGTTAAAGGTGAGCCATTTGGTTGGCTAGAAATGTCATGTCCACCGGTTGTTGAGGCTCGGGGAAGACCATTCCGGGCCCATACTATTGGGCATAACCTTCGTACCCTCCATAGTGCGGTAGCTCTTGCCTAGCTCCGCTTCCTTCTCCTTTCTCAAAGCGGCTCGGGACCGACTCGGGCAAGTAGGCGTCGGACCAACTTTGGTGAATGTCGGACCCGAGGTGCCCTGCATCTCGGTCCAATACTGTGGGAGCTTGGTATCTTGCTCGGAGGTTGGCTAGCAATCCTTAGTAACCTTCATCTTCTTCGGGAGGCGTGTCAACATCCATTGCCTCTCTTCTAGCAAACTCAAAGTTGTTGGGCTCATCATCGGACTCCGGAGATGGTTGGGGAGTGGTAAAGCGGATGTGTTGGGCACGACGTCTACACTCAATCGTCCCTTCCGGTTCTCCAAACGGGTTCTCCTTCCCAACCCAAACTTGGAACCAATTGTAATAGCTAGAAAGGTCAAAGAGTCTTGGCCCCAAAGGAATGGCCACCTTGTCAAAGTTTGAATGAGGTGCTAGATGGGTGGTGATGCCGGTGGTGACCTTCTGTTTGATGATGTTGGATTTCTTGAAGTATTTAAGGTTCATGTATTCCACTCCGTCGGCGCCGGCGTGTACTTGGATAGATCAACCTCGAGACGACTAGCCAAGCAGGCTATCATCCCTCCGAAGTAAATACATGAGGAGCTTTGGAAGCCCCTAACCATTTTGACCCACTCCCAAGTGAGGTTCAATGGCTTGTCGGTTTGGAATAGCATTTCATAGAGCAACATAGCTTCCTCCTTCATAGGCTTGCTTAGCTCGTGTCGGGCAAAGATGGCGCACCCCAAAACACGGATCATGACTCGGAAGAGAGGACTAGCGATCTCATTTGTAGAAGCTCCTTTTCTCATCTCACTCCTCCCCGCTACATGGCTCCATAGGTAATTCACCTTCTCATTGTCCACATAAGCTTCTTCTCTTGGAAAAGGGAACCCAAGATAGACCGCCAAGTTCCGAAGAGAGAGCTCTTGTGTCTCATTGCCCAATTGAAAGGTGATCACGCCGTCATTGTCCTCTACTCCTTCATAGGTGCACTTGAAGGTGGCCATGAACTCCGATGTCAAGGCGGGGTAGTGGGTGTTGTTCCACCTCAACATCACGTCAAGGCCAATGTGAGCGTAGCAACGGGGGAGAGCTACATCCATCCCCATCTTCCGTATAGACTCCTAATCTAGCCACCTTGTGTGGTGAGCTAGACCCATGTACCGCTCATAACTTTCAGCCACATCATCATCATCAAATCTCACATCATCCATCTTTGGTGCTTTCTTTGACTTCTTTGATTTCTTTGAGGGCCTCTCCATGTGTGAAGAAGATGCTCGGGTTTCCATAGTACATACACACACTCAAAGCAAAAGACTACAAGATAAGATCCATACAACCTCAACAATATCATACATATCTACAACTCACAACTCTATCACACAAGGTCATCCCATACTTATCCTCTAGACACTTAACTCACAAAATCCAGCATATATGAACAAAGGATCAAAAAAATGGTCAAGCTAGTAGATATATCATGATAATCAAGCTATAACCAACAATCAAACTCATGAATCCTAATGTCAACACGAGAAAAAGACTACTAGAACAAGGACCGACGAACTCTAGACATCGGGCCCGAGGTGCTCTCAACCTCGGTCCGAAGTGATGGACCGACTCTTCTATGTCGGGCCCGAGGTTCCTGGGTATCTCGGTCCGGTTCTAAACTCGTCTACTCCTACAAGCTCACCCAAAATCAACCTATCATGCTCCTACAATCCAATATCAACCATTTATCTTCATCAATCGAAGTTCTAAGGAGGTTCAATCATGCACAATCAACAATTAAGAACAAATTCTCCTATTAATGCAAAACACCATTGATGCTCAAGATTTAAACTCATTCAAACATGGAAAAACTCAATTCAAGCAATGAAAGCATGAAATTCACAAGGAATTAGATAGGAATCGAGATTCACATACCATAATTGAAGAGATCTAGACTTCTTAGCAAGCAATCAACTTAGAACCCAAATTTCTCCACCTAGATCTAGGGGAGAGATGAAGAACAATGGAACTTGTTGAGGTTTTCTTCTTGGAAATGATGTTTGGGGGTGTTTGTGGTGTTGGATCGAGATGGTAGAGGGCAAGCAAAGGGGATCGAGTGTGATCGAGGAAGGGGGCCGATTTTGGTGTTGGTGAGGGAGATGGGTATTTTTGGGGTGGTGGTTATGAAGAGGATGAAGGTAGGTAAGGGAAAACGGCTTTAAATGGGAAAGAAACAAAGTTTAGGTCAGAGGGGTATAGTTGGTATTTTCCATAACTCTTGACCAAGGTTGACCGAGTTGGGCGGACCGAGTTACCTAAGTCGGGCCCGAGTTACTAGGCATCTCGACCCGGTTTGGTTCGACCACCAAAAATTATTCCATCTATGCTACCTCTTTTCCCGTAAGTCCTTTTATTATTTTCGCCATTACCTCTACTCAATCATGAAGCACACATAGCACCACTAGAGCACAAAAATACATGCTAGGGAGAGATTAGAGAAAGTCTAAACTAAGCTAAGGAAATCAAACTAAAATTACAAAAATAAACCTACTAAGCTCGGGTTGCCTCCCGAGGAGCGCTTCTTTTAAGTCATTAGCTTGACTTCTAACCTCAACCTTCATGGTGGATGGAAGATGGTGAATTGGTCACCATAGTCATGTCCATTGCCATTGCCTTCATAACCGTAGAACTCTCCTTCACCTGTGGTTGATGTAGGCATGGCCCTCAAACTCTCCTTCACCTTTCTCCTCCAAAGCATAGGCTTGCACCTCTTGTACCTTCTCATCTTGATCTTCCTTCCCTACATCAAAAACTTCCAAAGAGTTTATAGAAGATTCAATAACATTATAGCTCACATCATCTTTCAAATCACTTAAGCGTATGTAACTATCTCCTAAATCCCCTTTTAAGTCACTCAAACAAATATAAGAGTCTCCCACATCAAAAGGATATAAGGAAGGATACTCTTCTTTGCTCTTTGACTCTTCTTGATGCTCAAATGGATCCACTAACTCTCTCTCTTGAACTTGGGCATTGACCCTTTCATTGCTCCTTAAGGGTACCTCCTCTTTTGTGGCTTCCACTTCCTCCCTTTTCCTCTTGGCATTCTCTTCCAACTTCAAAATTGCCAAGGCATCCGGCTCATTTAAAGCCTTGTTGAAGTGAAACTTAACTTTGTCTTCTCCAATTTCAAAGGTCACCTTTCCATTCTTCACATCAAATTTTGCTCCCGCCGTGACTAAAAACGGCCTTCCTAGAATGATAGGAACCAAAGGATCTTCCTTCATGTCAAGGATCACAAAGTCGTCGGGGACGAAGTACTTCCCCACTCTAACCGGGACATCATCCAAAATTCCCGTGGCTTTTGTAGTAGAACCATCGGCCATTGTGAGAGACATGTCAACCGGCTCAATCTCACCAAGGTTAGCCCTCTTCCAAATGCTCATGGGCATAACTGACACGCTTGCTCCTGAGTCACATAGAGCTTGGAAACATTGAGACCCCACTCCAACGGTAATTGCAAATCTCCCCGGGTCTCCCAATTTTTGAGGTAGCTCCAAGATTTTCACTTCGTCTTGCATTTCCACTATCGACCTCTCCTTGCTCACAATCTCTCTCAAGAACTTGGCATATAAAGGCATCTCATTTAGGGCATCGGTGAAGGTATCGTTATGTTCAACCCTTGCAAAAGCTTCAAGAATCTCTTGAACTTGCCCTCTACGACATCCTTGGGCTTCTTTGACGGGTAAGGAAGAGTTGCGCCGCCTTGATTCTTGTTGGGATCGACTTCCTTGGACCGGCTTGGACCGATGTAGGCTCCACGTCGGGCCCGATGTTCTAGTCCTCGGTCTGGGGGCTGAGCAAGGACTGGGATGTCGGTCCGACTTCAGGGCATGTCGGGCCCGACTTCCTCTCTTCCTCGGTCCTAGGCAGGGGACCTCCTTTGACTTGTGGCTCAATATCCTAGCACTTCGGGCCCGAGTTGCTGGGTAACTCGGTCCGACTCTCTTCCCTTGGTCTTGACACATGTGGCTCGGGTAGGCTCCGACCACTCCTCAACCCAATAGCTCGGACTTCATTTTGGTGTTGTGGGGCACGGGGATTCTCCTCGGGTCGGCCCGGGAGTCTCCCATCCTCTCTCGGAAGTTGAGTTGCAATGTGAGCAAATTGGTTGTCAACTTGTCTTCTCCATACACCAAACTCCTTGAATTGAGTGCTCACCTCATCAACTCGAGTGCTTATAACATCAACTCGCCTCTTAACATTGTTGATTTTGGTCTTCACTTCTTGGATGCCACCTCTCAATTCATTCGCCCATTGTGGAGTTTGTTGATCATAAAACCCCGGAGGTCGGTATGGTGGTGGTTGGGCCCTTGGCTCGTTTTTGTTGTAGTTGTTGTTGTAGCCATTGGCTTGGCCTTGGTTCCACCGTCCATTTCCTCCATTGCCTCCGTTATTGAAGTTGTTTCCATTGTTGAAGTTGTTTCTCCCTCCAAAATTCCTTTGAACAAAGTGTGCCTCCTCAATTTGCTCGGCCAAGCGAACTTGGCGTTCATTGGGACACTCTTGTGCGGTATGCTTGAGAGATCCACATTGTTCACATGCTCTTGAGGTTTGCTTGAAATGATTCACTTGCCTCCTCAACTTGGTCACCTCATCCTCAAGAAATTGAAGTCTCACGTCCTTGTCAATCTCCTCACTCTTCGGGTCATAGAGCCTCCTCGTACAATCTCCTTGGACTCTTACCTCTTTGTTTGCTTGGCTGACCTCATAAATGGCCTCATAATCGGAGAGTTTATCAAGTAACTCCCATGCTTGCTCCGGTGGCAAATCAATGAACCCACAATCGGTGTGGAGATTCAACTTGTCCTTGGTGGCGGGGTTAATTCCTTGGAAAAAGATGTCTTGGAGAACATATGGTTGTTTCCCTTTTGTTGGACATTGCCTCAACATCTCCTTGAACCGATCCCAAGCCTCAAAGAGTGGCTCGTTTGATCCTTGTTGGAAACTTGCTATCTTCCTCCTAAGCTCCGTTGTTTTTGTTGGTGGGAAGAACTTCATCAAGAACGCCTCGTTGAGAGCCCGCCATGTTGTGATTGATCGAGGATCTTGGCTCTCGAGCCAATGCGCCGCCTTGCCTCCTACCAACGACCATTTGAAAGCTTTGAGTAGCACATACTCTAGCATCTCTTCATCCGTCGAGATAGTCTCACACATATCCTTGAACCGCTTCACATGCTCAATTGGGCATCGCCCCTCCAATTGGTCCCTCTTGATAAGTGATATGAATTGAGTCTTGATCTCGAAGTTCCTTAAAACCTCCGGTAAGACAATGGCCGGCTCCGGCACCTTCAACTCCGGATGCATGTATTGGCGTGCATTCCGGGGTTGGGTGTTGAGTTGAGCCTCCAACCTCAACCTTTGCTCATGTTCCCTCCTCACTTCGGCATCCCGGTTTTCCATCTCAAGTTGCATACGATCCATGTCGGCCCTCATCCTAGCAACCTCATCATCATGTAGTGCTTGGTTCTTCATTCTCTTCTTCTTTCGAGCTTTTTTGATGATGCTTTCCAGATCACTCACAAAGTCGAACTCAATTGTTCCTCGGGCGGAACGAGCTCGCATACACCTATAAATAAAGACACAAACAAAACCAAATCAAAACAAAAACAAGGGGTTCGGGCTAATCCCTCACCCAAATCACTACAAATTCAAAGACTCAACAAAAGAGGTACCTCAAGCAAGTAGAACTCCCCGGCAACGGCGCCAAAATTCTGATCGGTCCGGATCGGGACCGACATGGTAGGGGGTCGAACGCTCGGGAGTTCGTTCGTTGAGTGCACCAAAAAGACTTAAAAAGGGAAAAGGAAAGCTTAAAACAAGGAAAATCAAAGGAAACCTCTCGGGACTGACATGGGTCACTTCGGCCCGAGATGAATCGACGAAGATTTGCACGGGACCGACACTGAAGTAAGTTGGTACCGAGGTCTAGGTAAGTCGAACTAGGCAAAATAGGAGAGATCGGTCTTGGGTTTTTTGGGTCCCTTCCCTAACTAGAATCGAGGTTGTCCGCATTCGATCCCGCCACTCTACACATCGACCATAGGGAGATTGATTTCCCTTTCGATGCAAGGTCAAGTGATAGGCAAAAGATCGCTTCCGTTCACTCTTGCCAATCACAAGCCCTTGATCCCTTGCTTTCACAAGAGATTGTAGCTCTATGTAGAGTGGATTCCTGGATCAAGCACTCAATGCTATGGAATTGGGGGTTCAAACCCAACCTAGCTAGGGGTTTCCCCCATAGCCCAAGACTAATGGAATCTACTCCATAAGGCTAGAGTAAAAAGCAATCAAAAGACAAGGCAAACAAATCTTAATCATCAAACTCAAATCAAAGCCAAATCTCATTCAATTCAAAGGAAATCCACAAGATCCAAACTCAAATCCACAAATTACAAATCTAAACAAGTTCAAACTCACAATTCCTTCCTAGATCTACTCCTTTCTCCACCGATTTCCTCTTCTTCTCCTCTTTTTTTCTTCCTCCTTGCTCTCCAAGTGTTCCTTAAGCCTTTGAGAGTGATTAGATGTGTGTAAACTTGGATAATTCTCTAATTTTCTTCTCTCTTTTTAATTAGAGGCCAAGAATATCCAAAAATGGAAGAGGGGCAAAAGTGGTAGATCACATTTGTGTGCCTTGGTGCCCAATCCACACTTCGCCGACTTGGACCAACACGGAACAACCTCGGGCCCGACTTACCACACCTCGGTCCGGGTCTCCATGAGTCGATCTCGGGCCCGAGTTGCTGGGCAACTCCATCTTGGCGTCGGTCCTCTTCTCTTCTTGCTTTTCTTGAGCTCCTCTTCGTTGATCGCTCGGCCCTTCCGCTCCTTTGTACTCATGCCTTGCTCCTCCTTAGGGACTGTTTTGGGCGAATTAACTGTGCTAACACGTTACTTCGCTATAATGAGGGACTCCTAGTCACAAAGTCGTCACGACGCGTTAGAAAATATGAACAAAAGATTATTAACAGAAATAACGAATGAAGTAACAAAGGAAATGTTGAGAATGAGGTGAATCGTAATGCGAATTGTATTGATCGAATGATGCTTCTAGGATCGAGTAAGAATATTTGAGTACACTTGATTCCTTAGAACAAAAAGAATCGCAATTGACTAGAATAAGGCAAGAATAATGAGATTTTTGGTAAGCTTTGGGCGAGCGTCAGTGTTGAATATTTTTTTTTCCTCCTTCAAGCTCCATCCTTCCTTTTATATCGCGACCATCTCTCTTAATCGAGCCGTTGATGAACGTCTAGGAAATCCCGGAAATATCGCACTTGCAGTTACAGCTTGGCGTTTGAAGATCTTCATCATGCTACAGTCAATGCCCGCTTTCAATTGGAAGGCGAAATTCACGGGCTTGACTCCGCTAGCCGTTAGCGTTGAACATTCATGGGCTTTTCCATTCAGTGTTTGTGGGCTCAAGTTTTGGTCGGCCCAACAATACCCCCTCAAAAAGCCCAGGAAACTCCCGCGAGCGGTTTCCTTAGGGTTTTTGAATTTCGAATTTGTTGTTTTGGGAAGTTGTAGCGTGATGGCGTGACGTCCCATCAATCCTTATTTAAGAGATATGATGATGGCCTGCAGCTTCAATTAATCCGCTTTCCTTCAAGGTACGATCTTTTCCTCTTCTTCTTCTCTCTGTTTTTTGAAGTTTCTTCGATGGCTTCTTCTTGCAAAGAAACTGCTTTGTCTCCTTATTTTTCTCCTTTAAAACTCCTTAGCGGCGCTTATCAGAGGAATTCCTCTTCTGAAGCCCCATGGGAGTTTGCTGCTTCCGTGGGCTTTCCCCCAAGCGCCGAGATTTTCATGCCTCCTGATGGGATTTTTGCTGACGCCTATGCGAAAGATTGGGTATGTTTTCACGAGTACCCTTTCCGCATTGGCCACCGCTTTCCTCTTTCCCCTCTTGTAACCGATTTTTTAAACAAGCTTGGCGTTTCCCCGGGACAACTTCTTCCCCAAGTGTGGAGAATCTTGCTCTCTGTAGAGCGACTATGTTCTAAACGGGGTATTGCTTTTCAAAGTGAGGATTTTTTCGTGAACTATCGTGTTTCCAAGGGCGGTCCGGGGCGGATCACGCTCAAGACTCTTCGCACAAAATCTGATTTCGTTTTTAACATCTCAAAATCCGACCGTGGTTGGGCGGATAAGTTCTTCTTTGTGAAGATCTCGTCTCTTATGGGTGACTCGTCCTCCTTGCGAAGTCGTTGGAGGCCTATAGGTAGTGTTTTACCCTTCTTTTGTTTTTGCTTGTTCAAACCCTAACTCGTCTGTCGTCCTTTTTTGCAGAAGAGGTCGCCTCGCTGGTGATCGGTCCGGGTGTGGTGGTCAAAATTTAGATTTATAAACCGAACCTCACTTGTAGTAAAGAGGTAGGGTGTCGAACACACGGGAGTTCGTGCGTTGAGAGTACCCGAAAGACTAAAAAGATGTAAAAGAAAGGCAAAATAAAGGAAAACGGAAGAAATCACCTCGGACCGACACTAGTCACTTCGGTCCGAGGGTGGATCGAGGTTGTTTGGCCGGGACCGACTTGGTTCAACGTCGGGCCCAATGTACTGGTAACTCGATTTGTCAAAATTGGTAGATCGGTCTTGGGTTTTTGGGTTCCCTCCTTAACTAGACTTGAGTAATTCCACCTCAATTCAACCAATAAGTGTTGATCCTTGTGAGATCGAGGTTGCCCACCTTCGATCTCTCCACTCTACACTTCGACCCAAGGGAGTTTCCACTCACCTTCGATGTTAGGTCTAGCAATTGGGTAAGAGACCGCTCCCGCTTACTCTTACCAATCACAAGCCCTATGTCCCTTGTTCCCACAAGAGAATTGAAGCTTAGTGTAGAGAGGATTCCTAGATCAAGCACTCAAAGGCTATGGAATTGGGGTTTCCTACCCAATCCTAGCTAGGGGATTCCCCCATAGCCCAAGACTATGGAATCTACTCCATAAGATAAGAGTAACAAGCAATCAAATGTAAAAGCAAGCAAATCTCAATCATCAACATCAATCCAAACTCAAATTGCATTCAATTCTCAAAGGGTTCACAAGATCCAAGTCTTAATTCTACTAAAACCAAAGCAAATCAAGTACAAACTCACTAGAACTCTCTCTAGCTCCACCGATTTCCTCCTCTTCTCCTTCTCCTTCCTTCTCCTTGCTCTCCAAGTCTTCCTTGAGCCTTTGAGAGTGATTTGGTGTGGGATTCTTGTTGGATGATCTCTAATCTCTCTCTAATTATGCTTTTCTCTTGATTGGGGACCAAGGAATTCCAAATTAGAAGAAGGGTAAAATTGGAAGTTCACCATAATTGTGCCTTGGGGCCTAATCTTCACAATTGCCGACTCGGACCGACTTCTTGGGGACCTCGGGCCCGACGTTGGGAACGTCGATCCCTTGCACTGATTGCTCGATCTCGGGCCCGACTTGGTGGTGCTCGGTCCTAGGCCTCGATCCTTGTCTCTTCTTGGTTTTCCTTTGGTTCCTCTTCATTCTTAGCATGGCTCTTCCGCTCCTTAGCTTGGCTCCTCCATAAGCTCCTCCAAAATGTCCTCATTCTTGCCATTTTACCTACAAAACAAAGCAAACTCGCATAGTTTCCGAATCTTAAAGAAAACCGGGAACTAAGCTAAGAAGGAACGAAACTAACAAAGAAAGGAATGAAAAACACATATTCACAAGGGAAATTAACTACTAAAACACCTCCAAAATGAGAGACATCAGCTGGTTCCGCACAAGGGCTCCGTTGTGACTGTTTCTCAGATTGAAGCAATTCCCATTGCTGATAGGTCTTACCCAGAGTTGGGTCCTTCTTCTTCGATAGAATCCGACGAGATCGAAATGTCTAGTAGGTTCCTTCGTGTTTGTCGTTCTCTTTTCTCTTTCTTTTTTTATATGCTTTTGCGTGTTTGTTTGACGCGTCTACGTCTTTATGTTGTAGGTTCTAGAGCTACGCGTTCCACGGCTTCGCTTACCACCGCTGAGCGCTTGGAGGCACGAAAGAAGAGAAAGGCCGAAACCGCTTCCAGTGCAGACACTGAAACTGCAATCTCTCTCCCTCCCAAGGCCCCCGACTCTAAGAAGCTCATCTCGTCGAGGAAAGATTCTGGTGCTAGAGTGACCGATCTTCCGAAGACAATGATGTCGCCGGATATGGACCCCGTGAAATGCCTACATTCCTTGGCTTCTCTAAAGGTCGACTGTTTCTCTGGACGCCCGCACCCCCTGCCTTCTTATTCCGAGTTGTTTGGCGAAATTGTTGCTGCTCAGTGGCAGGTATGAATTATTTTAAATACATGTTTGTGTACGTTACCTGACTTTTTAGCTCTGAATCATAACACGTTGATGTTTCTTCCCAGGGCCTTCAAGTTTCTTTTGCCGCCTTCGACAAGTTCAAAGACTTACCTGACCAACTGTCTACTTGTAACATGAACCTCCAAAATGAGAAGAACAAATCTTCTCTGTTGGCTGAGGAGAAGGCATCTCTGGAATCAAGGATTGCCAAGTTGCAGGAGGAGTTGAAGATGGCCCAGCAAGAGTCCCAGGTTTACCAAGAGGAACTCGAGAATGAGCAAAAGAAGTCCGCCGCTTTGGCCAACGAGATCGAGCAGTCCGCCGACTTCTACTCCATCAAAGCTCGAGTGGAGACGATGGAGGAGCACTTTGTGGGGAAATCTGCTGGCTGGGATGTCGCAAAGGAAAGGGCGGAATTCATGTCGATGTTTCCGGATGCGCTAAGGCGATGAAGAATCCATCTCCTATGGACGACATCATGAAGGTGGCGCAGGAGGTAGCTCAAGTGGAGGCAACGGAGAAGGATTCCACGAAGGCCTCCGAAGATTGAATTTGTCTGTTTTTGTTTTAAAGACTTCTTACTCCACGAAGGCCTCGATCTCGTTGGCTTTGGCCAACGAGATCGAGGAGTCCGCCGACTTCTACACAATCAAAGCTCGAGTGGAGACGATGGAGGAGCACTTTGCGGGGAAATCTGCTGGCTGGGATGTCGCAAAGGAAAGGGCGGAATTCATGTCGATGTTTCCGGATGCGGCTAAGGCGATGAAGAATCCATCTCCTATGGACGACATCATGAAGGTGGCGCAGGAGGTAGCTCAAGTGGAGGCAACGGAGAAGGATTCCACGAAGGCCTCCGAAGATTGAATTTGTCTGTTTTTGTTTTAAAGACTTCTTACTCTACCCCTAGTGTGTTGGGGCTTCTGAACTTGTTTTACCCCCTTATGTGTCCTGGGGTTATTTTGTAAAAACTTTAAGTATTATGGCCGCTAGTTTTAGGGCCCTATGACTGCTTGCCCTTTGCTTTTGGGGACTGTTTAATTATTACTATTATGCATATTTGTCTTTGTTTTGTCTGCGTTTGGTTTGCAGGTTTAGAGTCAAGCTGGAAGCGTGAGAGACTGGTTGAAGACTCTGGGCGAGCGTCAGTGTTGAATATTTTTTTGTCCTCCTTCAAGCTCCATCCTTCCTTTTATATCGCGACCATCTCTCTTAATCGAGCCGTTGATGAACGTCTAGGAAATCCCGGAAATATCGCACTTGCAGTTACAGCTTGGCGTTTGAAGATCTTCATCATGCTACAGTCAATGCCCGCTTTCAATTGGAAGGCGAAATTCACAGGCTTGACTCCGCTAGCCGTTAGCATTGAACATTCATGGGCTTATCCATTCAGTGTTTGTGGGCTTAAGTTTTGGTCGGCCCAACAGGGACTCCTTCCGAAACCTACAAAATGCAACAAATTCGCGTAGTCTCCGAATCTCATAGACAATCGGAATCTAAGCTAAAAAGGAACAAAACTAGCAAAGAAAGGAACAAAATACACCTATTTACAAAGGAAATTAACCACTAAAACTCCACCAAAATGAGAGACATCAACGCTTCTCGCTCAATCTAACACCTAAGTCTCACTTGTTCTTGAGCTTGTTCTTGGTGTTCTTAAGCGTCTGACAAATTCCTCTGAATATTCTCTGAAGCATCAAGTCACAATAAATGCTCTGGGAGAGTATTTATAGTGCCATATGGAAGGGCGTCATTCTCTGACGATCATGTCCTTGAGGACGTTGCTACAGTAATCGGCTTCCACGTGTCTCTGTGATGATCAAGGAAGCTTACAGGCAATTGCGTTAGACTTGATTGCGGGATCTTCCGCCACGTGGAGTTCATGATCAAAGCTTGTCTAGTGATGTTACTTTGTCGGCCAGCTTTGGAGGACTCCAGTGTAGTGATTAAGGACGATGTCCTTATTGTGAATTTGCCAAGTCGTTCTTTCAGATGTGTAGCGTCCTTACTCCTTGAGGACTGCTACTTATAAAATCACTTGTTGTCCTTTTCAACATGCGTCCCTGAAACACTTGGACAACTTATTAGATCAAGACGAGTTTGTCATATCAAAACTAAGGGACGCCAGACACAATGTTAAGTACTGAAGGCGTCCTTAATATTGTCCCAACAATTTCCCCCTTTTTGATGATGAC
The DNA here is from genome assembly GCA_963924305.1 of Polygonum maritimum. Lineage (NCBI taxonomy): Eukaryota > Viridiplantae > Streptophyta > Magnoliopsida > Caryophyllales > Polygonaceae > Polygonum > Polygonum maritimum. The sequence goes on from OZ002729.1 coordinate 23,716,489, forward strand.
AAACTCTAGGCAAAAATAGTTTTGAACTTTAAGGATCTAGCATGCTCTGAAAACTTTAAAGGGCGTCCCTTTAACATTTAGCAATTTCCTATAAGCACAAGTTTTCAACACTTGATCTTTTCTTTCTTTTGGATTTTAGGGAGGGGACGACTATACTTAATCAAACTTCATTTTCTCTTTTCACTAGCGTCCCTTATTCTTATTTAGAGGCAATGTGTCGTCCTTAGGTCCTTTCACTAAAAAGCCCCCTTAGCACTTGCTTATTCTGGATAACTATTATGAAGCGCATCTCTGAAAAACTACACTTCCCCCTTTTGGCATCATCGCAAAGGATAACACGTTAGCATAAGGACGGTAGCACAAAATCACAACTAGAGGCAAATAAACACTTAAACACACGGATGCACACAAGCATGAGAATGGTCATTGAATAAAAAGGAGGTCTTATTACAGACAAGCAGACGAGTGTTTTAAAACAAAAGAAGCACAAGCAAAATAGATGAGGGATTAATTGTTTAGGGAGTAGGTGATCCAGCAGGACGACTTTGATCATCGACATTGACGTCCGTTGCATTAGGTTCTTCTTCGTCCTGAGTATTGCCCTCTGTGCTCTCTTTGTGAATGGACTGTATCAACATCTTGATCATATCATTCTGATTCTGAATAGCTCGGAAATATTAGAAAATTTGTTGAAGAATGGCGTTCCCTTGCTACACTAGAACATTCTGATTGTGAATAATGAGAGCGTACAGCTGCTTATCAGAGTGAGCTACAGTATTTGACGGAGTAGGAGAAGCTTGAAAGTAGGACGGCGGCTGTTGGTGTTGAGAAGGAGAATAGTTGAACTCCATTGGAGGATTGTTGAGGAAGGACGATAGTTGATCTACTTCAGCATATCGAGCAGCACGGGCTTCCTCAAATTCAACTAAATCAGTGGGCTCAGGCTCAACTGCAACTGTCTTCCCTTTCGTGGCAGCCTCTTACCTAGCACGCTCGTCCTCAGCAACTTTCTTTGCAGCCTCTTGCCTTAGGCGTTTCTCTTCTACTTTTCTAGCGGCCTCTTCTTCTTTCTTCTTTTTCTCAGCTTACTTCTTCTCTTTTTCAATCTGCTTTCGGAAAGAGGGAAGCTCTTTGCTATGCTTGATTTCCAAGATACCATACTTCTGATCCCATGGCAAGCCCAAGGTGGTTTCCTCACCAGGATTGTAGGCATCATTTTCAATGAGGAGAGCCTTCACAAGACCTGGGTAGGGAAGGGCATGGTTCTTGCGAGTGCACTTAGCCATATGCTCAATCATGATTCTGGCCAAGTTGATCTTGCAACCCTGTAGGAAAGCGTCCAGAAGCAAGCAATCAATAGTCTGAACAAGGGACTTCTTTTCCTGTCTTGGCACAATAGTTCGACAGAGCATAAAGTGTGCCATAGCACCAGTTTGAGTAAGAACTGAAGCAACTTGGTCATGGAAGTCTGGCGTCTTCCCATTGAAGATCCTTTTGGAAAGGGCGTTCAGTTCTTCGCCTTCTATTCCAAAGCCAGAAGCAGGAACCCTGTGAAGAGCTTCATTACCAGGACGCTGCTTGTCTAGACCCATAAGCTGACGGACTGTTTTCTCTGAGAATGGGGCACTTTCACCATTTGCCAAGAACGTCCCTGTGCCATTCTCAATGTTGATGTTGAGAGAATCATAGAAGTCCTGAACAAGCTTAGGATCCACCTTAACATGTTCTTTAGAGATTTTCAGCCATCCTTGAAGTCGAAGAAGCTCAACAAGTTCCTTTGCCTGAGAAAACTGGCTAAGGAAGGCTTCATCAAAAACCAGAGGAGCCAAAATATGCTCCTTTTTGTTGTTTTTCTTCTTCTTAGAGGGACCAGCAGCACTATCTTCATGGTCGTCCTCATCCTCATCATCCTCTTCTTCGTTGCTGTCTCCCTCTTGGAGATCCTCCTCACCATGTCCTTCAGGTGGACCAGAGTCCTTGGAGGCTTTGGTTTTCCTCTTTTTAGAGGGAGGTCCACCTTTGCCTTTGGGAGCTGACTTGCCTCCCGTGTCCGTAGGGACGACTTCCCAACGAGGGATTTCTTGAGCATCAACATCGAGCTGTGCGTCAAAAGAAAGAGCGTCCTCAAAGACAACATTGTCGCTTTGATTCGCAATTTTGCGACTGAGCTCTTCGTCCTCTGCAATCTGTTGTCGTGTGATTTCATCAAGGAAGATTATGGAATCGATCTCCTCAGAAGTGGCAGAGCCAAACTCTGCTTCAATTAAGTCGTCAGGGACGACAACAGGAGATGGGGAGAGCTCCCTTGAAGAGGGAGTGTGGGGGGCTGAGGGTTGGGAATTTTGAGGAGATGGGGAGTTGGAAATATTGACATTAGGGAACGCCTCTTTAATTTGGAGAAGGGAGGGATCAGGGATTGTAGGGTCAAAAATTTCCAATGGGGAGGGGGTAGATGAGGGAGTGGGAGTGGGAGTGTCAAGGGGAATTGGGTTTGGCTTGGCCTTGGCTAGCTTGCGTCTTTAGAGGGGCTTTTTGGCGGGGTCATGTTTGTGTTTTGTTCGCTCCTCTACCAAATGAGTATGGTAGCGGTCAAAAATCCGAGTGGGTTTAGAGGAGGAGGATGGTTTTGAGATGGTAGGGAGTTCTTGTTAAGTCTTAAGGAGGTGGGAGGAGGTCTTGTGGTAATGACACGGGGAGGAGAAGGAGGAGGTGGGGACGGCATCACTAACCTTTTAACACCCTTAGGAACGGGTGGAAGATCAACGAAGCGGGCATTGGAGAGGTCAGGGATGGATTCAATTAGTGGGAGCCTCCAATCTTGGCCTTGGAATGCCTCTAGAAAAATATTTGTTCCACCACAGAAAGGAGCGTCCTTTCCCCCTGTCTTTTGCAACACAGGTATGATGAACCGTTGTAAGAACGTCCTCAGATTTCTGAAGCGTTCTTGATTGTTGTAGTGCTTCATGTAGTGAGCCACTGTGTCAAAGAGAGTCCACGGCTTCGTTTCAATGAAGTCCTTTAAGATCTCATCAATTCGAATTTATGGCGGTCCTTCAACATAGAACGCCTTTTTGTTGAGACGCTTGCGCTTGCTTCCAACAGAGATACCGGACAAATTCTGAACACTTGTCATTTTGAAGAGAAGGAGTGATCAGAGACTGGCCGGAAAAGTAAAGAGAGACTGCCGGAGTTCTAGAGACAAGTCAGAACAAACGCTGTTTTGAGAGAATAGTGAGCGAAAGTTCTGACAGCCGTTGCAATCAATAAATATATAGGGAGTTGGTGAGGGGCACGCTGGTAACTTCCACTCTTTCAAAGTTCAAAATGGCAACTTTTCAAATTTCAAATAAGGGCGCGTTCCTGATGAACCTGTACTGAACTAACATCCTGTACTGAGAGAATAACTGACGTCCTTGACGGAAAGATCACCAAAAAATCTTAAAAAAATCTTTGAACTAGGCTATGGTTTGGGAACCGTTGGTTTCCATTCTTTTTCTCTTAAAAAAATCTTTGAACTAATAGAACTTGATAGAAAGATCACCAAACAACACCAACACAAGCATACGAATCATGCGATTCCGAATGTTTCTCAAATTCTCAATAACACAACCTTTCTTATTGATTGGTTTGATTTGCCTAGTCTATGGTTTGGGAACCGTTGTTTTCCATTCTTTTTCTCGTCCCAAAATCTTTGTACTAATAGAAATTAATAGAAAGATCACCAAATAACACAAATACAAGTAGGCGAATCATGCGATTTCGATAATACAATCTTTCTTATTAATTGGTTTGATTTGACTAGGTTATGGTTCTGGAACCGTTGGTTTCCATTTTTTTTCTCTTAAAAAAATCTTTGAACTAATAGATATTGATAGAAAGATCACCAAAAAACACCAACACAAGGATACGAATCATGCGATTCCGAATGTTTCTCAAATTCTCAATAACATAACTTTTCTTATTGATGGGTTTGATTTGCCTAGGCTATGGTTTGGGAACCGTTGTTTTCCATTCTTTTTCTCGTCAAAAAATCTTTGAACTAATAGAACTTGACTGAAAGATCACCAAACAACACAAACCATAGCCTAGTCAAATCTCAATAACACAACCTTTCTTATTGAATCATGCGATTCCGAATGTTTCTCAAATTCTCAACACAAACCATAGCCTAGTCAAATCTCAATAATAGAACTAATAGAAGTTGATTGAATCATGCGATTCCGAATGTTTCTCAAATTCTCAATAACACAACCTTTCTTATTGATTGGTTTGATTTGCCTAGGCTATGGTTTGGGAACCGTTGTTTTCCATTCTTTTTCTCGTCCAACAATCTTTGTACTAATAGAAATTCATAGAAAGATCACCAAACAACACAAACACAAGCAGGCGAATCATGCGATTTCGATAATACAATCTTTCTTATTAATTGGTTTGATTTGACTAGGTTATGGTTTAGGAACCGTTGGTTTCCATTTTTTTTCTCTTAAAAAAATCTTATTAATTTTCAATAATACAACCTTTCTTATTGATTGGTTTGATTTGCCTAGGCTATGGTTTGGGAATTGTTGTTTTCCATTCTTTTTCTCGTTCAAAAATCTTTGAACTAATAGAAACTGATAGAAAGATCAGCAAACAACATAAACACAGACGTCTTGAGATCACCTTTAGAACCATTTTGAAAACCAAGCAAGTACATCCCGTAAAAGAAAGTATGAAGCTTATAGGATGCTTTTGCAAGGTTCTCGGCCAGGGTAAGATTAGAGTACCCATCATTTCGGCTTATAATGAGGGTTGGGTGATTAGGGATACTCTCTTTCAAGACAAATAGAGAAATTCAATGGCGTTCACAGGATATGCACAAAGCAGTTTTAGACTAGCGTCCTTGCAAATGTGAAATTAATGCATAAAGTACTTAGCAAGTATGAAATCAACTTAACATAGCCAAGCACTGAGAGAATAGTAGAACGGGACTTGCTACTTAGAAGGTATCATCCCCAAGAGCAACCTGAGACGCTCAAAGGGACGTCTATCAAGCGCCTTAGTGAAAATATCAGCTATTTGGTCCTCAGTTCGCACATGCTCCATACTAATGAGTCCTAGTTCAACATTATCACGCAAGAAATGATGCCTTATATGAATATGCTTTGTGCGTGAATGAAAAACAGGATTCTTAGAAATTTCAATAGCACTTGTATTATCACAGAGAATGGGAATAGTATCAAGATTTATACCATAGTCCTCAAGTTGATATTTGATCCAAATGACTTGTGCACAGTACGAGGCAGCAGCAACGTACTCAGCTTCTATAGTAGAGAGTGCCACAGAGTTTTGTTTCTTAGATCCCCATGAGACTAAGCATGAACCAAGGAACTGTGCTATTCCTGAAGTGCTTTTCCTATCGAACACATGACCAGCATAATCAGCGTCCGAGTAGCCAACAAGCTTGAAGGACGTCTTCCTTGGGTACCAAAGACAGATATCATCACGTCCCTTGAGGTAGCGAAAGATTCGCTTGACTTCTTTCATGTGGGACTCCTTTGGATTAGCTTGGAAGCGTGCACACAAGCAAACGGTGAACATGATGCCTGGACGGCTTGCGTTCAAATAAAGCAAAGAACCAATCCTTCCTCGATAGAGCTTTTGATCAACGTCCTTCCCTTGTTCATCTTTGTAAAGACGCGAATTGGGAGAACAAGGAGTAGCAACTGGTTTGGACGTGTTCATCTTGTACTTTTCAAGCATTTCACGGACATACTTCTGTTGGTGAATGCGCGTCCCTTCCTTGAGTTGATTGATTTGAAGTCCCAAGAAGAAATTGAGTTCTCCAATGAGGGACATTTCAAACTCACTACTCATTAAGGACTTGAACTCATCTACAAGTTTCATGTTAGTACTACCAAAGACTATATCATCAACATAGACTTGGGCAATCAAAATGTCCTTGTGAACTTTATTAATGAACAAAGTTTTATCAATTGAACCTCTTGTATAACCATTAGACAAAAAAAAGGACGCAAACCTCTCGTACCATGTACGAGGAGCTTGCTTGAGTCCATAGAGAGCTTTGTCTAAGTAGTACACATGATCTGGGTGAGAAGCGTCCTCGAAGCCAGGAGGCTGAGCGACATATACTTCCTCCTTGAGTTTTCCATTGAGAAAAGGCTGTCTTGACGTCCATCTGAAATAACTTGAATCCCTTGTGCGCGGCAAAGGCTATAAGGAGGCGGACGGCTTCAATTCTAGCAACAGGAGCAAAAGTCTCATGATAGTCAATGCCTTCCTCTTCCTTGAATCCTTGAGCCACCAGTCTTGCCTTGTTCCTTGAAACGCGTCCACTTTCATCAAGTTTATTTCTGAACACCCAGCGCGTCCCTATGATGTTTTTTCCTTTGGGACGAGGGACGAGGGTCCAAACTTTGTTCCTTTCAAACTGATTGAGTTCTTCTTGCATTGCTTGAATCCAGTCAGCGTCCAGAAGTGCTTCCTTGATGTTCTTGGGTTCCATCATAGACACAAAGGCATTGGAAGCACAGAAAGCCAAATTTGAACTCTGGGTGCAGCTGACCTTGTTTGAACTCCTTGAGAGATATCTGAGACAATCTGAGTGGTTGGGTGGTCCCTAGAGAGGCGGGACTCCCTTTGAAATAACTGAACATATCTTGGATCAATATCTCCATCAAAATCATCACTATCATCTTGAGCATCGTCCTCAGTGTGTTCCCCCTCAGAAAGAGCGTCCACACCTTGGCGTTGCTCACCTTGTTGACTTGATTCAGCCACATCTTGTTGCACTGGAGATTCACTACGAGAGGGAACTCCCTGAACAACACTAGGAGCGTCCACTGAGACTTCTTGTGGATTTGGAGTAGCGTCCTTAGGGACGTAGTACTTCCCAGAGGACCAATCTTCAACTTCGTCTTCAGATTCGTCCTGTTGTTGTGAGGAAGAGCGTTCTTTCATACTTGGTTTTTCTTTGTGAGAAGAACTCTCTTTGAATACAACATGAATACTCTCCTCAAGCTTAAGAGTCCTTTTGTTGAAAACTCTATAGGCTTTTCTTGTTAGGGAGTACCCAAGGAAAATGGCTTCATCACTCCTTGCATCAAACTTTCCAAGTCTTTCTTTGTCATTGTTGTAAACGAAGCACTTGCACCCAAACACTCTGAGATAATCAATGCGAGGCTTCCTTCCATTCAACAACTCATAGAATGTCTTCTTCAGCAAAGGACGAATCATGGCACAATTGATGATGTAGCATGTTGTAACAACAGCTTCCGCCCAAAAGTACTTGGGGACGCTATTTGCTAGAAGCATAGTTCTTGCCATATCCTCCAACGTCCTGTTCTTTCTCTCCACAACACCATTTTGTTGAGGAGTCCTTGGAGCTGAGAAGTTGTGGGAAACACCGTTTTGCTCACAATAGGCCACGAACTCTGAGTTTTGAAACTCTGTCCCATGGTCTGATCTTATTACTTTCAAAAGCATGCCAAGAGCAACTTCTACTTGTTTGATGAAGATTTTGAATGCGTTGAAACAATCTGCTTTTGACACCAAGAAAAGAGCCCAAGTGAAACGAGAAAAATCATCTACGAGAACGTACATGTACCTCTTTCCACCGTAGCTCGGTGTCTTCATTGGTCCACAAAGATCCATATGAAGAAGTTCCAGAGGCTTCTTCGTACTGACTTCGTTTTTGGATTTGAAAGACGTTCTTGTTTGCTTCCCTTTGATACAAGCTTCACACTGTTCAACTTTCTCAAGATCAATTCGGGGAAGCCCTTTGACAAGATTTCTTTGGTGTAGTTTTAGGATTGTGCTTAGTCCAGCATGGCCAAGACGGCGATGCCAGAGGTCAGTGTCCTCTCTTGAAACAGACAGACACAACTCAGATACTGGCTTGAACTCTTGGTTGAAGATGTAGACATTGTTCTTGCGAACTCCTTTGAGAACGACTTTGTTTGATTTCTTGTTGATAACTAGGCACTCCTTTGAGTCAAATGTGACTAGGTTCTCACCTTGATCACACATTTGAGAGACACTCAGAAGATTGAACCCAAGTCCTTCAACAAGACTTACATTAGATGCTTTAATGGACGAATTCAAAATGGCAGTTCCCATCCCTTTGATCTTTCCTTTGCCCTTGTTGCCAAACGAGACAGTTCCTCCCGTGGCACTACTTTGGATAGAAGTGAGATGGATCTGGCTTCCTGTCATATGATTTGGGGCGCCACTATCAATGATCCATGGGCGTCCCCATCACTTCCACCTGCCAAAACAAAGTTAGTGTTTGGCGACCCAGGCAAGGTGTTCCTTACCTGGTTCGTTACAGAAATAAAACTCTGGTTCTGCCATGTAGTCATTTATATTAACATCATTGGACGTAGCATGCTTTCGGAAAGAACTTTTAGAACGTCTAGGACGCCTAGCATTAGTCTTAGGGACGGACTCATCATTTTCAATGTTAGTCCTAGCAGCTTTTCCACTTTCAATGTCTTCCTTTAGTTTTACACAATCATATTTGAAGTGGTCTCCTTGTCCACAGTACCAACACGTCCTGTAGTAAGTACCAAGATAATACTTCTTATTGGGACGTTGGATTTTGTTCTCTTTCATTTTTTGTGGATTGCAAACTTTAGAACCTTCCCCCTTAGTAATTTTCTTATAGATCCTATGACTTGTGGAGTTAATGTAGTAGTCCTCTTGGGCTTTCTCTCCACACTCTAGGACTCTAATGCGCTCAAGAAGGTTCTTAGTTTTCTCCCTTTCTAGTTCAAGTTCTAAAGTTTTACTTGCCTCAAAGTCGCTTGGGAGAGAGTTCCTAGAATCAGACTCATAACCTAGTCCTCTTTTGGCAGGAACGAAGACTACAGGTTTGACTTCCTCAGTGATAGGACTCTTTCCTAAACTTCTTCCCTAAGCTTAGCGTTCTCCAGTTTAAGACACATCACTTCAGTTTTTAGGGATTTATTTTCTTCATAGGAGGACTCTAGTTGTAAAGACATTGTAGCACAGTTCTCACATTCAACTACTATGTTTTCATCTTCAAGTTCATCCATTCTATGTTACATAGCAAGACTTTCTTCCATGATTTTACCAATGAGTTTAATGAGCTTTGGTTTTGAACATTTCTCTAAGGAACGCATCATGGAATTGTGAGTTACCTCTTGCTCATTTTCGCAGGCGTTCTCTTCAATAGCTGGGGCGTCCTCCATTGCCATGTACGCCACTTGATCTTCTGGTTCTTCATCATCAGAACTGAGATTGTCCCATGCAGCTGCGTACGCATTTATGAGAGCTTTCTTCTTCATATCCTTGGAGGACATTCCTGTGGTACACTTCTTGGCAAAATTCCTTTCTTGTTACATTTGTAACAAGTGAGTTCCTTCATTTCTGCTTCAATGTACTTGGGACTCTCCTTTTTGTAAGGCATCTTGTGCTTGTTGAAGTATTTGTTCCTTTTACCATAAGAACGGAGAGCTTTGTGAATAAGAGAAAGTTCTTCTTCTTCATCAAGTTGTTCTTTTGACTTGCTTTCATTCTCTTTCAGGGTTTGAACACGCAAGTTCTCACGGTGTTCTGTTGTTTTAGCCTGCATCATCAATTGTAGTTCTCTTTGTCTATGTAGATACTCTGCGTATTCTGGCGTTGTGGACGCCAATGCAAGATCTGTTTGAGGGTTCCGTCCTAGCTCAGCCATGTCAAAGTTCCTCCTTGCTTCGTACTGCCTTAGCTTCCCGTAGATCTCTTCCATATCTAGAGTCTTGTTGGCTTGATTCTCTTTGAAGGTAGTTCTATCAAAGTTCCAGATTCCAGTCAACCCATCAATGACCACTTGAACTCTATTCCTCATGGAGATTTCAGCTTCTGGGATATCCAAGTTCTTCATCTTGGTGACAAGAGCTTCAAAACGGTAGGAGTAGTCCTTGACCGTTTCGTTTGGCAACATTCTAAATGCATAGAACTCCCTTTTAATTTCCAGCTGGACGTCCTCCTTCATTTCAGCAGTTCCCACGTGAAACTTCTCGAGAGCTTCCCACTGAAGCTTAGCTGTTGCTAAATTGCTAACTCTGGTGGCGTCCCTTTCGCAGAGGGACGCTTGAAGAAAGCAAATTGTCTTAGCATTGGTTTCCATCAATTTGAATTCATCGGGACCCCACTCGTCCTCTTTGTCAGCTTTGTCAGCAGGGACCTTGAGGTCACCCTTCATGATCACTTTCCAACATTGATAATTCTGACTTCTACAGAAGTTCTCAAACCTTATCTTCCAGCGATTGAAGTTGCCGTCTGTCAGGCGTGGAGGCTTCACGAAAGAGATTCCAATAGGTTCCATATCCATCTTTACCTGCAATTCAGTAAGAATCTAGAGCGCCTGCTCTGATACCAATTGTTGAATCGTTAGTCTTAAAGAGAAGGCGTCCTTAACAAAGTTAAGGGCGTCCTTAACTCGGGCGTTCTAAGTAAAGACTAAGGACGTTTTTGAGTGGCAGCGGAAAAACGAAAGACTAAACAAGTAAAGACAAAAAGTAAAGAACGCTTTTGATCTATAGAGGAACCACTCAAGTACCAACTAGTCCTTGAGTATTAACCTCTACCTCCTTGGAGGATTTTGTAATAGCTTCTTTCCTATCTTATTAAGTTTCCTTACAATTCACTGGCGAGTAATTACACTTCTCTGGCACTTAGAAGGCGTCCCTAAGTCCACTAGTAACAACTCCCTTAAGCCTAAAGAGTAACCTAACTTAATCTCTCTAAAGGATGCTATCACCTCGTCCTTATAGTTCTTCGTAAGGACTATCTCTCTCTTTTTGTTCTTTTTGATTACAAACATATTGTGGTTTTGTTGTACGCTTCTCGCTCAATCTAACACCTAAGTCTCACTTGTTCTTGAGCTTGTTCTTGGTGTTCTTGAGCGTCTGACAAATTCCTCTGAATATTCTCTGAAGCGTTAAGTCACAATAAATGCTCTGGGAGAGTATTTATAGTGCCATAGGGAAGGGTGTCATTCTCTGACGATCATGCCCTTGAGGACGTTGCTACAGTAATCGGCTTCCATGTGTCTCTGTGATGATCACGGAAGCTTATTGGCAATTCTGTTAGACTTGACTGCGGGATCTTCCGCCACGTGGAGTTCATGATCAAAGTTTGTCTGGTGATGTCACTTTGTCGGCCAGCTTTGGAGGACTCCATTGTAGTGATTAAGGACGATGTCCTTATTGTGAATTTGCCAAGTCGTTCTTTCGGATGTGTAGCGTCCTTACTCCTTGAGGACAGCTACTTATAAAATCACTTGTTGTCCTTTTCAACATGCGTCCCTGAAACACTTGGACAACTTATTAGATCAAGACGCGTTTGTCATATCAAAACTAAGGGACGCCAGGCACAATGTTAAGTACTGAAGGCGTCCTTAACATTGTCCCAACAAAAGCCTTTCTAGAACAGTACATCCCTGCTTCCAAACAAACCTCTATCAAGAAGCAGCTCAGGAGTTTATAGCAAGAGGAGGACGTGAATCTCTATTATTATTTTGAGCGCTACAAGAGGCTCAATGCTAATTGTCCCTACCATGGCTATCTTGCCAAGGACCTCATATGCTATATTATTGAGGGACTCGACGATGCTGATAAACGTCTTGTGAATACATCTTGTTGAGGAAGTTACGAGCACTTGACTCCAGCACAAGCGTTTGAGAAAATTGAGATCCATGCTGAGCAAGCTCGCAATCAGCAAGCGTGGACTAATGTGAGGTCCGTCAATGTGGTGAATGAGTCCCTATATGCTGAAGCAAGGGAGCTCAAAGATCTTATGAAGCAGCTGCTCGTAATGAAGGGTGCGCATCAAGTCAATTTTGGTGGCCTATGTTATGATGTGAGCCACCACACCGACCAGTGCCCTAAGATCCAGGAGACCGAGGTGTCGGTGAACGCCATCGGTAATTATGGTGCGCTCCGCCCCCGGAATGATCCTTTCTCCGACACCTACAATCCAGGGTGGGCGAACCATCCTCACTTTCGGTGGAACAACCAACAGCAGCAAGATCCACCACAGCTGCAATAGTTCGCTCCTTAGGGCTAACAACAACAATTCCGATCTAATAATTATGCCCCGAAAGCGCCTGCACCGTCTCAGGTTGATGCTATCAATGTTCTTAATAAGGAGAACCAAGAGACGAGAGCCGCTATAAATAACCTAGAGACTCAGTTGAGCCAGCTCGCCACCATGATCAATAGGCTCGAGTCTAAGGATTCTAGGAAAATCCCTTTTCGACCTCTCAATCACAAGGAGAATGTGAGTTCCATGCAATTGAGGAGCGGTAGAGCAGTTGCGATCACCCAAAATATGAGGAGTAGGTCGCTGTTGAAATTCCGCGCCGGCGCTCACCTTACCGCGCCCGCGGGAATTCAATAGAACCTTCGGAGCCAGCCATAGGCGAAGTGTCGCGCCCGCGAAGCCCACGACGCGCCCGCGGAAATCATGCAAAGGCGAACTTGGAAGCGTTGCTCGATTACGCCTTGAAGAACTATCAGCCTCAGTCGTAACCGCACTCTCTTGCCCGTGCCCGCGGTACCACTCTCGAGGAAGATGACGGCAATGTTGCACCAAAGCTTCCACCTCTTAGCTCTCTCAAGCCTTCTCCTCCCTTCCCGGAAACAGTTCAAGACACGAGGAAGCCGGCAAATGACAAGGAACTTTTCGAGACCTTCACCAATTGCCAAGTAAACGTTCCTCTTCTAAATCTCATTCAAGGTGTTCCTCGGTTTGCTAAATTCATTAAAGAGCTTTGCACTATTAAAAGAAAACAAAGGTCCAAACCGAAAACTGAAAAGGTAGCTTTAGTGGAAAAAACTAAGGATAGCAACACCGAGTCTGTTAATTCACTTCTATAGAACAAATTGCCTAAAAGATGTGGAGATCCAGGAAGATTCACCGACCCTGTCTCAAAAGGAGAAACCAAAATTGAGCATGCTATGCTAGATTTAGGTGCATCCATCAATGTCCTTCCCATATGCATATACGAGAAGTTGGACCTAGGTCCTTTGAAGAATACAGATATTTTTATTGAATTGGCTGACCACTCTACCGTGTTACCGAAAGGGTTAGTGGAGGATGTTTTAGTGCAGGTCGATGGTTTAATTTTTCCTGCTGATTTTTATGTGATGGAGATTGGTGAAGGGCGCTACGACCTGGTTTCAAAATCCCCCTTTGTTTGGTTTGCATGAAATGAACTAAAATCAGATTAAGAAACTGATTATCTTGGATTCGACCCCTTACTTGCTTGCTATACTGTGTTTGCATTGTTTGGGTTATTATCTTTGATTTTGGCATAACGACTTTAGCCGAGTCAGCCGACCTATGTTATCTTCTAAAGGCAGTGGTCGCGGGTTATCCAACGTGTGCGCGGTAGAAGCCGACATAAAGCCTTTGAGCCGATGAAAATTGCGAGCAAGGTTTTTCAACCGCGGGCGTGGTAACGCGTCTTATCCGAGAAAGCGCACTTTTTTCCTACATCTTTGAAGATTTTTTCCAACATCTTTGAAGATTTTAATTGATTACCCAAATCAATTAGTAAATCTTCTCAACTAACTAGGAAAGTTAGGATTTGTTTCTAACAAAAATAAGGAAAACTATAATTTGAGTATTGTTCCGTATATCAAACAAAAATAATAATTTGTTTCTACCATAAAAATAGAAATACCGTACCTTCTTGCTCTGGTAAGTTAATTGGTAACTTTTTTTTTTGTAGAAATGGTAAGTTGGTAACTACTCAAATGCATATCTAAACATCTTAATAATATACTTATTATAATTTAAATTTCACAAATGTGCCATATTTCTTTGAAAAAAATTTAGCTTTCGATTAATATGTTAGTTTTCTTTTCAATTATATGTTATTGTTTTGAGTACTTTTTTTTCCCAATCCATACCAAACCCTAATCTTATCTTAGGTCAATATTAATAGTTATTATCTTGATTGGTTAATTATCTATTGATGATTTGATTTTTAAATTTATTGGTTAAATAACTATATCATATATGGTAAAACATTTGATGGATTAACTCAAGTAACTTTTGAAGTACTTTTTTTCAAGATTTGATAAAATTTTATAACCCGGACCTATCCATAGTTTAAATAAACATAGTATTAGGAAAATATAATTGATTATTTTTGTTACTTGAATTATGGTAGATAATTTGAAATTTCCTCGATAGTCAATTCTGATATATTATATAGAATCAAATAAAATCTTGGACATTGTTACTATTCATAATTTAACTCCTATAATCCTTCTTTTCCTAAAAATAGCCTTTTATATTAAATTACATTTATATATTGGATAAACGTTTTTTTTTTTTGTCAAAATCAATCAATAATACTATAGTATCTAAAGTTTCATCCAAAATAAATTTCCATATCTTTTTCTTATTTCCTTTTTTCGTGATCCATATCCTTTAATTTCTAACCCATATCTTTAGGGTTTTGTTATTCATATCTTTAAAGTTTACAATCAGTATCTAAAGTTTCCTCCAAAAATAATTTAAGGAATAATTAATTATACCCGAGATATCTAAACAGATTAATATATTACTATGCATTTTGAAAATTAAAATAATCCAATTAATGGGTTATTCATTGTAAATTTTTTAAATTTTGGGTTGAATTTTTAGGACGTGTAATATATTTTGGAGGGAGTATTAATTAATTAGTACAATAAGATTTAGATAGCAAGCTAATTGGTATCTATTTCCTACTTTTTACATAAAATTTAATTATTATAAATTTTAAATAGACAAACATCTTTATTCATAGCTCCCTGAACAACTAATATCAAAATCCTTATATCATGAATAGTTGTTCTTTACTTTGTACAAAAATTAAAGAAAATATTTAATGTTAAAGAAAATCAAGGATATTATAATAACCATGGGCTTGAAATAACCATTAGTATTTATTCGTTATTATAATATCCTTGATTTTCTTTCCTTTTTCTTAAATTAAAAATATATGATTTTATTGAATTTAGTCAATTTTAATTTGACCTAAAAGTATCCCATTTTAAATTACAAAATATGGAAATCACTAATATATTTTAGTTTAATTTGTTTTTGGTGGAAGATATGTAGAGTTGTATATATATGAGTACACCCCCTAAGCGTTTTTCCATATTCTATATTTTCTATAAATATACATTACCCTGTTTTGTAACGATAATAACTATTACTCTATTTGAATAATTCCCATGACATTATTTTATTGTTGTAAATGTTATTATAATTTTATAATTGTCAACATTCATATATAATGATCAATTTTTTTATTTTTTTTTTTGCAGTATCAATACACTCCACATGCACGAGATTTATTGTTGTCAATAATTTTATTGATATTATTTGACAGATTAATTGATAGGAAGATGGATAATTTGATAATTACATTTTTTGATAGCCTATATATATGAACGCCGATAATGAGAGGTTTTAGGAAAAACTATAAGCAAAATTTTAACAATATCCGCGCATGGCGCGGGAATCTGTACTAGTTAATTATATGTTTTTGCAATTGACTCGTAGCTTGATTGTTTTGTATGTATCTTGCATATCCTTATTCTCTATGCTAATTCCAGGGTTAAGCGTCCTTGCCTAGGCTTACAGAATTGCTTGGACCATGGACTTGCGCTTGTTAATGATTATGATAGGTATAACCATAGGTGTGAATGAAATGAATTGATGAATCTATGATCGAACGATTATTTCAGAGTGGATCTTTTGAATGAACTTGTTTCCTTATTTGGTTATTTGTTATTTATTCCTTAGATTAGTTTAGTTTAGATCTTTCTCTGATTCCCCCCATATCTTTAGTTAGTAGAAATATTAATACTAGAAGTCTCAGTTCTCTTGGGTACGACCCCTTACTTACTTACTATACTAGTATGTAATTTTGGGTTATTTATGTTTGATCTTGGTAGAACGACTTTAGCCGAGTCAGCGACTCTTACAATTATGGAAATTAATGAAACAAGAACTTAACTAAGCAAGTGAAATAGCAAAATAAGTCGAAGCTAAGTCTTAACTCTAACTCGAACTTCAGGTAAGTAACCAAACCTGATCTAAACTCACTTAGTTCAAATAAGAAGAGCTAGCATTCACACCTACCAACTCAATGCCATAGCGATAGCACCAAGTATTCAACTAACTTTGAGACCATAGCTACAGCTACTCAAACGACGCCGACTCGAAAAGCATATGCTTGATCAGTCGCTTGAAATCACCATCTTGATCACCAAATCCGTCTCCAGTGTTGTAAAAGCAATGAGCCACTCTTGCAGCATTGAGGATTAGAGTCGCCTTGGATAGTTTAACAGGGGGAAGCTTGAGGAGTTCTCCGTTGATTTTGTTCCATGTGTTGCATATTATTTCCTTTATCTTAAGCCTTGCAGCCTCCTCGGTCACATTCGCGTCCCTCATGTAGGACAGAATGGAGCAGGGTGAATTGCCTCTTTTGATTTCCGCCTACATATATATCATAGGTAACATCATCAATATTAGGTAGACACGTTCATCCGCATAATATAAAGTTAGAAACATTGTATTGGAGTTTTGAAAGGCATATAGAATCTTTAAGTGTTTCTTACGGATGGGGTGGCCTCGTCATTGCAAAGCCTAATGATAAGCGAGGTATAGTAAATGAGATTGCGCATTTCCTCCAATTCATTGACGAGTACTTGTGGGTTTAACTCCTTTGCTGCAGAGAGGAAAACCACCAAGCACAGCAAGGAACCAGATGAGGAAACCCATGCGTTGTTAAGGTACTCCTCTAATGTTGGAGAGTATCCTTGCTTTTCCCACTGAGCTTCTTTCAACATGGATCTGCAAAAGTCTACCCACTATACACACACATATAGCAGAATACATAGATTTAGTGGACCAACTTTGAAACACAATAATAAGACAAAGCTAGAGCAAAATACTGGAGTAGTATATAAGAAAGATGAAGGTGGATACCGCCTTTTTTATGTAAGGGAATGCGCCTTTAAAGCCATTGTCCTTTTGAATCTCCTCAACAATATCATTTGTGGAATCATGTAGTGCTGAGAAACATGTCTTCATGCACTCTGGAAGGCCATCAGTTTCCTCCAAATCCCACCTAAAATCACAACATTACCAAATCAAAGTTAGTTTTGTAACACGTACACTATCATTTTGTTTTAGGGGGGCGAAACATAGAACAAGAATTCTACTGCAACAGCTATACCTTTCTACAGCACCCGTGAAGCACTCGAGCTCCTCAACTGATCCATATACATCGTAAACGTCATCTATAACCAGTATAAAATTGATCAATTTGGTGGCGCATTTCCTCACACTCACGTAGTGTGGTTCTGGAGCGATTCCTAGAGCATACACGAAGCTTTCGACCAACCGGTCTCTTGCGAAACCAATCTTCTCTATCAGACCGAGATTCCTCCACCACCTGAAAATGAAATCGATCTTACACACACACCCACCTTAACTAATTATCATATATCTAGAATGGCAATATGAATTGCAAATTAATTAGGAGTACGTAAATTAAATTAACTAAATTTATAATTGAAAACTTGGTATGTTTTAATTTGATGGAGCACACATGGATAAATCTCTTAGATCTTGTTGGTGAATGGCTTGAACCATGCTGAAATTCACTTTAGCAAGCTTGAGCAATCTAGAGCCCGTCTCCCCCTCGGATTCGTATGCATCGATTTGGGGCCTGACGTCAAACCACCCCGCTCTCCAATGTTGTGGAAGCCCCAAAGCATCAACCACTTGCCTGGCCATGCTCTGATCTAATATGGTGCCCCGCATTCCACTCAGTCTTTTACGTAGAAGAGTTGTCTTGTCACTTGGTAAGTTATCATCTTCCGCCACCAAATGAGAAGCTTCATAAAGCTTGATCATTCCCCTGATATTTAGAGTTGTGGTGTTCATAGCTGCCTCAAGTCCATCACCAAATATTGCGCCTGTATTTGCAAAGAGACAGTAAAAGAACAAGAACTCATAAAATAGGGGGAGCTAGCAGGCACATATGTTTTGTTTTGATGATATTTGTACCATGTGAAACGTTGTATCCATGTTGCCTAAGAAGTCGGAAACATAATGCAGAAGCTTCGATCTGGTGTGGATCTTTAATAAGATCAATGGTGTTCGTTTCCAAGTTGCAAGCTATCAAATGAAAAGCCTCCATGATTTCCGCCCTGAAAACATGAGAGAGTCCTAGCTTGCAAATGTTGTCAATGATGTCCAGCTTCCTTGGAATGTCCTCCTTCACTTGGTCGAGTACCAAGACAAAGTCCTGTTTCAGCTTCTTAGACTTTGCTGCGTCAAATATTGTCACCTGCTACAAATCAAGAAGTAATATAATCAAAAACAGCTTAAAAAACCTTAATTACTATAATGCACCAAATTAGATTAGTGTAACGCCAAATAAACTGTGTCCAGTGACAAGTCCATATATTATATATGGATAATGGATCGATCTCACATTGTTATGGCTCACTAGGGTATCCAAGCAATCATAACTCCAAATGTTGGGCTTGTAATGGTGTGCAACACAACGTTCATCTGACTTGGACTCTGTGGCCTCCATCAAACCTATGAATCAATGGGATGCTAATTAATTAACCAGTAACTCGCGATTTAAACTTATTGGAATTGTAAGCTACGACTATGATATCAGAGGAGAGCTGGATATACTTCAACTGCTTAACCACTATGTAGCTTTTATAGGCAAAAACAAAGGATACGTGTACATCCAACGTAATTTAATATTTGGATTTTGAGTCATAAACTAATAATACCTTGAATACTCCCCTTTTCCCTGTACTCTCCACTACTCTACTTAGTTTCTTTTTTTTTTTTTTTTTTTTTTGAGAGGAACCACAGACTATATTAAGATAAAAGAGAATTCAACTTGGTTGCCAACACACATGGCAATTGTGATACATGATTGAAATATACCGTTGCCATAGGAGGCAAGGACAACCCAAACTGAGCAACAGAGTGAGCATAAAGATTAGAGTGCCTAGAAAGAAATTCCAAATTACAAGAAGCAAAAAGAGCCAACTTCTGCTGAACATCTTGAGCAAACAAAGAAGCCGAGGTGCGAGGAAGGCAAACAGAAGAAGCAGCAGCATCAACAACAGATTTGCAATCAGACCAAGCATCCAAAACTGAAAACCATAATCCAAAGCAACTTGTAATCCCCAAATAATAGCCTGAGCCTCTAAAATCTCTATGAAATTACTAGGTTTTAAAGATTTACTCCCTAGAATTATCAAAGAGCCATTAGAGTTGGTAAGAACGAAACCAATGGCAGCCTTACCGTCAGGGGATTGGCTAGCATCACAAGTCAGCTGAACAGCGAAGGGCCGAGGAGAAGAAGGCAGCAAAGCAGGAGGAACCTGGAAGATTAGCTGAGGATGAAGAATTGGAGAGGAGGAGAACACCAATTTAGAGAGGACAAATTGAAGAAGACTTCTAGGACTTTGAAACACACCTTCAAAAATCCTGAAATTTCTGCAAGACCACAATGCCCAAACTGAGACAGCCCAGAGATCCAAATCAGCGGGAGAAAGCACGTCAATAATGGAAATCCACCAATCCCAAAAGGATAGAGGATTTAAAGCAATCACATGCTGAAGTTGAGGCACTTGATTCCAAAAATCTTTAGCATACCTACACGTTTTAAAAACATGTAAGATCGACTCACCCTGCGAAAGGCACAATGAGCAGAGGTCATTTTGAACCACTTTCCTCCTCTTAAGAACTTGAAGACAAGGCAAAAAATCTTTGAGGCATCTCCAGATGAGATTCTTAACCTTTGGAATAACATTGAGATGCCAAATTCTATTCCAGCAAGACTCGGATGGTTTAACAACAAGATTAGACGATTGACCAGTAGAGAGAGATTCCAAAATAATCTTATAAGCAGATTTGACCGAGAACAAACCATCTTTAGAGAAAAACCATCTAAACACGTCGGGAGTGTGCGGAGAGACAGGCCTTAGACGGTGGATGATTTCAAGATCACAAGGAAGGAGCCTGCTATTCAACTCATCCCATTTCCAGTCAGCCAAATTCCAGTCAAAAAATTCAGCAATTGAAAGATGCTCAGCCTGATTAGAACAAGGGGAAATCAAGGAGAAAAGATGAGGTCGAGGAATCCAACGGTCCTTCCAAAAATCAATATTGATCCCATTGCCAATCTCCCAGAAGAAGCCACGCTTAATAACCCAAATAGCTTGATGGATGCTCCTCCAAACAAAGCTAGGGTTAGACCCTAAGGAAGAATTAAGTAAATCTGTGGACGGGAAATAGCGAGCCTTTAAGAGCGTAGCAACTGTTGAATCAGGAGAGATAAGAATTCTCCACACCTGTTTAGCAAGCAAAGCTAAATTGAAAGCTTCAAATTGTCGAAAACCCATACCTCCAGAAGATTTAGACTCACAAAGCGGAGGCCAGCTTGACCAATGAATTTTCTTATGTTCTTGAGAGCCCCACCAAAATTTTGCAATGATAGCATCCAACTCATGACAAGTAGATGATGGAAGTTTAAAACAACTCATGATATAAGAGGGAATAGCCTGCAACACTGATTTGATAATAACTTCACGGGCAGCTTGGGACATGGAGGAGGTTTTCCAACCTTTAGCCTTCTTACGAACACGATCAACAACACTTTCAAAGATAACCTTTTTTGATCTACCAATTACAGTAGGCAGACCAAGGTATTTATCGTCGGCTTCACCTTCACTAAAACCGAATAGATGAAGAAGAGAATCTCGCTGGGCACGAGAAACGTTAGGACTAAAAGAAGCTCGAGATTTGTGAACGTTCAACCGCTGACCAGAACCAGCCTCAAAGATATTGAGAAGAGATTTGATATGCTGGCCTTCAATCATATTGGCACGAGCAAACACAATACAGTCATCAGCAAATAGTAAATGGGATATAGGGGAGGCGGATGGAGCAACTTTTATTCCAAAGAGAAGGCCCTTATCTTGAAACCCTCTGAACATACTAGATAATCCTTCCATAATAAAGAGAAAAAGGAAAGGGGACATCGGATCACCTTGTCTGAGACCACGGTGAGGGAAAAAAGAAGCTGTAGGATAACCATTGATAAGAGCTGAAAAGGAGACAGAAGTGACACATTTGAGAATCAAATCAATCCATTTCACATGGAAACCCATCTTAAGCATGACCCCATACAAGAAGCTCCATTCAACACGGTCAAAAGCCTTTGACATGTCAAGTTTAAGTGCCATGAACCCCCTTTTCCCAGTTTTCTTCTTCTTGAGGGAGTGAAAACATTCAGACGCAGTAATAGCATTATCCGTGATGGAGCGACCAGAAATAAAGGCACTTTGCGGAGGGCTAATTACATCATCCAACAAGGACTTCAAACGATTAGCTATGCATTTGGAGATAAGTTTGTAAGCAACATTGCATAGGCTAATAGGCCTCAAATCAGACATATGAACCGGGTTAGCCACTTTTGGAATCAAGGACAGATATGTGAAGTTTAGATCCAGAGGCATCTGAGCTCCATTCAAAATAGAAAGGACTGAATAAAGAACATCCTTGCCGACAGTGTTCCAATGATTCTTATAAAAAAGAGCGGGCATACCATCTGGACCCGGAGACTTGGATGGATGGATCTGAGTAAGAGCCAGAATAACCTCAGATTCAGAAAAGGAGCAATCAGAGAAGCATTCTCTGCATCAGAAATCTTCCTAGAGATACCATTCAACAACTCAGGAGCAATAATAGGAGCATCAGAAGAGAAGAGTTTCGTAAAATAGGATAAGGCAACTTCTTCCAAATGAGGAGGAGAGACAGCAAAGGATCCGTCATCCCTCGAAAGTTCCTTAATAAAATTTCTCTTTTTCCTATTATTGGCTTTGGCGTGGAAGTATTTGGTATTCCGATCACCCCAAAGGAGCTCATTAGCACAAGAACGCTGCTGCCACATTATTTCTTGAAGCGAGAGAAGCTCATCTTCTTGTAACTTAAGCCCATAAAGCACTTCAGAGTCAGAGCTGGAAATAGCAGAAGAAACAAAGTCTGAAATTTTTTGTTGCAAAATCTTGAGCTTCAAGTTTATGTTGCCAAAATCATGCTTATTCCAATATTGCAAAGCAAATTTAGTATTAAGCAACTTGGCAGACAGAGAATGATTAAAAGTCGAGCCCCAAACACCATTGATAAGCTGATTGTAGCCGGGAGCATCGATCCATATAGCTTCGAACCTAAAAGGGCGACATCTGAGATGCTTATCATGATCAAGAGTTTCCTGATCCAAAACCACAGACAATGGAGTATGATCAGAACCATTATACCCTAAATTGGAAACAACAGCATTAGGGAAACGAAGATGCCAGTGACGAGAGGCAACAGCACGATCTAGACGCTCTTGAATCAGATTGGCGCCTTTCTGACCATTAGTCCAAGTAAAAGTGGGGCCGAACCACCTAAGGAGAGACAAACCACAATCATCCAGAGCACACTGAAAAGCAGACATCGCCTGTAAAGAGGAAGAACCACCAAGCTTATCTGAACAGTAAAGAGTCTGATTGAAATCACCGAAACAAAGCCAAGCAAGCCCCTCATCTTCAGCCAAAATGGACAACAAACTCCAAGAGAGATGTTTATTATGAGCCTCAGGCCAGCCATAAAAGAAGGTAGAACGCCAGTCCAGTAATCCCAAAGAATTCAAAAAACTGACATTGATATGGTGACTAGTACTAGAAGTAATAGAAAGCTGTACATTAGAGAGCCAAAATAACGCGATACCACCACCTCTACCGTGGCTATTAATAGCAAAAGAACCATCAAACCCAAGCTTCTCAGCAAGGTGCAACATGTAGTTCCGACTAGATTTGGTTTCCATAAGAAAAAGAACAGTGGGAAGCTGAAGCCTTACCAACTTGGAAAGGCGAGAAACTGCACGAGGGTTCCCCAACCCCCTGCAGTTGAAGCTTAATATTTTCATGGTGTCCGGCAGGAAGAGAATGTCTTCTCTTCCGCCGATATCAGAGTAGGACAAGGGCCTTGTAGAACTGGACTAGATAAACGAGATTTTTTGGGTTCTGGGGAAGGGGGAGATGGAGAAGCTCTCTTACCCTTTTCATATTGAATATCTTGCATAAGGGTCCCAGGAACCTTATCCATACGTCTCCAAGTGCTTTTCAAGGAACTAACAGGAAGGGAAGCAATTGGGACTTCCACCAATGAAGAGTCGGGACACATTAGAACTTCCTCAGCAATTAAAGAGGTGCTTGTGGCCTTATTAAAATCCAAGAAGGAAGAAGAGGGACCAGAAGAAATAGCAAGCATAGATGGTGGACCACTGGAAGGGAGAGGTTGAACCTGCAGATGTTGTTGCACCTCAAGGTGACCAATTTGATTGGCGATATTATCCGCATCCGGAGAAGGAATTACAGCTGGCGGAACAGACTCATCCGAAACGTCGTCGTTATCCCCAAGCAAAATAGATTCCAATAATCTCCTAGTCCCGCGGCTTTTAGTTTTATGAAGAGAATCATCAGCGACAAACATTCCTCGAGCAGCAGAGATGACAGAAGGCATGGAGGGTGCACGAAGCCAAGCACCATACTGGTTTTGGAAACCACGAGCTTCATCATTGTCACACTCAGCTTGAACGTGACCTAGTTTCCCACACACATAGCAAAAGTTTGGAAGCTTTTCATATTGGATATGGACCCAAAATTTACCAAGAGCCTCAAGGTTCAAGAGAGCACCCCTACGTAAGGGAAGAGTCAGGTCAATTTCCACTTTCAATCTCATGAGGCCAGGAGAGGTCTCAGCTTTATCAACAGGAGTATGAGCAAAATTGTGAAAGAGAAGACCTATGGCAGCTGAAGTTTCAACATTCAGAGCAGAGAAGGGGACGTCTTGAACCCTAATCCAAAACCAAGCAAAATCAAAGCAAACTTTTGACGGTTGCAAAGAACCAGAGTCTTTGAGAAGCAGCAAATTACGATCAAAAGACCACGGCCCATCATCAACAACACGGATTTTGTCTTCAATACACCCAAATTGAATTACAAAGAGGTTCTGGTAGATTCCCCTAATAACAAACCCCTTTCTCAATTTCCAGGCCAACTTAAGGGTATTTTGAAGAGCATGTAAATTATAGGGTTTGTCGGTCATCAATTTT
This sequence comes from Polygonum maritimum, assembly GCA_963924305.1. Lineage (NCBI taxonomy): Eukaryota > Viridiplantae > Streptophyta > Magnoliopsida > Caryophyllales > Polygonaceae > Polygonum > Polygonum maritimum. The sequence continues at coordinate 23,740,703 of OZ002729.1, forward strand.
CCCAGCAAGCAGAGCGAGTTACAATCGGTGCCGTTTGCATCGGGATTTTGCTGAAGGTGACCATGAACCTCGTTTCTTTCATGTGGAGTGAGATAGAAGTCTTGATGCACCGGAAGAGCCATTAATTAACAAGAGAAGAGGAGCAGTGGGGAGGAAAAGGAGTAAAACCTAGCACAGAGGCTAGAGACGCCCTTATCGAAAGAAAGGGAAGGAGTTTTCTCACAGGAGAGAGAGAACTCAGTCTAGGTACACTTCTCTACTTAGTTTCTTAATTCATTAAGTATGTGTGTGGTATTCAAGTACATAACAGGGTGATTTAACCTGTCCATCTCGATTAATCCAACTTATAATAAATTTAGGCAGTGTTATTATTCATGCACTCATTTAGCATAGATTGTAATCATACCTCTATACTCGACATCTATGTCCGGCATTGCTTGGATCGGTAGTTCGATATTGTGTTATACGTTTTTTTTTGTCATTTCATGTTTATACCTAAATCGCCAATTGGTCGTTTGACATTGATATGGCCGTTTATGCCTATGTTTTGTCAGTTTTTATAATATGGAACTTTACAACCAAGGTAGGAAGGACAATTAATCAAAAGTAACATTTAATGCAACAAGTATTTGAGCCTTCGAATTTGATCGTCTAACATCCAATAAATATCGAATAGAATGGAAACTATGATTCCAATTGGAAATAATACCATTCGAAAAGAATGCAATTGAATTGCAATAGGATAATGTAATTCAATTGCAACAAAAGGATAATATATAATGTATAGATTACAAATGACAAAAATATATAACATTGAATATAATTGAATTCAAATACATGCATTTAATGACCCAAAAATGCAAATTTACAAGTAGGTTAGATAGATAGATTACCTATATAATTAATATTATGAAAATTAAAAACAAAAAAAATCGATCATTAACTTAGTGATAGATGTCGCATTGTTTACTGTACAATTGTAGACTCCGGATCATGTGCTAGTGTGTTGCACATTGCTAGGGTGTAATGTGTACACATTAGAATTAATTAATTGAATGATTTCCATTTAATGACAAAAAATCCAGATTGGATTGTAATTTTTTTTCTTTTTTTACCTGTTTAATCTTTTTTATTTTGTGTCCTTTTTGTTTAAGAATAGATTTCATTCTAGTATGCTACCCAATTTTTCAATTATGTTGGTGAGTTCTTTTTATTTTTAGATTTTACTTTTTTTATTGCAACTTTTATGTGCCCATTTATCCAAGGCTTTGTTTCTGGATACGATATTGAAGCCCGACTAAGGCATCGATTCCGGTTCGGTTTCAGGTCAACCTAGTTTTAAGATCAATTTTACCAGCTTACGTTCTGTATCCGAAATCAACCAATTAAAAATATATTTATTTAATATTTTGATTTACAATTAGAAACTTACCCTTTGATTTAAAGATTCTTTGATCAAAAAATTCTTCATTCTTTAGTATATTTTCAGTATAATATATAACTTAAATCTTCTGGTATTGTGAAAAAGAAATCACAAATAATTTGAGTAAAATATACACCGATGAGATTTGATTTTTTTTGTTAAAATTAACTTATACTTTTAGATATAGTAAATAAGAAAAGAAAGTTCCATAATCACTATTTTCGCATTCTCAACCTGAAACTAGTGAAAATTAGTGGTTTGGAACTAATAATAACTAGTTTAACCCCCGTACCATGTACGGGTAATGCGATTATAAACTAAATTTAAGTAAATATGTAATGTCAATGATCACGTTAAAAATATAGAATCATATATATGTATCTTCATATTATGATGAGTGCTTTTTTACCAATAGTAAATCAACTCATAATATAAATAAGTTGGATTTGTTCAAAAATTACTTTACGATAAATATCACGTTTTATTAAATAATAATATCTATCTGTTACAACTAATTCTTGGTAAGAGATAATTTATAATTTTCGGCAATTTTTACCGGATAAAATTATATGAGCTTCTAACTACCTAATTTATATAGAGGAGAGCCCAAATGATTATTTTTATCAGATCATATATATTTATCTTTCTATTTTTTTTTTTGAATAATTTTTATAACAATTCCAAACTCACAAGGTTTTACATAAAATTAGTAGGAAGCCGAGATACTATCTGGGCCCCCACTCCTTTAGCGATAGCAAAACCAATCCTAGAAAAAATATAAGCAGCAGCACTCGCCCCAACATCTTAAGCCTTCGAGAACTTCTGGATGCGCTTAAGCAAAGAAATAGCCTTTGTTTCTAATTCCTCTAATGAGGAGAAAGAGAATGGGAGGAAACTATAGCCAAGTGCTTCACACTTATCCTGATACTTGAGACGTTTACGACGCGCCGCACCAGTGACCACACTCCCAGGCACAAAGTCAGACATCCCAGATTGGGTCAACGGTGAAGACCCGGTCAAGTCCACACACACATCAAGTCCCCCATCCCACGAGTAGAGCAGCACGTCAACAGGACGAATAGGTCTATCTTGCCCGTCACGCAACCCAATATCAACCTCCTTACCAGCAGAAACCCCAGACCGGTAGCAGATATCAACAAGGGTGTCACGAACAACATTATGCCGATGTTTAATACCAACAATATCAACACAAGACACGGCATGATCACCATAGATATCACCATCAAAAATCCGGGAGCAAGCTGAGCATGGTCTCGAACTAGAGAATAGAGGAATGCCCAAGCGGTAGAATAACACACATCGAAAGGACTTACCATTCATGGTCTGACCCAACCCAGAAATCGGCACGGCCCTAAGCCAAGGGCCCAGTTGATTATTCTTTTTTTATATACCCAAGGGCCCAGTTGATTATTTTATTAAAGATATGGCACGTGGCGCAATTTTTTGTGAAGACTTTGTCTCCGCTTTATATTATAGACAGTATAGATATTCGGTTTAACGACTTTCAAGGAGGCTTGAACGCGACATAATAACCACAGATTTGAAACATCGGTTCTAGGTCCACTTCCGTACAACCACGATTTTATATATATTACTTCCACTTTTCATTTTTAATTAATTTGACCCAAAGTCCTAACTTCTCCGTGTCGTATATGCATTACGCAATTATTGTTCCTTTTTAAACTCTTTAAATTAACCTGTTATCTCATCTGATTATATTTCTTCACCATAATATCTTTCTACACCCAATAATGAATAAGAGAAATTTGCAGGAAACCACCCGTATGATAGGCCATATTTCGCTAAACCACACAGATGTTTGGATATTATTTTGGACTAACTCTATGATGGTCTCCGTTAACAAAAAACCACTCATGCGAGATTCCGTTAAAAAACCGTTAAACGCGCGTGGCCACGTGGCATTTTAATATTTTTTATTTTCCTTTACACATTTTAACACTTAAAAAATACAAAAAAAACCCAAAAAAAATTCAAAATTTTTTATTTTCTTTTATTCCGTTTAAATAATTAAATTTTTTTTCATTTTTAATCTTTAAAATTTTGAAAACTCCATTTTGAACAAAAATAAAATAAAAAGCTTTTCACCAAAAAAATTATTTACAATTTTGCAGGTCACAAAGTCGCGAACGGCGGTCTCTGTGTTCCTCAGGGACACCATGTCAGAGGTTTGGGCGACGACTAAGGTGTTTCCTCTACTTAGACCTCGGTGGTGCTCATCTCTCAAATTTGGATCCGCCGCCCTCGGATCATGCCACAAGATCTTCGTCGTCGTCACAGGCCGGGGCGAGGAGGTCGGTGCCGGTCAAGGTGTCGGGTGTTTTGGTTTTTTTTGGTGAAAGGCGTTTTATTTTTTTTGGTGAAAATGGAGTTTTCCAAATTTTAAAGATTAAAAATGAAAAAAGAAAAAGAAAATTAATTATTTAAACGGAATAAAAGAAAATAAAAATTTCAAAATTTTTATTTTGGGTTTTTTGGTATTTTTTAGGTGTTAAAATGTGTAAAAGAAAATAAAAAATATTTAAATGCCACGTGGTCACGCACGTTTAACGGGTTTTTTAATGGAATCTCGTCTGGGGTGGTTTTTTGTTAACGGAGACCATCATACAGGTGGTTCAAAATAATATCCAAACATTCGGGTGGTTTAGCGAAATATGACCTATCATACGGGTGGTTTCCGACAAATTTCTCAATAAATAATGTTGATTAAATATGATGCTAACCTATTAATATGTTGGCTTTAGGGTTTAAGGTGACTCATTTTTTACCACAATTATTTAATGATTAATTAAATTCATTAAAAGGTCATAGATTAAGTTGCTGTTTTGGGCGAATTAACCGCGTAAACGCGTTACTTCGCTACTATGAGGGACTCCTAGTCACAAAGTCGTCACGACTTGTTAGAGATAGCGAATAGAAAATAATAGCAGAAATTATAAGTATTGAAACTGGAAAAATGGCGAGAATTGCAGTGTGAACTGTATTAATCTTCTTGGATGTTTTCTCTGTGATACAAAAGATGGGACTTTGGTATGGTAAACTTCTAAAAGTAAAGAAATCGTGATCGGCAAGAGTGAAGTGAGTATGGCAAGAATTGCTTAAGAGATTGGAGAGGCAGAGAGTATGTCCCTGCTTATGGATTGTCCTCCCTTAAATAACGCTCCCTTCTCTCCAATTCAGCCGTTGGCCTTTACTTCTCACGATCCCGGAAATCTCGCCTATAGTTATGATTATGGACGTTGGAGATAATCGCCTTGCTACAGTGCCGTTAGAGGGATTTAATGGAAGGCGAAAACCCCGGAACTGATTGCTTCAGAAATCGTGGTCGCTTGGGCCTTATCTTCGTTGGGCTATGGGCCTTGATCTTGGAGGGCCCAACAATACCCCCTCAAAAAAGCCCGGGGAAACGATCCCGCTGGCGGTTTCTCTAGGGTTTTTTTTTTTGAATTTTGAAAGTTGTCCTGGGAATTAAGTTGTAGCGGTTGATGGCCCTGTCCCATCACCTGTCTATTTAATGGGAACGATGATGGCCCTGCAGGTTTCACAACTATTCCTCCTTCTTTTTGCTGAGGTACGCTTCTTTGCTTTCTTCTCTTCTGGTTTTCATGGCTTCTCACAAAGCTCCTTCTTCCTGTTTGAAAAGCTCTACTTCACCGTCTTTGTCTCCTTCCCACATCCTTACTCCGCCTTTTCAAAGGGATTCTACTTCTGAAAGCCCCTGGGAGTTTGCGTCGCTTATGGGTTTTCCTTCCAAAGCCGAAATCTTTCTCCCTCCCGCTGGTTTTTACGCTGACTTTTACGCCGATGATTGGGTTTGTCTCCATGAATATCCCTTTCGCATTGGTCACCGGTTCCCGTTTTCACCCCTTGTTGTTGATTTTATAAGAAAATTAGAGGTCGCGCCGGGGCAATTACTCCCTCAAGTCTGGAGGCTCTTGCTCTCCGTTGAGCGGTTATACTTCACTCAAGGCATTGCTTTTAAAACTGAGGATTTTTTCTTAAATTATCGCGTTTCCAAAGGTGGCCCTGGGCGTATTACGCTAAAAACCCTTAGGACGAAATCGGACCTTGTGTTCAACATTTCAAAATCTGACCACGGATGGGCAGATAAATTCTTTTTTGTGAGAATCTCTTCTCTTAAAGGCGACACCTCCTTCTTACGAAGCCGTTGGAGGCCTATAGGTAGTGTTTTCCCCTTCCCTGTTTTTGCTCAACCTGTGCCTAGCTTGTTTCCTGGTTATTTGGGCAGAAGAAGTTTGTTCTCTCATTCCGCGTAAAGGTTCCGCTGTAATCATCTCTCAGATCGAAGCACTTTCGGCCACCGAAAGATCGTACCCAGATCTTGGACCTTCTTCCTCGACAGAGTCTGACGAAATCGAGATGTCGAGTAAGTCTTTCCTTCTCTTTTTTGTTTTTTTTTAGCAAGTATGATAGCGTGTTTGTATGACGCGTTCATATCTTTATGTTGTAGGTTCCAGAGCTACGCGTTTCACGGCTTCGCTTACCACTACTGAGCATTTGGAGGCGCGAAAGAAGAGGAAGGCCGAAACCGCTTCTAGTGTGGACACTGAAACTGCAATCTCGCTCCCTCCCAAGGCCCCCGAGTCTAAGAAGCTTGTCTCGTCGAGGAAAGATTCTGGTGCTAGAGTGACCGATCTCCCGAGGACAATGATGTCGCCGGATATGGACCCCGTGAAATGCCTTCATTCCTTGGCTCCTTTAAAGGTCGACTGCTTCTCTGGACGCCCGCACCCCCTGCCCTCTTATTCCGAATTGTTTGGCGAAATTGTCGCCGCTCAGTGGCAGGTACGAATTATTTTAAATACATACTTGTGCGCGTTACCTGACTCTTTAGTTCTGAATCATAACGCGTTGATGTTTCCTCCCAGGGCCTTCAAGTTTCTTTTGCCGCCTTCGACAAGTTCAAAGACTTACTTGACCAACTATCTACTTGCAACATGAACCTTCAAAATGAGAAGAACAAATCTTCTTTGTTGGCCGGGGAGAAGGCATCTCTGGAAGCAAGGATTGCCAAGTTGCAGGAGGAGGTGAAGATGGCCCAGCAAGAGTCCCAGGTTTACCAGGAGGAACTCGAGAATGAGCAGAAGAAATCCGCTGCTCTGGCAAACGAGATTGAAGAGTCCGCCGAATTCTACTCCATCAAAGCTCGAGTGGAGACGATGGAGGAGCACTTTGCGGGGAAATCTGCTGGCTGGGATGTCGCAAAGGAAAGGGCGGAGTTTATGTCGATGTTTCCAGATGCGGCTAAGGCGATGAAGAACCCTTCCCTTATGGACGACATTATGAAGGTGGCGCAAGAAGTAGCTCAAGTGGAGGCGTTGGAGAAGGATTCCCTGAAGGCTTCTGAAGATTAAACTTGTCTGTTCGTGTTTTTTTTAAAGACTTCTTATTCTACCCCCAGTGTGTTGGGGCTTCTGAACTTGTTTTACCCCTTATGTGTTCTGGGGTTAGTTTGTAAAAACTTTAAGTGTTCTGGCCGCTAGTTTTAGGGCCCTATGACTGCTTGCCCTTTGCTTTTTGGGGCCTGTTTAATTATTACTATTATGCATACTTGTCTTTGTTTTGTCTGCGTTTGTTTTGTAGGTTCAGAGTCAAGCCGGAAGTAGAAGAGCCTAGTAGAAGACTCTATTTAGTATAGAGATCTTTGTGTAATTTATATAGCGCTAAGTGTGTAAGATGCAACTCGTGAGGGCGAAGATGTAAAAGAAAGTTGTAACTTGTATTAATAACGATCAGTTGTACAAGTAAATGAATAAAGAGCTTCTTTGTATGAAAAACTCTTGTTTGTCTCGTTCGCCTCGTGCATCCGGTTTTCTTGACTAGTCAATTTGCGTGCACTTGTTGCCTGTTTGTAAGGCTTGGGCCTCTTGTCTTAGCCTGTAACGTCACAAGGCGTCCCTTGTTAGTTTTTATAGAACCGAGTATGTCAAGGCTTGTGTAAAGCCGTAATGTAATCGAGTCGAGTAACGCGTAAGAATGTAAAAGTAATGTTTGTAAATGTGTACCTTGCTCAGAAATGATAGAGCTTCAAGTTCATCGCGTTCCAGCTCCTGGGCACCGTCTTGCCATCATGTGACTATAACTCATACGCACCTTGCCCTACGATTTTAGTAATCTGGTATGGGCCCTCCCAATTTGCTCCGAGTTTGCCTGCATTTAGTTCTTGAGTGTTTTGAAAGACTTTTCTCAACACCCAATCTCCGACTTGGAATGCTCTGGAATTGACTCGTTTGTTGTAACTCCGTGCTACCCCCTGCTTGTATGCTGCTAATCGTATTGAGGCTTCATCTCGTAACTCGTCCACCGTGTCGAGATGGTGTAACAAGTTAGAGATGTTGGATTCTTCTGTAGTAAGACCATATCGAACAGTGGGCAAAGATACCTCAACTGGTAGCACAGCCTCGCACCCGTAAACTAGAGAGAAAGGTGTGTGTCCCGTTGCGGTCTTGGGTGTAGTGCGATCTGACCATAATATGAATGGTAACTCGTCTGCCCACTTTCCCTTGGCGTTTGTAAGCCGCTTCTTGAGATTGTTAAGGATTACCTTGTTGCTTGCTTCCGCCTGACCATTAGCTTGTGGGGAGCGAGGAGTGGACATAACAAGTTGAATGTTGTATTGCTGGCAAAATGCTTTGGTCTTGTCGCTGATGAATTGGGAGCCGTTGTCGCATACTATAGTGGATGGTATCCCGAACCTGCTTAAGATGTTTCTGCGGATAAACGAAATAACTTGAGTATCCTTGACCTCCTTGAAGGCTTCGGCCTCGATCCACTTAGAGAAGTAATCTGTCATGGCAAGTAGATAGACGCATTGCCCTGAAGCTGGTGGGAGTTTCCCAACGATGTCCATCCCCCACTTCATGAATGGCCATGGTGAAGTAAGGGGATGAAGTAACTCTGAAGGTAAATGTGGAATTGGTCCATGACGCTGGCACGCGTCACATTTGCGAGAAAACTCTGCTGCATCTTTGTTCATGGTGGGCCAGTAATATCCCATCTTGCTTGCTTTCTTTGCCAGGTTCCGACCCCCTGTGTAGTTGCCACACTCGCCGTCATGTATGTCTCGCAACACCACCGGTACTTCGTTTTCTTGTACGCATCGTGCGTATATTCCTAACGACATCCACTTGAACAAAATGTTATTTTTAACCGTAAATGTGGAAGCTTTTACCTTAAGTTGTTTAGCTTCCTCCTTGTCTTCTGGCAAGACACCTTGCTGCAACCATTCCAGGTAAGGCGTTACCCAGGACGGGTTACTGTCTGAACTGCTTATTGCTAATACGTCAGCTTCCTTGACTATTGTTGGTGCATCGAGGTACACGAAGGGAATCTTGGTGTATTCTCGTGGGTCTATGGCGGATCCAAGATTAGCTAAGGCGTCAGCCTATGTATTAGCGTCTCGAGGAACCTGCTTGATCTCGAAATGCTTGAAATCTTTCACAATCTCGCGCACCTTCTCTAGGTATGCTTTCATCTTTGAATCCCTAGCAACATATGAATCTGTTACTTGGTTCACGATAAGTAACGAATCACAAATTACCTCGATTTCCTGCACGTTAAGATCTCGGGCAACAAGTAAGCCTGCTATAAGCGCCTCGTATTCTGCTTCATTATTGGTAGCTTTGAACGTAAATCGCACGGCCTGGGCTATCCTATCCCCCTGTGGTGACTTCAGAACTACCTCCAGACCGACACCAACTTGATTTGACGCGCCGTCGGTGTGCATCAGCCACTTGCTATTACTGTTTACATTTAGCATTTCTTGTTCTTCTTCTTGTGAAGGGGTAGGGGTGAAGTCGACCACAAAGTCCGCCAAGGCTTGCGACTTTATTGCTGTTCGAGGCTCATATGAGATGTCGTAGCCATTCAAATGGATGAGCCAACGCGTCAAACGACCTGATAGTTCTGGTTTGGACATGATACTCTTCATAGGATAGTTAGTTCTCACGATAATAGAATGACTTTCTAAGTATGGACGTAACTTAATGGAAGCCATTACTAAAGAAAGAACTAATTTTTCTGTAGGAGAGTACCTGGTTTCCGCGTCAAGCAATGTTTTACTTACATAGTATACTAGTATCTGGTTACCATTTTCTTCACGGATTAGCACGGCGCTGACTACGACTTCTGTAACGGCGAGGTAGACATACAATTTTTCTCCTTGCTGTGGTTTTGATAGCACCTGCGGATTTGATAAATACTGTTTTAGCTCTTCGAATGCCGTCTCATGTCTTCCTTCCACTCGAACGACTTATTCTTCTTTAAGATGTCGTAGAATAGCTTGTTTCGATCTGATGAGCGGGATATGAATCTGTTCAATGCTGCTATTCTTCCTGTTAATTTCTGAACATCTTTCACGCACTTTGGTGACTCAAGCTCCATTATTGCTTTGACCTGTTCCAGGCTTGCCTCTATCCCCCTTTGGGTAACTATATACCCGAGGAACTTCCCTGAGGTGACGCCGAAGGAGCATTTGGCTGGATTTAACTTCATCTTGTACTCTCTTAAGATGTGGAAGGCGTCTCGTAGATGAGCGATGTGATCTTCCGCTTTCAATGACTTGACGAGCATGTCGTCGAGGTAGACCTCCATAGTATCCCCTAGCTTTTCCTGAAACATCTTATCAACCAATCTCTGGTAAGTAGCACCTGCGTTTTTTAATCCGAATGGCATAAATTTATAGCAATAAGTTCCTTGATTAGTTACAAATGCCGTTTTTTCTTGATCCTTAGGATTCATCATTATTTGGTGATAGCCACTAAACGCGTCCATAAAAGTTAACAACTCGTGTCCTGCCGTCGCGTCCACCATTGTATCGATATGAGGCAATGGGAACGAGTCTTTAGGACACGCTTTGTTTAAATCAGTAAAATCGACACAGACGTGCCACTTACCATTTTTCTTTTTAACCACTACCACATTTGCTAGCCACTCAGGATATTTGACTTCTCTGATTTTTCCCGATTCAAATAAGGATTTTACCTCGTCGTTGATTACCTGATTTCGCTCAGGGGCGAACTTACGCCTTTTCTGTTTTACGGGTGGCATTTTTGGGTTGACGTTTAGAGCATGAGTAATCACGCTTGGATCTATTCCGATCATATCTTCATTCCTCCAGGCGAAACAATCTTTGTAAGACCGTAAGAACTCTACCAGTCCCGCTCGTAGAGTCGGCTCTAGATCTGCCCCGACCCGGACCTTTTTCAAGGGTTCGGATGGGTCAAGAGCTACTTCTTCCAGTTCAGGGGCCTCCGGCTTTACGTAGAAGGATGAAGTCTTACAGTCTTTTAATTGCTAATCGGAAACTTGCTTGCTTGTCCTTGCCTTCAAGACTGTGGAAGCTGCGGAAGTCGTTGCTTTCATTGTTACTGAGTAACATTCTCTGGCAAGTCTTTGCTCTCCTTGGATCTCTTGTATCCCCCAAGGGGAAGGAAATTTCACGCACTGGTGGTATGTTGACGGGATTGCTTTCATTCTGTGCATCCAAGGCCTGCCCAAGATAACATTAAAAGGTGAGGGACAATCTAGCACTTGAAATTTCACTTGATAGTTTACTCCCTGGGCAATGGTGGGTAGGGAAATTTCCCCGAGCGTGTTGCGTGATTCGCCGCTAAATCCTACCAAAGTCGTAGACTTTTTGACTATGTCGTCAAGTCCAAGACCTAAGCTGTACAACGCATCCAACATAAGCAAGTTAGTGGAACTCCCATTATCGATCAAAACACGTTTAACAAGGAAATTTGCAATTGTCAAGGATAATATTAAACAATCATGATGAACTTCCTCGTCTTCGACATCGTCGAAGGTGATAGGCATGATGGCATGGCTAGATCGTGCGGGAGCTTTGGGATTTTCTCGTCTGGCTTCTCTTGCGATTCTTTTAGCTGCGGAATAGGTCACGCCACAAATATCCGACCCCCCGGTAATAACGTTGATTACTCCTGCATGCTTGGGGGAGTCGGGCTTTCGGGCTCTTTCCACATTCCGGGCCAGATGTTCTCTGCTGCGCTCAGAGATTAGTTCTTTGAGGTAGCCTTTCCTTAGCAAGTCGACGACTTCTTTCCTTAGCGCAATGCACTCTTCTATCGTGTGACCGTGGTCGAAATGAAAGTCGCACCACCTTGTCTCATCCTTACGGTGATGTGGTATGTCTTTCTTCCGTGGCCACTTGACAGCGTTTCCCATCGTGCTAAGGGTTCTGACTATCTCTGTCGCGCTAACTCGAAAGTTCTGGTGAGACAATTCTGGAGATTGTTGGGTGTTCTCACTTCTCTTAACGTATGACGTGTTAACGGTTGGCTTGTTGTGTGGAGAGTGGTGAGCGGCCGAAGGATAGGGAGCATATCGAGCCTCCCGTTTCCCTTGCCGTCGATCGTTCCGCTGAGGACTCGCCCCCTTCTCGGCATAGAGGTCCTCCTCCTCAAGACGGACATGAGCCAACGCTTTTACCTGCACTTCATCAAAGTTAGAGCAAGGGTACTTTGTTAATTCACGATATAATTCGGGATTTCGGGAGGATATCCCTCGCCGGAAGGCTTCTACTGCCGTCGCTGCATCGCATCATTCAATAGTTACAAGTTCCTCGTTGTAGCGACTGAGGAACGCCTTTAAGGACTCCCGAGGCTTCTGGACTAAGCGGTATAAGTCGCTAGATCGCTTCTTTGCGTGTCGGCTGCTTGCAAACCTGATTCTAAACCTGTCAACCAACTCAGCAAAAGATAAGATACTTCCAAGTGGTAAATGCGAGTGCCAGTTTAGCGCGGGACCGCATAACGTGTTCCCGAACCATCGACACATGACAGTTTCTTTCATTTCAAAAGGGACAGTACTAATATTCATAGCTTGCTTAAAGGCCGCTATATGCTGGTCGGGATCGGTAGTCCCTTCATACTTTTGAATTTCAAGGTTGTGATACTTTCGAGATATGTTAACTCTCGCGATAGCGGGTACAAAGGGCGAATCCGTGTAACCGTCACGCCTTTCTACTGCAATCGGTTGAGGAGCCCCTGGGACTTGAGTAATCCGGTCCTCAAGGGCTCTGAGGCGTTCCTTGAGATGGACAACCTCACTACTTTCTCGAGCCGCCCCGGACGTGTTAACAGTTACCTGATTACCCGTTGATGGTCCGGCGCCATTTGGAGTGACGAGATTGGGATCCTCCATATCCAGGCTCCGGGCTACGTCATTAATCACGTCGCTCCTTTGATGGTAAGCCGGAGCCGATTGGACCTGATATCGAAGCAAGTTACGCTCATTAGTTAAAGCCTCAATTTGTTTCCCATAAACTTCAGTAAGTTTAGAGTTAGCCTCTTTTTGGCTATCTAGATCTTTTTGAAGCGCGAGCATGGTTGCACGGATTTCTACAATGGCGCTGGATTCAGCTGTCTGCCTCTCGGAGATGTTGTTGGCTGGTGGCTCTTCTTGGAGAGGCAATTCTTGATTCTGGTTGTCGTTACCGCCGCTGTTGATGGCGTTGCTAGGGTCGCTGTTGTCGTTGTTGAGATTTTGGTTGTCGCCGGAGTCGATGGTTTGGTTGTTGTTCAGCTCGAGATCTCCGACGTGGCTATGAGTTGCATCCATGCTTGATGAGGATTTGGTAGCTTGCTAGGGCGTGACTTCTTTTTTAGCTAGGGCCCCATGGTGGGCGCCAATTGTTTTGGGCGAATTAACCGCGTAAACGCGTTACTTCGCTACTATGAGGGACTCCTAGTCACAAAGTCGTCACGACATGTTAGGGATAGCGAACAGAAAATAATAGCAGAAATTATAAGTATTGAAACTGGAAAAATGGCGAGAATTGCAGTGTGAATTGTATTAATCTTCTTGGATGTTTTCTCTGTGATACAAAAGATGGGACTTTGGTATGGTAAACTTCTAAAAGTAAAGAAATCGTGATCGGCGAGAGTGAAGTGAGTATGGCAAGAATTGCTTAAGAGATTGGAGAGGCAGAGAGTATGTCCCTGCTTATGGATTGTCCTCCCTTAAATAACGCTCCCTTCTCTCCAATTCAGCCGTTGGCCCTTACTTCTCACGATCCCGGAAATCTCGCCTATAGTTATGATTATGGACGTTGGAGATAATCGTCTTGCTACAGTGCCGTTAGAGGGATTTAATGGAAGGCGAAATCCCCGGAACTGATTGCTTCAGAAATTGTGGTCGCTTGGGCCTTATCTTCGTTGGGCTATGGGCCTTGATCTTGGAGGGCCCAACAGTTGCTATCTTCAATGTATATTTCATTGATATTATTTTCTCAAAAGAATTTCATCGAAATCCATAACATGCTTAGATCAATTTCGAAATTAATTGTACTTAATACTGTATTATTAGTTATAGTGGATCTGAATAGTATTTATGTTGAGATGGTAATTTCTCCCTTAAGTTTTCAATCTAGAGTGGAGAGATAATAAAGAAAGAAAAAAAAAAAAAGAGAATAAAAAGAGACCAAATAAACAAAATTACAATAGATCGTGAAAAAATAAAAGCAATTTAGAGAATTAAACATTATCATTCATTTAACGATTATGTAGAGATTTTTCATCATAGTGTAGGGTTCTAGGGATGCAAACGCAGCGGAAAAACATTAACTTTGATCCCAAACCCTAACCTAGGATCCGTATGATGACGTAGAACATGTAAACAGTTTAGACGATTACCTCAAGGAAGAAACCGAATTGCAAGTTCAAACCTTTCTTTATGATCACCAAAGAGCCCCAAGTGTTGCTCCTCTAGCGGTATCCACGCACACGAACGGGACAAAATTCAGCACCGATGATTGCTTGCTAGAGCACTAATCAGTACGCTAATTAACTAGAGGATTGATTTGTATAAGGAGGAGATCTAGGTTGATGACGGCACTAGGGTTCAATTGTGTACGTACGTATTTGCCAAAGCCTAATATATATATTCAAAATCAATATCTTGTACGTATGAACCTAGTTTGTTAAGTGGGTAAATAAATCTTTACTGATATATTATTATCTTGTCAATTAGTTAAGATCTTATCTTATCCACCTGCCATAAAAGATAAACTTCTATCTATTATCTTTTATTGATCTAATTTTCTAAAATTATAATTAATCAAATATCCTTATGATTAATTATAAATATCCAAGAAAATAATCTTATCTCCAAATTTATCTCATGGCCCTAATTAAGACCAAGACCCATCAAACCCGACCCGGTAAAAACTAGACCCGATAGCTTGGTCATTGTGCATAACTATCAATCTCCCACTTGCACTATTACCAAGCTCAAGTCATCACCGTGTTAATCTTGGGCTTAAAGTCAACTCTCAATTTCAAGTTTCCCCATCTATCGTGCTTATGCGTGTGACCCTCTAGGTTTCTATCTCGAAGGTAGTGTTGTCCAACACAAGTCAAGGTAACCGTCTAACAACAATTGTTGACCACCCAACAAGATAGAAATGGTTGGTGAACCATATACCTCTATGAAGTGATTACTGTGTAATTCAATCTCTTCATCCTCAAATATCTAGATCAAGCTAGTGCACGATGCGTCACCACTCAGCTCAATCAATTTACTTGGTTTAGTAGAGATAACCTAGACTCAAAATATTCTACCATGGCCATGGATTTTAAAGTCACTTATATCTCAACCAAGTGGCCCGCGATATCAACTCTCTAATCCAAGAGAGGGATGAATCCTTTCTTGACTCAACCACTATCCTCTCTACACTTTGTCTTAGAACTAATAACCGCCTTAATTGTAACTCATCAATAAGTTACGTTGAACGGCATCAAAGTTAAGACTCCATGCATAGGATTATATGATAGTCTCAAGTCATGAGATCACTTACACTCCTTCATTTAGAGGAGGAACAAATGACGCTTAATACATGTGGTATCCTCTAGTTCGGGTCAATCCGGTGGCTCTACGTACACTTGAGCACCCACGTGAATGACTTGGAAGAGCTATCCCTCGGTTCAGCGAAATGAACCTGTAGTCTATTCACATGTTAGTTTATAGTTTCGATATCCCCTCTCGATACTAATCCAACCAAGGACAATTTAAGAATATAAACTTGTTGTAAAATTCTCACTGACAATAACCACTATATTGTCATTTTACACAAGACATTATGCTCTATGGGATTTTATCAACATTATATGTTAGCAGAAAACAAATAAATATGATAAATACTGCCTTTTAAATAAATATATTACTGTCACATAAGTAACTCTTGTTCAACAAAATGCATACTATAAAGTATCTCGCATAAATTATTGCCAAACTCTAAGTCCTAAACCCCTCACATGAGAGTCATGTTTCTGCTGAGGTAAGGCCTTAGTCAATGGATCTGCACTGTTTTCATCACTTGAAACTCTGCTCAATGCAACATCTCCTCTTTGGATTATTTCTCTAATGATGTGGTACTTCCGAAGTACATGTCTGGATTGCTGGTGAGATCTTAGTTCCTTAGCCTGTGCAACGGCTGCATTGTTGTCACAGTACAAACTAACTGGACTCTCAATGCTAGGAACCACTCCAAGCTCTGCAATGAAGTTCTTGAACCAAACTGCTTCCTTAGCTGCTTCTGAAGCTGCTATGTACTCGGATTCTGCCGTAGAGTCAGCAACTATATCTTGCTTGGAACTCTTCCAAGAAACAGCTCCACCATTCAGGCAAAACACATAACCCATTTGCGACATTAGATCATCTTGATCTGTCTGGAAACTAGCATCTGTATAACCTCTGACCACCAGCTCCTCTTCTCCTCCATAGACCAAAACCATATCCTTGGTTCTTCTCAGATATTTGAGAATGGTCTTCACAGCACTCCAGTGTTCCTCACCTGGATCGGACTGATATCTACCCGTCATACTTATTGCATACGAGATATCAGGCCGTGTACATGTCATGGTGTACATAATGGACCCAACCGCAGAAGTGTATGGTACATTACTCATCCTGTCTCTCTCTTGCTGTGTCTTTGGACACATCTGCTTAGAGAGACGTACACCATGTGACAAGGGCAAAAATCCTCTCTTGGAATCTTGCATTTTATATCTATTCAAGATCTTGTCAATGTACGTGCTTTGACTTAGACCAAGCAACCTTTTAGACCTGTCTCGGCGTATCTTAATCCCTAAGATATAGGCTGCCTCACCTAAGTCTTTCATGGAGAAGCACTTACACAACCATCCCTTGGTAGCTTCCAAGAATGGCTTGTCATTCCCGATGAGGAGAATATCATCCACATACAAAACTAGAAACACTAATGTGCTCCCACTAACCTTTTTATAAATGCAAGGATCTTCTGAATTTCTAATGAAGCCAAATTCCTTGATGGCTTCATCAAATCTCAGGTTCCAACTCCGAGACGCTTGCTTCAATCCGTAAATGGATCTCTTCAACTTACAAACTTTATTTGTGCCTGTGGACGATTCAAACCCTTGAGGTTGTTCCATAAAAACTTCCTCTATTAACTTCCCATTTAGGAAAGCGGTTTTCACGTCCATTTGCCAAATCTCAAAGTCGTAGTAAGCTGCTATTGCAAGCAAAATCCTGATAGACTTTTGCATGGCTACCGGTGAAAAAGTTTCCTCATAGTCAATTCCATAACGCTGAGTAAAACCTTTTGCAACCAACCTTGCTTTATAGGTACTTATGTTACCATCCATGTCTGTCTTCTTCTTGAAGACCCACTTGCAACCAACAGGTTTTACTCCAATTGGTGCATCTACCAACTCCCATACTTCGTTGGAATACATGGAGTCCATTTCAGAATTCATGGCGTCCAGCCATTTCTCAAAGTCAGGTGAAGCTAATGCTTCCTTGTAGGTTGAAGGTTCATCATCATTCTCGATGAGCAACACTTCACCTTGCTCAGTGACGATAAGGCTCATTCTTTCCGGCTCCTTTCGCACTCTCGAGGACCTACGTAACTCTTGCACTTCCGCAATCTCAAGTTCTGGCTGGGTTGGCCTAACCAATTGCTCTTGTTCCAACTCATTTGTTGAATCTTGAATCTCCTCAAGACTTACTTCACTCCCACTACTTTCTTTAGAGATGAACTCCCTTTCCAAGAAAGTAGCATACCGAGCAACAATCACTTTATGCTCATTTGGAATGTAAAAATAATATCCTTTTGTTTCCTTAGGATATCCAACAAATGTGCATTTAACAGATCTGGCTGCAAGCTTATCTGGATTTGAGCTCTTCACATAAGCTTCACAACCCCATACTTTGAGGTAAGACATGTTAGGCTTATGACCTAACCAAATCTCATATGGTGTCTTATCTGCTGCTTTAGTTGGGACACGGTTTAGTGTGTGGATTGCTGTTTCCAAAGCAAAACCCCAAAATGTCAATGGAAGATTTGCATGACTCATCATTGATCTTATCATGTCTAAAAGAGTGTGATTCCTCCTTTCAGAAACACCATTCCATTCCGGTGTTCCAGGAGGAGTTAGTTGTGAGACTATTCCACACTCCTTAAGGTAATCAATGAATTCTTGGCTCAAATACTCGCCACCTCGATCTGATCGAAGAGCCTTTATTTTCCTACCAAGTTGATTCTCTACTTCGTTTTTAAACTCTTTGAATTTATCAAAGGTCTCTGACTTGTTCCTCATTAAGTAGACATATCCATATCTACTTAAATCGTCTGTGAACGTTACGAAGTAAGAATAACCACCTCTAGCTTGAGTCGATAGAGGTCCACATACGTCACTGTGTATGAGCTCTAGCAACTCTTCTGCTCTCTTACCTTTCTTGGTAAAAGGTGCCTTAGTCATTTTTCCTTGTAAACACGCCTCGCATCTATCTATGGATTCAAAATCAAAAGAATCCAAATAGCCTCCAGAATGGAGTTTAGCGATACGTCTCTCGTTTACATGACAAAGTCTGCAGTGCCATAAGTAGGTAGTTTTCGAGTCATCCTTTTTCTATTTCTTTTCAACGATGCATGATAGTTCAAAAGATACAGACCATTATATAATATTCCACTACCATAGAACAAGCCATTCAAGTAAAACGAAAAGGTTCGATTTCCATACTCAAATGTAAAACCTTCAATATCCAAAACCGGAACTGAAATAATGTTCTTGGTAGAACTAGGAATATAATAACAATTGTTCAAATCTAGAACTAAACCACTTGGCAAGGTGATAGAATAAGTCCCGACGGCTAAATCAACAATCCTTGCTCCATTAACACCTCGTATATCCACCTCGCCTTTGGAAAGCCTCCTGCACCTACTTAGCCCCTGCAAATTCACACAAATGTGAGAAAAGCAGGCGGTATCCAATACCCATGAAGTAGAAACAGACATACTGCACTCAACTAAGATACCTGATCCAGTATCTTTGTTTTTCTTCTCTAAGAAGCTTGTGCAATTCCTCTTCCAGTGACCCTTCTTGCCACAATGGAAACACGTAGCTTCTTTCTCCTCAGCTACAGGTTTCTGCACCCCTTTCTTTGGCTTATTATCTGTCTTCACTTTCTTGGCCTTGGAATTTCCCTTTCCCTTGCCCTGTCTCTTGTTCTTGTTCACATTAAGAACTAGTGAAGACTGCTTTGTTGATTTTGACGCTTTAATGTCCTTTTCAGCAGTTCTTAGCATAGCCAAAACATCTGGTAGAGTTTTCTTCATGTCATTCATATTGAAGTTCATGATAAACTGTGAAAAACTCTCCGGCAATGATGATAAGACTAGATCCATTGTAAAATCTTGATCCATGGCTACCCCCAAGCTTCCGAGCCTCTCTATGTACCCGATCATTTTCAGGACATGAGTCTCCACTGAGGTACCTTCTTGCATCTTGCAGTTAAACAGGGATCTAGAGGTATTATAACGCTCAACCCTTGCATTTTCTTGGAATAGATCACGTAGGTGAGCATCAATTTCCCTAGCACTCATGCCATCATGTTGCTTCTGCAATTCAGGAACCATTGCAGACATCATGATGCATTCTACGTCTATCTGATCATCCATGAATTTCTTATAGGCCTGTACTTCGGCCTCTGGGGCGCCTTCACCCGGTTCATCCGGGATTTCTTCTTCTAGGACGTATAACTTTCTTTCATGTCTCAAAACAATTTTCAGTTTCCTGAGCCATTCAAGATAGTTAGGTCCACTAAGCAAATTATCCTTATCCAGGATATGTCGCAATGTCAAGGTTCCATAGCTGTTACTTGCCATGATATCTACATCAACAATGCACAGAGGATTAGTATTCTTAACAAATACATTTAAATAAAAGGACTTTTATAATATGTCAAAGCTCCCACTATTTTAATCAAAATCAATAGCCCTCACTAATAATCTCGGAGAATTTTGTTGCACAAATTCTCTAGCGGGACTGAAACCCCAACTTGTCTAATTTGCACACAACTTTGGCTGTACCTACAAACTAGATTCATTAGGTAGGCCTTAACTTTGGCAATTGCAATTCCATGCAACTTTCAGTATCCGTTGGATGGCTATCTCGCCTATAACTCAAATCCATGAATTATATATCCAACACTTGCCCCTTGAACTACTCAACCTTAGCTTTGGCTAACAAGTTGAATATCCTAGATAAGTCGACCCATCAATTAGTAAAGAAAAACCATAGACACCTTTTATATGGACCCACAACTGAGCTGTACCGACCCACATAAAAAATTCTATCTATTTTCTCAACTCAATTAATGGAGGGCAAAATAAACTTGACTTAATATTTATATCGAGGGATTTTTAACCTGCACACTAAGATCTCACCGAATACATATACACTAGTATAAATTGAACCATGCATACTTGTACATATTATTTAATAAATCCATTACCAAACAATATATATACACGATTCATATGCAGAAAAACACATATACATGATCGGTAAAAATCTATATATGATATTGCATGCCTACTAAGTACTAATCATAATTAACAAAGGACTTTTAATTACAATTAGATTTAACTTATACATGACATTACCGATCAAAAACAGTATATCGTAGCAATTCAATCAATTAACACGTATTATGCATGCAATAATTAAGTCTGTACGAATCAACTCAAACTTAACCATGTATACTAGATAACCATAGAGATATCACAATACTCAGTTATTGATCGAGATCACGTACGCACGAACTATACAGTAATTAATTAAATTAAACTTGATTTACGTATATACTAGATAACCAAAAATTATCAATATACGTAATCACATGCAATCACATACTTCGCACACAATAATAACAATTAAATCAAATACTCTAAAACCAAAACTTGATTTAACTTGTACTAAATAGGATACGAAATATAATTGATCAAACAACCTATTGGACATGCCTTTCTACGCATACAATCAAACACGGCTCTGATACAACTGTAGGGTTCTAGGGATGTAAACGTAGCGGAAACACATTAACTTTGATCCCAAACCCTAGCCTAGAATCCGTATGATGACGTAGAACATGTAAACAGTTTAGATGATTACCTCAAGGAAGAAACCGAATTGCAAGTTCAAACCTTTCTTTATGATCACCAAAGAGTCCCAAGTGTTGCTCCTCTAGCGGTATCCACACACACGAACGGGACGAAATTCGGCACCGATGATTGCTTGCTAGAGCACTAATCAGTACGCTAATTAACTAGAGGATTGATTTGTATAAGGAGGAGATCTAGGTTGATGACGGCACTAGGGTTCAATTGTGTACGTACGTATTTGCCAAACCCTAATATATATATAGGCAAAATCAATATCTTGTACGTATGAACCTAGTTTGTTAAGTGGGTAAAAAATCTTTACTGATATATTATTATCTTGTCAATCAGTTAAGATCTTATCTTATCCACCTGCAATAAAAGATAAACTTCTATCTATTACTCCCTCCGTTCAAATTTATTTGTCGTTTAAACCCGATTCTCTTGTTCAATAATATTTGTCATTTAACGTATTTTACCACATTTTTTCCAATATTATCCCCATTGATTACAAACAATTACATAAATACAGACTAAAAGGAAAAAGATCTTCAAAAGATTGAGGATAGTTTAGGAAAATCATATGGTTCCTTAATTTTAGAGACAAATCCTAAAACGATAGATATTCTTGAACGGAGTTAGTATCTTTTATTGATCTAATTTTCTAAAATTATAATTAATCAAATATCCTTATGATTAATTATAAATATCCAAGAAAATAATCTTATCTCCAAATTTATCTCATGGTCCTAATTAAGACCAAGACCCATCAAACCCGACCCGGTAAAAACTAGACCCGATAGCTTGGTCATTGTGCATAACTATGCATAGATGGTACATAAGCCTGAATTTTTCGTGTATAACACCGTAGATGAAGAAACAGCTAGATAAGGAGACAAAAAATACCACTTTTTGTGCTACCAACACAGATTAAACATGTAAGTTACTTTTATGCAATGACCATGTGAGAGTTCACGTGTTTCACGAGAATAGACATTTCATACATAACCGATGACAGAATATAATAAGATGCAATGCAGAGTACGTACAACATGCGTGTAGGAATGCATATAATTACTTAAATATCGACCCTTTAAATACTAAAGTATAGTTTAACGGTATTAGTATTTTTTTCGATCAGATTTAACGGTATTAGTATATACGGAGTATATGGTAACATTATAGACGTGGTAACTCCATAGAATGATGATCAGTAGAGAGCGAGGACCGTTTGGAAAACTCTGCCCACATAAAAAGGAACAATTGATAGCAGTATTTATTTATTCAGTCACGTGTTGCTCACACTGACATCACTGACGCAGTATTTATTTAGAGAATAGCCGGTGAGTATAAAATGATGCGTGTCTTAAAGTATTTTTCAAGTAATATATCTATCACATTCATTCAGTATTCTAAAAAATGCTAGGCAGAAGTTAGGCGGTTGGATAGGACCTAGCGCCTAGGCGGATTTGTAAGTTATTGAAACTATAAGATTATTATTCTTATTTGGTGAGTATATATATAGAAAAAAGTACAATCTCATCTTAATATGTATGTATCAATTGGCACCTAGAGCCCGATCTAGCCTCAACTTAGATCCGTCCAACGTGCGTAGGAGGTTACCTAGGCCGCCTAGAAGCATGTCTAGACCGTCTAACCAACTAGCCCATTTGTCTAGAGGGCCCGCCAAGACCGTCTAACCAAATAGCCCAACTACCTAGGCGCTCGCCTAGACCGCCTTGGTGCTCACCTACACTACCTAGGCGCTCGCCTACACCGCCTAGGCGCTCCCTTAACCCACTTAGCCGCCCAACCAACAGCCTAGGTCCTAGTCGGGACGGTGGGGCAACGCCTAGCGCCTAGCCGGGCGCCTAGACCGATTTTTAGAACACTGATCACATCAGCTTAAAAAAATATTTTATCTTTTTTACACAATCCAGAAATGTATTTATCACTTTTGAGTTGTCATTCTTATATCGGAAATCTCATGGTTAAAACAAGTTCACATCCACATACTTTCAAATTTTCGCGAAGTAACCCTATGATTTCTATAAGTTTTGTCCCATAACCTTATCGTTAATTTATGCAATTACCAAAAAAAATTGTGAATTTATGCAAAAAAAGTTGTTACTTAAAGTCCTTTTTTTGTCTCTAGCCACATTTACCCATATATTTCCAAAGCTATTGCATTTTTTTTCTTTTAAAATTCGTGTTGAAATTCAACTAGTAAGCCTATATAAGTGTCCTAACTAAATATTTTATATATATTATGTATACCATGAATTTGTGATGTATATGTTGTTGCTCATATTTAATTAGTTTGTTTTTTTTGTTTCCTATTTTGGAGTTTATTAGATTAATTTCATTTTTCACAATATAAGGATATTTCTAGGGTAATATTCAATCTAGGTTCCTTGCATTTGCATTAGTACATACTATTCAAACTAAATCTAGGGTTTTTTATTTTATGAAATTGTTATATGTACATTATCGATGAAGTATGTACATATTGCTATGTAGCGAAATTCTCATATTCCTTTGATTTCTTAAAGCTTAGCCATATATGTATGCATTTAAACTTCCATGTTATACGAGTATTTCCTAGGCGGTTAAATCCACTTCCACTAGTACAAACTTTTCAGCATGAATTAAAAAGGAATTCAAAAGGAAAAATGTACAAAAGATTTGGAAATATTTGCGTGAGTGTGGCTACAAGCAAAATGGAGGATTTTAATTAATGTTTTTGGCTCAAATTAACGATAAGGTTATGAGACAAAATTCATAAAAACCACACGGTTACCTCGGAAAAATTTGAAAGTACTTAGGTACCATGCGAAATTTCCTTAACCATGTGGTTACCAAGGGAAATTTTTCGTGCTTATATCATACTCCCCCAATCCCCTTTTCTTTGTCCATATTTCCATTTTTATCGTCCCAAGATGTTTGTCGTATGATTCCCTCTTTCCTTTTATACCTACACACTTTTATAATTTTAACCTCATTCACTATCACTTTTTACCTATCTTTTTCATCTTTTTAATCTCCATTCTCTCTCCTTACCTCCATAAATCATCATTTATCTTCAATAACCAATTTCTATGTCTAACACACATTTCCAACATTTTTCATGCAACAAAAAAAAGATCTCACGGTTTTCTTTTAGTTTAATATATATGAACGTGAACCAAATCATTTTTTTTTTGGTTACATGTACACAGACCCAAGTTTTTTTGCTTGTCTTGTTGGATTGATCCAATTTAGATTAAACCCACTTGATTTTTGCTCCATGCTCATATAAGAAGTGAAACCCTTGATGGAAGAATGAAGAAACCCTAACTTCCTCTAAACCGCTCTCCATTTCTAGATCTAACTCTCCATTCTCACAAAGATCTCAATTTCCCCTAATCTGTCGGTTTCCATCTCTTGATTTGTCCCTAAAAGATCATTTTTTCCTCATCTGAGAACTAGATTCATCAAGAGAGGCGTGAGCTTGAGCTTTCGATCTCTTTGAACCACTCGATCTCCCCACAAGAGATCCCAATCTGTCCCCTTACCTCTCACCACAATCCATTGGGATGAGTTATGATTAGTATGCACACATCTTTGTTGATAGCTCCGGATGTTACTTGTCTGAACGAATCGTATGTATGCTCCGAGTGCGCGAAGTGCGAGTACTACCCTGATTGCGGTGGTAATCACTTCTTCAGTACATGTCGATAAGAATCCATCGTTGAAGTCAACCTCCCACCCGAAGACAATGATTGTGTTGATAACCCATCTTTTCTTCAGTCCCCTGGAAAAACCTAAGTCTCATGCAAATGGTGAAGCCGACTCTTGTGTTGATGACGATGAGCCTGAATTAAGTCTAAGAAAGTCCCCTTACCTTGATTGTATTTCCTATTAACTTAATGGATTGTCCAATGTTGTTTGGCTTATCCGATAATGGTGTTATGTGACATTGTTGGCTTTTTTTTTTTGATATCTGAATGGCCTTTGTAAAGATGATTTAGTACTCTTTGTATTTGAATGTTTGGATGAATGTTGCGTTCTCTAGTATTTGTATGTTCAAGTATTAAGATGGATTACAGTGCTCTGATTATCTTGGATTATGATGTCTGATATGATGAAACCAGAGGCGGACTTATACTATACAACCCCTGATGTGACAATGCCTCATGTGCCACATCATGGCCAAGCTGAGAACGTGCCGTGCGTGCCGGCACGCCGACGCCGAGGGTGCCCAAATGAGGCACCGGGACGAGGGTGCCCGAATGCGGCACCACGACGCCGAGGGTGACCAAGAGCGGCACCGTCCCGATTCTCCCAGGCCCTCTCAAGCTGTCTCGAGCCAACCTTCCGGGGCTGACATGGGGACCAAAATGAAGCTCCAAGACCAATTGAACACCAAGGGAAAGCCCACACCTAGTGACGCCGCCGACGCCCCTAGCCCGGCCGCGCCTACTCGCGGCACCGAGCCCTTCTTGGGTCGAATCACATTGGCCCGAGCTCGTGCCTTACAAGAGAATCTCCAAGCTGGATTTATGACCCAAGGGATGCCAGGCAAAGGCGAAGAAGGTGAGCTATGCTTGTTAGTGGCCACCGGGCGCGCCGAACCACAAGCGCCGGGTGTCTCGCCTTGTGCCACTTGTGTGCTTTCTTCAAAGGAGCATTAAGAGCCACGTTTTTTCCAAGAGTTTCCCACCTCCTTTCTGAGTTAAAGCTGGTCTTTGAAGAGCCTTAGGGGGAGACTCTCATTTTCTTATTTAAAGGGGGCGCCCCTCCTTGTTTGGGTAGACTTGAATCAAACTTGAAACTTTGTGTTTTCTATCATGTTTTGTTTTTGCTTTGTACTTGGGATTCGGCCATGAGCCTTTGAATAAGAATACTTTGTGTTTTCTTTGTTTCAATTCAGATTCGTGAGTAATATCGAATCCCCCTTGAGATTCAAGAGCAAGGTGAGTCATATCCTTGTCCTTGGATTTCGTAGCTTGAGTTCGAGTGTGGTGCGTTACATCCACACCCTAACTCATTCATATCCTTCGACTCACACTTCTTTATCATCCATTTCTGTTCTTCATCACCCATACACGTCCATCAAAATCTCACAAAAGGAGAGCTAACTTGAAAGCATCCGATCTAGGCGAGAGGAAGGCAACAAGCGTGTCCTTGCACCGACTTCAACGATCCTTGATCCTATCATGTGGTATCAGAGCTACGTAAGGTACACCCTTAATCCCTCTTCTTAGATCTGGATTTTACTCAAAATTTGCAAGAGAAGTCGTGCCCTAACCCACCCCACAACAAAATTGCAAACCGAAACTTCAAAGCCAAACCGATTCATACCTATGTTGTTTGATTGATCTTGTTGGTTTGGTTTCTTTGATCACCATCCAAAAATTCGACCCAAACTGCCTTGAGATGTTTAAAGGTTGGAAGATGATGAACTCAATTTGGTCTTGAATGATAAGGAACCGAAAAGCCTCCGAAGAGCCTTAACTCCAACCACCCCTTCGTTTCCCTCTTAAATAGGAGTTGTGGCTGATTTTGTTGTTGTCTTTTCATATCTATTTCATTCTGAATTTTGGTCACCCTTGCATGCATAAGGATTAATTTCCAAAGCTACCAAAAGTTGCTAAATTCTGCTCGGATTAGATTACGGGAACGGTACCAAACCGAGACCAAAAGACAAAAAAAAAAAAAAATTGCAACTTGTTTGATTAGTAATCAAACTTGAAGTGTTTTGTTTGTAAGTGCCTAAAAAGAAAAAGTCGGACTCGAAAGGAAAAGAATTGGGGCTAGAAAAACTCGGACCCGATAAAAAATGTGAAGAAAAGAGATCGGGCATAGAAAAAGTCGGACCCCAAAGCAAAAGAATTCGAGCAAGGCCTAAATTGTTTCGTTTGGTACTTAGTAGCTTTTCTATTCTTAAAGTGGAACAACTTGGCTTCAGTTTGCATTGCATTGTGTGATTCATTAACCTCTTGAAAATCCACTCCCATTCACCCTTTGCTTAGTCGACACCCCTCTTTGCAATTGAGAAAATTTTCGTGTCTAAGATTGAGGTTGATTGTGCGTAGCTTGACATACCACTTGTGTCGGATTAACTTTGTTTGTTGGAGTTTTTGTGCAAAATGTCGGACATAGGTAAAGAATAAGAGTTGCCTCAAGACCTCAATGACCAAGCCTCCTTGGCTGCCATGATCCAATCGGTGCAACAAGACTTAAGGTCGTTTTGCTCTCGGTTCGACAACATCGAACAAAGATTGACCCGGCACGATGAGCTATTCCAAGCTAGTGCCACGAATGACCCAAGTGTCAACCGAAGCGCACCCCTAGCCCATGTGAGCACCCATCTTGACCCCATTCTCTCCGTTAGCCGGGGTAACCACTTCGAGGCGGTTCAACATCGAATCAACCCCGAGTGTCCCACGGTAACCCTTCGGTGGCCAACTTTGCTCAATCAAATGGGGCGTTTTCCGGAGTAAGATCTGAATATGTTACCTCTTATGCTACCTATCCGAATAATATATCATTGCCTTTGAGTACTAACGATGTAGGTAACGAGAGGTATGGCTACACCCCCGCACCGGCGCCGACGCCCATGGGCACGGCTCATCTCTTTCCACGGCGCATGGGTGCCCAACAATTTGCTCCGCATCAAGCTCCAAACCAGCTGCAACGCCAGAATGTGTGGCAACAACAGCCCTAATATCTAGATGAGCGCCAACAAGGAAGAGACCGCCACCAAGGAGTCAAGCTCCAAGTTGAAACCTTCTCCGGTACCGCCGGTGCCGATGCGTGCCTCGATTGGATAGCCAAAACTGAATCGGTGTTCGATTACTATGACTATGAGGATGCAAGAAGGATCGTCGTCGCCTCAGTCCACCTCACCGAAGTCGCCTATAATTGGTGGCTACAATACAAGGAGGCCCGGCGACGAGAACGACTCCCACCAATCCAAACTTGGCGTGAACTTAAGCGTGCTCTTGAGGAACGCTTTGTCCCACAAGATTATGCCGAGAGGATCCACACCAAGCTAGAGCAACTCCGACAAGGAAGTCGCACGCCCGACGAGTACTACAATGAGCTATGCAAGCTCATCTATCGTTCCGGGGTTCAATTTCCCGACGGGTATGTTATCTCTAAATTCATTCATGGACTTAATTCCGAGCTAAAATCTGTGGTGAGTATGCAGCATTTTCCTAGGGGTACGGAGATTGAACAAGTGCTACATTACACCAACCAAGTCCATCAAAACCTGCCCCAAAGGCGCCAGCCCACGGCCAGCCACAAACCGTGGCACAACTCCTCGACGAGCGCCAATTCGGGTCAGCCAAGAAAGCCGGAGTTTAGGCGAGAAAATCCACCACCAACAGCCCGGAAAGATGTGCCCACTAGGCCTAAGCAAGATGGAGAAAACCGAGCCGGGGAGTTCAAGTGCTTCAAATGCCTTGGACGAGGTCACTACGCTCGAGATTGCCCGAACCAACGCAAGGTGCTCTTGACTCCGCAAGGTGACTATGAGTTTGAGGAGGAAGCTGTCCATGAAGAGGAGGGAAATGAGGAGGAACAAGATGAGGACGAGCTGCATGTTATAGCCGAGGAGGGCAAGTGCTTCGTAGTGCAACGAACTCTTTTCACCACCGAGAACAACACTACACCGAATCAACGAGAGGTGATCTTTCATACTCGTTGTAAAATCCAAGAAAAGGTATGTAGTCTCATCATTGATGGAGGTTCTTGCTGCAATATTATAAATGAGGAAGTTGTTGCTCGCTTTTCCATTCCCACTACTCCTCATCCCATGCCTTATCCGCTATGTTGGTTGAATTCTAAGTCGCGTATCCAAGTGAAGGAGAGGGCTTTGATTTCTTTTGCTATAGGTCCCTACCAAGATGTGGTCGAGTGTGATGTGGTGCCCATGTCCGTATGTCATCTCCTTCTCGGACGACCATGGCAGTTTGACCGTGGTGTGATCCATGATGGCGTCTCCAACGAGTACTCTTTTCACCGTGATGGCAAGAAGGTCACTTTGCACCCAATGAAGCCTCACAAAATCATGCTTGATCATGTGGCACGAGAACAAAAGAAGAAACATGCACTTCGGGAAGACAAGAAGGGAAAGACTTTGGCCATTGGTAGTAGCGTGAACTCTTCCAAACCCTTACTTCTAGCCAAACCGAGGGAAGTCGTTCACGCCATCAAGGGGAGTAACGTTTGTTTTCTTGTGATTCCTCATAAATCTTTGTTTGCTGACCAAGAAATCGAAAGTCTTCCCTCACCTATTGCTCGTCTTTTGCAGGATTACGAAGATGTTTTTCCCGAAGAGGTGCCAAACGGGCTGCCACCGACGAGAGGGATCGAGCACCAAATAGACTTCATACCGGGCGCATCTCTACCGAACCGGCCAGCTTATCGTGCTAATCCCGAGGAGACCAAGGAGCTACAACGACAAGTTCAAGAACACCTTGACAAGGGCTATGTTCGGGAAAGCCTCAGCCCATGCGCCGTTCCGGTAATTCTTGTCCCTAAAAAGGACGGTACTTGGAGAATGTGCGTTGATTGCCGAGCGATCAACAACATTACTATCAAGTATCGCCACCCTATTCCGTGACTTGATGATATGCTTGACGAGCTCAATGGGGCTTGTATTTTTTCTAAAATTGATTTGAAAAGCGGATATCATCAAATCCGGATGAAGGAGGGTGATGAGTGGAAGACCGTGTTTAAAACTAAGTACGGGCTCTACGAGTGGTTGGTTATGACTTTCGGTCTAACCAACGCTCCTAGTACCTTTATGAGGTTGATGAACCACGTCCTCCGCCCATTCCTTGGTAAATTCGTGGTAGTTTATTTTGATGACATCCTCAAATACAGCCACGATCTTCAATCCCATGTCGGGCACCTTAGGCAAGTGCTAGACGTTTTAAGAAGTGAACGCCTATTTGCTAACTTTAAGAAGTGCCATTTTTGCTCGGATCACGTGGTATTTCTTGGTTTTGTTATGAGTAGGGACGGACTGAAAGTTGATGAGGAGAAGGTGAAGGCAATTCGGGAATGGCCCACGCCCACTACCATGACACAAGTGCGAAGTTTCCTCGGATTGGCCGGTTTCTACCGACGGTTCGTGCAAGACTTTAGCACCATAGCCGCGCCTCTTACCGAGCTCACTAAGAAAAATGTCCCATTCAGATGGAAAGAGGCCCAGGAAGACGCCTTCAACATACTCAAAGACAAGCTCACACAAGCACCTCTCCTAGTCTTGCCCGATTTCAACAAAACGTTCGAAATCGAATGTGACGCTTCGGGCATTGGCTTGGGCGGGGTCCTTTTGCAAGGGGGCAGGCCTGTGGCCTATTTTAGTGAAAAGATGGGTGGAGCCGAGCTGAACTACCCCACCTACGACAAGGAATTGCTGGCCCTTGTCCGAGCCCTAAAAACGTGGGAACACTACCTCTTGCCCCGAGAGTTTGTCATACATTCCGACCACGAGGCACTCAAGTTTCTCAAAAAAGGGGAAAGAAAATGTTGTCGCCGACGCTCTCTCTCGTCGGTACACTCTAATCTCTCTTCTCGATGCTAAGTTGCTTGGATTTGGATTTTTGCGTGAGCTTTATGAGCATGATTCTGATTTTCATGATATACATCAAGCATGTTTAGCTAAGGGAAGCAAGGACCAATTTTATTTGCATGATGGATTCCTTTTTAAAGGTCCGAGCTTATGTGTGCCTAGGGGTTCTTTTAGGCGATTGTTTGTTGAAGAGGCTCATGGGGGCGGCCTTATGGGTCACTTTGGTGTTATGAAAACTTTGCATATCTTGAAAGAGCACTTTTTCTGGCCTGGCATGTTAAAAACTGTTGAGAAATTTTGTGCTTCATGCGTTACTTGCTTGCGTGCTAAGTCTCGAGTGCAACCTCACGGTTTGTACACTCCTCCCCCAATTCCACAAGTTCCTTGGGAAGACATTTCCATGGATTTTGTGTTAGGACTGCCCCGTTCTAAGAGAGGGAGAGACTCAATTTTTGTTGTCGTTGATCGGTTCTCGAAAATGGCGCATTTCATTGCTTGCCACAAAACCGATGATGCATCGCATGTAGCTAATCTTTTCTTTGAAAATGTGGTGCGGTTGCATGGTGTCCCTAAGAGCATTGTTTCTGATAGGGATGTAAAATTTTTGAGCTATTTTTGGAAGACACTTTGGGCCAAGCTAGGCACGAAGTTGTTATTTTCCACCACTTGCCACCCTCAAACGGATGGGCAAACCGAGGTCGTGAATCGAACTCTTGGTTCTCTTTTGCGTTCTCTTTTGTCTACTAACTTGCGCAGGTGGGAGGAGTGTCTTCCTTTCATTGAGTTTGCCTACAATCGCTCGGTGCATTCGGCCACCAAGAGGACTCCTTTCGAAGTGGTTTATGGGTGTAACCCCATCACTCCACTTGATTTGTTGCCCTATGCCACCAAGGAGCGAGAGAGTCCAGAAGATACTCGCCTTCAATTAGAAAGGCGAACAATGCAATATGTGCGCCAAGCCAACAAAGGGCGCAAGGAGGTCATTTTTGAGCCGGGCGACCTCGTTTGGGTACATTTGAGGAAGGAACGCTTTCCTATCCTCCGAAACACCAAGCTGAAACCACGAGGAGATGGTCCATTTGTGGTGCTTGAGCGCATCAATGACAATGCTTATCATGTGGAGTTGCCATCAACCTACGGTGTGCATGAGGTATTCAACGTTTCCGATCTTTCTCCTTATTTTCTTAACAATGATGATGAGATGCAGGATGAAGGTTCGTGGACGAACCCTTTTCAAGAGAGGGAGGATGATGTGACAATGCCTCATGTTCCACATCATGGCCAAGCTGAGGCCGTGCCGGAACGCACCGCGCGCACCGAGGACGCCGACGCCGAGGGTGCCCAAATGAGGCACCGGGACGAGGGTGCCCGAATGCGGCACCACGACGCCGAGGGTGACCAAGAGCGGCACCGTCCCGATTATCCTAGGCCCTCTCAAGCTGTCTCGAGCCAACCTTCCGGGGCTGACATGGGGACCAAAATGAAGCTCCAAGACCAATTGAACACCAAGGGAAAGCCCACACCTAGTGACGCCGCCGACGCCCCTAGCCCGGCCGCGCCTACTCGCGGCACCGAGCCCTTCTTGGGTCGAATCACAAGGGCCCGAGCTCGTGCCTTACAAGAGAATCTCCAAGCTGGAATTATGACCCAAGGGATGCCAGGCAAAGGCGAAGAAGGTGAGCTATGCTTGTTAGTGGCCACCGGGCGCGCCGAGCCACAAGCGCCGGGTGTCTCGCCTTGTGCCACTTGTGTGCTTTCTTCAAAGGAGCATTAAGAGCCACGTTTTTTCCAAGAGTTTCCCACCTCCTTTCTGAGTTAAAGCTGGTCTTTGAAGAGCCTTAGGGGGAGACTCTCATTTTCTTATTTAAAGGGGGCGCCCCTCCTTGTTTGGGTAGACTTGAATCAAACTTGAAACTTTGTGTTTTCTATCATGTTTTGTTTTTGCTTTGTACTTGGGATTCGGCCATGAGCCTTTGAATAAGAATACTTTGTGTTTTCTTTGTTTCAATTCAGATTCGTGAGTAATATCGAATCCCCCTTGAGATTCAAGAGCAAGGTGAGTGACTCGGCTAAAGTCGTCGTGCCAAGATCAAAGATAAATAACCCAAACTACAAACTAGTATAGCATGCAAGTAAGGGGTCGAACCCAAGAGTACTTAAGGCTTCTAGTATTAATATAATTATCAACTAAAGAAAGGGGGGATTGAAGAGAAGAATCTAAACTAATCTAATCTAAGAAATAAACAAAACAAACAATCAAACAAATAAGGGAAAGCAGGTTCATTCAAAAGATCCACTCTTTAATAATCACTCGATCATAGATTCATCCATTGATTTCATTCACACCTATGGTTAATTCCTATCCTGATCATTTAACAATCGCAAGTCCACGGTCCAAGCAATTCTATAACCCTAGGCAAGGACGCTTAACCTAGAATTAGCATAGAGAACAAGGATATGCAGGATATAATATCAAACAATCAAGCTACGAGTCAATTGTAAGATAAAACAATCAATTCTCTTCTTAATCCTAGTTGCATAGACAACAGGTCTAGGTTAAGTTGTTTTCACAGATTAGTTTTGTCCACGGTCCAAACCTAATCAAACAGTAGAACATCAATTAATTCAATAGGTTCATGACTCCTAAAGAAACAATAAACATTCATAAGATGAAGCACAAGAGAATCAATATCAACCAAAGGATAGAAATCAATTACCAAAATCTCACGAGTTCATACATCAGAGCTTCTCCCTTGAACAAACCCAAGGAGACTAGCTCTCCATAACTAAACTAAAAACCTAACTTGTGAAAGAAGGTAGAAGATAGAAGATACTAAAAACCTAAGGCTGGCTCCTCCTTATATAGCCCAAGGAACAAGCTCCACGAGATAGATAAGGAAAGAGGCAAAAGATAGAAAAGGAAACAAGATAGAAAGATTTCGGCCCGCTTCGGATTCAGCATCGCCGCGGCCGCGTCGCCATCACCGTGCCCACGCTTTTACAACAGAGAAAAACTTCTCGTCTCGGCAGCCACCGCGGGCGCGTCGGCCAGGCCGCGGTCGCGGAATCTCGACAGGATCGCTGGTGTCACTTCGGAGGCTGTTTTGACCATCTTCGGCTTGGAATCTGACTTCTGTGTAAAAAGATAAATTGAAGCCCTTGAAGTTAGCTTTCCAATGGCACCGGAATCAGGTCAATCCGACCTCTATAGCTCAAGATATAGCCTTCACAAGCAAGTGGTGTCGCGCAGACAGCTCAAAACGCCTTAAAACTCTTGATTCTTAAATTCTTGTGTCTTCGGCCTAGATATTATAATTACGCACAACTCTAACCTAAACACACTCAATATAGCCCTAAAATACAAGAGTTAACCTATACAAAATAGGCCGAATCAGTGAGTCATATCCTTGTCCTTGGATTTCGTAGCTTGAGTTCGAGTGTGGTGCGTTACATCCACACCCTAACTCATTCATATCCTTCGACTCACACTTCTTTATCATCCATTTCTGTTCTTCATCACCCATACACGTCCATCAAAATCTCACAAAAGGAGAGCTAACTTGAAAGCATCCGATCTAGGCGAGAGGAAGGCAACAAGCGTGTCCTTGCACCGACTTCAACGATCCTTGATCCTATCAACCCCCATTAAACTTATGTATATTTGGCCATTAATCTGAATCCGAAATTAACCCAAAATTTAATTATATCTTAATGATATAGTCTGATATAAATCGATGTTTGAAATTACCCGATACAAAATCATCTGAAAATCCAAGGTTAACCGACTTGATATCATTCGAGAAAACAAAGCGTCCTGAATCAAAAGCACTCGACTCAAAACAATCCGTAAACTTGAATTCAATGACCAAATTTACATAACATTATCTCATATAGTCATATATACATATAAAAAAATACAATATCATTTGATAAAATAATTTAGATATATTAAATATATAAATATAATTTAATAAATATTTTATTTTACAAATTAATAATAATGTATATTTGTTATAATTATTGTTGAAGTCCGAAAAGACCGAGTGCTCTGAACGCGATGAGAACAACGAGAGTTGGTTTTGACCGAGTCAACAGCTAAGAGATGAAAAGGTGTTTTATTGCTAAGAGTCAACGTGAAGAAGGTAGTGAAGAAAGTGTTTCGTATTGAGTGAGAGATTACAAGCACGGGTAAGAACTCTCTATATCGCATTGAGTGTATCGGGCTACAACAAGGATCTTAGCTCGAGATTTGGTGTTAGCTCACGAGGTTTCGGATCCCACTCTTAGTGCACAGAGCTTGCTATTTATAGCCGAAGTTTGGGCTGGGATTGGGCGAGATGTCGATGTGAGATGAATGCCGCCCACGCACGTGTCAGCTCTTGACTGGCTTATAGGGGCGGTGGCCACGGTGCCGCCCATGCGCTGGCGGAGATGGGACGTTGCCGCCCGCCCACTTACCTAGATGGGACGTCGCCGCCCGCCCACTTCCATTGATGGGACGTCGCCGCACGCCCACTTGCATTGATGGGACGTCGCCGCCCGCCCGCGATTGGGCAAAATGTGATGACGACGTCATCGTGGGACTTCCATACTTGGTGGATTTCGTTGTGGAGAGGGCCAACATCTCTGTGGTCCAACGCGATGAATGCATAATCGCGGGGCCTCAACACTTGGTAGAATTCGCCTTGGGAGGGGGGCCTAGGTCCGGGGTGGGTGCCGCGCTCCCGCGATCAGGGTTGGCGCGGTGACGACGCTGCATGCTGAGAGGCTTATACTTGGTAAGATTTGTTTTGGAGGGGGCCACTGTCCATGCGTTGACAGATCCGGGTATCAACACAACCCCATGTACCGGGTCTTGAAAGGAGAGAGGGTCAGATGTCGGCGATTTGGGCGAGAGCGGGAGGAGGGCAGTGTATGGGCCGTACCACCTCATGGGCCGTTCGTTGCACAAGGCACATAATCCCGCGGCCCGCCAAACTCGAACAAAAGGAACGGTTCGGCTGCCAACCTTCCCCACTTCGCCATTTTTTCAAAAAACACGCAGACACCATTTTCGCTCTCCAAACCACCTCTCGCCGCCCTCGCCTTTCTTCGTCAGTTGACGTTCGAGCCTCCAGCGCCACCACAACATTCTTCCTCGTCTCTGCACCTTTCTTCCGGTACGCCCCCTTCTTCCCCCTTTCTTTATCGCTGTTTTCCTGGTTCTCGGGGAAGCCCTAGGCCCAGCGGCGGCGGCGCTGCTGGTAGCCTACGGTTTCCTGCGGGATTTCCCCCCGAACTTTGTCATTCTCGTCTGGTGGGGGGGTGGTTTCCGTTTTTTGCGGGTTGGGCGGTTGAGGACTGATCGGTCCGGGATCGGAGGGTCTCACAATTTAAATTTATAAAACCGAACCTCAAATTGTAGTAAAGAGGTAGGGTGTCGAACACACGGGAGTTCGTGCGTCGAGAGTACCCGAAAAGACTAAAAAGAAGAGAAAAGAAAGGCAAAACAAAGGAAAACAAAAGAGATCTCCTGGGACCGACACAAAGTCACTTCGGTCCGAGGGTGGATCGAGGTCGAGTTGGTCGGGACCGACGTGGTGCAAGTCGGGCCCGATGTTCTGGGTAGCTCGGTCTTGTTCAAAAAGTAGATCGGTCTTGGGTTTTTGGGTTCCTCCCCCAACTAGACTTGGATATTCAACCAATAAGTGTTTGATTCTAGTGAGATCGAGGTTGTTCGCCCCGAATCTCTTCAATCTACACCTCGACCCAAGGGAGTTTTCACTTCACCTTCGATGCTAGAGACTTGTGATGGGATCGAGATGCTCTCGCTTACTCTTACCAAACACAAGCCCTAGATCCCTTGGTTTCACAAGAGATTGAAGCTCAATGTAGAGAGGATTCACAAATCAAGCACTCAAGGCTATGGAATTGGGGTTTTCTACCCAAATCTAGCTAGGGAATTCCCCCATAGCCCAAGACTATGGAATCTACTCCATATGGTAAGAGAAAAGCATAATCAAAAGGGAAATCAAGCAAAACTCAATCATCATCATCCAATCAAACTCCAATTGCATTCAAAACCAAAGTGTCTACAAAATCCAAGTCTCAATTCTACTAGATCAAAGCAAAACAAAGTACAAAACTCACAAATCTCCCTCTCTAAGCCAACGATCTCCTCTTCTCTTCCTCCTCCTTCTTTCTCCTTGCCCTCCAAGTCTTCCCTTGAGCCTTTAGAGAGTGAATTTGGTTGTGGTCTATCAAAAAATGCCCTTAATGTTCTCTAATCACCTCTATTTATAGCTTCTCATGGATTGGGGACCAAGGAATCCCAATTTAGAAAGGGGCAAATGTGGAAAGTTGCTAAAAATATGCCTTGGGGAACAATCCTCTCAATTGCCGACTTAGGACCGACACGGATGCACCTCGGGCCCGACGTTGAAAAACGTCGGTCCTGGTCACTGGGTGCTCGATCTCGGGCCCGACTTGGTATATCTCGGTCCTGGGCCTCGATCCTTGTCTTCTTCTTGGGTTTCCTTTGGTTCCACTTCATTCTTGGCTTGGCTCTTGCATTCCTTGATTTGGCTGCTTCATAAGCTCCTCCAAAATATCCTCATTCTTGCCATTTTACCTACAAAGTCAAACAAACTCGTATAGTTTCCGACTCTTGAAGAAAACCGGGAACTAAGCTAAAAAGGAACCAAAACTATAAAAGAAGAGAGTGAAAAACACATATTTACAAAGGAAATCAGCTACTAAAACACCTCCAAAACGAGAGACATCAGAATACCCCATACTTAAACTTGCTTGTTCTCAAGCAATAATAAAGTAAGCAAGACCGAAGCACAATCTTCAAGTAAAGTCTCGTATGAAAAATCAAATAAGCACAAGTGATAGATATGCTAGCAAGATTACATCATCACACATGATCAAGTGTTCAAGGAATAAAGTCCAATGCAACCAAGCCTCACTTAGAGATATAGAAATGTGTATCACTCATCATGTGTTTAGGCTTAGCAATGAACACTCAAACTCAAAAATCATGCAAGTAACGACTTTACTATTGAAGCTAATATCACCAATTCCTCCATCTAGAGATGCCTATTACAATGCACACAAAGAATATGAACTTGGCTCAATGGAGGTCCTCAAAGAGGTTCCATTCGGCCGGGTTGTAATGGGGCTTTTGGTGTTTCTCAAGGTGGGAATCATTTTGGTCTTGTGGTGCTTATAATGGGGATTGAACTTTCTAGTCTCTCACCAAACTCACCAAATTATTCCACTTTCCACTTCACTCATCAAAAGACTTTGATTTTCTTTTTCTTTTCTTTTCTTTCAACCCACACTTTTCACTAAACATTCCACTTCATCTTTGCACTATACTTTTTGTTGGATTTTTCAAACTTTTTTCCACTAGGATCTACTTGCACACTAACTCGGGCCCGAAGTGCACTTATCCTCGGTCGGTGCCCCTTTTTTTTTTTTTTTACACTTAAGCACTTTGCTTTCAATCCACTACTTTTCCAACTTTTCTTTCTTTCTTCTCAACAAAGATGCACTACCCACTTGGTTTATAACTCCATTTCTTGCCCTTCACCAAAGAGAATCTCAACTCTCCAAATATTCTTCCAAAACCTCTCACTAAAGTCCAATCCCATAAGGGTCAAGTCATATAGGCTAGGAATCATATTTTTGAGGAGTTTCAAACAAAGGTCTAAGGCTAAAACGGGGCTACAAACAACGGTTTATCTTCAAGGTAGGATATGGAAGATTTTGTGACTATATGAAATAAAGTTCAAATCAATGTGAAAAAGCATAGAACAAATCTCATATTGGTCTTGGAAAATAGATAAACACCTCAATAGCAAGTTTTACTAAGCATGCATGAGCTAATCACACAAGAAGATCAGGGATATGCAATATGAACAATCATCCCTAAAATGGCCAAAAATCATCTCACAAGGTTCACTCGAGCTTAGTTGCATCAAATTTCATCCTAGAACTCATGTGCTCAATAAAAACATGCAAGATATCATATCACATTAAAAGCAACATCCATTTAGAGGCTAAACTATCCAAAAATATGCAAAGGAATTTACATGCTCACATCATCATTAGCCTTCTTTAGACATCTAAGATGGGATTTCCTAGTCCAAAAACAAAATCTTTTTATCATTTTCGAACCAAATTTTCGAAATTTTTAGGGATTTTTCCAAAAATGTTTTCAAACAAAAACATACTCATCCATTCATGCCATAAAATCTATCATACATCATTCATCATTCATCATGCCACTATCCAAAAGAAACATCCCTTAAACAAGACAAACATAAACACATAAAACTACACATGGAACTAATGAGCTACTAACCCACCCCATACTTAAAATTTTGATGTCCTCATCAAAAGAAATCAAAACTCAAAAGGTAAAGAGAAGAGTAGAGAAATCTCACAATTCCTTATTCTTGAATGGCATGTTGAGGTTTAGTTTGATAAGAGTAGAGCCCAAGAGGCTCTTACTTCTTCACTTGAGTCAATCTTGTCATAGTACTTCTTCACTCGATGACCATTAACTCAAAAGATAGTCCCATCTTCATCAATCAAATCTACCGCTCCTTGAGAATGTATGCGATGTACCACGAACGGTCCACTCCACCTCGTTCGAAGCTTGCCCGGAAAGAACCGAAGTCGTGCATTAAAGAGAAGAACCTTGTCTCCAACTTGGTAAGTTTTTGGGACCAACTTCCTATCATGCCATCTTTTAGTCTTCTCTTTATACAACTTGGCATTTTCGTAAGCCTTCAAACGTAACTCCCCTAGCTCATGAAGATCTAGGAACCTCTTTTCTCCGGCCAAGTTCACATCCCAATTCATCTCTTTTAGAG
Organism: Polygonum maritimum; assembly: GCA_963924305.1. NCBI lineage: Eukaryota > Viridiplantae > Streptophyta > Magnoliopsida > Caryophyllales > Polygonaceae > Polygonum > Polygonum maritimum. Next base: position 23,780,059 of record OZ002729.1, read on the forward strand.
CCCACTTGGATTTGTGTTCCAATTCCACCGGTAGGTGGCACGCCTTGCCATACACTAGATTGAAAGGTGTAGTCCCCAAGGGTGTCTTGTAAGCGGTTCTATAAGTCCAAAGTGCATCATCAAGCTTGGATGACCAATCTTTCCTTGATTTAGACACCGTTTTCTCCAAAATGGCCTTGATTTGACGATTTGAGAATTCCACTAGCCCACTTGTTTCAGGATGGTAAGGGGTAGCAACTCGGTGAGACACCCCATACTTAATCAACACATTCTCGAAGCATCTTTCAATGAAGTGAGGGCCACCATCACTAATGAGAACTCTTGGTACGCCAAATCGAGAAAAGATGTTGCTCTTTAAAAAGTTCATCACAACTCTTGCATCGTTGGTCCTTGTTGGGATGGCTTCCACCCATTTAGAGACATAATCAACGGCTACCAAAATGTATTTGTACGGGTCCGACGTTGGGAAAGGTCCCATGAAGTCGATCCCCCATACATCAAAGAGCTCCACTTCTAGAATTCCGGTTTGCGGAGTCTCATTTCTTCTTGACAAATTTCCTTCTCTTTGGCACTCCTCACATCTCTTCACAAACTCATGAACATCCTTGAACATGGTTGGCCAATAGAACCCACAATGAAGAATTTTGGCCGTGGTTTTTGAACTCTTAGCATGCCCTCCCGTTGGCAAAGAATGACAATGGCGAATGACACTTTCAACTTCCTCATTTGGAATGCACCGTCTATAGATTCTATCGCTCCCCTCCTTGTATAGGTACGGATCATCCCAATAATATTGCCTAGCATCATGTAAGAATTTCTTCCTAGCCGAATAAGACAAATTTGGTGGGATTACTCCCCCTACAACAAAGTTAGCAAAATCCGCAAACCAAGGAGCGACCCTTCGTTTCGCTGATTCAATAGATAATAGACAAGCAGGGAGTGAAGATTTAATCAATTTAGGATGAGAAGGAATGGAAATCGAGTGTAGGATCTTACTTGATTTCATGGACCGACATTGCAAGGTATTGAGCCCGACATGTGGAGACGTCGATTGGGTCAAACAAGTGCACATCTCTTCAGGGATCGACGTCGCAGACCTCGGGTCCGAGGTACTGGGTACCTCGGTCCGATGTTCCATACTTCGGGCCCGACTTTCTAGCGTGGTCGATCCATCCCTTCGTTCCTTCTTGCTACTCATTAGGCCTTCATCCGCCCTCATGTCATCTATTTCCACACCATCTCCCATCTCCTTCATGTACTCCACGGGCAGCCGAGATAAATGATCGGCCACCAAATTCTCCGAACCCACTTTATCCTTGATCTCATGGTCAAATTCTTGAAGAAGAAGCATCCATCTCAAAAGTCTTGGTTTTGCATCTTTCTTCTTCATGAGGTACTTGATTGCCGCATGATCCGTATAGACCACCACCTTAGACCCCACAAGATATGACCGGAATTTCTCAAATGCAAATACCACCGCTAGGAATTCCTTTTCCGTAGTTGTGTATTTACATTGAGTTTCATCCAAGGTTTTACTTGCATAATAGATGGCATGCAACTTTCCCTCCTTTCTTTGCCCAAGAACGGCTCCCACGGCAAAATCACTCGCATCACACATTACTTCGAAGGGAAGATTCCAATCGGGTGACGCCATGATGGGTGCCGAAACCAAAGCATCTCTCAACCTACAAAAAGCACTCATGCAATCCTCGGAAAATTCGAAGGGAACGTCCTTCATCAAGAGGTTAGACAAAGGTTTTGAGATTTTAGAGAAATCTTTGATGAAGCGTCTATAAAAGCCCGCATGACCTAAAAAACTCCTTACATCACGCACACAAGTAGGTGGGGGAAGTTTTTCAATTATCTCAATCTTTGCTTTATCAACTTCTATTCCTCTACTAGAAATGAGATGTCCTAGGACTATTCCTTCCTTAACCATGAAATGACATTTTTCCCAATTAAGCACAAGGTTAGTCTCTTCACATCTAGCCAACACTCTATCCAAATTAGCCAAACAAGCATCAAAAGAGGAACCATAGACCGAAAAATCATCCATGAATACTTCCACTATTTCTTCTACCATGTCGGAGAAGATGGACATCATGCACCTTTGAAACGTTGCCGGGGCGTTACACAAACCAAAAGGCATGCGCCTATAGGCGAACGTTCAATAGGGACATGTAAAAGTCGTCTTCTCTTGATCATCGGGGTGAATAGGGATTTGCCAAAATCCACTATACCCATCAAGGTAGCAAAAGTATTCATGTTGTGCTAATCTTTCAAGGACTTGGTCAATAAAAGGAAGGGGGAAATGATCCTTACGAGTACCACTATTTAACTTTCGGTAATCAATGCACATGCGCCATTTTGTAGTGGTTCTTGTAGGAATCATTTCTCCTTTCTCATTTTGAACTACGGTCAATCCACCCTTCTTAGGAACTACATGCACGGGACTAACATATTTGCTATCCGAAATTGGGAAGATGATTCCCGCATCCAACATCCTAAGTATCTCACTTTTAACCACTTCTTTCATATTAGGATTCAATCTTCTTTGTGGTTCAATAGTGGGTTTATGATTGTCCTCCATGTAGATCCTATGCATGCAAATTGATGGTGAGATTCCCTTAAGTTCCTCTAATGAATACCCTAAAGCCCCCCTATGCTTTCTTAAGACCGCTAACAACTTAGACTCTTCCTCATTATTCAAATTAGCAATCACAATCACAGGTAATGAAGAGTTAGGACTAAGGAAGGCATACCTCAAGTTCTTTGGAAGCTCCTTTAGTTCATGTGAAGGCTCCGGTGGTGCTTGAGTTTCCTCCGTTTCGCCTTTGAACACCTCCAAGTAAGTCATCCCACTCTCCACTTTCTCGTCTTCCTCTTGATGAGCAATTACCCCTTCATTCTTCACCTCAACTCCATAGGGCAGTGGAATGGCTTTCAACTCTAGCTTCCTTGTTCTTGGCTTGTAGAATATAGCTTCCCATTGAACTCCTCTTGGAAGGAATTGGACCACCTTGGCTTCTCTATGCAAAGCTTCCCTTGAAGTGGGTTTGAAGGAGAAATCGAGCTCCACGCCTCCAAATTCGAGGGACAAGTGACCTTTCTTTACATCTATGACGGCTCCAACCGTAGCTAGGAATGGTCTCCCCAAGATGATAGGCTCTCCCGGCACTTCTAGCATGTCGACCACAACAAAGTCCGTGGGGACGTAATGTCCCTCTATACACAATGGGTAATCTTCCACCACTCCAATCGGCTCAATTGATGTTCCATCGGCTATGGTCAATCTCATGTTAACTGGAGCAATGAGTCCCATGGCGGTTGACTTCCATATGGTGTATGGTATAACACTTGTACTTGCTCCAAGGTCGCACAATGCTTGAAACTTTTTAGATCCAATCCCCACGGTGATGGCAAATCTTCCGGGATCACCAAGCTTTTGAGGTAGCTCCAAGATCTTCACTTCATCTTGCATCTCAACAATCGACCTCTTCTTGCTCAAGATTTCCTTCAAGAACTTTGCATAAGATGGCATCTCACTTAGAGCATCGGTGAAAGGGATGGTGATGTTCAAGCCTTGCAAAAGCTTCAAGAACCGCTTGAATTTGCCCTCAACAATCTCCTTGGGCTTCTTCATAGGATATGGAAGAGTAGTGCCACTTTGCTTCTTACTTAGATCAACCTCTTTGGATCGATCTTTCTCATCAATTCCACCCTGGACCGACGTTGGGCGCACCTCGGGACCGACTTTAGGGACATCGGTCCCAGGTTTGAGAGTTTCTGGGCAAGTCGGGCCCGAGTTTGGTTCAACCTCGGTCCTCTCCAGGGGGCTTCCTCCGTCTACTGGTTCGACTTCTAGATACGTCGGGCCCGAGTTGCTGGCAACCTCGGTCCGACTCTCTTCTCTTGATCTTGGAATTTGTGGCTCGGGCAAACTCCGTCCACTCCTTAGTCCTATGGCACGAACTTCGTTTTGTTGTTGTGGAGCACGGGGACTCTCCTCGGGTCGGCCCGGGAGTCTCCCTTCCTCTCTCGGAAGTTGATTCGCCATGTGAACAAATTGGATGTCTACTGTCTTCTCCACACACCAAACTCTTTAAATTGGGTGCCCATGTCATCAAATCTTCTCTCTATGTTGGTGACTTGATTCTTCAAATCTTGAGCCCATTGTGGCGGTTGCTCATAGAATCCCGGAGGTCGGTAGGGTGGTGGTTGGGGCCTTGGCTCATTTTGGTTGAAGTTGTTGTTGTAGCCACTAACTTGGCCTTGATTCCACCTTCCTCCGTTGTTGAAATTGGCTCTCCCTCCGAAGTTCCTTTGAACATAGTGTGCCTCCTCAATTTGCTCGGCCAATCGGACTTGGCGCTCATTCGGGCACTCTTGGGCTCCATGCTTCAAAGAACCACACTCTTCACAAGCTCTTGTGTTTTGCTTTTGGTGATAGAGCCTCTTCATCTTGTTCAACTCATCCTCCAAGAATTGGATCTTCACATCTTTGTCCACTTCCTCACTTTTGGGATCGTAGAGCCTTTTCGGACCTTCGCCTTGGACTCTTGCTTCCTTGCTCACTTGATTGACTCCATACATCGCCTCATAATCCGAGAGTTTGTCTAGCAACTCCCATGCTTGCTCCGGGGGCAAGTCAATGAACCAACAATCGGTATGGAGGTTCCATTTATCCTTTGTGGCGGGGTTGATTCCTTGGAAAAAGATGTCTTGAAGGACATAGGGTTGTTGACCATGTGTTGGACACGCCCTCAACATCTCTTTGAACCGATCCCATGCCTCGAAGAGTGGCTCGTGGGCTCCTTGTTGGAAACTAGCAATCTTCCTTCTAAGCTCCGTCGTCTTGGTGGGCGGGAAGAACTTCATCAAGAATGCTTCATTTAGGGCCCTCCGTGATGTGATGGATCGAGGTGCTTGACTCTCCAACCAATGCAAAGCCTTGCCTCCTAAAGAACACTTGAAGGCTTTGAGTAACACATACTCAAGTGTCTCATCATCCGTGGAAATGGTCTCACAAAGGTCTTTGAATTGCTTCACATGCTCGATCGGACACTCATTCGGCCTCCCTTGGAATTGCTCTCTCTTGATGAGTGAGATAAATTGAGTTTTTATCTCAAAATTCCTTGACACCTCCGGCAAGACAATGGCCGGCTCTGGAACCTTCAACTCCGGATGCATGTATTGTCTAGCATTCCGGGGTTGAGTGTTGATTTGAGCCTCCAATCTCATCCTTTGCTCACGCTCTCTCCGGGCCTCGGCATCTCGGTTTGCCATCTCAATTTGCAAGCGAGCCATGTCGGCTCTCATCCTTTCAAACTCCTCATCTCGGGCTTGGTCCGCCATCCTCTTCTTCTTGCGGGCTTGCCTTAGAATACTCTCCGGGTCACACACAAAGTCGAGCTCAAGGGTTCCTTGGATGGAACTAGCTCGCATGCACCTACAACCAAAGACACAAACAAAAACCGAATCAAAACAAACAAAGGGTTTGGGCTAGTCCCTCACCCAAATCACTACCAAAAAGCAAAGACTCAACAAAGATGGGTACCTCAAACAAGTAGAACTCCCCGGCAACGGCGCCAAAATTCTGATCGGTCCGGGATCGGAGGGTCTCACAATTTAAATTTATAAAACCGAACCTCAAATTGTAGTAAAGAGGTAGGGTGTCGAACACACAGGAGTTCGTGCGTCGAGAGTACCCGAAAAGACTAAAAAGAGGAGAAAAGAAAGGCAAAACAAAGGAAAACAAAAGAGATCTCCTCGGACCGACACAAAGTCACTTCGGTCCGAGGGTGGATCGAGGTCGAGTTGGTCGGGACCGACGTGGTGCAAGTCGGGCCCGATGTTCTGGGTAACTCGGTCTTATTCAAAAAGTAGATCGGTCTTGGGTTTTTGGGTTCCTCCCCCAACTAGACTTGGATATTCAACCTCAATTCAACCAATAAGTGTTTGATTCTAGTGAGATCGAGGTTGTTCGCCCCGAATCTCTCCAATCTACATCTCGACCCAAGGGAGTTTTCACTTCACCTTCGATGCTAGAGACTTGTGATGGGATCGAGATGCTCTCGCTTACTCTTACCAAACACAAGCCCTAGATCCCTTGCTTTCACAAGAGATTGAAGCTCAATGTAGAGAGGATTCACCAATCAAGCACTCAAGGCTATGGAATTGGGGTTTTCTACCCAAATCTAGCTAGGGAATTCCCCCATAGCCCAAGACTATGGAATCTACTCCATATGGTAAGAGAAAAGCATAATCAAAAGGGAAATCAAGCAAAACTCAATCATCATCATCCAATCAAACTCCAATTGCATTCAAAACCAAAGTGTCTACAAAATCCAAGTCTCAATTCTACTAGATCAAAGCAAAACAAAGTACAAAACTCACAAATCTCCCTCTCTAAGCCAACGATCTCCTCTTCTCTTCCTCCTCCTTCTTTCTCCTTGCCCTCCAAGTCTTCCCTTGAGCCTTTAGAGAGTGAATTTGGTTGTGGTCTATCAAAACATGCCCTTAATGTTCTCTAATCACCTCTATTTATAGCTTCTCATGGATTGGGGACCAAGGAATCCCAATTTAGAAAGGGGCAAATTTGGAAAGTTGCTAAAAATATGCCTTGGGGAACAATCCTCTCAATTGCCGACTTAGGACCAACACGGATGCACCTCGGGCCCGACGTTGGAGAACGTCGGTCCTGGTCACTGGGTGCTCGATCTTGGGCCCGACTTGGTATATCTCGGTCCTGGGCCTCGATCCTTGTCTTCTTCTTGGGTTTCCTTTGGTTCCACTTCATTCTTGGCTTGGCTCTTGCATTCCTTGATTTGGCTCCTTCATAAGCTCCTCGAAAATGTCCTCATTCTTGCCATTTTACCTACAAAGTCAAACAAACTCGCATAGTTTCCGACTCTTGAAGAAAACCGGGAACTAAGCTAAAAAGGAACCAAAACTATAAAAGAAGAGAGTGAAAAACACATATTTACAAAGAAAATCAGCTACTAAAACACCTCCAAAATGAGAGACATCAAGGACGAAGAAACGTCCATGCCCTAAAAGGAGCCCAACCTGACGAGAGTGGCTTGCCGCCTCGGCGATTGCCACCCGCTGGTGGCGACGCCACGCCTGACCTCCCAGGGAAAGCGGGAGGCCTAGCCGGGAAGAAGAAACGTCGTGGGGGAAGGCGAGAAGCCATGGGTGGAGGTGACGTCATCCCTCCCCTCTCTTCGTCGATCCGTCCCATCGCCCCATGCTCCACCCTTGGGAAAACGCGCTGGGGCGACGGATTGTTCCCGTGACACAACGCGTGTTAGGGCCACTGCGGAGTGATGGGACGCTCTTCCCGCCACTCCTCGCCACTTGTTGATAGGTTGGTTGTTGCGGATCGTGCTCAAGGTCCTTGCATGCTTTATAATTTTTCTTTCTTTTTTACGCTTTCCACTTTGTATTGTCGCGCACCGCGCTGATGGCGTCTTCATGTTTCTCCCTTTCCCATATATATTATTTTTCTTTTTCTTCCTCCGGAGCCTCTTTGCTTCCGTGTCCTGGATTTGGGGACTTTGTATGTCCAACGATACCTGTCCCTCAGACTTCGATCGCGCTGTACGCGTACAATACTGGGACGACTTCTAAGCATTTGACCCCTCGTTTGACTACTCGGAGATGTCCTCCAGTGACTCTCAGAATAACTTTGCATCTCCCCGCGGTCTGAGCCAAAGCGATCCGACATCGGTGTCAAACATTCCTGTTCCCAGTGCGTCAGAAGACTCCACGGCCCGCTGCGAAGCTTACGACCCTCACGAGGGAGCTAGTGACACTGGGGCGTCCACCTCTGGGACCGCGAGGAGTTTCCCCTCGCGTTATATTACCAAGATTCGGGCCGAACCTCCGCGGTTTCGGCAGACCAACCCTGCGCGCTGACTCGGCTAAAGTCGTCGTGCCAAGATCAAAGATAAATAACCCAAACTACAAACTAGTATAGTAAGCAAGTAAGGGGTCGAACCCAAGAGAACTTAAGGATTCTAGTATTAATATAATTATCAACCAAAGAAAGGGGGAATTTAGAAGAAAGATCGAAACTAAACTAAACTAAGAAAACAAATAACAAATCAAACAAGCAAATATGGGGAGCAAGTTCATTCAAAAGATCCACTCAAATATAATCACTCGATCATAGATTCATCCATTGATTTCATTCACACCTATGGTTAATTCCTATCCTGATCATTAACAATCGCAACTCCACGGTCCAAGCAATTCTATAACCCTAGGCAAGGACGCTTAAACCTAGAATAAGCATAGAGAACAAGGATATGCAGGATATAATATCAAACAATCAAGCTACAAGTCAATTGTAAGATAAAACAATCAATTCTCTTCTTAATCCTAGTTGCATAGACAACAGGTCTAGGTTAAGTTGTTTTCACAGATTAGTTTTGTCCACGGTCCAAACCTAATCAAACAATAGAAAATCAATCAATTCAATAGGGTCGTGAATCCTAGAGAAACAATCAACAATCATAAGATATTGCACAAGAGAATCAATATCAGCCAAAGGATAGAAATCAGTTACCAAAATCTCACGAGTTCATACATCAGAGCTTCTCCCTTGAACAAACCCAAGGAGACTAGCTCTCCATAACTAAGCTAAAAACCTAAAAGAGAAGAATTGAATTATGAATTAGAATCCCTAAAACCTAAAGCAGACTCCTCCTTATATAGACCAAGGAACAAGCTCCCCGAGATAGATAAGGAAAGAGGCAAAAGATAGAAAAGGAAAGAAGATAGAAAGATTTCGGCCCGCTTCGGATTCGGCATCACCGCGGTCGCGTCGTCTCCACCGCGCCCGCGCTTTCACAACAGAACAGAATAGGTCTTCTCGGCAGCCACCGCTGTCGCAAATCCTCCGCCGCGGTCGCGGAATTCGGACAGAAATTCTGGCGTTACTTCGGAGGCTGTTTTGACCATTTTCAGCTTGGAATATGACTTTGGTGTAAAAAGATGAATTGAAGCTCTTCGAGTTGGATTTCTAATGGCACCAGAATCAGCTCAATCCGACCACTATAGCTCAAGATATAGCCTTTTCAAGCAAGTGGTGTCGCGCAGACAACTCAAAACGCCTTAAAACTCTTGAATCTTGAATTATTGTGTCTTTTTTTTTTGGTCGAATTGCATTATTGTGTCTTCGGCCTAGATATTACAATTATTCACAAACTCTAACCTAAACACACTCAATGTAGCCCTAAAATACAAGAGTTAACCCATACAAAATAGCCCGAATCACGCGCCTAGCGGCGCATGAAAAGGTGAAGGTTCTAACGCAGGGTCGAAAGTCCGTTATTACTCTCGACGAGCTAGACAGGATCGCGGCGGACTACCCCTGGCCGGAAGGGGTGGAACTTCGGTTGTCCGCGGACGGGGGCAACAGTTTCGCGGTTTACGAACAAGCCGTGGTCGTTTACCCCCCCTCCCCCCGCAGCATAAGCGGGCACGTAGGGCGGGTGGTGCGCGGGATACGCCCCTTGGCCCTGTTGAATGGGATAGGCGCCCTGGCCAAAGTGATAGACAGGGGCGTGGCCCGGGAAATAGTGCTTGGGAGGTGATAACGCGTTGGGAGCATCCTGGTCAACCTCCTGACCGGTGGAGCTTTCGTTGGTGGAGTACTCCTCCATGTAGGGCTCATGTACTGGCGCATACTCCTAGTAGTATTGCGCGTGCATGTACCCTGGGAAGGGGACCTGCAGCGGGAAACCAAGCTGGAAAGCCGGGTTCCACCTTGGCATGGCTGATGGCTGCGGCGCAGCGGGACCCCAGCCAGGCATGGGTGCGGCCTGAGGCATCGCGGGCGGTGACCCATAGTACCACTACGAAGGTGGCTGCATCCCAAAGGCTGCGCCATCCGCGTAGTACGTGTTGTTGCTGTTAGCATCCATCTTTCTTGCAGTTGAAACGGTGCCTTCTTAGTTTGAGAAATTCCCCAAGGACGGCGCCAATGTTGAAGTCCGAAAACACAAAGTGCTCTGAACGCGATGAGAACAACGAGAGTTGGTTTTGACCGAGTCAACAACTAGGAGATGAAAGGGTGTTTTATTGGTAAGAGTCAACGCGAAGAAGGTAGTGAAGAAAGTGTTTCGTATTGAGTGAGAGATCAAAAGCACGGGTAAGAACTCTCTATATCGCGTTGAGTGTATCGGGCTACAACACGGATCTTAGCTCGAGATTTGGTGTTAGCTCACGAGGTTTCGGATCCCGCTCTTAGTGCACAGAGCTTGCTATTTATAGCCGAGGTTTGGGTTGGGATCGGGCGAGATGTTGATGTGGGACGAATGCTGCCACGCACGTGTCAGCTCTTGAATGGCTTGTAGGGGCGGCGGCCGCGGTGCCGCCCATGCGCTGGCGGAGATGGGACGTTGCCGCCCGCCCACTTGCATCGATGGGACGTTGCCGCCCACCCACTTGCCTAGATGGGACGTCGCCGCCCACTCACTTGCATCGATGGTACGTCCGCCCGCGATCGGGTGAAATGTGATGACGACGTCATCGCGGGACTTTCATACTTGGTGGTTTTCGTTGTGGAGAGGGCCAGCATCTCTTTGTTCCAACGCGATGAATGCATCATTGCGGGGCCTCAACACTTGGTAGAATTCTCCTTGGGAGGGGGGCCTAGGTCCGGTGTGGGTGCCGTGCGCCCGCGATCAGGGCTGGGGCGGTGACGACGTTGTTGAGAGGCTTATACTTAGTAAGATTTATTTTGGAGGGGGCCACTGTCCATGCTTTGACAGATCCGGGTATCAACAATTATATTTGAATTTATTTAGTGTTAAAGTTAATTAGACTAGGAAAAAAATTATCATTCAAAATATGGTCAAACTTGAAATCTGAGTCAACCCAAAATCTAAATAACTTGATCGAAATTGACCTAAAAACCCAAACCCGTCACAAAATTTTCCAACCCGAAGATTTTGGATTAGTCCAAACCACAAAATGACCGGCATGAACCCGTTCCAACCTACCCGATTGACACACCTAGCTGCTCTATGACCTTGCTAAAAACATTTTGTATTTTGTATATTCAGATGTTGGATTATTCAGATTTTTCCCCCACTTAGTAAACTTTCTAGGTCCTCCATTGGATGAAACCCTAGATAAATGTTGTCTTTTGTTCTAAATTATGAGGTGTGATTTGATTACGTTGGAGCATGATGATGGATTAACATACTCTGACACGAATTACATCTATACTATGATCGTTTGTGTTGTTTGATTGTTGCTGATGATCCTTTGTGTTGGTTGATTGTTAGTGGTTATCCTCCGTGTTGGTTGATTGTTGGTGATGATTCTTTGTGTTGGTTATCTGGCTTTTATGATGATTTTGCTTTCTTTTTTTGTCGATGATGAAGTTCTTGAGTCCTGAGATGCAAATTAACTCAAAGCATCCAATCACCTTGATTTGTCTTTGTGTTGGGACGATGTTAGGGACTCCTTTGTACCTAACATTGTGCCACAATCGTCCCTTAATTTTGATATGACAAACTCACTTTGATCTAATAAAATTTTCCAAGTGTTTTAGGAACGCTAGTTATGAAAAGGAAAACAAGTGATGTGGCCGTCCCTAATGACTAGGGACGCCACTTTCCAGAAGTAAGGACCAACAAAGTACTACTTGTCAAGGATGCAGTCCCAAGCAAGTAAGAACGCGAGCTCAACTCAGGAGTCCTTACAAGGCTACCCGACAAGATGACATCACTCGACAAACTTTGATCATCTAGGACACATGGGGCCCGATCCTGTAGATCAGTTCATGACCACGTGGAAGCCGATCATGTAGCCGAGTACTACAGCTGTTTCCAGGAAGCTTCCCTCATCACCGCCAAGGACACGTGGAAGCCGATCCTGTAGCAACTTACAAGAAGGGCATGATCGTCAGAGGAAAGACGCCCTTCCCCAAGTACTATAAATACCCCTCGGGTACTTATTGTGACTCAAGCCTTTCAGAAAATATTCAGAGAGAATATGACAGTTGATCAAGAACACCAAGAACACTTCAAGAACACTCAAGAACTAGGTGTTAGATCGAAAGAAAGGCCAAACCCATCACAAAACAAGTTAAGAAAATACCAAAAAGAGAGAGAATTGTCCCTTTACGAAGAAGTGTAAAGGGACGTGCTGTTTAATGTCCTTACGTTGTGAGGTTAGGTTAACAACTTTAGGCTTAAAGGAGTTTTGCTAGTGAGCTTAGGGACGCATACCTTTGTTCATAGAACTATGTAAACTCGCCATAAGGTTGTAAGGACTCCTCATATATAAGATAAGAACGGCTATTCGAAAATCCACCAAGGAGGTAGAGGTTTACTCTCAAGGACTGCTTTGGTCTTGAGAGGTTCCTCTATAAATAACCACGTTCTTTACTTATCGCTTTTACTAGTTAACTCTTTCGCTTAATTCCGCTGCACAAGGACGCCCTTAACTCTTAAGGACGCCCACTTCACTAACTTACGATCCAACAATTGGTATCAGAGCGGGCGCTCTAGATTGTTTGAGTTGCACGTAATCATGGATATGGAACCAATAGGTATCAGTAGTGTGAAGCCTCCTCGCCTTACGGACGGGAATTACAACAGATGGAAAGTTAGAATGGAGAACTTTGTTCGAAGTCAGAACTACCAGTGCTGGAAGGTCATAAGGGACGATGACCTTGAAGTTCCTACTGCCAAAAAGGATAAAGAAGAGGACTGGGATCCCGAAGAGCTCAAGCTGATGGAAACAAACGCCAAGGCCATTTGCTTCTTGCAAACTGCCCTGTGCGAAAGGGATGCCACCCGAGTGAGCAATCTGCAAACTGCCAAACTACAATGGGAAGCTCTTGAAAAGTTTCACGAAGGGACGGCAGAAATGAAAGAAGACGTTCAATTGACTGCTAAAAGGACTTCTATATCTTAAAGATGATTCCAAATGAGTCCATTACTGATTACACCTTCCGTTTCGAGAACTGGTTGACCAAGTTGAAGAACTTGGGAGTTACTGAGACAGAAATCACATAGAGGATGAAAATCCAAGTGTTGATTGATGGCCTAACGGGAGATTGGAACTTCATAACAGGACTACCTTTAAAGAGAATCAAGCTAACAAAGGACTGTCTATGGTCGAAATCTATGGAAAGTTGATGGCTTATGAGTCAAGGAGGACTCAAGACAAGATTGAGTTGGAGCAAAATAACAAAAGGGAATGGCTTTAAGGATTGAGGCTAAGACGTAGGAACATCAAGATAAACTCTTACTCCAAGCCATGCTGGAAAGGCAAAATAAGAGTGAAGAAGAGAACGTTGAGGACGATGAGTTGTCTCTCTTGCACAAGACCCTTCGTGCCTGGGTGAAGAAAGGCAAAGTCCCAAGAAAGGGAATTCCATTCAAAAAGGAATGTCCTAAGCTTACGAAGTAGGAAATGAAGGATGTGACCTGTTACAAATGTAACAAAAAGGTTCACTTCGCCAAGAACTGCTATACTGGGAAAGAGCTAAAGAAGCGCGCACTTATTGATGCTTATGAAGCTGCATGAGACAATCTTGACTCAAATGATGAAGGACCGTCCGGAGAAACTTGCTATATGGCAATGGAAGACGAGTCCAACGATGCCTTTGACGCTGAAAAAGAGGTAACTCATGAATCCTTAATAAGCTCTCTTGACAAGTGTTCCAAGCCTAAGTTGATTAAACTCATTGCTAAAATCATGCAAGAAAGCTATGCTATGAAAGAACGTCTTGACATACTTGAAGAAGAATCTGAAAACATTGTTATTGAATGTGAGAACTGTTCTACAGTGACCAAAGAACTAGAGTCCTCACAAGAAACTTCAAAGTCCCTTAAAACTGAAATAGTGTGTCTTAAGTTGGAGAACGCTAAGCTTAGGGACGAAATCAAAGTTCTTGGAAAGAGTCTTGTAACTGAAACTGTCAAACCTGTTTTATTTGTTCCTGGAAAGAAAGGACTAAGATATGAGTCTGGATCTAAGAACTCCCTTCCTAATGATTTTGAGGCAAGTAAAACAATTGAGCTAGAACTTGAAAGGGAAAAGACTAAGAATCTAGACTAACGTATTAGAGTCCTAGAAAGTGGTGAAATTGGACACAAGGACTACTATACAAACTCCACAAGCCATAAAATCTATAAGAAAATTGCTAAGGGAGAAGGTTCTAGAGTTTGTAATCTTGAGAAGGTGGAGGAGAACAGAATTCAACGTCTTAATAAGAAGTACTACCTTGGTAATTGTTATAGGACTTGCTGGTATTGTGGAAAACATGGTCACTAAGAGTATAAAAGTTCTAAGCTAGAAAATGACCTTGAGAACGGTTGAAAAGCTAGTAATGAAAATGAAAATTATGAGTCCTTCCTAGAAAGCGTGCAAGTCGTCCTAGAGGTTCAAGAAACGCTTTTAGAAAGCATGCTACTTCAAATAATGTGATCTTGAATGATTATATGCCCGAGAAAGAGTTCTTTTATTGTAACGAGCCAGGTAAGGACCACCTTGCTTGGGTCGCCAAAAAAACTAACTCTTTTTAACAGGTAGAAGTGAGGAGAAGCCCATGGATCATCGATAGTGCCGCTTCCAATCACATGACAGGAAGCCAATTCCATCTCACTTCTATCCAATCAAATGCCACAGGAGGAACTGTCTCATTCGGAAACAAGGGCAAAGGTAAGATGAAAGGGACGGGCATTGCAAATCTAAATCAGTCCAGAAAAGTTTCAAATGTGAATCTTGTTGAGGGACTTGGCTTCCACCTCCTTAGCGTCTCCCAAATATGTGATCAAGGTGAGAACGTGGTTACATTTAACTCTAAGGAATGCCTTGTGACTCGGCTACAGTCATCGTGCCAAGACCAAAGATAAATAACCAAAACTACAAACTAAGTATAGTAAGCAAGTAAGGGGTCGAACCCAAGAGAACTATGGCTTCTAGTATTACTAAATTTATCAACCAAAGATAGGGGGGATTTTTGAGGAAAATCTAAACTAAACTAACCTAAGAAAACAAAACAAATAAACAAACAATCAAACAAAACAAATAAGGAAAGCAGGTTCATTCAAAAGATCCACTCATGAAATAATCACTCGATCATAAATTTATCCATTGATTTCATTCAGACCTATGGTTAATTCCTATCCTGATCATTAACAATCGCAAGTACACGGTCCAAGCAATTCTATAACCCTAGAATTAGCATAGAGAACAAGGATATGCAGGATATAATATCAAACAATCAAGCTACGAGTCAATTGCAAGATAAAACAATCAATTCTCTTCTTAATCCTAGTTGAATAGACAACAGGTCTAGGTTAAGTTGTTTTCACAGATTAGTTTTGTCCACGGTCCAAACCTAATCAAACAGTAGAACATCAATCAATTCAATAGGTTAGCTACTCCTAGAGAAACAATCAACATTCATAAGATGAAGCACAAGAGAATCAATATCATCCAAAAGATAGAAATCAATTACCAAAACCTCACGAGTTCATACATCAGAGCTTCTCCCTTGAACAAACCCAAGGAGACTAGCTCTCCATAACTAAACTAAAAGAGAAGAATTATGAATTGGAATTATGTATTAGATACCTAAAACCTAGGGCAGACTCCTCCTTATATAGCCCAAGGAACAAGCTCCACGAGATAGATAAGGAAAGAGGCAAAAGATAGAAAAGGAAACAAGATAGAAAGATTTCGTTTCGCTTCAGATCCAGGCATGGCCGCGCCCGCGCTTTCGCAACAGAAAAGAATAGGTCGTCTCGGCAGCCACCGCGCCCGCGCCGCCTTGGCCACGCCCGCGGTGGTCTTCCTTTGGCTTTTGCTGAGTCGGCTTCTACCGCGACCGCGCCATCGACAGCACGACCGCGGCCTTCATGGATCTTCATCATCGTCACCTTACGCCACCGCGACCGCGTCATAGACAACACGACCACGGTATTCATGAAGTGGAAAACTTCGTCTTTAAGCTCTTCGAACTCTTGATTCTTCATAACTTGTGTCTTCAGTCTTCATATTACAATAATGCTCAAAACTAACCTAAACACTCTCAATAACATCTCAAAATCTAAGAGTTAACCCATACAAAATAGGCCGAATCAAATTCCCCCATACTTAGATCTTTCTCGTCCTCGAGTAAGCTCAAACAAATATAACAAATCAACACATCTAAGATCTCAGGAAATACAAGGGTATACAAAAACACTCAACTCACAACCCGAACCCAAAAATATAGAGAAATCTTGAGCATAAAACAACAAAGCTCAAACACACACCTCACAACATAGATATAACACTCAAGCTCTAAAAACATGAAAAAGAGCAACCTAGGATCTACCCAAATCTAACATGTAAGCCCTAAAGTCCCCAATCAAGAATGATCCTAAACACTCGAATTTTTCCGCTCAATTCTGCTTAGGCGCCCTTTCGGGTTTTCACCTAACCGGTCTTTTCATTTTTCAAAAGGTGTGCTCACAAATACTCACATCACTCATGAACCTCATATTACCCCAGCCTAATGCTGGTCCGGGTTACCTGCTTATTACGTGAGCCGCCCTTTCGGGTTTTCAACTCATCCCAGGATTTCGTATGCCTTTTTCCAATCTTTATGGCTCTTTCTATCTTTTTCTTTTTTCTTTCTTTCTTTATTATGCAAAAAAAAAGTATGGTGCAAGTGCTGCATAAAAAGAAGAAAATCAAAAAATCTGAAGCAAATCTCTATTTATGCTAATTAAGATAAACGAATGCGAGTACTCCCTCCCCCATACTTAAATCCTTCATTGTCCTCAATGAAGCAAAGAGAAAGGATAGAAGCAAGGAAGAAGGTATATCAGAAGACTCACAAACAATGAAGAGAGGTGGAATGGAAGATCTCTTCAAAGGTAGAAGAATGCAAAGCTTCGTAATTCTAATCGGCCGGCGAACCGCGGGCGTGACACTAAGGGCGCGGGCGCGTTTTCTTGACAGAGAGCAAAGTCGTCTTCGAGTGGTCACCGCGAGCGCGGCACTATGGGCGCGGTCGCGGAATGTGTGCAGGGACAGGGCTCCGTCTTCGTCTCGAAAAACGTGATGTATAAGCAACCTTCGTATCTTGGCTCGTCTCTTGGAAGATGGACAAATACTTGAACTCGAGCCGTGGAGAAGAGAACTCTCGGGGGAACAAAGCTCCCCCATACTTAGACTTTACACATAGCCAAAGAATGGAATTACAAAGGTGGATGGAAAGAAAATATAGATGGGATGGAAAGATAGAAGATGGAAAATAATGAATATAGATAGATGGAAGATATAGAGATAGAATGGGACCAAAAAGTCATCTTTTTCTTCTTTTTTCTTTTTTTTTTCCGAACCAAGAGGCCTCCGCGGGCGCGGCGTGAGGACCACGACCGCGGGGGTCTAGTACCTGTACACCGAGGGTTCTGGGCTTGGCCGCGACCGCGGTGTGGTTGCCGCGACCGCGGATTTGCACCAGAAACGTCCTTTCGGACCTAGTACCTGCACATTAGCCCGAAAACGAAAATAAACCTAAGCGATGAATAAAAAAATAATCGATCTAATCCTTGGGTTGCCTCCCAAGAAACGCTGTTGTTTAGCGTCGTTAGCTCGACATCTTCATGATCGGACATCGTCAATGCCCTGAGCATCAAATCAAAGTCCTGCACAGCTATCTTACAACAGGACACATAACATGTTGACAAATTAACAAGAAATAAGAAATAGTTCAAACTCCTTTTTAACCTATCAAACATGCTTGAGCAATTAGGGTGAGATTTCCTAGAGTGAAACCAATTAGTTGATTTATGTGATTTTTCAAAATATTCAGCAAAGCATGCAAATCCCCTAGTTGAATTATCACTTTCATCAAATAAAATATAGAACTCATCATCTACCCTAGCATGCTCAAAGATAGAATCTTTAATGAAAGATTGACATGTAAGCACAAAGCAAGGATCAAGAGAGAGAGAGAAAGTGGAATAAATGATATAAGGATCATCCAGACTGATTTCCGGAATCTCGGGGTCGACACTTTGAATGTTGGAATCAAGGACATCATCGACAAAACCCTCGTGGATGGAATGTGGCGGAACAACTTCTTCAAGGGCCGCGGGTGCGGTTTGGGGCCGCGGTCGCGGCTCTCCTCCAGGAGCAGCTCCTCCGTTTCTACGTTGGAACCGCGGGCGCGGTATGCATCCTGCGGGCGCGGTTCTTGGTCAGAAGACGTTTCGGCCTTCAGCTCGTTCTGCTTCAACTGACTCCACACGGCCATGGTGACGAAAACCTTCAATTGTTCCTCAGGTGTCATACTCGAAAACTTTTCCCCAACCTCACGGATCATCTCAACCAACGTATCCATTGTCATTCCATAGGTGATTGCTTTACATAGTTGATCTTGAGACGTGCATACGCCACGAGCAATCAGGTCAAATGACTTGTCTGTAACTCTTTCGAAATACTCACAAAATGGTTCATCCTGAAACTGCTTAAACTTGAAAGAAGACATTAGAATATACAAGTGTGGACCTTAAGATAGGTCCACACAAAGTAAATAAAAATACTGATACTAGAAAGAAACCAAAGTTTCCCGGCAACGGTGCCAAAATTTGACTCGGCTAAAGTCGTCGTGCCAAGATCAAAGATAAATAACCCAAACTACAAACTAAGTATAGTAAGCAAGTAAGGGGTCGAACCCAAGAGAACTATAGCTTCTAGTATTAATAAATTTATCAACCAAAGATAGGGGGGATTTAGGAGGAAAATCTAAACCAAACTAACCTAAGAAAACAAAACAAATAAACAAACAATTAAACAAAACAAATAAGGAAACCAGGTTCATTCAAAAGATCCACTCATGAAATAATCACTCGATCATAAATTTATCCATTGATTTCATTCAGACCTATGGTTAATTCCTATCCTGATCATTAACAATCGCAAGTAGACAGTCCAAGCAATTCTATAACCCTAGGCAAGGACGCTTAAACCTAGAATTAGCATAGAGAACAAGGATATGCATGATATAATATCAAACAATCAAGCTACGAGTCAATTGCAAGATAAAACAATCAATTCTCTTCTTAATCCTAGTTGAATAGACAACAGGTCTAGGTTAAGTTGTTTTCACAGATTAGTTTTGTCCACGGTCCAAACCTAATCAAACAGTAGAACATCAATCAATTCAATAGGTTAGCTACTCCTAGAGAAACAATCAACATTCATAAGATGAAGCACAAGAGAATCAATATCAACCAAAAGATAGAAATCAATTACCAAAACCTCACGAGTTCATACATCAGAGCTTCTCCCTTGAACAAACCCATGGAGACTAGCTCTCCATAACTAAACTAAAAGAGAAGAATTATGAATTGGAATTGTGTATTAGATACCTAAAACCTGGGGCAGACTCCTCCTTATATAGCCCAAGGAACAAGCTCCACGAGATAGATAAGGAAAGAGGCAAAAGATAGAAAAGGAAACAAGATAGAAAGATTTCGTTTCGCTTCGGATCCAGGCATGGCCGCGCCCGCGCTTTCGCAACAGAAAAGAATAGGTCGTCTCGGCAGCCACCGCGCCCGCGGCGGTCTTCCTTTGGCTTTTGCTGAGTCGGCTTCCACCGCGACCGCGCCATCGACAGCGCAACCGCGGCCTTCATGGATCTTCATCATCGTCACCTTACGCCACCGTGACCGCGTCATAGACAACGCGACTACGGTATTCATGAAGTGGCAAACTTCGTGTTTAAGCTCTTCGAACTCTTGATTCTTCATAACTTGTGTCTTCAGTCTTCATATTACAATAATGCTCAAAACTAACCTAAACACTCTCAATAACATCTCAAAATCTAAGAGTTAACCCATAGAAAATAGGCCGAATCACCTTGTCATCAACAAGACATCCAAAAAGGTTATTCTCAAAGGAGTTCGAAAGAACAATGTACACATCTTCAATCAAGAGTTTGAGCCATCTTCAAAGTTGTGTCTATCTGTCTCGTCTCAGGACGCTGATCTCTAGCATAGCCGTCTTGGTCATGCTGGACTAAGCACAATCCTTAGACTTCACCAACAAGATCTTGTGAGAGGACTTCCCCGAATCGATCTTGAGAAAGCTGAACAATGTGAAGCTTGCATCAAACGGAAGCAAACAAGAACGTCCTTGAAGTCCAAAGACGAAGTAAGTACGAAGAAGCCCTTGGAACTTCTTCATATGGATCTTTGTGGACCCATGAGGACGTAGAGCTACAGTGGAAAGAGGTGCATGTACGTTCTTGTAGATGATTTTTCTCGATTCAATTGGGTTCTTTTCTTGGTGTCAAAGGCAGATTGTTTCAAGATGTTCAAAATCTTCATCAAACAAGTGGAAGTTTCTCTAGGGACGCGCTTGAAAGCCATTCGATCAGACCATGGGACGGAGTTCGAGAACTCAGAGTTCCTGGCCTTTTGTGATAAAAAAGGAGTCTCCCACAACTTCTCAGCCCCTAGAACTCCTCAACAAAATGGTGTTGTGGAAAGGAAGAATAGGACGCTGGAGGATATGGCAAGGACTATGTTGTTGGCATGCGGCGTCCCCAAACACTTTTGGGCCGAAACCGTCTCTACTGCCGCCTACATCATTAACCATGCTAATGATCCGTCCTTTGCTAAAGAAGACGTCCAACGAGCTGTTGAACGGGAATAAACCAAGTATTGCCCATCTCAGAACTTTTGGATGCACTGTTTCGTCCACAACAACAACAAAGAAAATCTTGGGAAGTTTGATGCTAGAAGCAATGAAGGAATATTTCTTGGACCCCCTTAGAAGCAAAGCCTATAGAGTTTTTAACAAAAGGAATCTCAAGCTTGAGGAGAGTATTCATGTGGTATTCAAAGAAAACTCAACTTTCAAGGAGGAACCAAGTAAGAAGGCACTCTCTTCATCTCTTCAAAAGGACGAGTCTGAAGACGAAGAGGAAAGCTGGTCCTCAGGAAAGTACTATGTTCCTAGGGATGACAATGGAAACCATGAAAAAGTCTTAGTGGACGTTCCTAGTAATCGTCAAGACGCTCCTTCTTGGACTGAATCTCCTGTTCAATAAGATATTGCTGAATCAAGTCAACAAGGAGAGTTCGAACAAGGTGTAAACGCTCTTTCTAAGGGGGAACACACCGAGGCTGAAGATCGAGATGAAGATGTAGACTCTGATGATAGTATTAATCCTCAGTTCACCCAACTCTTTCAGAGGGAGTCTTGTCTTTCAACCTATCATCCAAGGGAACAGATCATTTCAGATAGTTCAAAAGGAGTCCAAACCAGGTCAGCTGCAAGCAAGTCCCAAAGTGCAGATCCTTCAACACTTTTATGTCTTTGGTTGAACCCAAGAACATAAAAGAAGCACTTCAGGACGTTGACTGGATCCAAGCTATGCAAGAAGAGCTCAAACAGTTTGAGAGGAATAAAGTTTGGACCCTCGTCCCTAGACCTAAAGACACAAACATCATAGGGACGCGCTGGGTGTTCAGAAACAAGCTTGATGAAAGTGGACGGGTGTCAAGGAATAAGGCAAGACTTGTGGCTCAAGGATTCAAGCAAGAGGAAGGGATTGACTATGATGAGACTTTCACTCCGGTTGCTAGAATTGAGGCCGTCCGTCTTCTTATTGCCTTTGCCGCTCACAAAGGGTTCAAGTTGTTTCAAATGGACGTTAAGACCGCCTTCCTCAATGGCAAGCTGAAAGAGGAAGTGTACGTTGCTCAACCTCCAGGCTTTGAGAACGAGAAGCATAGAGATCATGTGTACTACCTTGACAAGGCGCTCTACGGACTCAAGCAAGCCCCTCGTGCATGGTACGACAGGTTTGCGTCCTTTCTCTTGTCCAATGGTTACACTAGACGATCAATTGACAAAACTTTGTTCATTAAGAAAGTTCACAAGGATATTTTAATTGCCCAAGTCTATGTCGATGACATAGTATTTGGAAGTACTAACATGAAACTTGTAGAGGACTTCAAGTCTTTGAAGAGTAGCGAGTTCGAGATGTCACTCATAGGAGAACTCAACTTCTTCCTAGGGCTTCAAATCAACCAACTCAAGGATGGGACGCGCATTTACCAACAGAAGTACGTTCGAGAGATGCTCGAGAAGTACAGAATGAATATGTCCAAGCCTGTGGCTACTCCTTGTTCTCCTAACTCGCGTCTTTACGCAGATGAACAAGGGAAGAGTGTTGATCAAAAGCTTTATCGTGGGATGATTGGGTCGCTCTTATACTTGACCGCAAGCCGTCCAGACATCATGTTTGCTGTCTGCTTGTGTGCCCGGTTTCAAGCGAATCCAAAGGAGTCCCACATGCAAGAAGTCATGAGGATCTTCAGATATCTCAAGGGACGCGACGATCTTTTCCTATGGTATCCAAGGAAGTCGTCCCTAAAGCTCGTTGGGTACTTGGACGCTGATTATGCTGGTCATGTCATTAATAGAAAAAGCACTTCGGGAATGGAACAATTCCTTGGTTCATGCCTTGTCTTGTGGGGATCCAAGAAACAGAACTCTGTGGCGCTTTCGACTGCGGAAGCTGAGTACGTTGCTGCTGCTTCGTGTTGTTCACAAGTCCTCTAGATCAAATATTAACTCGAGGACTATGGTATGACTCTTGACACCGTTCCCATACTTTGTGATAATACGAGTGCCATTGATATTGCTAAGAATCCTGTTCATCATTCACGCACAAAGCATATTCATATAAGACATAATTTCTTGCGTGATGATGTAGAGTTAGGACTTATTAGCATGGAGCATATAAGGACTGAGGACCAAGTAGCTGATATTTTCATTAAGGCGCTTGATAGACGTCCCTTTGAGCATCTCAGGTTGCTCTTGGGGATGATAACTTTTAAGTAGCAAGTCTCATTCTACTATTCCCTCAGTGATTGACTATGTTTAGTAGATTTCAAGTGTTTAAGGACTATCATGCATTGAATTCATTTTTGCAAGGACGCTAGTCTACAACATTCTTTATGCATAAGCTTGAATGCCATTCAAATTTTCTCTATTGTCTTGAAAAGAGTATCCCTGATCACCCAACCCGCATCATAAGCCAAAATGATGAGAACTCTAAAGCTTACCCTAGCCGAGAGCTTTGCAAAAGTGTCCTATGAGCTTCATGTTTTTCTCTACGGGACGTTTGCTAAAGGCTCTCATTTTTTCTTAAGAGGTAAATATGGTCAAGTTAGTAAGGACGTCAATGGTTCAGTTCAGGTTGTCAGTTGGATAGTGTGGGACACCTTTGATGAGATTTGATCAAGCATTTAAGGAAGGTGAAGCGTCGTGAGTTTGAAATTTGAACTTTGAAATTGGTGTGTGGAAGACAGTTGTAACCGCCTGTTGGAGCCAGAAATCTACCAAGCAAGATTGGAGACCCCTTGGCCTAGATCGGGCTTGAACAAAGCAACAAGAACGAAAGAATTGAAGTAGAAAACGTGTAGATTTGTATTGATGGTGTTGAATGTGAATGATAGTGTGTACATTGTGTGTGATTTCGTGACCCCCCTCTATGTATATATAGGGGATATCTAAGATAGAATATTTACAAGATATCTTATACAACTAGATAGATATGATACAATAGATAGGATATCCTTCTTGATATGATAAGATTTTCCTCAATATGGCTGATTATCTCGTGTAACAACCTCAGATCTCTTTGATATGGCAGTTTATCTTGAATAACAACTTCGGATCTCGTGGGCCTATCTGGACACGTGTACGGGTTCAGTGAGGATTATGGGCCTCAAGCCTTGATATAATTCCGTTTACATAGGATAGGAGAAATCCCTACAAGATATAAATTAAGTCTATCTTATATCTCAACGGACAAATAGGCTTATTTCGTAGCTCGGTACTTGGATCGCCTTCTAGAAACTCGCCGATGGGCTTCTACGGACTTTCTGCGGGCCGCGCTAGTGTGCTCTGTGGGCTTTTATTTATAGGGCCCAACAATAACCCTGGATCGGGTTGTAAATCCAGACCCGCTATGGAGTTGGAAGCCGATTCGTAATGTGTCGTCGAAGTCTCTGCTGTCTTAAAGCTTTGCTGACTTGAACAGAACTGTTAGAGCCAGGAATCAACCAAGCAAGATTGGTGACCCCTTGGCCTAGATCGGGCCTGAACAAAGTAAATAGAACGAAAGAATTGAAGAGAAAAACGTGTAAATTTGTATTGATGTATGTGAATGTGTACATGTGGTGATATGCGTACATCGTGTGTAAAATTCGTGACCCCCCTCTATGTATATATAGGGGACACCTAAAGATAGAGTGTGTACAAGATAGAATACTAACTAGATAGATACGCATCTACTAGATAGAATTCCCCTAAGTATGTTATAAATTCGGTTACATAAGATAAAAGAAATCCCTACATGATATAATTTAAGTCTATCTTATATCTTGGCGGGCAAATATGCTGATTTCGTAGCTCATTACTCGGATTGCCTTCTAGAACCTCGTTACTCAGCTTTACGGGCTCCTCATGGGCTGCGCTGTTCGTGCCCAGTTTCGACTGACTTCGAGTAGGATTCTTGCTTCGACTTCCAAAGATAATTTGTAGCTTATCTGCTCCTCTTTCCGGCGATATGTGGATCGTCCAAATCCGATAAGCGTAGCTCCCGAAAAGTGAGTCGGAAGCACGATCCGTAACCCCGTCAATCGCTGACCCGCGGTCGTGGGTGATGGACCCGTGGTCGCGGTTTGACTCCCGAACGAAGGTTCCGTATAACAAATATGATACAATAGATAGAATATTTGGCTAGATAAGATAAGATGTTCTTCAATATGGTGGAATGATCCGTGTAACAACTTCGAATCTCGTGGGTCTATCTAGATACGCGTATGGGTTCAGTAAGGATTATGGGCCTCAAGCCTTGGGTCCAACAAGAACCATCGTCAAAGAGGATTCTAGAGTTGAACACTCTTAGTAGATGTTTATAGGATTGAAGTGTTTACTAGAGGCATGGACTCTATCGAAGTCGTCAGCTATAGGCACGGACCTGACCAAAGCTTCTTGTCGCCAGCGTTGGTGTGATCGAAGTTGTGTAGCGCGCTTTGGGCATGTTAACTTGACGATAACCGTGAGCATCGGGCGTTAACCTGATTGAAGTCGCCAGCCCATAGCATAGACTTAGCTAAAGTCACTGTTGGATCGTTAGTCAAAAATACAAGGACGTCCTTAACAGGATTAAGGTCGTCCTTTACCAGAGGTCCTTAATAAAGCTTAAGGACTTCCTTAGCTCGCAGCGGAAATCAAAAGACTAAACAAGTAAAGACAATAAGTAAGGAACGCTTTTGATTTATAGAGGAACCACTCAATTACCAACTAGTCCTTGAGTGTAAACCTCTACCTCCTTGGAGGATTTTGTAATAGCTTCTTTCCTTTCTTATTAAGTTTCCTTACAATACACTGGCGAGTAGTTACACTTCTCTGGCACTTAGAAGGGCGTCCCTAAGTCCACTAGTAACAACCCCTTTAAGCCTGTAGACTAACCTAACTTAATCTCTCTAAAGGACGCTATCACCTTTTCCTTACAGTTCGTCGTAAGGACTCTCTCACTATTTTTGTTCTTTTCTGTTACAAACACTTTGTGGTTTTGTGGTACGCTTCTCGCTCGATCTAACACCTAGTTCTCACTTGTTCTTGAGCTTGTTCTTGGTGTTCTTGGTATTCTTGAGCGACTGACAAATTCCCTGAATATTCTTTGAAGCGTCACATCACAATAAATGCTCTGGACGAGTATTTATAGTGACATTGGGAAAGGGCGACTTTCTCTGACGATCATGCCCTTTGGGGACGTTGCAACAGTAATCAGCTTCCACGTGTCTCTATGATGATCAAGGAAGCTTACTGGCAATTCCGTTAGACTTGGATGCGGGATCTTTTTCCACGTGGAGATCATGATCAAAGCTTGTCTGGTGATGTCACTTTGTCGGCCAGCTTTGAAGGACTCCAGTGTAAAGGTTAAGGACGGTGTCCTTGTGTATGATTTTGCCAAGCCGTTCACTGAGAGACGTAGCGTCCTTACTCCTTAAGGACGACTACATGTTTATCAACTTGTTGTCCTTTTCAACGTGCGTCCCTGAAACACTTGGACAACTTATTAGATCAAGGCGAGTTTGTCATATCAAAACTAAGGGACGCCAGGCACAATGTTAATTACTGAAGGCGTTCTTAACATTGTCCCAACAATTTCCCCCTTTTTGATGATGACAAACTCTAGGCAATAAACGTTTTGAACTTAAACTCTAGCATGCTTGAAAACTTAAAAAGCGTCCTTTCATCACTTAGTGAAAGTCTATAAGCACAAGTTTTCAGCTCTTGATCTAATCTCTCTTTTGGATGTTAAGGAATGGACGGCTTTTCTATTCAAAGATTTCTTTCTTAACTAGCGTCCTTAGATTTTATTCAGAGGCATTTACGTCCTTAGTTCCTTTCACTAAAATTCCCCCTTAACACTTGCATATTCTAGACAACTAATAAAAGCGCATCTCTACAAAACTACACTTCCCCCTTTTGGCATCATCGAGAAGGATAACAAGTTAGCATAAGGACGATAGCGCAAAATCACAACTATAGACAAGTAAACGCTTAAACACACAAATGCACACAAAGATGAGAATTGCCATTTGAAAGAAGAGATAGTCATTACAGACATTCAGACAAGTGTTTTTAAATGAAAAGAAGCACAGGCAAAAAGATAAGGGAATAAAGGGTTAGGCGGTAGGTGATCCAGCAGGACGGCTTTGATCATTGACATTAGCGTCCGTCGCAGCAGGTTCCTCTTCCTCTTGCGTATCACCCTCTGTACTGTCCCTGTGAATTGACTGGACTAGCAGCTTAATCAAGTCGTTCTGAGTCTTAACAGCCTGAAAGTAATGATAGTTCTGTTGCAAGGCCGCATTGTTCTGCTGAATGATGGCGTTCCCTTGTTGCGCAAGAACATTTTGGTTGTTAAGAATGAGGGCGTACAGCTGCTTCTCAGAATAAGCTTCAGTGTTGGAGGGAGCAGGAGAGCACTGAAAGTACGACGGCTGTTGATGAGGAGGAAGATGAGAAGGAGAAAAGTTGAAGTCCATCGGCTCTGCATGAATAAAGGACGATAACTGATCAACTTCTGCATAGCGAGCAACACGATCTTCCTCAGTCTCAGCAACCAAGGGAGGATCAGAGACAACAGTCTTCCCTTTCTTGGCAGCCTCTTGTCTAGCACGCTCGTCCTCAGCAGCTTTCTTAGCAGCTTCCTGCCTTAGACGTTTTTCCTCTGCTTTCCTGGCGGCCTCTTCTTCTTTCTCTTTCTTCTCCGCCTCTTTTCTCTCTTTTTCAAGTTGTTTTCTAATGGAGGGGAGTTCTTTGCTATGCTTGATTTCCAGGACGCCATACTTCTGATCCCATGGCAGTCCCAAAGTTACTTCTTCACCAGGAGAATAAGCATCATTTTCAATGAGAAGAGCTTTAACAAGGCCGGGATATGGAAGGGCATGGTTCTTGCGGGTGCATTTGGCCATATGCTCAATCATAATTCTGGCCAGGTTGATCTTGCGACCCTGTAGGAAGGCGTCCAAGAGGAGAGAGTCTATTGTTTGGACTATTGATTTCTTCTCCTGCCTTGGGACGATAGTCCTGCATATCATGTAATGTGCCATAGCACCTGTTTGAGTCAGGACTGAAGCAACCCTGTCTAAACCATCTGGAGTCTTCCCGTTAAACACTCTTCTGAACAAGGCTTGCAGCTCTTCGCCTTCCATCCCAAAACCAGATGCAGGAACCCTGTGTAAGGTGTCAGGCCCTGGTCGTTGTTTGTCAAGACCCATTAGCTGGCGGACGGTCTTCTCAGAGAAAGTAGCAGACTCGCCATTTGCCATGAACGTCCCTGTGCCATTCTCAATGTTGATGTTGAGAGAATCATAAAAGCCTTGCACAAGTTTGGGATCAACTGTGACGTTCTCCTCTGAAATTTTGAGCCAACCTTGGATCTTGAGAAGCTCCACTAGCTCCTTGGCCTCAGAAAACTGGCTCAGGAAGCTTCATCAAACACTAGAGGAGCCAAAATGTGCTCCTGTTTGTTGGTCTTTTTGGCTTTCTTCTTTTGAGGACCAGAAGTGCCGTCCTCATTATCCTCTTCATCCTCATCACTGCCTCCTTCATTATCTCCGTCCTGGAGATTTTCATCAGCTTGTCCTTCAGATGGACCAGCAGCATCCTTGGACGCCTTTGTTTTCCGTGGACGCTTCTGTCCACCTTTCCCTGTGGGAGCAGATTTGTCTCCCGCGTCCACTGGGACGGCTTCCCAAGGAGGGATCTCGAGAGCATCAGCGTCAATTTGCTCGTCAAGAGAGAGAGCGTCCTCTTGTACAACATTGTCGCGTTGATTTGCAATATGGCGACCAAGTTGCAATATGGCGACCAAGCTCTTCGTCCTCAGCAATTTGCTGTTTAGTAATTTCATCCAGGACGACTGTTGTATTAACCTCCTCAGATGAAGCGGAGCCAAACTCTGCTTCTATTGAGTCGTCAGGGACGACAACCGTAGCTGAAGGAGCGTCCCTTTCTGCTGAGGGTCCCCTTGATTTGGGAGTGGGAGGGGCAGATGGAGGTGAATTTTGTGGAGATGGGGAGTCAGAAATTTGGATATCAGGGAAGGCCTGTTTGATTTGGAGAAGGGAGGGATCAGGATGGAATGGGTCAAGTACTTCGATGGGTGAGGGAGTGGCGGAGGGTGTGTCTAGAGGAATGGGATTGGGCTTGGGTTTGACAAGTTTTCGCCTTTTGAGGGGTCGTTTTCGGGAACGGTCATGTTTGAATTTAGTGCGTTCCTCCACATGAGAAGGGAATTTGTCAAAAATTTGAGTGGGTAAGGAGGAGGAAGCCTTTTGTGGGAGAGAGTTGTGAATGAGGCGAGATGGAGGAGGAGTAGGTCTGGTAGTAATGACTCTAGGAGGGGATGGAGGAGGAGGGGACGATTGTACTGACTTTTGTCTTGTGGAAAGGGGAGGAAGATCTACAAATCTGGCATTGGAAAGGTCTGGGATGGACTCTATTAGGGGAATCCTCCAATCTTGTCCTTGGAACGCTTCTAGAAAAATGTTGGTGCCTCCACGGAAAGGAGCGTCCATTCCCCCTGTCTGGCGCAGAACTGGCACCACAAATCTGTCCAAGAACGTCCTTAAGTTGCGAAGACGGACTTCATCCTTGCAATCCTTCATGTAGTTAGCCACAGCAACGTATAGGGTGCGTGGCTTGGAGTCAATGAAGTCCTTGAGAATTTCATCAATCTGAATTTCTGGGGGTCCTTCCACATAGAAATTTCTCTTGGCAAGACGCTTTCTCTTCCCACCCATAGACGAACCAGATGCATTCATAACTCTTGACATTCTGAGCTGATCGGAGAAAATAGATCGGAGATTGATCGGAAACTTAGAGAGATGTTGCCGGAGATCTAGAGAGAAGTCAGAGCAAAACGGAGTTTTGAGATTTTAGAGAGCGAAAGTTCTGACAGCCGTTTCAATCAATGTATATATAGGAGGTTGGTGAAGGGCACGCTGGTAACTTCCCAAATTCAAAATTCAAATTGCCAGCGATTCAACTTCCAAAATGGCGCGTTCCGAAAGAACCTGTACTGACGTCCTGTCGGACAGACTAACTGACTTCCACAGAATTGACACTGTCGTCCTGAGATC
Source organism: Polygonum maritimum (assembly GCA_963924305.1). NCBI lineage: Eukaryota > Viridiplantae > Streptophyta > Magnoliopsida > Caryophyllales > Polygonaceae > Polygonum > Polygonum maritimum. The sequence continues at coordinate 23,809,773 of OZ002729.1, forward strand.
ACCTTAAGAACCATTTTGAAAACCAGGCAAGTACGTCCCGTAAAAGAAAAAATTGAAGATCATAGGACGCTTTTGCAAGATTCTCGGCTAGGGTAAGCTTAGAGTTCCCATCATTTCGGCTTATAATGAGGGTTGGGTGATCAGGGATACTCTTTTTCAAGACAATAGAGAAATTCAAAGGCGTTCTCAACATATGCACATAGCAGTTTTAGACTAGCGTCCTTGCAAATGTGAAATTGGTGCATAAAGTACTTAGCAATTATGAAATCAACTAAACATAGCCAAGCATTGAGGGAATAGCAGAACGGGACTTGCTACTTAAAAGTTATCATCCCTAAGAGTACCCTGAGGTGCTCAAAGGGACGTCTGTCAAGTGCTTTAGTGAAGATATCAGCTACTTGGTCCTCAGTCCTTACATGCCCCATACTAATAATTCCTAGTTCAACATTATCACGCAAGAAATGATGTCTTATATGAATATGCTTTGTGCGAGAATGAAAAATAGGATTCTTAGCAATTTCAACAGCACTAGTATTATCACACAAAATAGGAATAGTTTCAAGAGATATACCATAGTCCTCAAGTTGATATTTGATCCAAATAACTTGTGAGCAACACGAGGCAACAGCCACATACTCCGCTTCCGCAGTTGAAAGTGCCACAGAGTTCTGCTTCTTAGATCCCCAAGAGACTAGGCATGAACCAAGAAACTGTGCCATTCCTGAGGTACTTTTCCTATCAATGACATGACCAGCATAATCAGCGTCCGAGTATCCAACAAGCTTGAAGGACGTCTTCCTAGGGTACCAAAGACAAAGATCGTCGCGTCCTTTGAGGTAGCGAAAGATCCTCTTCACTTCTTGCATGTGGGACTCCTTTGGATTTGCCTGGAAGCGTGCACACAAGCAAACGGCAAACATAATGTCGGGACGACTTGCGGTCAAGTAGAGCAAAGAGCCAATCATTCCTCTGTAAAGCTTTTGATCAACGTTCTTCCCTTGTGCATCAGCGTAAAGACGCGAGTTGGGAGAACAAGGTGTTGCCACAGGCTTGGACGTGTTCATTCCATACTTCTCAAGTATTTCACGGACATACTTTTGTTGATGAATGCGCGTCCCTTCTTTGAGTTGGTTAATTTGAAGTCCCAAGAAGAAGTTTAGTTCTCCAATGAGGGACATCTCAAACTCACTACTCATTAAGGACTTGAACTCATCTACAAGCTTCATGTTAGTACTACCAAAGACTATATCATCAACATAGACTTGGGCAATTAAAATGTCCTTGTGAACTTTCTTTATGAACAAAGTTTTATCAATTGAACCTCTTGTGTAACCATTAGACAAAAGAAAGGACGCAAACCTGTCGTACCATGCACGAGGAGCTTGCTTGAGTCCATAGAGAGCTTTGTCTAAGTAGTACACATGATCTGGGTGAGAGGCGTCCTCAAAGCCAGGCGGCTGAGCAACATACACTTCCTCCTTGAGTTTCCCATTGAGAAAGGCAGTCTTGACGTCCATCTGAAATAATTTGAATCCTTTGTGTGCGGCAAAGGCAATGAGGAGACGAACGACCTCAATTCTAGCAACAGGAGCAAAGGTTTCTTCATAATCAATGCCTTCCTCTTGCTTGAATCCTTGAGCCACCAGTCTTGCTTTGTTCCTTGACACACGTCCACTCTCATCAAGCTTATTTCTGAACACCCATCGCGTCCCTATGATATTTTTGCCTTTGGGACGTGGGACGAGAGTCCAAACTTTGTTTCTTTCAAACTGATTGAGTTCTTCTTGCATTGCTTGAATCCAGTCAGCGTCCTGGAGTGCTTCCTTGATATTCTTTGGCTCCACCATAGAGACAAAGGCATTGAATGCACAGAAAGCTAAGTTTGCACTCTGGGACTTGCTTGCAGCTGACCTTGTTTGAACTCCTTGAGAAGGATCAGAAACAATTTGAGAAGTTGGGTAGTCCCTAGAGAATCGGGACTCCCTTTGAAACAAATGAGCAAATCTTGGATCAATGTCACCATCTGAATCATCACTATCACTTTGAGCATCGTCCTCAATGTGTTCCCCCTCAGAGAGAGCGTCCACACCTTGACGTTGCTCGCCTTGTTGACTTGATTCAGCTACATCTTGTTGAACTGGGGATTCACTACGAGATGGAACTCCTTGAACAACACTGGGAGCGTCCACTGAGACTTCTTCAGGATTTGGAGACGCGTCCTTAGGAACATAGTATTTTCCAGAGGTCCAATCTTCAGCTTCATCTTCAGAGTCGTCCTGTTGTTGTAAAGAGGAGCGTTCTTTCTTACTTGGCTTTTCTTTGTGAGAAGAACGTTCCTTGAACACAACATGAATACTCTCCTCAAGCTTTAGAGTCCTTTTGTTGAAGACTCTATATGCTTTGCTGGTAAGAGAGTACCCAAGGAATATGGCTTCATCACTCCTTGCATCAAACTTTCCAAGTTTTTCTTTATCATTGTTGTGAACGAAACATTTGCAACCAAAGACTCTGAGATCGTCAATGCGAGGCTTCTTTCCATTCAACAACTCATAGGACGTCTTCTTTAGCAAAGGACGGATCATGGCACGGTTGATGATGTAACACGCTGTAGCAATAGCTTCCGCCCAGAAGTACTTGGGAACGCTATTTGCTAAGAGCATAGTTCTTGCCATATCCTCTAGCGTCCTATTCTTTCTTTCCATAACTCCATTTTGTTGAGGCGTTCTTGGAGCTGAGAAATTGTGAGAGACTCCATGTTGATCACAGTAGGCCAGGAACTTTGAATTTTGGAACTCCGTTCCATGGTCTGATCTTATGGCTTTGAGAGGCGTCTCAAGAGCAACTTCCACTTGTTTGATGAATACTTTGAATGCCTTGAAACAATCTGCTTTGGACACCAAGAAAAGAACCCAAGTGAATCGAGAAAAATCATCTACAAGAACGTAAATGTACCTCTTTCCACCGTAGCTCAACGTCTTCATTGGTCCACAAAGATCCATATGGAGCAGTTCCAAAGGCTTCTTTGTACTAACTTCGTTCTTAGATTTGAAAGACGTTTTTGTTTGCTTCCCTTTGATGCAAGCTTCACATTGTTCAACTTTCTCAGGATCAATTCGGGGAAGTCCTTTCACAACATTTCGCTGGTGTAGCTTAAGGATTGTGCTTGGTCCAGCATGGCCAAGTCGGCGATGCCATAGATCAGCGTCCTCCTTTGAAGCAGATAGACACAATTCTGATTTAGGCTTGAACTCCTGGTTAAAGATGTAGACATTGTTCTGGCGTACTCCTTTGAGAACGACTTTGTTTGATTTCTTGTTGATGACGAGGCACTCCTTTGAGTCGAAAGTGACTAGATTTTCACCTTGATCACACATCTGGGAGACGCTAAGGAGATTGAAGCCAAGTCCTTCAACAAGGCTGACATTTGTTGCTTTGATGGACGGGTTGAGAATAGCAGTTCCCGTTCCTTTGATCTTTCCCTTGCCCTTGTTGCCAAACGAGACAGTTCCTCCCGTGGCACTACTTTGGATAGAAGTGAGATGGATCTGGCTTCCTGTCATATGGTTTGAGGCGCCACTATCGATGATCCATGGGCGTCCCCTCACTTCCACCTGCCATAACAACGTTAGTGTTTGGCGACCCAGGTAAGGTGTTCCTTACCTGGTTCGTTACAGAAATAGAACGCTGGTTCTGGCATGTAATCTTAATATTCACATCATTTGAAATAGCATGCTTGCGGAAAGAGTTCCTAGAGCGTCTAGAACGCCTAGGATTAGCCTTAGGAACGGACTTAGCATTTTCGTTGTTAGTCCTAGCAGCTTTTCCATTTTCAACATCTTCTTTGAGTTTTAAGCAATCATATTTGAAGTGATCTCCTTGTCCACAGCACCAACACCTCTTATAGTAAGTACCAAGATAGTACTTCTTATTGGGACGCTGAATCTTGTTTTCTTTCATCTTTTGAGGATTACAAACTTTTGAACCGTCCCCTTTAGCAATCTTCTTGTAAATCTTATGACTAGTGGAGTTAGTGTAGTAGTCTTCCTTTCCTAATTCCCCACTCTCTAGAACTCCAATTCTTTCAAGAAGATTTTTGGTTTTCTCCCGTTCAAGTTCAAGTTCTGAAGTTTTACTTGCCTCAAAATCACTAGGAAGAGAGTTCTTAGTGTCAGATTTATAACCTAGACCTCTCTTAGCTGGGACGAAGACCATTGGTCTCACTTCTTCAACTATGGGACTCTTACCCATCACTTTCACTTCTTCCCTAAGCTTAGCGTTCTCAAGTTTGAGACACATGATTTCAGTTTTTAGGGACTTAGTTTCTTCACAAGAAGACTCTAGTTGAATGGTCATGGAACTACAGTTTTCACATTCAACCACTATATTTTCATTTTCAAGTTCAAGTTCATCCATTCTATTTTGCATGATCACGCTTTCTTCCATGATTTTTCCAATGAGCTTAATGAGTTTAGACTTAGAACACTTTTCAAGAGAACTCATCATAGATTCACGAGTTACCTCATTTTCAGATTTCGAAGCGTTCTGTTCAACAATGGTGACGTCCTCCATAGCAATAAAAGCTACTTGCTCACCATCAGATGCGTCCTCAAGGGCTATGTATGCTTGTTCATCGGGTTCTTCATCATCATCATCATCAGAGGAAGAACTCCCATTATCCCATGCAGAGGCGAACGCTCCAATGAGAGATTTTGTCTTCATTTCCTTTGCAGACATTCCTGTTGTGCACTTCTTAGCAAAGTGCCCTTTCCTGTTACACTTGTAGCATGTGAGTTCCTTCATTTCTGCCTCAGTGTACTTGCGGCTTTCCTTCTTGGGCATCTTGTGTTTATTGACGTGTTTGTTCCTTTTGCCAAAAACACGGAGAACTTTGTTAAAGAGAGCAACTTCTTCTTCTGCATCCAGTTGTTCTTTAGACTTGCTTTCTCTTTCCTTTAAGGCTTGAACGCGCATCTTCTCGCGGTTCTCATCTTTGTTGGCTTCCACCATTACAGCGATTTCCTGTTGACGCCGAAGGTACTCAGCGTACTCTGGTGTTGTGGACGCCAATGCAAGATCAGTTTGAGGATTCTGTCCAAGCTGAGCCATATCAGAAATTCTTCTTTCCTTGTACTGCCTGAGCTTCCCATAGATTTCTTCCATGTCTAGAGTTTTGTTGGCTGTATTTTCTTTGAACGCTGTCCTGTCAAAGTTCCAGACTCCGGTCAAACCATCAATGACCACTTGAACTCTATTCCTCATGGAGATTTCTGTTTCTGGGATGCCCAAGTTCCTCATCTTGGTGACAAGGGCCTCAAAACGATATGAGTAGTCGTTCACTGTCTCATTTGGCAGCATGCTAAAAGCATAGAACTCCTTCTTGATTTTCAGCTGGACGTCCTCTTTCATTTCAGCTGTTCCTACATGAAACTTCTCCAGGGCGTCCCACTGTTGTTTAGCCGTTGGCAAGTTACCAACTCGAGTGGCGTCCCTTTCACATAGGGATGCTTGAAGGAAGCAGATGGCTTTTGCGTTGGTTTCCATCAATTTGAACTCGTCAGGACCCCACTCGTCCTCCTTATCAGCTTTGTCAGCGGGCACCTTGAGATCTCCTGTCATAATGACCTTCCAGCATTGATAATTTTGACCTCTGCAGAAATTCGCGAACCTTGTCTTCCAGCGATTGAAGTTGCCGTCCGTCAGACGCGGAGGCTTCACAAAAGAGATTCCAATCGGTTCCATGTCCATCTTTACCTGCAACTCAGTAAGAATCTAGAGCGCCTGGCTCTGATACCAATTGTTGGATCGTTAGTCAAAAATACAAGGACGTCCTTAACAGGGTTAAGGTCGTCCTTTACCAGGATGTCCTTAATAAAGCTTAAGGACTTCCTTAGCTCGCAGCGGAAATCAAAAGACTAAACAAGTAAAGACAATAAGTAAGGAACGCTTTTGATTTATAGAGGAACCACTCAAGTACCAACTAGTCCTTGAGTGTAAACCTCTACCTCCTTGGAGGATTTTGTAATAGCTTCTTTCCTTTCTTATTAAGTTTCCTTACAATACACTGGCGAGTAGTTACACTTCTCTGGCACTTAGAAGGGCGTCCCTAAGTCCACTAGTAACAACTCCTTTAAGCCTGTAGAGTAACCTAACTTAATCTCTCTAAAGGACGCTATCACCTTTTCCTTACAGTTCGTCGTAAGGACTCTCTCACTATTTTTGTTCTTTTCTGTTACAAACACTTTGTGGTTTTGTGGTACGCTTCTCGCTCGATCTAACACCTAGTTCTCACTTGTTCTTGAGCTTGTTCTTGGTGTTCTTGGTGTTCTTGAGCGACTGACAAATTCCCTGAATATTCTCTGAAGCGTCACATCACAATAAATGCTCTGGACGAGTATTTATAGTGACATTGGGAAAGGGCGACTTTCTCTGACGATCATGCCCTTTGGGGACGTTGCAACAGTAATCAGCTTCCACGTGTTTCTGTGATGATCAAGGAAGCTTACTGGCAATTCCGTTAGACTTTGATGCGGGATCTTTTTCCACGTGGAGATCATGATCAAAGCTTGTCTGGTGATGTCACGTTGTCGGCCAGCTTTGAAGGACTCTAGTGTAAAGGTTAAGGACGGTGTCATAGTGTATGATTTTGCCAAGCCGTTCACTGAGAGACGTAGCGTCCTTACTCCTTAAGGACGACTATATGTTTATCAACTTGTTGTCCTTTTCAACGTGCGTCCCTGAAACACTTGGACAACTTATTAGATCAAGGCGAGTTTGTCATATCAAAACTAAGGGACGCCAGGCACAATGTTAATTACTGAAGTCGTCCTTAACATTGTCCCAACAGTCACAAACCAGGAGCTTACGCCTATTGTCATGCAAAGGTGATTCTTGAGAAACTGAAGGTATATGTCGCAATTTGAGAGCTTACGTTGTGTTCCGGAGATTCTCTACGTCAACTAGCGAGTACTTGATGAGTTGCACTGCGCTCGGGAAGTGAAGTTGTGAAAAACTGTGAAGGTGACCTAGTGTTTGGTCAATGTGGTAGTTGGTGTGGTTGCTTAGTATTTGAATAAGCTTTGCCTTGGGAATCTCAAGATTTTGTTGATGGGAAGAACAACTTTGCTATGTATCTTCCACAAGACTTGTCTCTTGCAAACGTACTCCAGACGTATGTAGTGTTGTTTGAGGCTTTCCGGAATGTACTCGAACCCCTGTCTTAGGTTAGAGAAGATTGGCTAGATTGTGATTATGATGGGCGTGCTTCACTTAATTCCAGTTTGCTGATCCAGAAACATTCACGAGTAGTTGTAGATCTCTGGACTCTTCAAGTATCCTTGTGTGGTTATTGCTTCCCTCTAAGCCAAGAACTTCTGTTGGTGTTGTGACGTCTTCATTTTGTAAGAGTTTTTGCATACCCCTGTCTGGGTTTGTGTTCTTGCTATGAGATCCAGAAATGTAACCCTTCTGCTGGACGAAACTCCTTTGCGTAACTTTGTTTATGTTCTCCTCTGTTAGTACTTGCTTCTGTCTACAGATGACTTCGTCTTGTTGATGCTGATGAGGCACTGTCTAGTGTGGTACTGGTACTTCGTTCAAAAACATGATGGATGTCAAAAATCCATCGTCTTAGATAAGTAAGCATACTGAGTCCAGCGACTCGGGAAAGATGTTTTCTAGATACTGTATCTAGAAGTGACCGTTCGGTCTTGTTCTATTGTATCGTTTTCTAGTTGCATGGAGTGGATCGTTGTCTTAGTAATGATAAGGTTAATCAATATTATGATTACGTTGTAGTAATGTAGATAGGCCATGTCTAATGGTTCTTATTCCGAAGTAGGGAGGTGTATTTCTAGAGTCTATATCTAGAAATGATTGCTTCGTTTTTGTCTTTTGTTGAACGGTACACTCGTTCTTCGACTGTAGGGTGTGGGTCGATGCATGTTTCGAAAGTGTTTCCGTAAGTCTTGTCCAGGACTGTACCTCAAACGTAAGTGTGATGCGGCGTCCCGCAATAGTGGTTACTCGACTTGAGTATGCTCTTAGAGCTTTGTCAGTACGTAAATTGTACTAGGGGGAACCTGTCTGCTCAGATGTTCTTACAACCATACCAGGGGGAACTGCCTGGTAGAGTACTTTTTGTGATCATACCAGAGGGAACTGTCTGGTAATATGTGTTGGTAACCGTTCCAGGGGGACTTCCTGGTAGGACATGTATGTTACCGTTCCAGGGGGACTGCCTGGTAGGGGGTCTTTGTACCCTACTTACGTGGCCGTATCCGTTTTTAGGATGAGTATGTATTCTAGGTACCGTGTCTAGAGAGTGTATCTTGAGACTTACGTGTGTGTTTGCTCAAGCGGTGCATGCGTTTGTGACAGAGTCCTTAAAGGTATTTAATGCGTCTCAGCTGTCGTTGGTCGTGATATCACTAAACAAGCTTGTTTGTACGATGTGCTAACGTTAGCCCCGATGTCAAATTTTGATGGCGTATCTAGGTTGTACAACCAGGTAGTATGTGTGGATTAATCCGTCGGATTCTAGCATATGTGTCAGGCGAATTGAGCCTTATTTATGGATCCAAATATTCGTGCGAGTTTTACAATACTGGCGATACTTGCCTAGGTCTCTTATGGGCCCAATCATTACGTCCACGAGTTTTGTGGGAATATTGACGATAAACGCCTAATCGTTACGTCCACGAGTTTTGTGGGAATATTGGCGATAAACGCCTAATCGTTATGTCCACGAGTTTTGTGGGAATATTGGCGATAAACGCCTAATCGTTACGTCCACGAGTTTTGTGGGAATATCCTTTTTCGGGATATCTTCCGCGAGATTTGCGGGAACATGCGTTTATGTGTGTGTAGTGGTGTTATAACCCGTTGTTAGCCTGATCAGGGCTACTAGGTAGGTATCCTAGGGGGGAGACTTTGTGTCGTGCTGGTTTTTGCACGACACTGTCCATGCTAAGTTTGCAAACAATCTTTAAGTGTAGTCATACTAAAGATATATGTAATATGCTGAAAGAATTGCAAAGGAAGGAAAGAACAATAGTGTTTCAACTAATGCTAAATGCTAGAACTGTTATCTAGAATGCAAAGCTGGGTGAATAGTGTACCACTTTCTTGTGAGCTATGAAGTTTTGTGGATAACCAGTGCCTGGTACTGGCACGAGCCTTTCTTGCTTAGTCAATGTGTAAGTATTCCACCTGTAATGCTTGGAAATCATATGAGCATTAGCATGGATTGCCCTTAAGGTATTATCAAAGAACAATATTTTGCCATGAGTATAGAAGTGAATCTTCAAAGATATAAGAATTAGCAAGTGAGTACTAGATAGGGAAATGCTTAGCCAGTGTCAGAGTCTAGATACCGAGACAGGGAAAGTTCTGGATAAGTTCTTAAACAATGTCATGTGATAATAGTAATTGTAGCATAATTCACCAACAATAATGGATGGAGAGTATACACACCCCAGATCAGATCCAGAAAATAAAAAGGAAGAAATTGACATGAGAGTCGAAAAGTGTTTGTTAAGGGTGCTTCCCTGAGCATTGAAGATGTAGAACCCCTTCTAGGTCATCTGGGTATCGCATAACCTGAGGGCACGGGTCCTTTGTTGTCACAAAAGGTCGTAAACTTCCATGTATGAAGTTCCTGTCTCTTGGGTATAAGAGTAATGCACATCGTTAGTAAGGGAGGAGTCTAGAATCCTAAAAAACATAGAGCGGTCAATCATTTTAACAACCGATTTATCATCTAGGTTAATATGATTTCTCAATGCGTCTAGCAATTGAAACTAGTGAACAGTAAACATGTACGAGCGTAAAAGATGACGCTTTTTAGATGCATAATTAGGAAAGAGAGATTATCCTCTAGCAAAAGAAAGATGCAAAATGAATTTTGAGATAAAGGAACGAGGAAACCAGTATATGAAGGATTAGAAACGTGATCCTTACTCCAGAAGGGTCATCTAGGTCGATTCGTCATGGTCGTGTCCAGGCTGGCTTCATGTTGTATTTCTCCGGGATATGGCGTCGAAGCCGTTACGTCTCTTGATGCTTCTTTGCGACCATCAAGGTATAACCTCTGTGATTTTTCTAGAAATATCTAGAAGCAATCCAGCAATCAACCGGATTGGCTTGCTCTCCAAGTAAGACAGTTAGATGGGTGTCGTAGCTAGATCTAGCGTCTAGAAACTCCGATTGCGTGTAAAAACTGCGATCGCATCTAGAAACTCCGATCGCGTGTAAAAAACTGCGATCGCATCTAGATACTCCGTCTAGGAACTCCGATCGCGTGTAGAAACTCTGATCGCGTGTTGAAACTGTGATCGTATCTAGATACTCCGTCTAGAACTCCGATCGGGTGTAGAAACTCTGATCGCGTGTTGAAACTGCGATCGTATCTAGATACCCCGTCTAGAAACTCCGATCGTGTGTAAAAACTGCGATCGTGTCTAGGATCTCTGACTGGTTGTCTCCGGTGTGGAAGCGTTGGATGTCAATTTGATTTCTTTTGGAGAATCTCTGGACGGTGCCGATAACTAGCCATCTTGTACGCACCGAGCTTTCTCCTGTTGTTCCTTTTGCCGGGTGTTTCCAGCATCGTCTTGATTCTTCAACATTGTCTTCTGCTCCTGACATGAATGTCAATTGGATCGAAAGTTGCTTGTTTTCCTCCGGAGTTACTTTCTTCGTCTTCTATCCGGGCGTCGTGCGATCCTGGCAATTTGTCACTCCGGTAGGTTACTCCAGAATTGCTTTTTGGTTGTGGAGTCGTTTGATCGTGTGAAAACGAGTATATGATGTCGATTGTACCAAAAGTTGTTTGCTTTCGTTCGGATTTACTTTGTCTGTCATCCAGGCATGCGATTTGGGCAGTTCGTCACTCCCGCAGGTCTCGCGACGCAACCCGGGATCGCTTTCTGGTGGTAGAGCCGTTTGATCGTGTGAAAACGAGTATACGATGTCGATTGTACCGAAAGTTGTCTGCTTTCGTTCGGATTTACTTCATTCTGAGCCCCACGGTGGGCGCCAAATTGTTGGAGACAGAAATCTACCAAGCAAGATTGGAGACCCCTTGGCCTAGATCGGGCTTGAACAAAGC